>CM051515.1:18988398-19652535 GCA_028015205.1 Mytilisepta virgata
AGTAAACAGTAAGGACAAACGATTATTCAACCAGACATAGACGAAGGTTCCTTGAAAGATTTACCAATTCACGTGCCGAAAATTATCACATTATCATTTTCACATGATTTTTGCTATCAAATAAAGTCACACTCGGAACATTTAATGTCAGCTTGCTGTATGCACTAGTAACACAATTTTAATCTTGAACACCATTTTTGTCTTGTTATTAGTATCTTTGGATTGTCATTTTGTTTAAACTTGACTTACTTGATTTTTAATATTTCTGAAATTTCAGACCAAATCAAGAAAACAAGAAATGTTTGTTTGCAGTCAATCAAGACAGGTTAAGTTCATGAAAGTTAAGAATGGATTATGCAGTTTTTAACTTGACCTGTCTTGATAGATTTTGATTGGCTGCAAGACAACATGTTTTGATTAGATCTTGCTATGTTGATTTTTTTCGAAAATAGGTTTGTGTTAAAAATCAAGACAAATTAAGAATAAACAGGACAAGAATAGATGTTTAAGACCAAAAGTGTTTTTTTATTTATGTCACTGGACTCTGAATTTTTTATTTGCTTCATCTGACATGAAATAAAATATTGTTTTGCTACATGTTTATATAATAACACAGATCTGCAACATAATGCTTGTTAGTGTTAGGTTCAAAACTATATAGTTCATCCGAATAATCAGACTAAACACTTTGAAGCAGCTAAACAAAACGAAAACTAGGCAAATGTCTAAGAGGCTTATATTCAATGAAAATATAAATTAAAATGCAAGTAAACGAATGAATAAGCGAAAAAAAAATTAAGAATGATAAAAACTAAATGAAATCCCCTAGATGAATTAATTCATTAAGGTTTTGTAATATGCCACCACACCTTTAGTATTTATAGATTTACCAGACTATTTTATGAATAAAAAATGATTAAAATTAGTAATAGTTCAAAATTGTTGATGGTGTACTCAAAAGCACATAGACGTATGTCATTTATGTGTCTGTATTTAATTTATTAATAAATAATTTACACACATGTATACTGAAAAGGTTACTAACCTATAAGTCAATAACAATCAATTAAATTTAATTTCACAATATTAGGATTTTTTCATAAAATAATCATTTATCATGTTCATTTTTAAAACTTTAATTTTTTCAAACTGTATGATGGCTTCGAACAAGGTGTGTTAATGACACATGTTTAATTCGAAGCAAAAATCAAGTTTTTGTTCTTACTCTCTGTGATTCATTAATTTTTGCCTGAACTTTGTAGGACAGTGCAAGTTTTGTGTCCCAGCCATTCTGACTTAATAACATACTTGATTGTTAATTCAAGTATTTCGATAAAGAAATGGCTATTTCATTGAGTTCCTGAATATGTGGGACTTGTCTTGATGAACACATATTTATAGACATTCCCGGAAAACGTGCTGCGAGACACAATTTTAAGTAGTATAACAATTTTAAATGTCCCACCTTAGTAAATTCAAACCCACAATTCAAATGCAGTGTCAGAAAAACAAACTATGGACAGAAGTTAGGTCTCCAAAAAAGTAAAACAGCATTAATTATTGGTTTAGTTTAAACATAAGCAAACGAAAGTTATTTAAACTTACACAGCTCTTCTTCAGTTACTTATATTACACATGCATCAACTATTACCAAAAGTCAATCAAAGCAAAGTACACAAAGATAAAACCAAATGCATTGTGGAGATATCAAAATCAACAGGGGAGATATGCCAATTCAAATAATGGGGAAATTTGTTGATAAAAACAGCATTTGGAGAAACTACTACGTATCATATGGCTCACACGTTATCAACAGACAGTGCTAAAGTTAGGAGATTAGGCTGAGATGTGGTTTTTCAACATAAGGTATGAAGAACTTGAATTTTTACCGGAATCTCGAAAATGCTTGCTGAATTGTCATCTCATTAGACTCGATATATCCCTTCATTCTTTAATGTTGATTACAGTCTTGAAAATGGATGTAGTGGTGACCTTTCTGAAAATCATTTGTTAAAATTATATGATTATTTTAGTTCCAATGCAGCTGCTTGTAGTTTGGTCAATGTTCAAGAGTCTCACATTTTAGGCCTTCATCAAATCTCGTGTAATGCATGTATATTGCTATAAATATGGATTTCTCTGCTTTCGGACAAAATTCGCCCAGCCCTATAACTGATTAATTCGGTACTTGCACAAACTTGATACGTGGTATTCATTAATTTATAGTTTACTGTTTTTAATAATGGACTTTTATTTTGGAAATTAACTATATTTAAATCTGTATTCAGAAACTGTGTTACTGCTTTTAGACTTTGGCCTCTGGCTTGAGCGCGGCTGATGACACTTCAAATACAGAACATTTCACAGCCGTTTTAAACGACAATGATGAATGTCTGTGCAAATTGTTGAGAAAAGATAAATATTTAATTCTGTGTTTTTATGCATTTCTAAACAGGCTTAAATTAATTAAAGTTCACTCCATTAAGCTGTGGTTAACCGTAGTGATGATGAAAAACATCTGACTAATTTTCAAGATGAGTTGCTATTTAATCTGAACGTTTCCTTAATACTAAAGAGAAAGAGACCATAATCTGTGAAACCAAACGAATTGTGGATTTCAGTCATTCATATTATGGTGTTATAACTGAAATTAGATCCACATTTACTTTCATTTCTATCTATCAACAGCAACTTTTACATGTACTTTTGCGCCAACTTTACAAATTCTAAATAGTAACAAACCTCCCTTTTGTTGATAAACTATTCTGGGGCATAAAGAGGACAAATATACCTAAGGAGCAATAAAAAAAAAACGCAATCCGTTAGACAGACAAAACCCGAGAAGACAAATGAACAACCACAAGCACAACAATAAACGCTGAAAACTAAGAAAGCATGAACACCACGAACTTCTATAAAAACCAGGAGTGAACTCAGATGCTCCGGAAGGGTAAGCAGTTCCTGCTCCGTATACGGCACCCGTCGTGAAGTTCAACAAAGTCAATCCGGTGGCAGTCACAAATCTTTGGAGGTAACATCATCTTAGATATTGGAACACTGTAACGGTCAATCAATTCGTGATGACGACCGTAAAATTTCCCAAGTGATGACATCAACTTATCTCTGATAAAACCCTGGTTAAGAAGCTTTTGTGACAGCAGTAAACCTAAACCAGCATTTATTATTTACAGATACCACAGCATCACTGTAAAAAAGCTACTCAATTAGGGCTACAACTCTGTTCCTTAAACCAGAGTGCTAACGTCATTCAACAACTTGTATGGTCACTACCACGAATTTATTGGGTGCAATAGTATTTCTGTATCATAAATGGTTACAGATATGCCAATGTCTTGGTAAAACAATTCGACCTTTCCTTCTCCGTTCGTCACATTATGTTTTGACGTGAACTCCAGATACTGTCTTGTTAAAGAACCATAGATACACTATAATTTTTTTAGTTCTTCTAATTCCTTTATTAATCCAGTGTTATGAAAAGCTTTTTCTTTTTAAACTGAGCAGCGAAAATTCTTAAGCCCACACTAATGTTTGCAATTTTTGGCACAATTATTTGTAGAATCCGAACGGAAAGCGAAAAACAGGTAGAAACACTGCAAAAGCAGATGCATGTTTCATGAAATAGTAACTTATATTTTCTAATCTAGTTGTCCAATTCCCTGTGACTGGATGGATTCTTAAAAACTCCAAAAATTTACTTCAGTATCTAAAATCAAAATCTTTGGCTACATGCAACAGCATAAAAACATTCGACTTCTCTACACTCTACACTACCATACCACATTCTCAATTAAAAGATCGCTTAAAGCAACTAGTTCATCAATGTTTTTTCAAGAAAAATGGGACACGCAGGTATAAATTTCTTGTTCTAGGTAGAGAAAAGGCTTATTTCGTGAAGAACCACTCTGATTCTGACAAAAAGTATTCTGAAGATGAAATTACAGACATGTTAGATTTTCTCATAGACAACATATTCGTTGAATTTGGCGGTCTAATTTTTCAACAAACAATCGGCATTCCAATGGGAACCAACTGTGCTCCTCTCCTCGCCGATCTGTTTCTGTACTCATATGAAGCGGACTTCATTCAAGGGTTACTATGTGAAAACAAAAAGAAACTAGCCCAATCCTTTAATTTCACTTTTCGTTATATAGATGATGTGTTGTCGTTAAATAACGACAAATTCCAAGACTTTCTTCATCTTATCTACCCCAGTGAGCTTGAAATTAAGGATACTACAGATACACCAAAGTCCGCTTCATATTTGGATTTGTTTCTTGAAATAGACTATGAGGGACGTTTGAAGACAAAACTTTATGACAAACGTGATGACTTCAACTTTCCTATTGTTAATTTTCCCTTTTTGAGTAGCAATATACCAGCATCGCCTGCATATGGCGTCTACTTTTCTCAGCTTATCCGATTTTCAAGGGCATGCGTGAGTTACCATGACTTTCGACAAAGAGGATTACTGCTGTCATAAAAGCTTCTTAACCAGGGCTTTATCAAGGAAAAGTTGATGTCATCAGTTAGGAAATTTTATGGTCGTCATCACGAATTGATTGGCCATTACAGTGTTCCAATATCTAACATGATGTTGGACCTGTTCCCACTGTCGTAACTTTTCATGTGCCTCCACCGATTTGTGACTTCCACCGGATTGACTTTGTTGAACTTCACGACGGGTGCCGTATACGGAGCTGGAACTGCTTACCCTTCCGGAGCACCTGGGTTCACTCCTGGTTTTTATAGGAGTTCGTGTTGTTCATTGTTTTTTAGTTTTCTGTGTTTATTGTTGTGCTTGTGGTTGTTCATTTGTCTTCCCGGGTTTGTCTGTCCAATGGATTACGTTTGTTTTGATTGCTCCTTAAGTATATTTGTCCTTTTTTTCGTAATTGCTATAGGTTAAAAGGATGATGGATGAATTATTGTTTAACGTCCAGTGGCAAATATTATATGCACATCAGAACGAAAACCTGTTGATGTGATATGAATATGAACCTTGCTTTGTAATAGACCGACACGATGAGCTTGATTTTTAACGTGTTAGCTCACGAAGTAACAGTCCTCAGGATGACACATCACCCCAACCGAACACATTAGACTGACTCCGAGCAGTCCCTTTCCCTTACCGAGACGACGCTGGCTTGGAGGAGAAGCAGCAAATACGAATTTTAATGCCTACTTCGACTCGGCGGGGGATCTATCCCCGATCTTCAACACTAGAGGCGAGCACGCTAGTAAGAGACCACCAAGGTTGTACAGGATAAAAGGAAACGCTTTTAGTAGAATCTTCCTAGATATATTAATAACTAAAATTACACATGTTGACATATCAGAATGATGATGACAAGGCAATTCAAAGCCAATTATAGAATACAAAACATCTCACTGTTACCACAAAACAACACTGATGAATGTCTCTAGAGTTTGCGGAAAAAAAAATATTTAATAGCTTTTATGCTTTTTAGACATTGTTAAATTTATTCATTAAATTTTATTTGAGTTGCGGTTAACCTGAGTGATGATAGAAAACATCTGATGAGATTTCAAGATGAGTTGCTTTTACTTCTGCCACTTTACTTAAATCGTAATGTATAAACAACAAAATGGATAACAGGAAAATTCAACAATGACACAACAATCAATCAACGCCACCCAATAGACAGAACCGTGGACAAAAAATACCAAAATAGCAAATAACACAAATTAAAACGCAACAGAGTCTTAATGCAGACACTGCACAGTGGTGGGGTTTAAACCAGTGTAATGGGGACACAAACCTTCCTCTTATCTATCCTGGCACTTTGGTGTAAAAAAAACAGCAACAGAGTCTTGATGCAGAAACTGCACAGTGGTGGGGTTTAAACCAGTGTAATGGGTACACAAACCTTCCTCTTATCTATCCTGGCACTTTGGTGTAAAAAAAGGTATAAAAAATACTATAAAAGGTATTATTAATTAACTCAGATATATTGAACCCAATAACTAAAAATCTGCCAATACAATAAAAGCACTATGCCAATATGGCACGTGCTAGGCCAATATGAGATTTGGGCCATATTGAACTGTGTACGACCAATGCCACTATGAGTGTATTTCGGAACTCTCTTGATTTATCCTATCCCTATATGAAAACATCGTAGATCTGTTAATTAATAAAGGTAGCATACCTAATGTTTTTCATATTGCCATAGTTATATGGCTTACCTCAGACCTATAACTATGCCAAAATGGCTTACCTCGGACCTATAACAATGCCAATAAGACTTACCTCGGACCTATAACTATGCCAATAAGACTTACCTCGGACCTATAACTATGCCAATAAGACTTACCTTGGACCTATAACAATGCCAATAAGACTTACCTCGGACCTATAACTATGCCAATATGAAAACATTAGGTAATTAAACTATAATACAGTATGATTAACAACAAGGTGACCGATGCAAAAACTGCAAAATATTGGTTATACTACATATATGTCAGAATACACTACTGTGAATTTGAAACATAATAAGTTTTATTTTCTCGCATTTTTTGCATTTATCTTACTTATATCTTACTTGTACGTTATATTGTTTTGGTCGCATATTTGTCATTCATTTCATATTTATTTGATATTTTTTTCATAGATTCTGAAGCAAATCTATGTGCAATAAGATACTATGTGCATAAGATGACAGCATTAAGATACTAGGAGCACTACATTGAAATATCACATGACTATGCTTGTATCTAACCTGTTTGTTGTTCTCTGTTGTTTGTACGGGTGTTTCCTTTTTTGAATTGTTGGCATTTGGTCTAATTTTTGTTTTACCCTAGCATGTATTTTTTTTATTTTCTACAGAAATATTTAATATGAGATCCCTTGTTATTTATTTTATATATAAAATTGAACATCTTTCGGTTTTCGCATTGAGGAAATTCGTTCATAACGAAAAATTCTGTAAACTGTTGGACATCTTTTACATGTATTATGAACTAATAGAGTAAAGTTGGACTTATAGAAGTTACAAGTTCTAAACTTGACAGATATCTTTAAATGATGGATTTTGTATGGTTTTGTGGAAAAAATATAAATATTTAATATTCTGCTTTGTGTGTCATATTTCACATGTTTTTGTAATAATTAAAGTTCACGTTTGTGAAATGAGGTTTACCAACATTTTGATGGAAGACAGTTTGTATTTGGATAATTGAAAGAAAGAATTGTGGATTTTATTATTATTTTGACAGTTCACACTAATCTTGAAGATCGGTTGTAAAGGTACTTTCCGGTATTTTTTTGCCCGCACACTAAGATTTCTGAAGAATTATGTTAATATGCGTAATGAAAATGTATGTAGAATACATCCATGTAAGTAAAGTAAAAAGACAATGTTGAAATGTTTTCTTTTAAGGGGGTACAGAACATCTAATGGAGACTAACTCTTTAAAGTTCAGCTGAACGTTTTCATCACATTCTATTAGTAAAGAGAAATCAAGCTTCTCAATGATCAAAACTGCCATATGTCCAGTGAAATTATTCCCGTAAATAGTGTGGTTCAAATTTCTTGAAATTTTTATGTTTTTGTCAACAGGTCAAAGTAAAAATTTCGTCAAGATTTTATGAAAATTAAACGAGCTAATTCTATTTTATTCGAAGTGTTGGATACCCCCTTAAGTATAATACTGACACACATAATATACCATAATACATGCATTAGACGACGTTTAGATACATACCACACAACGTTTGCCAAGAACAATACAAAGAAAAATACAGCTTGGTGTAAAAAAAAAGTTTTAGGATACCAATTTTAATTGACAAGATATGCAACCATTGTTTAATTACTACTCATACGTTGTTTGTTCAAAGCTGACATAAAAACAAAATGCCGGTGAGCTTGCAGATTTAAATGCCAGTATGACCAAAAGGGTTGTTCCAAATCCATAAGAGCTGAGTGCGAAAGAGATACTTCTTAGTTTTCACAAAATTTAACTATTTCTAAATGTTGATTACAGTAAATTTCAGTGTATCAATTTCAGACTAGTATCGCAGAGCTGATGAAGCCTTCGGAGATGTGGCGCCCACCAGCAGAAACACCAACTTTCTATGACTGTTACATAATGAGAGTAATAGGTTGTTACCCGAGTTCAAAGTAAAGACTGGAAAATTTTCAACGAGATTTTAAAATTCAAACTTTTCCCGAGTTGAGCTCAGCAAAACTAGGGAAATACGCTTAATTTTATACACGCGTTGAGATTGCCCAGTTCTTCACTATTGAACGAGTATATGTACCGATTTCTTTCGTGAATACTCGATTTTTAGCTTTCCTGTACCTAGGTAAATTCATTTAGCACAGTCGACGAGGATAAAACGTCACGCCTGATTGGTCAAGAGTATGACAAAAGTATTCTAATTGGACGCCACAACAGTGGGAGATCGATGCTTGAGCAATGATCTCCCATAGGCATCTCCCACTGAAAACAGTCATTTACAGAAGAATTCCATGGTTTTTAGAAATGTTAAAATTTTACAAGTACTAATATATTGTGATATTCTCGGGCATAATGACATGTAATTTAGGGTTGCAATGAATATTTGATAATAGTAACACCCATGATGTAAACTTACTTTTTGCGAAGAGGCATGACAAAGGTTTTATATGTTTATTTGAAAATTCTCATGTCTGACCAAGCAACACTTAAAGAATAATTTACGTTTTTTGATTTTCTCCTTAGGTATATTTGTCCTCTTTATTGCTAAATAATCTATGTTTTTGAGGCAAAACATGTGGGAATGTACCAAATATTTCACCACAAATATATGTATGTCGAACGAATAACGTTGACAAAAAACTATTTTAAAATTAATGTTACATGTATCTTTCTATTTATACATTTAGTGGATTTCAATTATTTCGAATAATGCCCGCCACCCGAAAAAAATCTTTCATTACTTAACACCAATTATGCGTTTGTCATGTTTGTTAGGTATAATACATCCCATTTAGTGATGAGCTTAGGGTTGAGAAAGTTTTATATACTTTATGGAATAACGAAAAACAAAAATGTATCTTGGAAAAAGAATATTTTCTTATCTGTATGAGTGAGAATAGACATTTCCCTTAGTTTTGGTCGTCAACTCGATATTGCTGGTTTGGACAGGATAATAGGAAAATAATTCAGCTGGACCATACCGCTGGAATCGGGTAATTAGTAGTCATCGTATAAAACAATATATTTAAAAAAGCAGTGGTATATGGCAGCAAATATATAAAATAGTAAAAAAAGACCGATAACTGGCAGTTATACCGATGCATGCACGTGGACAGAATTGGCACATACATGTATACAAGTTTCCTACACTGAGTGTACCCTCACTTGCACGGGCCCAACCAGTTAAAAAATGGCTACGACTGCCATCACACACTACATGGTTGATCAAGAGTACCGGTAAGTCAGATACCGTGCGTGTATCAAGAAACCATATTGTTTGGTAGAACCCAAAAAGTTTCAATCATTGCCCATCTGTTTGATAGCAAATGAAGTGCGTGGATGACCGTTGCTTTTATTTCAGATTTGACAGAAATAAAGGAGCATATCGTGTTTATAGACTAATTAATTTTGGTTTCTGCTTTGTTTAATCTTTCTTACAAAAAATAGAAACAAGATAAAAATAACGAATACTAAATTGACATAAAGAACAATCAGGTGAAAGAAAAACTTGTTACGAGGGAATCGCAGAATGATACAGAGTCTTATAGTATACCACAGACAGTGCGATGATTCACAGTTCTGTAATTAGCTTGTAACAAAGACAGCTAACTAATTATTTAATTGTAAATGACAAATAACAAACATGTCAGTAATTAATAAATATGGTCGATGTTTTTGCAATTCTTACGATTGTTTTCTTTTAATATTTTTTTGTGAATTTATTTGCCATCCTTTGGAGTTATTTTTAATTCGTACAATTTATATTGATAACTTTTTTAAAATTATTTTGCATTAAAAAATCTATGCACGAAAGATGAATCGCACTAATGTCACCATTACCCCTTTTGGTCATTTCGGTATTTTTGAAATTGATTTTCAACATTTTAGGCCTTGAGTACAAATAAAGAGTCGTAAATCAACAAACTTTGCACATGCTGTGCATCAAAATTGGTATTAATAATTTTTATTTAATCTTGTTTTAATATCAAATGAGTTATATTTTACCCCTCTTTTATTTACAGTTTAATTAATCGTTTCACTAATTCGATTACTAGAAAGTTACAACATATCTTCGATACTTGTAATTAGCTGTTACGAGAGATAATCACGAATAACCCTTTTCTTATATGATATGTTTTGCAAAAAAAACTATATAATTTTTGTATTTTAAATATTTGGTTCGTTTCTTAAACACATTGGCCAATTGCATGTTTATCCAAATTTTTTACCCTTGGCACTATTGATTGGACCGTCTTTCTTCACTTAATTGTTAGTGCATTAAGTGCATCAATATTGGTATAATAAAACGCTTATTCTGTTTGAATGTACAAAAAAGGACAAATATACCTAAGGAGCAATCAAAGAAACGTAATCCATTGGACAGACAAACCCGGGAAGACAAATGAACAACCACAAGCACAACAAATAAACACAGAAAACTAAAAAAAAAACAATGAACAACACGAACTCATATAAATCCAGGAGTGAACCCAGGTGCTCCGGAAGGGTAAGCAGTTTCTGCCCCGTATACGGCACCCGTCGTGAAGTTCAACAAAGTCAATCCAAAATACAATATTTTGGTTAATGTAAAAAAAAAAAAAAAAAAAAAACCCACCAGGGCCCAGTTGCTCAACTTATTTGACCCAAGGTTAAATTTATCAAGGGTTAAATTGTATAGAAAATCATTAAGTTTAACCTGTGGTTAAATTTAACCCTCGGTTAAACGAGTTAAAGCGACGTTGAACAACGTTGGGCTCTGGTATATTAAAAAGTAGGGATACCAACAACCAAGAGGATAAAGTTCTATTTACTATCATTGAAGATGTTGTGTGTGTTTTTAAACTTTATTGTTATCCTTTTGGTTTGTAATATTGAGACCCACATTTTTTTAAGGTTTTACAATGTACTCAAAAATTGTAGCGAATTTCTTAATTTCATTGTCCTATCGACTGCATGGGCTAGAAATGTCAATTTCAAAACAATTATTCTTCTTGCAACACCGGACTGATTTTCAAACAATTGTGTCCGACAAAACTTAAATATGCCAAATTGAGAGACATTTTACGATATGAGTTATAGGAGAACAATCTTTGGCACTGGATTTTTATCGTAAGCATCCACGGTGACCTGCATTTATTTCGAAGCCTGTATTTTGTTTTTAGCCCCTTTTATCTCCCTGAAAGGGTCGTTCGTAAAAGGCGTAAAACTATATCTAATTAGCAATAAAATTGATATCTATGCGGTTTCAAGACTTGACCTTATCTATTAATTATAGAGTAAAACAATTCATTTTCATATTTTATCCGATGACCTGTTGTCTTTTGGATTCAGGAGGTGTTTTTATAGTTTCATATAAATAAAGGATTTCAGGAAACAATTAAACAAAAACGATGATGAATTTAAACTATATTGTATATTTCAATTCAGCAAAGGTTTGAATAATTCTGACAAATGGTAGGAACAGGTCATTGCCCAGGATAACCTAACACATAACATAGGTCAGAATGATTCAGATATTTTTTTTCTGCTTTTTCATCATGTAACAATGACCACAAACAGTAAGTTTTCGTGTAAATTGTTTGTAAATGATAAAGAATGATTACTCAAGTTATTAATTATTTTATCTAAACTTTGTTGACGTATACAGAAATTCAGGAAACAATTAAATAAGCGGGATGATGATGACTATATAAGCTACATTTTATATTTAAATTCGGTAAAGGTTTGAATAATCCTGACAAGTACATGTAATAGGAACAGGTTATTTGCCCATACCACAGAATTATTTAACACATAACATCAGTCAGAATGATTCAGATATTTTTTTCTGCTTTTTCATCATGTAACATTGACCACAAACAGTTATTTTTGTGTAAATTGTTTGTAAATGACAAAGTATGATTAATTAAGTTATTAATTATTTATTATTATCTAAAATTTGTTGACATTGTTCTATAAATAAAGTTAATTAATTAATTAATTAATTGATTTCAATGTTTGATGTGCATGTACCTGTTGAAAAAAAAACAGGTTCGAAAACTAGTGACAAACACTACATGTGTGTATGCATGCTATAATTTTACTATGTTATGTTCTAATTGTCACGTTCACGTTTTTGGCGTCTATGATTTCTAAACCGTAAGAATAAAACGTGTGACGTCGTGGAAGTTTATGCGCTGTGGAAATTAATGTTGACTGAAGACTGAAAACAAAATAAACAGAAATTATGTAAAGGCTTTGAAAAGTGTCTTTGGCAATATACATGCCTCACTAAATAAAACCTAGATCTCCCATAAAGTATCTTCAAGTTCGCTGCGTCTCTGGAAACGATATATTTCTGACAGCGTACATGTATTTTAAGAGTATAACTCATGTGAAGAACCATAATATTGGTGTATTTGTGCCGATTACCCTCGCAAAACATACCAGGTTCACGACAGACAATAACGAAAAAAACATGCACTGTCGAAGAGAAAATGTCTTAATTTATAAGAACTTAGCTTACGGGTTAAAAATGCAACTAAAGATTAGGATAATTTACAGAACATTGAAAAAAACTATTATACCATTTAATCTGTATTTTAAGTTTGAAATTATGCACGTGAGAAATTATGACACTTTCCTAGACAACCGTACAGAAATTACGACGCTGTTCTGGACTTCAAGACTATGAAAATCCGACCCAATATTGCGGCACTCTCATACTTCCAAAATAATTGGGAGACCCACTTTCCGGGGTATGACTGTCGCAAATTCCGGTTGAAGAAAGAATGACATTATTAAGAAATATATTTTAAATGAGTGACACTTAAACCATATACTTTAATTTTCAACAACAACAGGAAGAAGCAGTTTTTGTTATAGAAATTACCAGTATTTAGCAAAATTCAAAAATAACAGAATTAATAAGGATTCATTCCTTGTATTGCACATGGTAGATCTCCATAGCTGAAATTTGGCTTCCTATTTCGGTATTCTTGGTTATGAGTACTTCTTGTTTTAAAATAAGTTTGGTTTTTGGTCCTCCAAATGTTTCGGTTTTAATGCTGCTGATGAGAGGTAACTCCTTGAAATGCGTCATATACATCATAGTATAAATTTACTATATCTAATATTAGTATCTTTGGATTGTTATTTTGACAGCATCAACAAAAACAACAAAAGCAATAACAAAATTCAAAAATGGTGCATTAGATCAAAGGTGATGTCAAGCAAGGATTGCTATTTGCCTTAACTGCTCTACAATATAAACATATTTTATTTTTGAGCAATCAAACCATATTTCAACAACGATAAATTTGACTTGATTTGTTTGACAATGATATTTTTGATGTACAAAGTAATAAGTTCATTCAGTATCATATTAATATTTTTTCCAAATGTCAGTTAATTTCTTTTAATGAAGACAGGAAATACACATCATAACAGTTACCATGCAATTGCGTCAATAATGTAATAATAACCCTCAAATTAGAACCGTAACATTATTAATATTCTAAAAACAGAAACAAAAACATGTGGCTTTGTTTCAGTGTAAAAAGGTCATTTTACTGTTTTGTGGTTAGTTTCTTAAAACAAAAATGATTTTTATTCTGGTTGTAAAACACATTATTACAAGAATATACTCTGATTTCAGTTATTTTCGTCGACATCAATTTTCGTGGATTGGGTAAAAAGAGCGTATTCCTGGGTTCGTGGATTTCGAATTCTAAAAAAAGCAGTTGAATGAAAAGATGTTTTATAATAATAAGAATGTTACATCGCAAGCAGTGATTATCGTATTTCTATAGTCGAGATAGTTAAACCTTCAAATATCGACTTTTGGCGAGAGATTTGAATGTTTAGTTATCGAGACTGTAGAAATACGATAATCAAATGCTCGCCATTGTTTCTCTAATTATTTCAACAGTTTTAATTAGCCGTAATATTCATAAATCGCCCTGAATCCCGTATTGGCCCTCTGACATATTTTGTAGGACGTAAACTATCACACGTTACATTTGGAAACGGAAATTTTGGTGTATCTCACGATTATTCTCCGTTGATGAATCTAGAAGCCTGAATTATTGTCCTTGTTGTAAGTTGTCGTTAAGAGATATCTGTATTATGCAGATTATTGCTGACGTTGACGTTAAGTTGTTTACATGTTGCTATGGAATCTTCGAAAACAATAGAGAATTTCGAATGGAAATTTCAACGACCAATCAGCGACCGAGAACAACAATCACACGTGGATTATGAAAAGTTTCTCCAGCCGATCGGATGCCCTAAACGGACAAGGAATTAGAGAAATAAACAATAATCCGATATATTTCCTTTGACGCATAATCCTTGATCTCATTTCATTTGATTCTTTGATTTCATCTTATATATGACTATTTACGGAATAATCAACACGCAATATGATTGTACTTATGAATCATATTTCGTCGGGTTCATAAATCGTGGATTGATCCATCCACGAAATCCACGAAAATTGGTGTACCACAAATAATAATGGTTTCAAAGTACGTGTCCATTGGACATTGTGTCTCGCTTCCAAAGAAACACCCAAATAGGGATCATTCAACCTTGACACACCACTCTTTTGACCTAAATTTTAAATAGATCCCATCTTAAGGTATTTAGTGACAAAGTTTCATGTTGATATACCATCTTCCTTCAATCTAAACTTTAACCTAAAGCGGAGAGTACAGACGAACGGACATACAGACCGAAACACCATATGCTCCGCTAATATCGCAAGCAGGGTATAAAAATAAAGTTAAATAATAATAAACAAACATGTATTACCAAAAGTAATAATAAGAAGTAAAACATTTACAAGTCGTCTATTTTGATGTTAACTTAAACTAGGGAAATATGTTGTTTTAATTGTGAAAAAATGTCAGAATGTATGCATATAATTATTCTTACAAAAATAGTGCAGGTTGTCATAATATGCATTTAAATGGATTTCTTGGGTGAACTTTAATAATTTATGTGATACCTTGGTTAAGATGGACTCCTCTTGTTATGTTTCTTATGAATCTTATTTTAAAATAGGATGTTAAATGCTTATTCAGCTTATTTTATTGTCAAAATCAAGAATAAAAAGTTACAAGGTGTGATGATTAATGACGACAATAAATAATATGTAAAAATGGAGTACAATTTGTATTTCTTTATATTTATATAACAAAATCATTTTAAATTGTAAAGTTATTTATATACGAAAAAAACATTATATGACTTCTTTGTATAAATCTATTATTACTGGTATAAATTAAAAAAAAAATAACTTATATTTTTACCCGGATTTTTATTATCCTTTCATGTACTTCTTTTGGATATAGAAATTTTATAAACTTTAGTAAACACATGAAATGCAATGAAAAAGTTTACAAAGTGTCAGCTTATTTACCGATAAATATACAATGTAGTTTCACTTCTTGTTTAATATAAGTTTGGTTTTTGGTCTTCCAAATGTTTCGGTTTTAATGCTGCTGATGAGAGGTAACTCCTTGAAATGCGTCGTATACAGCATAGTATAAATTTACTATATCTAATATTTGTATCTTTGGATTGTTATTTTCACTGCAGTCAAAATTCCATTAGACTTAATAACAGAAAACAGGATATTGTGGTCTTGCAATGCAATTGTTTTTTGCCATTTATTTACAACAGTATTTATTTTTATAAATATAAAAATGACAACATTTATCGATCATTGGTATATTAATAATAATGAATTGCAAACTACAAAAAGTAAAAATAGCATATACAAGTTATTTTTGTAACATGAATAATTAAAGACCAGGATTTCCTCGATGTGGAATGGCTTTTTTCCAACTATCTGCTGCCATTGCCCCTGGGCCCATTTGTCTAAATAATACAGCTGAGTTCAGATCGATGAAGCTGGCTTTCGTACTGATTAAAACACCCGACACCAAAAAGAAAAAAATTGATGATGTCAACATGAAAAAAGTTTCAACTGATTTTTTCAAGACAAAAGTAGGTTCTGGATTATAGCGATTGTCCTAATGCAAGTTTAATTATTCAATAATGATTGAGAATAGCTATATTGTTAAGGTATATGTCAGAGCTTTCGTCATTTACTTCATACTGAATGATTGTTTGCTTAACATACGTGACAGATATTCACGATTATTTAGCATGTTAAGGATGAGACCTAATTCAAGAATAAAGCAGTTTAGAAGCTGTGGAATGTTGATTGAACAGGATAAAAACAGGACATCTCGGAGGGGATCAGAAATGTAGACTAAAAACAAGCGCCAACCTAGGATAGCTGTAAGAGCTCTTACTTTTTTTAATGGACTTTTTTGTCCAGAAAAATGCAAACTTCCAACGATCATCGAGTTTCAAGACCTGGGTGCATAGTTAGGAATTCCCCACAGCTAATCGGACCCTCAGCAAAGGTAGCTGAATTTCTGCATTTGTATATCGGAAGTTCTTTTTGTGACATCAATAATCGAGAAGTCATATATAGTTCAAACGCTCGATCATGGTTTGTAAACAAATTTCATACACATAATAATTGCGATAATTACGAATGATTGAAGGTGTTATTACATTTATGATCATTATGACCCAATAATTACACAGTGACCAGTGTCATTGCAGACCCCATAAAGAATAATACACAACAATGTTATAATAATAATATGATGTATTGCATTCCATATGACTAAAGCTTATTGTTAGTAATGACACCAAAATGTTAGAATAGTCGGTAACACTTGTTAAGAAATACAACACATTAAAACCGATGTGACAAAAATACTGTGAGTATTATGTAATTGTACAAGTCCCCCAGGTTAATGATTAATGCAATACAGATGTGTACGGCGATGTATGCCTGGGATGCTATGGATTTATGGGGCAGGTCAACAGCTTGCAAATACACGTCGGTTAAAGTCCTCACGGAAAAGATTGTAAATGATTTTTAGTTGGGTAATTCTTTGCCGATATTTAAAGGATCAAATGTGTTACATTTGCAATTATAACGGAGCATGAATGTATATTTGTCATCTTAGTATATAACATTTTGTCGGATGACAAAGAAATGTGTCCTAAATTATAATGAAATAGCACAAATATAAAAAATAAGATACATTTTAAATAGTTTTTGTTGTACAAAGATAGAGAAATAAAAAGGGGAAGGGCATGGGGTTCTTTACATTAACTGAGAAAGTGTAGAAGAACATTAAAATATGTTCCATTCTCATCAAATTATATATAAATATAGGAAAAATAGGAACAAGAATACCCAATGGATAAAAAGTTAGGTAAATTCCACAAACAAAGGCGAAATCGCGAAAAAAAACAAGTACTGCAAAGACACTAACCAAACGAATATAAACTATATTCCAAACCAAAACAGCAAGAACCAAGCAGCAGTAACGCACTAGCAGTGTTACTACACATGACAAAAAATCCACACTGTAAAGAATATCATTGATAATATCTCAATATTACAATGTACTCTCTAATTCGCAATAACTAAGAAACAAAATATGCCTGGCTATAGAGGTAACTAAATGTTGAAAGTTCAAACTTTAATCACTGCAATTAATGTTCTTTTTTATGAAAAAAAAAAACAATTGGAAAATCAATTATTGGTACACAAACCTTCTCCTTATCTATCCTGACACTCTGGTGTATAAAACATACTATAAAAACCAAAACAGAAAACTGTATGATTACCAACAAGGTGACCACTTACTAGAACTATAAATATTAGTTGTATGGTACATGCAATTTTTAATTACGATAAACTGTAAAACTAGCTAAGGCTTTCATATTTGTTGGTCGGATACTTTTGCTGCATTAAACGAACAAGTCAGAAATAACACTCACATCAGTTGTATTATTTTAATCATTAAACTACTTGCAAAATTTAAAATCGCTGGTTTGTGACTCAGATATAATATATAATTAATATAACCACACTGTATTTGTAAACGTACTGTACCACCTAAACAAATAATAGGAGTCTTCCGGTAAACGAGATCCGTAAATTCCGTTTATACATATCATTTAATCGTCAAAATAAATTAAACATGTAAAATTATGGGGTAGGCGTCAATAGGACATGGGAGGAGATTGGTTACATCTAGTGATCATTGTGTGTATTGCAAAATTCAGCAACAGCCCTAATCGCATGAACAGCAATAAAATGGCTCGGAAACAATAATGTCAACAAACACAGAAAAACACAATATTCCATATAGTAAACATTAACAAGATAACAATAAGTAAACGGCAAATGATAATATGCATAACTGTTGTCAGTGTAAATCTACAAGACCTACTTTTGGTGACATCTGCATGTGCCATGCAGCTAGCGTTTAAGACCCTAACAATGGTCTATTTTATTAAAAACTTATATAGTCATGATAACAAATGATGTAACCTGAAAAGACATACCAATTGTAATATGCAGCAAGATATCAACATCTGTCAAAACCGCAAATGACATTGAAACTCCTTTCAATAAACAACAAATATAAATAATGCAAACTTATAGACAATAGTTTATTTGCGTGTTATGCATACAAGTACCACAAACATTATGTGTGTCTTGGGAAAATATCTTTTTGTAGTTGTAATTGTCGGTGTTTTGTGAAGCAGAAATCAACGTGAATCATCAAACGCCATCATCCAAATAATGGGAAATGAATGTTTGTTTGAATATTTAATCCTCTCAGTTAGCAAAATTACTCACTGAATGCTAATGTAAATTTCGTCTCAAGGTACCGATCACTCAAGAAATACTTACAGACAGTAGTTTATTTGCATGTTGTGCATACCATGATCATTATCTGTTCTGACCCTGCTATCTTAATTATGTATCCTACAACCAAATCAAAGGTCACCTTGTTGGTAATCATACAGTATTAGCTTTAAATAATGTTAAATACACCAGAGTTTTAGATAGATAAGAGAGGGCTACCTGTAAAACCTGTTTATCTTACCCACCCTTTCACTGTTCAGTGTATGTACCAAATCAGACTATCCTGACACTGTATTGTGTTAATGATTGTGTTTTGTGCGCTTGTATGTTACTTTATGGCTGTTGGGTTGCTTTGATTGATTTGTATGTTATTGTTGACCTTTTCTGTTATCCGTTTTATTGTTTGTCGTCACAAAAAACATAGAGCAATGTAAGATATGTATGCTTTGTAACACATTCTAAATACGAAAGAATAAAGTATGTTCTTTTATTTAGACTTTTTTCTTGTATACATGGGGATTTTGTGTCAAGAAGTCATTCACATATTCCTTCATTATTATAAGTATATGTAAAAAAGATATTTGATGGCTTTATGTGTAGTTCTGAAACTGATGTATTGATAAACAAAACCTCAAGATCTTATTACAGTTCTGTTAATTTAAAGTGACAATTACGAACGTGTACGTCCAAAGAGTCCTAATGGTTAAAACTTCAGAAAACAAACAAACCTTGCACATATTCAGCAACTCTACATTTATTTGTGTTGATGTCAAATATTACAGAAAAATCAATGAATGGAACCAAAAAATAATGGAAACTAGGCTCTCGTATAATATTTGAGGAATTCGGCTGTGGAAAGGGTAGGGTAGTGCTTTTTATTTCCATTTTATAGAAACATTTGATAATCAAGAAAAACGACTTGCAGTTAAGAAAAGGATACAGTATGAAACATTCTCCCAGTCCCAGTCAATCCCATATTCAAGTTACTCAAAAGTTCACTTTAAAAAGTTTATGTCTGACCACTCCACTAAGGTTTAGTTAGATTAGAAGACCACCCCACCTAACCCCCTCCAAATAAAATCTTACAAAACATTTAGAGGGTACATTTCCAATGTCCGTTTGAAAAGAAATTATACAGATGAAAACTAAATTAAAATTTCGAAAGACTTGTGTACAAAGTTATAGCACAGTAACAAATTTAGGTATATAACCATCCTTCATTTGGTTTGCTAATGGAGTACGTCTTTCGCTCATTTGGTACAGCAATGGATTGGTGTGAGTGGAAGATAAAGGGTTTTAGTCTACGTTCAAATCTGAGTAGAGGAAGGGACTTTTTAAGGTAAGTTAAAGCTCTATCGTTACGGTAGTAACAGAAGCTGATCATGATGTATAACCAAGAATGCTTTTTTGAGGACTTCACTGTTAAAAAGCCAAAAACACCAAGGACAGAGCCTATCTATGCACAACAGAGATAGTACTCTTGAGTCACCACATTCATGAAAATTTGACATTTTTAAAACAGTAAGGAGCTCTATATATTAACATTATGACTGAAAATTAAAAGTGTAAACTTCCTTACGACACACATTTAGATGACACTTGAGTTCTTTATGTTGCAAATTCGGACATTATCAGTATAGAGTTTATGTTTAAGTAGGCCAAATATTTAGATGATACACATTTTAACTAAACGACAACTCTTGAAGAAAGCATTGTTGTTGAAGAATGATAATTATTTTATAGTAATTAGGAATATGACACGTAATTAAATTATATTAGTTTGACATCTTAATCATATGAAATGATTTTACAAACTTAAATGACTGTCCCGAGGTTAATCATTGTCGGAACCTTCACTTTGTTTCTGTATTTAGATATCTATTTCATAAGCTAGGTCATTCTATATACGCAGTTATGTGAACAACAACATTTAAATTTTAAGGTCACCTACAAGAAGGGTGAAAACTTTTCTAACGTAGAAAAATCCGGTAGCATTCAACCATTCTATTAATAAACGTATCTTTCAGTTCTACGTGCTCTGTTGATATGAATATAATTGAGGTGAGTTCAATTTAGGCTTAAAGTCGATGACAGTTGTGGTCAGGTAAAACATTGCGAGTAAAGAATTAAAATAAAAAAATTATTAATAATTATTAACAATTGCCAGTAAATGTATCAATGTTTATCGAATTCAAAGTTTTTTATTGCCAAGAAAACTTTTACTTTTCACGTCTGTTTCCACTGGAATAATTATCTCCAAAAAATTTTCCTCCACTTGAGCTTGCTTTTTTGTCTTGGAAAATTGAAAGTTATCTATACTTAACCTTTATCATTGATGAAATACATGTATATGATAATCAGAGGATAACACTCAGATCTCTGAACTTTTTTAAGAGAAATATTTGTCGGTGGGTTGAAAATATCCTGATTTTACCACGGGAAAGCCTTTTATTCCAGATGGTATCATGATATTTCAAAGCCAACGTCAGTTATTTCTATTCTAATAGGACTGTTTCTATGACATTTTGAAACGGCGCAACATATATATTCAGACCCGAAGACACCATTAAACAACGCAAGTTATGTTATGACCCGTTAAAGCTTGTGGGAGACTTTACTATGACGTTACCAAACAAGCCATCTATCGTCTGTGACGTTGGAATAAAAATATCCATATTTTACCACGTATGTAGACTGTCATATTAGAATATAGAATTAGCATATATATATATATATATATATATATATATATATATATATATATTAGGTTTTTCGTTTTCGTGGTCTTTATTCAATAACAGAAGTAGTCCTAAAACACTGATAAGTTCCGATTCCAAGTCTTATATATAGTTTTTTTATAATGATAAAGCACACGTAACGTAAAACATTTCAAGAAAATAAAAACAAACACCATAGGACAATCTTACTTTGTGTTCCACATATTTCATTAACCGATTTATTGATGAAAAACTTTGGACTTTATTACAATTCTGTACATTTGAAATAGCAGTTTGGTATATCCCAAAAGACATCATGGTTTAAACATTTGGAAATGAAACTTGCGCACATTCAGAAACTTCACACTTGTTTTTGATGACGTCATACTTTACGCAAAACATCAAACGAATTGCCTACAAAAAATGGAAGATTCGTTCTTGTAAAATATTTGAGACATTTCATCCGTGGAAAAGACGCTAATTGAATAGGACTTTTGAAAACATAAGGTAGAATAATACTTTTTACTTTCAAACTAAATGTAAAGGATTTTATTTAATATTTATTATTCATGACTGATACATTACCAGATGTGGCTTTCTTTAAATGTTTCATGTAACAATTATCACATTTGTCAAATGACGATTTTGTCATTTTTGAACAGGTTTAAGGTATCCGGACCATAATAGATCATGAACGAAAAGTGTATCTCTTTTTGACCGTGAATGGCTGAACCAAAAAATTTAAAGCTGGAATTTTGTATATATATTTTTCTCAAGTTGAAACACACTCTGTTGCTTATATGCAGTCTGTAAAAATAAGTTAGTTATATTGACATTTCCGAAGTTTGCCGGTAATTACCGAGGTCATTTCAATTGCGTTGCATGGAACATCCGGGAACTTTCGAATAATCATGTGGTCATTTATGGTCCGGATACCTTAATTTTCAATATATTGTATGATATGTACAGAATAAATGCATATCATAGAAAGAGGTAGGCTAAGGGCACATTTTGCCAATGAACTCGGTATATTGAACAACCTAATTAAGACGAACAGTTTATGCTGTTCTTATGGTAGATTATGGCTTCCAGTCCGAAAAAAGAAACAGAAGCATGAAGAGTGTCTGAAAAGGGGCAGGAACTGCTTATCAATGCGTACCACATGAGTTCATGATCCCTGGTGTTTGGGTTGCTCATCATTTCATTGTTTTTTCTCTTTTGTGTGTCTGTTGTTTGTTGGTTTTCGTCAATCCCATTCTTGGTTTGTCTTTGTCGATTGCTATAAGATTGCTGGATGAGTCTTCTGATTTTTCCTAACTTTGTCTTATTAATATGAAACAGGTGTGACCTGGAAAGCGAGCGAAGAGGAAAGTTTTTACGTTTGCTTTGTCGATATTGAATGAAAACTTCGTAATGGCGGGAAAATGTGACACTTGCGTCTGCATCTTCTTTTCTTGTCAAATTTGATTCCAGGTGGATTCTTTCGTATTCATTTTTACTTTCATGATACTGAATGTTAAAAAAGTTTAGATAAGTCCATAAATAACTTATTTTTTTTTCAAGATAATCTCTATTCACGTAATTACGTCGGAATAAAATGGCGAAATGAGATTTCGCATGGATGCCAACATGTTGTTGAAACTTTTTAGCTGGCATAGTGTAGAAGTCGGAATAATTCCATTAACATCTCTACTTTAAAGAGTTTATTACTTTTACTTAGAAAATTTGGGAATTTTCGGGGCTTTCTTATTCCTTCTCCCTTTCACTGAAATTAGCTAAAGCCAAAACCATCTAAGGACAGAGCTACATGTGTATGTACGGTGGAGGTACCCCTATTTAAGATTTCACAAAAATTACAATTTTGTACAATATAACAGTAAATTTTATGTTACAATTTCCGGCTAGAAATACTAGAAAAT
Organism: Mytilisepta virgata; assembly: GCA_028015205.1. Classification (NCBI taxonomy): domain Eukaryota; kingdom Metazoa; phylum Mollusca; class Bivalvia; order Mytilida; family Mytilidae; genus Mytilisepta; species Mytilisepta virgata. The sequence continues at coordinate 19,011,996 of CM051515.1, forward strand.
AAGCTGGGGATATTATTTATGAAACTACATCAACTTTTTAAACTATCGATATTTGATCAAAATGAATTAAATAATTATGAAAGAAACCACTTGGAATCAAATATGACTAAATAAAAAAATGTGCAGACGCAAGTGTCAAATTTTCCCGCAACTCTGAACTTTTCACTAATTACCGAAAAGCCAACGTAAAAATCTTCATTCGCTTTCCAGGTCACACCTGTTTCATATTATTACATGAATTATGATAGTGTTCCGAGTCTGGAGGAGTTAAATGTACATGTATAGGCATACAATATCTTTTCTGTTTTGCTTTGGTTATTTATTTTTTACTTTACCTTATTTCGGCTCTCTTTTTAATTTACAATGTTTGGCTTGAAGCACATCGATGCGGAAATGAGAATTCTTACAATAGATAACAAGAAAAATAAATGGAAATGGTGAGCTGTCAAAAGGGACGTAAGACGACTAAAATGTATGAAATACACAAGTCGAACAAAACCAAATATAAAATCGTAAAAAACAACAACAAAGTAAAAAGTAAAAAATACTCAACGTTTCGACCAATATGGTCTTGATCACGAGAGTGTAAAAAATAAAAATAAAAATAAATAGGTGTTGATTCTTTGAAACCCAATACCTTGATGATCGTAAGAAAATTATTTCTTTCGGAATCTAGACCATTTCTCCGACAAAGTGTATATAAATTTCCATGAGTGAGATGCAATTTTAAGTAATTATATAATTTAATTTGTTGACATGTATTCAGTGGATCAAATCTAGTATCATTAATCATACATATTTGACATCCGCATCATAAGTAATAACTAGAAAGGCAATTGTTCAGAGAACAATTGCAAGGTCTTTCCCTTGTCAAATAGCAATTAAGGCTATTAAGCATGACTGTTGACCTTCTATTTTGACTTGTATAATCAAAATATAGGACTCTGTCACATTGAACTTGACCATTGACCTTCGATTTTGACCTCTACAGCTCTAAAATAGGTCCCTGAACATACATATATATGGTTGCTAGGTACTTTTACATCGGTTGCTAAGTACTTTTTCAATGACCTTGACCCTTGACCTTCCATTTTAAGCTCTACGGCTCTATAATATGGTCCTGAGCATAAATATATATGGTTGCTAGGTACTTTTCCATCGGTTACTAAGGACTTTTTCAATCACTTTGACCAATGACCTTCCATTTTACCTCTACAGCTCCAAAAAAGGTTCCTGAACATAAATATATATGGTTGCTAGGTACTATTCCATCAGTTGCTAAGGACTTTTTCAATGACCTTGACCCTTAACCTTCCATTTTGACCTGTACGGCTGTATAATACTGTCCTGAGCATAAATATATATGGTTGCTAGGTACTTTTCCATCAGTAACTAAGGACTTTTTCAATGACCTTGACCCTTGACCTTCCATTTTGACCTCTATGGCTCTATAATATGATCCTGAACATAAATATATATGGTTGCTAGGTACTTTTCCATCGGTTGCTAAGGACTTTTTCATTGACCTTGATCCTTGACCTTCAATTTTCACCTCTATAGTTCTATAATAGGGTCCCGACCATAAATATATATGGTTGCTAGGTACTTTTCCGTCGGTTGCTAAGGGCTTTTTTGATGACCTTGATATCTGACTTTTGACCTTGGTACTAAAATGTGGATCTTTTGAAACTGATCTTTTTTTGTATTAACCTTTTCTTCATATCTATAATGGTTTTCGAGATATAGTGTAAAATTAACATGAGTCAAGGGCATTAACTCCTATAAGGAGTCATCGTACAACTTCAGACCCATGAGACAAACTTAGATCTTGACAAGATAAACATTTTCCCCAATATATTTCATCAGCTATTTGTTACGGTTTCTGAGTTATTCTTGTAACAAGGTATAAGGTCAAAGGTCAAGTGCGACCTTGACCTTTGACCTTGGAGTTATTTTGAAGAATAAGACATTTGATAACTATTGTTGAAACTCCCAAGCCTCTACGACTAACAGTTTATGAGTTTTGACCATGTACGCGTGTTGTCAAATATTCAAGGGCCAGTAACTCCTATAAGGAGTCGATAAACCAAGTTGAGCGAAACATGACAAAGTTGCGTCTTGCGAAGATGAACATTTTTGCCAACATATTTGATCAGCTATTTGTTACGGTTTCTGAGTTATTCTTGTAACAAGGTATAGGTCAAAGGTCAAGTGTGACCTTGACCTTTGACCTTGGGGTCATTTTGTAGAATAAGACATCTGATGAATAATGGTGAAAGTCCCAAGTCTCTACGACTAACAGTTTACGAGTTTTGATCATACACGCGCTCTGTCAAATATTCAAGGGCCAGTAACTCCCATAAGGAGTCGATAAACCAAGTTGAGCGAAACATGACAAACTTGCGTCTTGCGAAGATGAACATTTTTCCTTATATATTTGATCAGCTATTTGTTACGGTTCCTGAGTTATTTTGGTAACAAGGGTTTACGGTATTTGGGCAGATAACTCTGTATGGAAAAGAGTTCGGCTTCGCGGTGTCAATCCTGAATCCGGTTTATCATACCGAACCAACTGGTGAAATATCATTTCGATATGTCGCTAAATGAAGAAAATTCTTGACATCGAAGTTGGCGGAAAAGAAGAAAAATAATAATAAGAATAATAATAATAACTAGAAAGACAATTGTTCAGAGAACAATTGCAAGGTCTTTCCCGTCTCAAATTCCAATTAAGGCTATTAAGCATGACTGTTGACCTTCTATTTTGACTTGCATAGTCAAAATATAGGATTCTGTGACAATGACCTTGACCTTTGACCTTCGATTTTGACCTCTACAGCTCTAAAATAGGTCCCTGAACATAAATATATATGGTTGCTAGGTACTTTTCCATCAGTTACTAAGGACTTTTTCGATGACCTTGACCCTTGACCTTTCATTTTGACCTCTATGGCTCTATAATATGATCCTGAGCATAAATATATATGGTTGCTAGGTACTTTTCCATCAGTTACTAAGGACTTTTTCGATGACCTTGATCCTTGACCTTCCATTTTGATCTCTATGGCTATATAATATGATCCTGAACATAAATATATATGGTTGCTAGGTACTTTTCCATCGGTTACTAAGGACTTTTTCAATGACCTTGATCCTTGACCTTCAATTTTCACCTCTATAGTTCTATAATAGGGTCCTGACCATAAATATATATGGTTGCTAGGTACTTTTCCGTCGGTTGCTAAGGGCTTTTTTGATGACCTTGATATTTGACTTTTGACCTTGGTACTAAAATGTAGATCTTTTGAAACTGATCTTTTTTGTATTAACATTTTCTTCATATCTATAATGGTTTTCGAGATATAGGATAAAACAAACATGCATCAAGGGCAGTAACTCGTATAAGGAGTCATCGTACAACTTCAGACCCAATGAGACAAACTTAGATCTTGACAAGATAAACATTTCCCCCAATATACTTCATCAGCTATTTGTTAAGGTTTCTGAGTTATTCTCATAACAAGGTATAAGGTCAAAGGTCAAGTGCGACCTTGACCTTTGACCTTGGGGTCATTTTGAAGAATAAGACATTTGATGACTATTGGTGAAAGTCCCAAGTCTCTACGACTAACAGTTTATGAGTTTTGATCATGTACGCGTTTCGACAAATATTCAAGGGCCAGTAACTCCTATAAGGTGTCGATAAACCAAGTTGAGCGAAACAGGACAAAGTTGCGTCTTGCGAAGATGAACATTTTTGCCAACATATTTCATCAGCTATCTTTTACGGTTTATGAGTTATTTCCATAACAAGGTATAAGGTCAAAGGTCAACTTTGACCTTGACCTTTGACCTTGCAGCCATTTTGTACAATAAAACATCTGATGACTAATGGTGAAAGTCCCAAGTCTCTACGACTTACGGTTTATGAGTTTTGATCATGCACGCGCTCCGTCAAATATTCAAGGGCCAGTAACTCCCATAAGGAGTCGATAAACCAAGTTAAGTGAAATCTGACAAAGTTGCGTCTTGCGAAGGTGAACATTTTTCCCAATATATTTAATCAGCTATTTGTTACGGTTCCTGAGTTATTTCGATAACAATGGTTTACGGTATTTGGGCAGATAACTCTGTATGGAAAAGAGTTCGGCTTCGCGGTGTCAATCCTAAATCCGGTTTCTCATTCCGAACCAACTGGTGAAATATCATTTCGATATGTCGCGAAATGAAGAAAATTCTTGACATCGAAGTTGGCGGAAAAGAAGAAAAATAATAATAATAATAATAAGAATAATAATAATAATAATAATAATAATCATACGAATTACAGAAAGGTCTTTCCGTTGGAAACGGGAAAGACCTTAATAATAATCATACGAATTACAGAAAGGTCTTTCCGTTGGAAACGGGAAAGACCTTAATTTCTTAAATTTTAAATAACTGTCCCGGATTTAATAACCGCCAGACCCCTGACTTGTATTTTAATTCGAATATTTAAATTTAATAACGCTGCATCACATAATTATTATCGTTCAGTTCTAACGAAATAATTGGTCTATAAATTAAAAATACCAAGGTGGTCTCCTATTAACGTCAATTTATTTTCATTTGGAAAAAAGTAAGTGCTTGGCGTAAACAACAAAATTGAATTTAGTATGAGACCTTGAATTTCGATAGACATCTAAAAAATATTTTCACTGAAACAGGTTCTAAAATTTGCGGTTTGGAGTGGAATTATTGTCTATTTTGAAGGTCAATATAATTTTGTGCGTAATTTGTTGAATGACCTTGAAGCTGTGTCCTTTATAAACATATAAGAAAACATCATTTAATATATGATTCAACTGGTGCCATGGCTAGGAGTCGTTGAATTCCTCACTTTGAAATGGGTGGACTTCTGTATCGCAGATGCGGTAATTTTGTGTCAAGAATGACGAGCTGTAAAAGCGCTATCCTTTTGCACAACCATTTGTCAGGGGCAACAAAAAATTCCAAAAATTCAAATGCCAACACTGCAAAGCACATATAAAAGACCAAATTAGATAACAACAGCAACAATAATCATATTTAAAATAAATTCCATACACTGTCGCTGAAGATGAAGTATAGCTAACCTTTTTAGATGGTCAAATGCAAGAAAATAAATACTAAGTTTCTTGAAAGGTCTGTGTCACATGACAAAATTGTAACCATTTTGATTATTATTACGGCTGTTTACATGTTTGGCCGTAAGCATTACCGATGAAGTGCATCGAAACTGCTACATGTATTTTTCATCTGACACGAAAGGTTACGGAGTATATACAGGAAACGCCTACCTACCTCAGGTCATCATAAAAGATTATGGGCATTAACAGGTTCATTATGCAAACACCCTGTTATTGACGATGAAAACTAGGTATTTACTGTAATGTTACTTTCATAGATCACCACTATCAAGAGGATTATAAGAACACTCACAATAGGAAATTTTGGACAAAAGGCATTAACAATACTGGAATCACAGCAGAAACAGAATTGGTGACAGATAACAAACACGATTTTTTACTACACACTGTCTATTACTAGTACGATATTATGATATTAGTATGTTACTGTCACGTCAATATTGATAACGTTATTGGAAAACACTCCGTTAAAATATCAATACCCTAAGTCATAGTAGCCGTTGCGTATTATTGGGCTATTACAATAATTTGATTTCGCACAAATTGCTAAAATGAAAATTGAAGGGTGTTTTCTAACTAATGCGAAAATCGCAAAAGTGGGTTATACAGGGAGTAAACATCTAAAACACGTGAAAACATTTTATCTAAGGAGTTTAACGACTTGAAGCAGAAGTAGACTTATGTTAACTGAGTAAGTCTAGGTAAAGTACGACTGTCGAAATGATCATGAATCTGTACATAATTTCTCAATTAAAAATTCATTACCTACGATATTAAAATGGAATCATTAGAAGCGAAGTTACCAGGTATAATGAGGACATAAATTAACCCATACTTTGCACGCGATATTTCCTGGAATATAAAGTGGTAAATTCCCCATGTGACAAGATTTTAACAGATGGTGTTAAGCCCTGATAATATATCTTTATAATGATAACATGTAATTTGTGAACGTTTTAAGTAATTAATTGTGTCAAAAAATATCTATAGTACTATTGTGGTAATATAAAGACTATATAGTAACTTCGACGTCAATTATTGTGAATGTCACAAATATTAGGATCTGTACGGCAAATGTTTGGAATATGCTTTATGATAATAACATTTCATCATTATATTCGTCTTCTGTCAACAGGATACATTTATATAAAACTTGGTAGTATCTATGGACCCCCCCCCCCCCCCAACAATAATCAGAAAAACTTGAAACTCTTTGAGACAGCGTTTTACTTACATGTATGTGTTTATTACGAATTAATAGCCTGGGGGTAAAAGCTAGTACAATATTTGATATTTAACGGTCATTTCTGTCTTGTTTGATCTTGTCTGTTTTCATTTTTTTTTTCAATATAAAGATAGCAAAACTGGAACAAGATATAGTGTTTGAAGTCAATCAAGACTGGTTTGCAATTTAATTTTATCGAACTGATCATAACTTGTCCTGACTGATTTTCACTGACTGCAAGACCATATGTCTTGATTTGATCTTGCTACTGTTATCTTGATTTCGTTTTAAAATTTTATAATGCATCACATTAAGACAATTAAGAATAAACAAGATAGAATGGTCGTTTAAGATAAAAAGTTGTTACTAGTGAAACTCAGCATCAACACAAAATAAGCATTGTTACATTTTTACAGAACGCAATTTCAATCACTGATACACGACACGTTTGACTTAATATGAACTTAATTATTTATCAGCTTTCTGCCCAACTTCATGACAAATTCGACATATTTAATGGACAATAAAAATATATTATTTTAATTAATAGGCATGATTTCAAAAACATCATTTAATAAATGTATTTAGTATCTAACAAAAAACATATAATTTAATTTTGTATTTTTCTTTAAAGCGAAATAGTCAAAAGCAGTCGCCAGATGAATTTGGATCTGTCCGTATAAACATGCACAATTATTCAACGGGATAATAGGATAAGTCAAAATAATCAGATCTTCTTTGATACCAGCTTTGACGAATTTTGTAAATTTACGACTCATCAGTTTTGCTCAAGGCCTAAAATGTTGAAAAACCAAAATAACTATTCAAAATGTTTATTAGCAAATTCAAAAAGGCCCCAAAAACCAAAAGAGTAAAGTCAAATCCATCGAAGAACATACAGTTGCGACCAGTCATAACCACTCATCCATGTAAACTTGCAGAGCAGTTCTGAGAACTGTTCTAAGTTAACTTAGAGCGGTTCTAAGAACTGCTCTAAGTTAACATAGAGCAGTCAGGAAGAAGAACAGCTCTGGTCAAGTATTAGAGCTGTCCTGGTCCACGACTCCTCTTAACAACAGCTCTGGTCAAGAATTAGAGCAGTCCTGGTCCACGACTGCCTTTTAGAACATCTCTGGTCAAGAATTAGAGCACGACTGTTTTTGCGACGATATCGATACATTTTATCAATTGTTATATCATCATTATAGAACCCATCATCGGAGGTCATCCCTTTTTTATTATTACTTACTCAAGAAGAGAAGATCTTCAGTAATACAAAAAAAAAAAAAAATAAATAAAAAAATAAAAATAAAAAATAAAACAAACTAAAATTACAATTACAATTAAAAAAACAAACAAAATTAACATTTAAAAAAATTAAATTCAAATTAAAAAAAAAATTAAATTAAAAAAAGGAAAATTAAAAAAAAAATAAAATTAAAAAGAAAAAAAAAATTAAAAACAACAAAAAAATGTCAGGTCACTGATACGATCCATAGGGCTGGGTAACATGAGCAATTACATAACAATGTTATGTAACTGTTCTAGACCATGACAGGTTAGAGCTGTTCTAGACCATAAAAACAGCTTAGAGCAGTCAGAATCGGTCAGGATTCTGTTTTACAGCAGTCAGGATTCTATTCTAGAGCAGGTCTAAAGCAGTCAGCAGAACTGCTCTAAGTTAACTTAGACCAGTCAGTATAACTGCTCTAAGTTAACTTGGTTTTAAAAGTATCAATTTCATCTTGTGCTCAAGGCCTAAAATGTTGAAAAACCAATACAATAATCCAATACGTTTATGGGAAACTTCAAAAATCACCGCCCCCCCCCAAAAAAAAAGCCAAAAACCATCGATGAACATAGCTGTGCACGAGTGAGATACTCCTTAGTTTTCACAGAATTAACAGTTTTGTGAATGTCAATTTAAAGTATCAATATCGAAATACAAGCAACTGAGGTGGGGATGCAAAGTCACATATTCTTAGAAAAATAGACATGCAATGACAAAAACATAAAACAACAGAGAACCATAATTGTAAATGTTGAAACAGGCATTACCTTGTTATGAATATAATATGTTTTATACACCAGAGTGTCAGGTTAGATATACTAACCATAAAACAGTTTAACCATTCCTGTTAAAATTGCGATAGAATGCGATAATTTTTGTATTTCAAAGTTAGGTAGAAAAATTATGGACAAGGAATAATACTTTATTCATTTAGCAGTGTCACAATTCGCTTGTTTTAATATGCTGTTGGCGTGGCCAATGATGCGAGCACAGCAATAGCCCTTCCCAGAAACTCATTTCCGGTATTACAATTCTGAATCTAAAATTATAATTTGAAGCAAGTTATTTCCCTTACTTTACTTACTTTCGTTTCCGGCGAACGAAATTTTTCTAGCCTTAGTAAGTAGCACAATATGGCTGCCCCCAAAGACCTAGCTAAATGACCCATATGTAGAAAATGCATATGCTCCTATAGCGCTCTCTGCGCTGGCTATCAAAAGATGATCGGATATTATTTTTATTTGAAAGTAACGTGGTTAAAGTTTAAGATTTAAGTCGCACTGAATTACATATACATAAGCATAATTTCATAATCTAGCTCCTATATATCTTTTGATCACTTAAAATGTTTGCAACCTTTAAATACTTAAACCAAAAAGCAATATTGAAGTCTTATTAATCATGCAATTCATGTATTTATCCGATAAAATAGAAAAAAAACATTTTTGGGAGCCAAATAAGTAAGTTTCAATAAGAGTATTAAATAGAGAGCTGGTTTTGACATCAAATAATAGTAATAGGTAATTGGTTACAATCGTCAACCGAATAAACACCATTAGCTGAGCAATAATGCGGCATTGTTTGGCTGACTATCTTTCATTATACCCCATGGAACACTTCTTGTGATGTGATGAGCTCAAGTCGCGTCCTTTTCTAACAATGGAAAATTTGTAATATCGAAATGACAATAGGGGATTCTAAACCTTTATTTATTACCTGTAAGCATTAAAAAAGCTACTGTTAAAAACTTTCTCAAATGACTCAAAAGGCGGTGAAATGAAAAAAATATATGACGTCATTATTCATATCAGACCCATTATCAGCCCATGGTCAAAATCATCCCTCGAGCCTGGCGGCTCTCGAGCTGATATTTTGACCTAGGGCTGATAATAGGTGTGATATGAAACATGCCATGTTATAATCTATGGAAATGACAATAGGAGATTGTAAACCTCTCTTTGTTACCTGTAAGCATTAAAAAAGCTAATGTTAAAAACTTTCTCAAATGACTCAAAAGGCAGTGAAATGAAATACGATTTTATGTTTTTACATGTATGTTTAATGCGGAAAATAAAACCAATAATAATGTACATGTAAATTATTATGCCTGACATCATGACGTCAGTAAAGAATATATGAAGTAAAATATGGCATAAACCACTGAAGGAATGTATCAGTCATGCACTGAATCTATTGTTTTGCATTTATCAACAATTAATTGACGACAAAATTGATGAATATAATTACGAAGACGTAGGTCCTGACAAGATAAAAAAACTGTTTTGTCTTAATCATACACAATAAATAAATATATAAACTAAATATATAAATTCCCATCAGGAAGTTTGTCATAACCTATCCTGAATCTTTATGCTTTTTGATTGAAGAAAACACAGTGTTCTGTATAAAAGTGTTGGTTTGACAAGTACATTTCCTTGATGCCACGTGCACTAAAATATATATCAAACTAATAAAGGGTTATCTATATCGAACCTACTCCCTATAACTATTTTATTCACGATAATATCCAGCCTTGGATTGTTTAATATCGCATTTTAACCTGAGATTATCTTTTCGGCAATTTTCGGAGCTTAAGCCTTTTTCAAAAACGAATAAAGAAATTGTATGACTACAAACATTTGCTGACAGTCCTAAAACAGTTACAAAAACCCATGTGTTTCTGAACTAAAGTAAATACAAACACAGTGAAATATTGTGCTACAAAAGAAGTTTTAAAAATTTAAATATGTTGTTGTTTGCCTTAATCGAAACCATTGTTTAAAATATTTTCATATTGCCACTGTTGATAATGTTGTTTTAAATGATACTGTTTTTCCATATTCCGGAGCACTTGATGTCATTCCCGGTTTTAATGGGGGTTCACATTGCTAGCGCTTTATTTTCTCCTAATTTAAGTTACAGGGGCGTTTTATTCTATTTCCTAAATTCGTTCAATTACGATCGGCATTTTTAGATTTGTAAAAATGGCATGTTTTAGTGGGTTTAGATAATATCCAAAGACAAGTTTTTGGTATACATTTTTTTTCTTTTTATTAACCCCTATATCATATATTTAGATTAAAATACAGACATTTTTAATATGCATTATACATGACTTTGCAAGACCTGTATCACCTACCCTATATCGCATACCCTATACCATACCCCTAAACCTACTCGGAACACTTTTATTATGTTCGGAGTTCTTATATATACTGAACCGCAAAAGAAACGTCGCTTTTTCAAAATGTTAGCAAAATTCAAAATAAATATTAATTAATGATTTTTATATAATCAGTATTACGATTACATCACCAGGTAAGATTAAATTACCTGTAAATTAATTTTCGGTTGAATAATTTTCAGTTGATATCGTAGAGCGACCGTACCTAAAACCGCTCGTGGGACACACTTGGCGGTAATTTTTCTTAAATCTTAAATGTTCGTGAAATTCATGCTCCTTTATGGGTATAAAAGGCCGGAGAAAATTAAAGAGTGTTAGTATCAGTGTTGACACAGAAGCTATGCCACGTCTGACTCCACAACAGAGAGAACAGGCCATTGGTCGATTGGATGCTGGGCAATCTGCCAGAGTTATTGCCAACGACTTCAACTGTGCTGTTCGAACAATTGAACGTCTACGGACACGGTACAATGCAACAAACAGCACAAATGACCGTCCACGGAGTGGTAGACCCCAAGTCACTACCCCTAGACAGAATAGAGGCATTGTTCGTCACCATTTGATAAATCGGTTCACCCCAGCTGCCGAAACTGCCAGAAACACTGTTGGAACACATGGACGACCCATAAGTGATGATACGGTTCGTCGGCGATTAGCTGCTAGAAACATGAGATGTCGCCGTCCAGCAAGTGCGCATACCGCAAGAGCCACAAGAGACTTCCTACAGCAGAATAACATTAATGTTATGGATTGGCCGGCTTTGAGTCCAGATTTAAACCCAATTGAACATTTATGGGACGAAGTTCAAAGACGGTTGAATAATGAGCAGCCAAGTCCGACAACTGCAGCTGAACTTTCACAAGCGTTTCAGAGAGTATGGGCACGTATTCCGATGGCGTTTATTAATCGGCTCATCAACTCCATGTACCGAAGATGTGCCGCAGTAATTGGTGCCGGTGGAGGACATACACGTTATTAACGGACGTGGGAGCACAGCATTGAAAACATGTGACGTTTTTGTGAACATTGTAACCAGAAGACTGTAAATCATTCATTAAATTTTGTAAAAATTAATTTAAAATGTATAAATGTCACTTTGAAATAAATGCATGTGAACATGTCATTTTGTGCGACGTTTCTTTTGCGGTTCAGTGTATATGATATAAAGAATTGGTCATCTTTCGACCAATATCACACCTCGGAGCAAAGGCCTTCGGGTGATATTTCATAATCCCGCTCCATGATATAGCATGTGATATAGGTTTGGCCATGTATCAGTCAGAAGATAGAGCCTAAATTTTTGCCTTTGTATGAAAGGTAATATTTTACGATGGTACATTGGTTACGAAAAAAAAACTTTTTGAAATCTGTATAATTGTATACATGTTTTATTTTAACAATTTGCGCTATACAATCATACACTTTTCAAAAAATGATGCACGATATTTATAGAAAGGAGGATGGGATTATATAACCTTGATACCAAGATACAATATAAATAGAATAATAATTTCTATATATTTAAATTATTTTAACTGTTACCTCAAATTATATAATTAAAAGTATTTAATTAAATGACAGGGAATGGGATTTTAACATTTTGAATAACAATCCAAAGATACTAATATTAGATATAGTAAATTTATACTATAGGGTATTGAATGGGCTTTTTCATATTGGTCCTGTATTATGTCCAAGGACAGTCGTATTGGGCCAAGGATAGCTGTATTTGGCCGAGGCGAAGCCGAGGCCAAATGCAGCTGTCCGAGGCCCAATGCGACCTGTCCGAGGACATAATACTGGAGCTATATGACAAAAGCCCATTCTATGATACCTTTATTAACTAGATGTGTAAAATCATGAAAATGTATGACTTATCAATAATAATTGAAAAAAAATATTGTGATATTTTTGTTCACTTGTTTATAAATAAAAAAAAAATATACCTTCACTGGCAAGTTTCCGATGTCCACATCTTCATATTCTTTCTTTCCTACCTTCAAGTCATTGATGGATGTGTGATGTTACATGCTAAATTTCTTTTCTTACAGTTGTTTTTGAAGTAATTTTTTTTTAAATACTTACGCAAGCAACTATTATAGAAAGAAATTATAGCTTTGTCTCCTCCCAATATTATTTGCATCGATTTTCTAGGTTTTTGTCATCTGCTTGCAAACATGGCGGAAGTAAACAAATCCATATTGGGCCTAGGCCTCACTTTCATATTGAGGCTGAAATCCATACTGGTCCTGTTTTTCTGGCTTATATTTCCATATTGAGGCTAAAACTCGTATTGGTCCTGTTTTTCAGGCCTGATATCCATATTGAGGCTATAATCCGTATTGGTCCAGTTTTTTGTTTGTTATTAGTTCTTGACATTTAGTATTGCATAGCCAATTTATAACATATTTTACACAACTAGTTAATAATATGCTGTATACGACGCATTTCAAGGAGTTACCTCTCATCAGCAGCATTAAAACCGAAACATTTGGAAGACCAAAACCAAACTTATTTTAAAACAAGAAGTACTCATAACCAATAATACCGAAATAGGAAGCCAAATTTCAGCTAAGGAGATCTACCATGTGCAATAAAAGGAATAAACCCTTAGTATTTTTATAATTGTTGAATCTTGCTAAATACTGGTAATGTCTGTAACAAATCAATGAATGATCATGTCAGACAAGTCTGACGACTGGGTTGGCGAATACCCTCGGGAACCTAGGGTCCACCATGCAGAGGCATCGTCCAAGGAGTTTCAAAATAACAATCCAAAGATACTAATATTAGATATAGTAAATTTATACTATGCTGTATACGGCGCATTTCAAGGAGTTACCTCTCATCAGCAGCATTAAAACCGAAACATTTGGAAGACCAAAAAAACCAAACTTATTTTAAACAAGAAGTACTCATAACATTACGTTGCAATGCATTTTGATAAAACAAAAGAATCATTTTACACATAATTGACATTAATAATTTGCAGACGTCAAATGTTGATATGTTGTATTCATTCATACTGCGATAAGGTAGAAAATGAATTTATAATTTCTAATCAACAATGTTTTAAGATCAATTGATCATATACTTAAAGAAAATAAAGGTAAAATTTTACCCTGTGATAATATTGGAAATTGTACATATTTCTGCTCAAATCTTAGAAGAATTGGCTTAGCGGGCTGATATGACTTTGTTATCAACTGCTTCCGGTTTATATCATTCCGTTTTATATCACACCTCTAATCAGTAATCGTGTTATAAAACAACAATCCAAAGATACTAATATTAAATCAGTCGTTTTCGTAATCGATTCCAAACTCACTAGCAAATAGAAACACGACAGAAGATAGTCAAATTCCTCCCTCGAGCCTGGCGGCTCTCGAACTGATGTCTTGACCTAGGGCTGAAAATAGGTGTGATATGAAACATGCCGTGTTATAATCTATATATATAATTTGGTAGTAAAAAAGGTGTGTTCCTGTTCTGCTCAATTTTCAAAAACATAGGTAAAAACTGTAGTGGGCAGAACAGGACTGGTTGTCTAAACACTCTAATTAGATCTAATCAGAGAGCAATAGATTTGAAGTTACATGTATAGTCTTGTCCAAAAAACCTTTTAGTGGAACTTAACAGAAAGAAATATCTAAGTATGAATTTAAAATATCCACTTAACATGACTTATGTAGGTGATAAAAAGAAAAATTTCACATATAAATTTTAAAAATTGCTACCCTTCTACAAAGGTAATTTAGCATAGTATTTATATTCTTTCTGCTAACTCTCCAATAAGAATTTAACTTTTCTGAGAAAATTAACAATTTCCTAAACTTTTCACTCAAAACTCCAACTTTAGCCTGAAAATTTGTTAACTTGCAAGAACATATCTATCAATGTTTCATGATTTATTTCAATTTTAAACATTACTAAAACAATTAGCTTAAAAGAACACGCACAACACTGTATTTCAATGTTTAAAACTTGTCAAATTAAGGCAAGGCTGTATAATTCCTACCCCGATTATATTTGAAAGCCTGGCTCGACAAACCACCCGATACCAATTTATGAAACATCAAAAACAATTAAATCACAAACTTGGTCTTGGACGGCATAAAAAAACTAATAAAATAATGTCAATTGTCCTGTGTTTTAAGATTATTGTCTGCAGGCAAACAAACTGCCGAAACATATTAAAGACAGTACTGTTATAAAATTACTAGATAGTATGACGTTATAAGACAACAGGGTTTTATACTGTTTGGCTATCTTGATATGTTTCAGTTGTTCATTTGCTTGTTGTGTATATATTAAAAGCAGGATATTGTGTCATGCATTTGTATATACCCTGACCATACATCTTTCATTTAAAAAACAAAAACTAAATAATACATATCTCTATTTTAACAAAAATCTAAAATCAAAACACACTGTATTCTAATTATAATATTTTTTTCTAAAACAGGAATTTTTAAGAAGACACCTATTAAAAAGAAATCAGTATTAAGAATTCAGTATCCGAACATATGATCTCCAAACCTTTATTTTTTATCTTCATGCCGGGCATTTGAAAATAGCTGATGTACACTTTTTGAGGTGGGGGGGGTGAGGGTGTTGCACACTTTGGAAAATGGTTGACAATTATGTGGATGACCCCTAAATAAATTGATAAAGTTTACCTGTCCTTTTGTCAAGGTATCTTTTAGAAAATAAACTATAATTACTAAAACAACATTCATACTAATTATGTTTACACAGGACATGTGGGCAGAACAGGAATTGAAATTTCAAAAAGTGGGCATAACAGGAACAAACCGTAAAAAAATGTTATTTTAGTTAAGCAGTTTATTTCTGTAGCAAAAAAAAAACTTATACAGTTTTTGAAAAGTGTAACATTGTATAGCGCAAATTGTTAAAATAAAATAATTAACTTTATAGTTATACATATTTCAAAAGTGTATGTTTGTATTTCACCCTGCACCATCGTAATAGTTAACTTGAAATTCATTCTAATATCTGATTATTAAATTTCTTTCAATAACCCTATGTCTTCTTCATATTATGTGTCTGTAAGTCATAAGCATGTCTGGAATTCATAACACATGTTTTATCACCAAATTTGCCATTTTCATTATTACATGTCATAATTTACCATGAGAAATTATCACTTGTAGTTACGTAATCATGACGTGTAAAAATGCATGTCCAAAGGTCGTATTGTCTGGATCTACTAACCTTGAAACTGACCAATCACTGCATGACATTTATATGTTTACAAATCGATCAGACGTGTATTTTTTGTTTAGTGGTGTTTTCAGTTAATTTCGTCAATTGATATATTCAAGATGATATTTTAGGTTGCATTTAAAAAACTTGTCCCACTTTGCGAAGGTGGCGTCAAACAAAGGCAAAACATACACGAATAGCTGAGTACGCAAAAAATTAGCAAAAGATATGTGTATATTCTACTTTCTTTTCAAAGGCCTTAATTTGCCATTTCAAAGATGTGGCATTTGTCTCTTTTAGCTTAACTGCGCTACAACCTCGTATCCATTTCAAACCATGTTTTGTTAACTTTCTGGCATCTTAGCTGGCAAAAATGAGACATAATACAATTATATTAACAAGTTATGTTTTTATAATGTTTGAATTCCTGTTCATGAGAGAATATACATGTAACATAGTAATGCCCTCAGACTTCATTCTGGCAATGTTTCTGAATAAAATACTTGATAGATTTCTTAATGCCCAGTGTACCATATATATAATACATCTCCAATGCATGCAAATTGGCCATAACACGTTTTAGGGAAAAAATGGCTGAAAATATTTTAAAGAGGACAAATATACCTAAGGAGCAACATGTTGAATGAATACATGTAACATATCAACATTTGACGTCTGCAAATCTGATGTCAATTATGTGTAAAATGATTCTTTTGTTTTATCGAAATGCATTTCGACATAATATTCAAAAATGTGGCCGGTATCACGTTAGTTTTACCAGTTTATTTTTATTCCTTCTGATCAAAATTAAATCAAAAGAACATGTATGTGGTTTTTAGGAGTGCTACATGTAAATCAAAAGAACATGTATGTGGTTTTTATGAGTGCTACATGTATTGGTAAATTACACGATATCATACAAAATTTGATTGAAGGTTTTGATATTAATTATTTTTTTATAACCTTGACAGTTAATTTGATAAAGGAAAGTACAAATTACTAACCCTTTAATCCGAGAAACAATTGAGTTGTTATTTAACATGAATTTTGACGTGTTTCTAAAGTGTCAACATGGTAAAAAATAATAAAAATGTCATTTAAAAATACAGCTTCAATCAAATTATTCATTATATGTGAGAGTAAAACGTACCACATAATACCGAAATAAATTTCATGCACTATATGGCCATTTCATTGACTGACAACTCATCAGCAGTGCTCGAGATAAGAGGGACAAAAATCTTAATCATCTGGGGCCTTATTTTCCAAACTTTCCTAATATTTATTCTAAGATATATCTTAGGATATTATTTAGGATAATCTTAGGACTATCTTATGACATGTGTCGAAGCTCTCTTAGGATCATGCTAGCTAGGATGTCCTAACCATAGTCCTAAGTTTTGTGGTATTAAAAAAAAACTAAGATATCGCACGACGCTAACTTTATAAGATTAATATTAAAAAAAAAATGAAAATCATGATGATTATGATGAAAAAAATATTATTTCAAAACGAAAATCTAAAAGTTAAATCCATTGTGTTGTCAAAAGAATTTGTGCCAATAAGGCGAGAAAATGTTTCAATCAGAGGGTCATTTTGTGAAAGTATTATCTGTGAAATTTATCTTTTTCTCATAGTAAAAAAATAGTTTCTGTTTGCGTCTCAATTTTCTGCACTGATAAATCCAACACAAAACTTACAGTAAGCTCATAAAAAAAAGTTGAAAACGCATTTTTGTCATTTTTTGTGGTCGGGGTGTCCGCACCTTTTAAGTGGGAATTCCCTGACAAGCACCTGCAGAACCAAATACATAAAACGTTTTCCTGAAAGACTGCACTAATGGTCAAATTTTGAGTTTTCTGTTTTGGTTCTTAATGTGCTTTTTAACGAAAATGGAACCTTTCTTTCAAAATCAGTTCAATACTTTAATTTAGATGCATATACCTTTAAATTACCGATTATAAGCATGGTCGCCATAGCTCAGTCGGTACTTTTGTATGTTAAATATTGAAATGGATACCTAACCATTATTACACCGTCACTTTAATTAAAACCTTAAAACTATAGGTTTCGACAACAGGATTCAAGTTTCAAAAGATTCCAAGACATACTTATTTTAGTTTCTTTGGCGTAAAAGTTTGTAGATATTTCGCAATGTCCTTCTCCATTTAATATTTTGATTCCTTTTGTTTAAAATATAATACCAGTAACAGTTACTGTAACACCGGATATCGTACTTTCATCCTAAAGTTGGGATATTCCTAAGATCATCTTAAGACATATAAATTGACGTCCTAAATTTGGGACATTCCGAGATAGATCCTAAGTTGAGACATGTTCCAAGATTGCATTTAGGACTAAGATATGTCTTAGGATGGTCCTAAGACCAATCTTAGTCCTAAGATATCTTCGAAAATAAGGCCTCTGGAAGGCATGTACTAATTTGTTCGGTTCAACATCAGCAAATTGATTTTTTAATCCGTTGTCTGTTTTGACTGAATATATACAGCTAATGAGGTTGCCTAAGAATGCAAATATAGAAAAAAAAATCGTGGAAAGTATATTTAAGAGTTTAAGCAGAGCACTGCAGCTGTGCATAGAGAGATCAATATCCAGCGTGAAATTGATAGTTTAAAGGAAAAGGACTACTTTCCTATTTATGTGTTTCACTAATAACCATTGATTTTTAAATCTTAAATATTTATCTACTTTGTATTGTAAATAATTGTATGCAATGCATTTTTATGTCAACAAACATAAATCTTATGCTTAATCATTAATACGTTCGAGTTTTCTACCCGCAAAAGTCGTGTATAAAGGCGATTTGGATGAATTTGTAACACTTTTTGGAATATCACCAAGAAGGAAATTCAGAACCAAAACCATTCTACTGTCATATGAAAGGATATGCTTACGGCAAAAAATTGTTGAAAAACTGCCTTGAAGACGTTAATTTGACAAATTTGTGTTAAAAATTGTCCCCAAAAGCCACATTCAGGTATGTAGAAAAATTGATGGTAACTTATTTCTTAGTTATTATTAGTAAATCTTTAAGGTGGTACCCAACACTACAGGGAGATAACTCTTAAAAATCACCAGAGCGTTTTAATCAAATTTAATAAGTGAAGAGAAATTAAGCTTCTCCATGATCAAAATTGATGTTTGCCAAACTGTTATATATTCAATGAAATTATTCCCGTGAAGTGTGAAATTCATTTAGGCAAAAAAAATCAACATTTATGTCAACAGGTCAAAGTAAATATTTCCTAAAAATTTTATGAAAATTAAACGAGCCAAATTTATTTTAGTCAAGGTGTTGGGTACCACCTTAAAGACCACATACCAGACAATGCCCACAGAAATTTTAAAATGCCTTAGGCGAATTTTTGAAAATGGCTCTAGAAGCAAAATAAACACAGGCAAAAATGGCCCTACTATTTACATTTTTAAAAATGGTAAGTTTTGTGAAAACTGAGAAGTATCCCGCTGGTCCATGTATGACATGGCTTTAACATTTTAGTTCTATTGGCATTTAAAATTTCTCTTGAGAGTTTTGGTTTTCGCTTTTCAAAAGCTAAACCTTGAGAGCAATTGATGAGTATTAATTAAGAAATGTGCACATCTTTTGCATCACTATTGGCATAACAGAATATTAGTTTTTACCTTTACCCAAAGTTCAGAGCGGCATCAAATACGGTTTTTTGTTACAATATTGAAAATGAAATAAATGTATATCTGTAAGCATGGTAATCCAACAAATTTCTACCATTCTTCATGCCGTTGTTTCTCACCTGTAATTTTTACATTAGAAAATTTCTGAACACTCAAAGTTATTTTTGGACCAAGATTATACTAGGTTTTTTCCAAAACGGCCAGTTGGTACTAAAACTATTATTTTAAGCCTGAACCAGTCTACGTCTATATTACAAAAGGTGTTGTAATCATTTACAAGGATAAGTGTTAGTACAACCTTATAAATGTCAAAGGCGGACATAAAAACGACAAAATTTAGTCTAAAATTGTTGTTGTTGCTAAATTTGGAGACCTGAGAAAATTCTTACAGGAAACAGGTTACGCGGTATTATCCCATTTTATGCAAATAATGGCCCTGATGAATTTAGAAAAAAAAACTTTTTGCAGCCTAAATATGTCTCATAACTTTATTTTTATAAACGTAATAATATACTTTTTGTTACAAAATACTTACAAAAATTTTCCGTCGAAATCATCACATGTTGCAGCTTTTCAAAAACTTTGCACAAGGGAGATAATTTTTAGTTTCTAAAACAAATCTAACAATTTTATAACAGTAAACGACATAGGGTCATTTTAACACTAGACTTGTGTTACCCTTAGTGATAAGAATTTTATAAACACTCATTTTTTTCTGAAATATTGACAAAAATTCTGTTAAAATAATCATAAAAGATAAAAACACTGATAAAATAATAATTGATAAAAAATAAACATAAAAATTCCGTCTTTAAATTCTGTGAAGACCACATTAAAAACTAATGCAACATGTATGCGGAAAAACGTATGAAAACATGGCATACAAAGTTAATAGAAGCACAAACACATACATTGTACACTAATGAAACGCAGCTAAAATAATTCCGCCCATTTAGAACAATATAGATTAAAAAAAGAGGGATTTTGCTAAACTTTTTGTTGATCATATTTTATTATCTTAACGGCATAAATGAACCATAAGCGAATTCTTTAATAGCGATTTAATACACCAGAGGTTCAGAATAGGGAAAAGAGGCTGTGATTTGCTCTAAATACAAAAGATAATTTTAAGAAAAACAAAGTACCAAACGGAGCTTTTTTGAACTAAGAATAAAACTTAAAATAAATAAAAAATAAGGCATGAAAATAACAAAATCTGAAATCCATCCTAAAATAAGACAATATGAAAAAAGAAAGAAAAAAAGTGAAAAAGTATATAACTGAAAACGCTCATATGTGTATTATGCCATATCATGTTCATTAATATGTGTGAGCTGTCATCTGACCAGGCAAGGAAATATAAAAATACTGGTTTAAAATAACTTTGAGAAAAGGAATTTATTTCTATTATAATATATCATTTCATATTAATTAATAGTTTGAAAGTCACATTTGATTCACAATTAATTATGACCGTCATGTTTTTTATGACGTCGTATGTTTAAAAATAACTGATAATTATATGCATAGCATTTGAAGAACAATAATTTATGTGACAACTTGGCCCATATGTTTCGATTATTAATATATCAAATTTGAATATTGGACGAAGTATATCTTACAACCGTAGTTAACAAACGTACTGAAATAATGTAAACATAAACCATGTACACATGTGTACGTATATATTATCTGCATTTTGACAGCTAGATATCGTAAAATATCATACCGTGAGCCAGAATATGAAGCTTGGGACGAGTGAGCGTAGCGAACGAATCCCAAATCTTCATATTCTGTCGAGCGGGGTGATATTTTACGATATCTAGCTGTCAAAATGCAGATAATATTTTTATCATCTTAATTACTTATCTGAAACGTAAATTATTCATAAACGTTCTGAATTCTCGCGGGAAAAGTATGGATTCTTCATCGCAACGACAAGTTTTCCGTTACGTTGTTTACCATACCAATCAGTATATATTTCCTAAATGTTCATGTAAAATATCTTATAAACGATATAAAATCCGACATTAAGGTGTATTTTCATGTTTTAAAGAACAAAATCAGTCTGGAAAGCTTTGTTCATGATTTTCCGGGAAACTAAAGCACCCGATTTCAAACTTGCAACCGCGTTGACGTCATAGTCCATCTCCATTCTCGAAACAACTTCTGACCAAAATATGCGCAACGTAAAATAATCACTAAAATTTCCCAGGAGACGACATATTTATACAACATTTAGTCGTGTTTGTACTAATTCAGGCAAAAATATGGACATAAAAAAATAAAGCGTACGTTAAAAAATGTGATTTAATCGGAAATAATGAAATGCAATGGAAAGAGCGGAAAGAAGTCCCAGCAGACATTATCAGCATCGAGGAAAGACACATTTTTTTGATGTCATTTTTAGAAATTTTTTCATCATTCATTGAAATAAAACGCCACATTATAAAAAAGGAACACCAAATCTTGATATATTTATTAATATTTTGCAATTTTGAAAGCTGTTTAATAAGTTCTAAGCTGCCAAACGTTGGGAGAATTTGTTGATAAGTCCTTCTGACTCTTGATAACTCCTCCTCAGCGCACGCGCTCCTTGATACGAATTTTTCGGAGCTGCTCAACAAGCTGATAGAATCACAGGAAAGGATGATAATGTAATCTGGATGTTCGTCAGAATACATAAAATTCGATTAGACACTATTTTTAGAATATTTATTACAATTACCGAGTCGGTACCCGTTTTTCTGATGGAATCCAATTCCACGAAGGTGTCTCCAACCCAGTGTGAAAATAAATTTAAAATTTGCTGTTATATAATTATTGAAATTTGTAGAAACTAAGGAGTATCGTTTGAAGTCTCCGTATTATATTGTCATTTAATACGGAAGGGATGGATGATAATGTAATCTGGATGTTCGTCAGAATACATAAAATTCGATTAGACACTATTTTTAGAATATTTATTACAATTACCGAGTCGGTACCCGTTTTTCTGATGGAATCCAATTCCACGAAGGTGTCTCCAACCCAGTGTGAAAATAAATTTAAAATTTGCTGTTATATAATTATTGAAATTTGTAGAAACTAAGGAGTATCGTTTGAAGTCTCCGTATTATATTGTCATTTACCCAATTGTAGCTCCTTAAAATTAAACAAAGCTTACAGTGTTCTCATGTGACAATTTTAAAAGGAGAAAACAAAAATTTTATAAAATAAACCCTTTTTTGGTATGATTTTTAACTTATTGCTGGGATAAAGTGAATAATACAATCACAATACTAGTATTTCCAGTAGTGTATACAATACTGGAAGATACTTGTATACCAGTATTTTAACTAGTATCTTCCAGTATCAGTAATCCTGGGAGATACTCGAAAATACCGGATTTCATTATCCTGTCATTTCTCTAAAACACTTGAAGATGCTGGTCAACACTGGTATTCATTAATTACAGTCTAGAAGATACTGAAAAAATCTTGGGTGACTTTTTCTGATCTTTTCGGATGGTTGTTTCTTCTGTTTATCGGACATGTCAGAGGTTACCTTATCATCGAGTTAGTATATCAAATATAATGGGAAGCTATGTCATTGCTTCATACTTCATATCCCTTCAATCTCAAATATAAATATTGGTAGATTGATTGTTGCTTAAAATCCAGTTGCGATTATTACACGCATTTTCAGGACAAGAAAATTTTTATATAACTAGACATTGAACCCGCGCGAGCGCGGGAAAATAAGCATTTTTTTTTTGGTGGCCATATTGACTTTAAAAAGTTATTACGGCCATGTCATTCATGGAACAGGAACTCAGTATGGATGTTGTGGCAGGCTTCCTATAAACTTTCCTGTCAAGTAGGTGGTATCAACTGATAGTTTCATGTCTATATATACTGTAGTATTCCAGCAATGGATGTTAATGCAAACTTTAACCAAAGTCAATGAAGCGTGAAATTTAGGTCAACGTGACCCAATTGTCACATGGCTGTTCGTTACTACCGAAGATGTATCCACTGATGAAGTAGACTGTGTGCCACTTAGAATTACCAAAATGAACCTTAAGGTTCCCTGAAAGTCAAAATCTATGACGAAAACACAACCACATAAATTGTCAATATTTTTATTGTTACAATTAATTCTGAACTGGAACTTGATGAAAAGCTTTCATTAAATACACATTTCATAATGCATTACCTTTTTCCTTCAGAATAAATATGAAAATGAAATTGTAGATGTAAACATTTCCTTAGAGACGGATGAATTTTTCAAAAGATGCCGTAAGGTAGAGCATATTTTTGGAAAATAATTGTTCCAATTGTTTCATTGTCGTCATGGACAGGGCAAGCGAGGATTAATTTCACAAATATATCCAATAATCAGACGATAAAAGCATTTTTAGTGTGTGGCTGCGTGTGCTGTCCACGTTTATAAAGATGTCCGAGATAAATTTCGTCATTAATGCTAAAGATGACCATTTGTTAAAAATATTTTTATCTAGGGAATTGTATGGTAGAGATATATTTAGACAGGTCACATGACAAATAATGTAAAAATAGATAATGGTTGGTATTATCACTTTGTGCAAGGTAAACATCCGAGCAATCCAAAAAACAACTAAGTTAGGAATTTCTCTGAACTTTACCTTACTTCTTCATAATCTTCAAATTTCATAACCTTTACAGTTAGGAGAAATTGCGTTATTGTAGAAAAACAATCCTGAATACATGAAGCGGAAACATCCCACTCGAAGGAGAATTTTTTTTAATTTGTTTTATTCTTCTTCCGTAATTTCAAACAAAAATATTATTACATTTAAAATATGTGCATACTTGTTTATTTAAATCAACGTGTTAAAAGTATGAATTCGAGAACCTTCTTAGGGATATGTTGGGAGAATTCATATCGGATAAGTGGATACAAATTCCATTTGCAGCCGAATTTTTTAACTTCCTAGATAATTTTGTAACAGTCCGAAAAATACATATAGGCCAAGAGTCCTCTGACGTATAAACGCCCTAAACATGGGACGTCAGACAAATAAAACTGGGAAACTGCTGATAATGTCCAGAATCAACACTTACTAGAAGGTTTATTTTCTACTACGAAAACCTAATACACTTCCTTTCTTTAACTATTTAGCTATTCCGAGAAGTTTGCAGTTTTAGGAAATTATTAAGAAAGTAATAATAAATAATAACGCTTGGAGTGGTCTATATTTATTTTTCTGATAAAAATTGACAATCTTGATTAACAAAATTTATCATATGCAAATAATTATTCAAATGGTCTCAAAAGTAAAACGTACAAGATTTTCTTTGCAGAAAATTAAAACTGAAATTCGGTCGACATACATATACAGAAATACATTTCACTCCACCAAGACACCTTTTTCTGACTGATACCCAATCCGTCTTTCCTTTACAACTACATTCTAATCACTGTAGCAGAAAATACCAATTGTAATGTCTTTGATTTGACACTGTTCGAGATCTAATCCATGACTTCCCGCACTTGAGTCGAGCACGCTACAAGTTCAATTTCAAATAAAATAAAACTTTTATACTTTCATTATGATATTAGTTATATTAGTTATAGTATAACTAATCTTGAAATTCGAACACCTACAAATCCACAACAAGTTACCGAACAATACATTCATTCACGAATGCGCGTAGCGCACGGGTGAATTATTAGTGTTTTTCGGTCACGAGTTGTAGACTTGTTGTATTCGAATTTCGAGACTAGTAATTATGTCTATTACCTTGACATATTACACGTATTCAAAGGTTTAACGAGAAAATACAAGGGATTATATTTTTATGCGATTACGAGTCGACCTTTGTATAGCAACGTCGTTGGTGACGACTATTGTTACTTACTTCCTAGAGTGAAATATCACTTGAGATTTCACTGGGTGAATTATCGAATTTGATTTCACTCAAAAATCCCGGTATTTCACCACACTCAATGTAATAATATTTCATATTGGCTGTATGTAGGTCAGTTCCATAGAGTCAGATATTCTGGAGCACCCGCGTCTACCCCCGTTTTTTGGTGGGGTCCATGTTGTTTATATGTTTTTAGTTTTTAATTGCAGTGCATGTATTGTTTTGGTCTTGTTTTCGTTGTTCTCCGGAGTTTGTCAGTCGTTTCGAATTTCCCCTCCTTCGAATATCCCTTTGGTATTTCTTGACTTTACCATGTTAACATCTAATTTCATTGAACTGACCTACTGATCGAAATTAAGAATATTGATATCAAATAAAATGTAGAAACAAACATAGAATTAACGTGGAAATTATATACGGTGACAGTATTAGTAATAAAAACGCCAAACAAAAGTTATCACACTTCATTGAATCCATCATTAAAAAGATAAATGAAAATACGAAGGGCCATTTTATATATGTTTAGCACGTCAAGTACATGTATAAATAAATAAACAATTAAAACGTTTCGGTTTTTTAAAAAAATATCATTTTCCATTTGAAATTAAATTAATTTGCAATTCAAAATATATCATGTAGTAATAACATTATCTTCGAAAAAAATGAGGTCGCCAATGTATATCATTCGTATATTTATGTTTCGTAGAAGTACGTACATATGAACTACAAGAAATTTCAGAAAATTAACCAAAATAATTTATCATATAATTTTTGATATTACATTCAAACCTGATTTAAAGGGCACCTCTACATAACAAATCACTGCCTATAAAGGGCACTGTGAAAATGTCCCCGTTATGAACAAAACGTTAAAGATAACCTTTGTATAAAGGTCAACTGCTCATAAAGGGCAAATTTCTTTGGTCCCATGGGTGCCCTTTAAACACATGTTTGACTGTATAATATCTCAATAAACATACCACAATTCATTCATTCATTCATTCATTCATTAAAAAAAGAAAGAGAGATCTTGTAAAAATCGAAAAATACCTCAGCAATAAGACAGTTTCAACGTCCGAGGACGAGGCGAATTCGTGAGAACACCAACCTAACAAAACAACAGAACAAAGATACAATCATAGGAGAAAAAAATACACGAGCCTGTTTCAAAGCCACAAAGTTTGCAAATCTTTTTTCTTATAAATATTTACGAAAGCTTATTTGGGTCAAATTGTATGGTGAAAAAAATTATAACTCGTGACCACGAGTTTATATTACCTCGATAATAAATAATTCGTTGGCACGAGTTATATTGTTTTCTTCACATGATGTTTCAGATCTGTTATTATTTAGGAAATCAAGTGTAAGATATACTGGCCAATTAGGGACAAGACTCTCTGTTGTTATATCAAATTCAAGATAAATCCTTTTTCAATTTTGATGCACAAGATGTGCACATTTCGTCAATTTAAGACTCTTCAGCTGTGCCCCAAGGTTCGATCCTGACTAATTTTTTCGTCGAAATTTTGGTCCTGGATCTTTTTTCTCCATTTAAACCAAATATTTCCTAATCGACACAGGTCCTGCATTTTTTTTCACACCTAAAGTGATCCAGTCTTTTTATTTTGCCCAAAATCCTGGTCCTGCCTTTTTAT
Organism: Mytilisepta virgata; assembly: GCA_028015205.1. Classification (NCBI taxonomy): domain Eukaryota; kingdom Metazoa; phylum Mollusca; class Bivalvia; order Mytilida; family Mytilidae; genus Mytilisepta; species Mytilisepta virgata. The sequence continues at coordinate 19,039,308 of CM051515.1, forward strand.
TTCAAATTTGATCCTACCTATCCCCCCAATAAAAATCAAATGGTTTCTCCCTAAGGACAGACCTATGTACGATGGAGATACAAAATAAAATGTTACATAAGAAAATGCAAACGTGATTATTGAAAATTCACAGGCATACTGGTATCATTATGCTGAAAAAGAGTATAAAAAATTCTGAGATAATTATGCACTCCAGGTAATAGGGGATTCAGAAAAATTAAGTCATAAAATAAACAGAAAAAAGTTGAGAAAATGAAAATTATCATTACAACTGATCACAAAATAAAACTGACTGAATAATTGATCCATGCAGATTACAATCGTCATTTAGATGTATACATTTAGCCCTTTGAAAATATGTCCGTAAAATATTAAAAATGTATTCAATCAGGTCAAAATACGTTAAAATAAACAAATACGGGAATCGCACTTTAGGCATTTTCGCTGGTCATGTTCTTGAATTTTTGTCAGATCATCTGGATTTATCCATTTGAATGCCATAAATTATTTTCCCTGCTAACACCCATTTTTCTGTTCATAAATCTTTTGCATGCAGATAATAAGGCATTTGTAAAAATCTGATTAAATCCTCGTTATTATTTAATGGTTTTTGAGAAATAAAACTTGTCAATAATAAAGCTATGTAAAATCAAGATGGCATATTTTTCCCGTCAAATATTCAATGGCTTATACATGTATCTCGAAAACAAGAACACGGACCTATAATTTATTTTCGCTCATTTAGTTCCTTTATTAATTCACTATCAATATTTACCAGTGTTATGAAAAGCTTGTTATTTTGAAAGTGAGCAGCGAATATCCCTAAGTTAAATAACTTCTGCAGTATTATGGTCCTTTTTACATACATGTAATTCACATATCGCACAATTTTAATTCATTTTGTATTGTAACAGTAGTTATATAATAAATGTCCGCCGACTAATGTCTGCTGTCATGATTACCAAATGAACAATGGTGGAGTGATTCTCTCATTGTCAAAGTTTCATAAATATCTGTTCCTTTTGACTTTGAATTTTGGAAATGTTCCACAGAAACATCACAATTTTGTATGGATTCCCTGAAAAAAAAAATCAACTGCATGCTAAAAAGCAAAGACTATGTTTTATTATCGCAGCAAAACAAACATGGCGAACAGACCCTGGAGCGATGCCTTTCGATTCTTTGATACCAGTTTTGATGCACAAGATGTGCACATTTCGTCGATTTACGACTCATCAGTTGTAATGGAAGCCCAAAATGTTGAAATCAACCCAAAACAACGATCCAAAAGAGTAAAGTAAAAAATGCCAATTATTTTTAATATTTATCATATTTGTTTAAGATACGTAAATATGGATGCCATAAAACGGTTCCTGTTTATGGGGCTAAAACTATTTATCTTTACTACGACATATTTATGTTGTTAAAGATACACAATATTGACAGCCTCAAATGACGAAATGCTAATATTGACCCATATACTTATGTATATTGATTTTATTTTCCCGAAAGTAATAAAATATAAGTTAATGTGTGAATTGGAATTAAGTATGATAATTTCTGTACTATATACTGAGAAGGACATATTTGCGTTCGTTGAAAGCCTATTATTGCTTTCAGCGCCATTAATTGCGTATATTTCTATTTTCACCAATATATATACATGTAGATTTATTCTTTATCATAATTATCTTCTAAATAATATTTTATACGTTTGCATTGACTTTTTCTTTGATAACGTAATGTTCTGAGCTTAACTATTATTTGCATCTATAAAAAGGACAAATATACCTAAGGAGCAATAAAAAAAACGTAATCCATTGGACAGACAAACCCGGGAAGACAAACGAACAACCACACGCACAACAAATAAACACAGAAAACTAAAAACAATGAACAACACGAACTCCTATAAAAACCAGGAGTGAACCCAGGTGCTCCGGAAGGGTAAGCAGTTCCTGCTCCGTATACGGCACCCGTCGTGAAGTTCAACAAAGTCAATCCGGTGGAAGTCTCAAATCGGTTGAGGCACATGAAAGGTTACGACAGTGGGAACAGGTCCAACATCATCTTAGATATTGGAACACTGTAATGGTCAATCAATTCATGATGACGACCGTAAAATTTCTTTAGTGATGACATCAACTTATCCCTGATAAAACCCTGGTTAAGAAGCTTTTGTGACAGCAGTAATCCTCTTTGTCGAGTCATGGTAACTCACGCATGCCCTTGAAAATCGGATAAGCTGAGAAACGTAGACGCCATATGCAGGCGATGCTGGTATATTGCTACTTAAGAAGGGAAAATTAACAATAGGAAAGTTGAAGTCATCACGTTTGTCATAAAGTTTTGTCTTCAAACGTCCCTCATAGTCTATTTCAAGAAACAAATCCAAATATGAAGCGGACTTTGGTGTATCTGTAGTATCCTTAATTTCAAGCTCACTGGGGTAGATAAGATGTAGAAAGTCTTGGAATTTGTCGTTATTTAACGACAACACATCATATGTATTGTTAGATGTTTTAACATATTTAGATTTTACAGATTTTGATTTTTCCAACTGGGGTATTACACAACTTTAAATAAAATTGACCATATCGGGTCGACTTTTTTTGGGGAGTTTTTTGGTATAGAGTAGTCCAGAGTACATGGAGAAAACAAAGGAACTTCAGCAGCAAAATAAATGGAAATGAAATTCCCTGATAACTAAAGTCAAGAAATATTCGGAAGAGGGTAAAATCGAAACAACTGACAAACTCTGTAGAACAAGGAAGACAAGACCAAAACAAAACATGAACTACAATTAAAAACTAAAAACATATAAATATGGACCCCACTAAAAATCCGAAGGTAGATTCGGGTGCTCCGGAAGAGTAAGCAGTCCCTGCCTCCTGCAGGACACCCGCCATGCTGCCCACGTAAAATCCGGTAAATATGAGGTAGGGATAATATGAATGGAACAGGTCCATTTTCATTTGGGAAACATTAAACATTAAAGCATAGGACATGTATTGAGGAAGGGATAATATCAATGGAACAGGTCCATTTTCATTTGGGAAACATTAAAGCTCCTAATGTAACATAAGAATTATATCCTTTAACGTATATCCTAAGAAAAGTACTTACTCTTTGCAAATCTGCTGTTCTTATTCCTTGAATCGTTTCATCAAATGAAAAAATATTGCCGTTTGAAGTCCTGTTATCCGTTGGATCTGGTGACAAGGAAAACGTAACTGGAGACGTGGACATTCCACTATCTATTGATACAGATCTCAAGATATGATCAGCTTTCTTTTCTAATTCAGTAGTATCCATACCAATGTCCTCCTCTTTTTCCTCTGAACTCTCACGTGCTAAATCTGGCACACTTGATACGGCTCCAATCATTGCAAGAGAGGCAAAACTGCCCATTGCAGACAGAACGGAACTACTTTTTCTCCGTTTCCCTGAAATTGCAGGAATTGTATACATTTTAGCTTAGAATAGACCAGAATATGTCCTCACGGTATTCCCCTCCTTAAGATGTACATTTTAGTTGTCTATATCGCGGCACAAAGCTGACAATTATAATTTTCTTAAAATTGTTGCAATTGTCATTTATTTATAATTTTTCAGTATAGTAAAAAATAATTTGAATTTACCTTATAGCTTTGAAAAAAGAGGGTGGACGCCTCGAATTTCAAAAAGGAGCACCTTACGAAAATTTAATTAAATACATGAATGTTAAATGTATTTTTGGTATGCTTAGTATAAAGATTTTTAAAAATCGTTTTGCTTTACGGAATCTGATCACAGATCATCCGTCACACTTACAAACAATTGTAAAGTTTTCAAATCTGAATTTAAAAATTAAAAACTTTGATGAAAATCTTTCTCACACACAGTGTATATTTTTTCTCCTCAATATAATGATTTATCACAGGTGTGATTTTATCCGACAAGATTTTCTGTAGACAGAACTGTAGATGTTTCCATATTCTTTTAAAAATACTTTTCATTTTTTATTTTTTAAAGTATTTAATGAAAACTCTCTTCAATAGATTATTTCTACTTTCTATCTACTGATATACATGTTCATATGAAACAAACAATTCTTTATCAATGTACATCTTGTGATCAAAGATCAATCTTTCAAATGTTAACATAAATTAATTAAAAGAAAATAATATGCATGTATATTTTGAAATTTAGTTCATTTTAAAAAATGCTAAATATACAATAGCAACAAACGTTAGAAAACACGACAATCATTTTAAGCAAGAGAACATAATTAAATGCGCTTTAAAATTGACAAATAGTACGTGTACATTTATATACAGGAGTACAATAAGTTGAAAAAAAGGACGTGGGAGTAGAAGAGTACACGACAAGTAGACAATTTGATATTGTAACATAATACAAAAATGCATTGAGCACAATCTGATTAAAATCCGATATTATGATACGTTACGTAGCATTGCGTATCATAATATTGGATTTTAGCGTAGCGTATCATAATATCGGATTTTAATCAGATTGCATTGAGCAGTGCTTTTTTTTTGTTGTTGTTTCGCAACTTTAGAGTTGGTGTTACATAACCTATACAAAACAACAACACTTCTAAATTGTCCTAATGACGATGTGTCCACACGCCGAAACATGTTGAAAAAATAAAATTTGCCGCGAAACCTATGAAGTGTTGTCATTTTGCATAGGACATGTATTGATTTTTTTCTAAATGAGTAAACTCTATTCAGCAGAGTGACAGAATGACAATGATATTACATTACTGCGAAACGTGTTGACGAAATAAAGTTGCCACGAAACCTATGAAGTGCTATCGTTTTGCATAGGACATGTATTGAAAATTTTTTTTAATGAGTAAAAATCGATTCAGCAGAGTGACAGAATGACAATGATATTACAATGTTTACATTCTATTGTACAAAGTGAGGGAAAAAAACAATGACAAGTTATTTCCTATTTTTTTTGTTAGGACATTCATTTATCACAGAAAATGATTTTCTTTGTGATATTTTGCATGTGAGCTACCAGATGAATAATTCTACAAACCAAATACACTCTTTGCTGCAAACTCATGACACAGTTGTATTGTTTTATCTGCAGTTCTTTGCAAAGGGTCTCTTCCGGTCAAAAAAAAAAATATAGCCAAGTTTCAAGTTACTTTTTTTTTTTTACAAAATATGGCACCAATGCCGATTGTTCTTGTAATGTCTGTTTTATAGTTTGCTTTTGTTTGTATTGTTTTTCATTTGTTTCTGTTTTTGAAAAAAAAATAATAGCCTTTACCACCTGACGCCTTTTGTTTTCGGTTTGGAAATAAAAATGAAAAAAAAAGTAAATAACCTTAAATATCAAATAATGGTTTTTGCATTTTGTTTTCGTTTTGTATTTTTTTAACAATTATTTAATAGCCATTTGTCTCTGATGCTAGCGATACGATTATTAAATGTTACAATAAATTCACTTACGAATAATGCTAATTTCTTGTGGAGAGAATATAGAAGCACATTGTACGATTATTTAGGTCGTCTTCTATATTCATGCGTACAACAAGGGAAACATTCGTACTAAATACGTTTTAACAATTATCATGAAAGTAATACTTTAAGGTTCAATTTAAGGGTTCAATGCTTTATACAAGTATGTACACGTATAGAAAACATTATATCCTTTAGCGTTGTTTGCGTTTTTCATTTGTTCTTTTAGAGTATAATTGAAAATAAACCTCTAGAAAATAATATACCAATGCCATGTAGCGCTATAAAAGTGTTTGTTTGAATTACTATTCTTATTGCAAATACGTTTACCAGCTTGAATATAAAAAATGTAAACTTGAAGGTCATTTTGATACATTACGATATGACACTATTTGAATAAATTTTGTATGCCAATATCTGTGCAGGCTGGGAATTATGAGCAATGCCATGTCCGTTGTCTTGTCTTGTATAATTTCGCAGTGGTTCACGTTAAAAGACTACGTGCACACGCTCAACGGCCATGAAATGATTTTGTGAAACGCAGAACAGAAACTTGAGGTAAATTTCGGTGTTACCAGGAATTTAGCCTTTCTTTGGCAGACCTCGTATTTCAAAGAATACAAATATACCTAAGGAGCAAACCAAATAAAAAACGCAATCCAGACAAACCCAGGAAGACAAATGAACAACCACAGGCACAACAAATAAATACGGAAAACTAAAAAAACAATGAAAAACACGAACTCCTATAAAAACCATGAGTGAACTCAGGTGCCCCGGAAGGGTAAGTCGTTTCTGCTCCGTATAACAAGTTTAACAAAGTCAACTGGTGGTAGTCACAAATCGGTGCAGATACATAAAATGTTACGAAAGTGGGAACAGGTCTTCGATATTGGAACACTGTAACGGTCAATCAGTTCATGATGACGACCGTAAAATTTCCTAAGTGATGACATCAACTTATTTCTTATAAAACCCTGATTAAGCAGCTTTTGTGACAACAGTAATCATCTTGGTCGAAAGTCATGGTAACTCACGCGTCCCCCTGAATATCTGATAAGCCGAGAAACGTAGACGCCATATGCAGGTATATTTTATTCAAGAAGGGAAAGTTAACAATAGGAAAGTTGAAGTAATCACGTTTATCATAAAGTTGTGTATTCAAATGTCCCTCATTGTATATTTCAAGAAACAAATCCAAGTATGAAGCGAACTTAAATTTTACTGTAGTATCCTTGATTTTAAGCTCCCTTGGGGTAGATGAGATCTAGAAAGTCTTAGAATGTGTCGTTATTTAACGACAACACGTCATTTATATAACGAAAATTGAAATTAAAGGATTGGGCTACCTTCTATTTGTTTTCACGTAGTAGCCCTGGCATAAAGTCCGCTTCATATGAGTACAGAAACAGATTGGCAAAGAGAGTAGCTCATTGCCATTGGGATGCCGACTGTTTGTTAAAAATTCAACAACTTTGAGAAAATCCAACATGTTTGTAATTTTATCTTCGGAGTATGTTTTGTCAGAATCAGATTTGTTCTTCACGAAATAAGCCTTCTCTCTACCTATAACTGGAATTTTTTTACCCGCGTGTGCCATTTTTCTTGAAAAAAAGTTATAGTCAAGCAAAGTGTTCCTTGAACAATAGTATATTGTTAGTTGTATATCACTACTTAAGTCATTATAAAAAAAACGACACTAAATACAAAAAATATTTCCCAAAATATCGATTAATAACAAAACCATTAATTTTATTACCATGAATTGATGTACCTTTTTTCACAAAAAATATATCATTTGTTGTTATTGCCAATTAAACAATGGTAATAAATTTGTTTATCAATGAATACAAATCTATAGTTATTAGATTGTCTTAATGACTTTGCATAATTAACAAAAATGTGACAGTTTTTTAAACCGTAAAAAGAATAGCATTGCGCATTTTGTCTCTTCGTGTCACGGAACCAATGACCTGGCCTCATCACGATCGGTATCATCTTATAGAACAAGGAAACATCAAGTTCTTAATTTGTTATTAATAATTAACCTTGCTTAATTAAAAAACTAAATATATGTCACACATGGAGTTATTTGACCGTACCAAGTCACTCGTACCGCAAACATTATAACCGAAATATGGAACTCAACTTCTTATTCAAGGTTTAGAACATGCAAATAAAGCGCTTAACATTGAAGACACCATTGACAATAAACATACAGAAATATTAATATAGAAAAGGTGCAAACTTCCATGCAGATGTAAGAAATAAAATATATACTACTGTTTTAAAACTAATATTTTATAATTATTGAATTTGGATAAGATTTTTATGTGTTAAATAAATTATTTTTAAAATTTTGTGATTAATAAACAATACTTTAAAAAACATAAACGAGGTGAAAGGCACTAATAATAATGAACAATCTGATGAGAGTTTTGAAATGCACAAGACGGACACATTTAATTCGTCAGTATATTCTCATCACTTTTGATCATAGCATTGAATGCTGAAGGCCGACACAGCAACCCATAGTACCAAAAGGGTAAAGCCAAAACCATATATGCACACAGCAGGAGGGGGATACTTGATCCTTAGTTTTCACAAAATTTAATAATATTCTTGTAACAACTAGTAAATCTCAAGTATCGATTTAATGCTATCAACTGAGCTTGTGACACCCTTGGAACTTGGAGTCTAACACCAGAGGTAATAATTAATAAAATATGTAGTGAAAGCTTTAAAAGAATTATGTGATTATGAAATTTTTAGATACGATTTTGATAAGTGAATTAAATTAATTGTTTATTCATTTGATTGTTAAAAAAACTTCCAAAACATGTGATAGGTACATAAAATCAATATAGAAAATTACATCCCAGAATATTTGGAAACCGAAACCCAGGGCATTGGTCTTTCGGTAATTGAACTTGTCTTCTATGCTATAAACACATGAAATGATTGAAATATGAACGAGTGGTCATTAAATAGCTCACAAATAACAAAACCAAACAACATATATCAATCAGTTCAGTTGAACTACATTAGTTTTTGTCTTATTTATCATAAGGGGCTCATAGTGTACAAGTTATTAGGTTCGGCCTGACTCATAATGAAAAACAACAGATGAATGAATTTATTATGTGATTTTAGATTAAGAAAAGTCATCCAAGAGTTTTTCTTACATACATGTAGTATAAACAAAATATAACTATTTGGTAATAAGGTGAACTGGGAATTCAGAATATCTCTTTTTTGTCCGGGAGGACATTTTTTCCCCTCTTTGATACTTTACTAATTTGTTCTTTGTTTATTTTACCAATATCCATTGACACTCTGTTCATTCCTACTGCCTACTGATATATATGGTCATGCACTAGGTCGAAATGTGTTTTAGACTTTATATAACATTAGGAAATGAAATGATTTTTGAAGTACCAACACTGGTATTCCAGAATTGTACAGTCTTCAAGACATTGGGAGATACTGGGAGACACTGGTTTTCGAGACTTATAGAAACTGGTAGATACTAGAAAATACTGGTATTACCAGAGTAACAGATACTGGAAGAAACTGTAAAATACTGGCAATACTAGGATTACAGATACTAGAATATATGGATAATACCAAAGTTACAGATACTGAAAGGTACATTTGTACTAGAATAGTCTAATTCAGTTGTCATTTGATGTAGAATTTATAATAATTATAGTACATGTAATTCAAGTATTATACAATTACTAAAACTAGAAATCCAGTACTTTTTGTGCAATAATGACATTATTATGCATATGTTCCTTACAATCATCTCCCAGAAGTGTAAAGTTTACAAAGCTGAAATTCCTAGTATTACAAATTAAGAAATACTGGTGTGAAGTATAAAGCACTGAAATTGTTAGTATGCAAATATTTAAAACCATTTAAGTCAAGAAATACCAAAGGGATATTCGAAGGAGAGCAAACTCGGGAGAACAACGAAGACAAGACCAAAACAATACAAACACTACACTGAAAAACTAAAAACATATGAACAACATGGATCCCATAAAAAAACCGGAGGTAGACTCAGGTGCTCCGGAGGAGTAAGCAGTCTCTTCCTCCTGCTAGACACCCACCATGCTGCCCATTTCAAATCCGGTATGCGGAAGGGTCAACATCAATGGAATAGGTCCATTTTCATTTGGGAAACGGTGTTTTCATACCTGTCAACCAAGTCACGATAACGTCCATAAAACTTTGATAAGGATGACTGCAACTTAGGAGGAACATGCCCGTGTTTGAGTAACTTTTTTTATCAGGAGACGGGCTCTGTCCAGGAAGTCAAGGTATATGCCACAAGCTCTGGAATAACGTATGAGTTGTGAAATATATACTCCGTGCGTTTAATATTGATTTTGACGAATTTGACGAACCTTTCTTTGGTGTCAATTTCGAGGTGATGGTCAAGATCTGGAATTTCTAGTATTGTGAATTTTACAATACTAGAATTTCCTAGTATGATATAGAATTTGAAATACTGGAATTACTAGAATTGTTAATTTTGCAATTCCAGTATTATTACATTTAAAATACTGGATTTACTAGTATTGTTAGTTTTACAATACCGGAATTTCTAGTACTTTTACATTAAAAAAAACTGGAATTACTAGAATTGTCAATTTCAGAACAGTAATGGAATTAACTGTATCCACATCCATTTACCATATCAGTCCCGATATCACACCCAGACTTCCATATCAGCCCGAAGTCTTGGAAGAGAGACGATATGAAACACGGGGTGTCATAAACTGTTTATCATATATTTCCAAAGTGAACAACAAGCAAGTTTAACCAATTTTCTCTCCAAAATGATCAATGAAATGTCCTGCGTGGTATTGGAACTGATATGGGAAAGAAGCAATATACTAGTATCATTTTATATCTCATATTCCTTCCAATTTTACATAATTGAAAAATTTGCCATTTTTATTACTGTTATTGGAGAAAAAGGCTTGCGAGGTAAAGCAAAAAACCGCCAGGTGTTACGAATCTAATCTGGATTTTATGGCGCAACAATTATGACGTCATAATACCATTACTGAGTTGGATGTTTTTCCCTGATATAGATTTTTATCACCTTATATGGATTTGTCCTTGATACGGAATTTTTGCCCAGCTGGAAAATTTACTGCCGGCTGTATCATACTTCTTAGTTTTCACAAATATTTAAACTTTTTTTTATAACAGTAAATTAAAAAAATATCAGTTTTACTGCGATTTCGACTGACTAGCTACTATGCTGGTGGTACGTGTTGAACTAAGAAATATTGATACCATGCTCTATGGATATCTTAACTGGTATAGGCATTATATTTGGTTATATTTTTTCACCACGAGACAACAAATTGTAACAAAGTAACAAATGCAGTATTTAACTATGTTAAAAGAAGCATAGAACATGGCATCAATGAATTATTTCGATTCTACAAATCCAAACGTCTAGATCCTTTACAACTTACATCTATAATTTTCCGTTTTTGACTCAATTTGGCGTCATTTGAATGTATTAGGTTCTATATTGGATTGTGACGTTGCACTTTCCACTGTGTCCTCATTTGCATAATTACTTTAATTCAAGCGTGGTTTTGTTCGCTAAGCGAATTGGCCACGTCATATAAGAATCAGTACTTTTTATATCTGTTTTTTTATTATTTATTTGCCTTTAATAATCTGCCATGGTGTAGTTGGAATGTTGAGTACATGTAAACACATTTAACCCTTCACATTTTATACCACCCTATCCCAAATCAGGACCCTATATTTGCAGAGACTGTCCATCATGCTAATAAGGACATGCTACCTCAATTTAAAATGGTAATGTAAGAAAATGTATTCCATATGTTTTATTACACTCATTTTATTTTTAATTTTTTTTTTTGGAAGTGCATTTTAGTATCGTGACTTCTTGTCCCCGGTGAAGACCGTTTCAGGTCAAAATATTGGGTCTATTTCTAGATATTTTATATCATCCTTATAATTAATCAAATTAAACTGTTATTTTGAATGTGTCAAATTAATATGAAGGAAATTACAAATGCACTGTAACGGAATGGACTCATTAAAAGTGCTGATGAACGATTTTAAAATAAGCAGCAAGAATAATGAATATACATGTGTAGGTATGTCATGTCACATATTTCTTTTACAAATGGGTCAAATGTTCTAAAGTGGTCATTGTAACAGTTAGCTGTACTATTAGTCAACCATTCAAACTCATGCGTATTAAACATTAGGTACAATGTACATTTACACCTGAGAAAGAAATACATAACATCACATTTTGAGCCTTTATATCGTATCTCTGATGCTCAAACTAAACACCCAGAAATTTGAAGACTTCGAAGGCCAATGAATTCAAACTATAATATTGAAAGAAATAACCGAAAGCAGACAACAGGCACGTGTAGAGTTTTTCTAGAAATTAAAAAGACATTGAAACATAATATACACTACCAACTTCGATAAAGAGGACAAATATACCTATGGAGCAAATAAAAAAAAAAACGTAATCCATTGGACAGACAAACCCGGGAAGACAAATTAACAACCGCAAGCACACCAAATAAACACTGAAAACTAAAAAACAATGAACAACACGAACTCCTATAAAAACCAGGAGTGAACCCAGGTGCTCCGGAATGGCTATTTCGATAACCCAATTCACTGCATAATAAGAAAAGAATTACACAAAGTATCCAGTGTATTTTTTTTATATTAAAGTTTCAGTATTGGGAATTTCTGTGACATTCTGACAGGGTACCTGTCATGTTTGATCACATTTCCACATTATAAGACATGCCATTCACAATTATATCAAAATAATACCTCGTTATTGTATGTGTTTTTATTTGGTCTCAATCACTGAAGATGATGTATTACCTAATCTAATTAAATGTTGTCAAATGACAGTGTTGGTATGTATGTATGTCGGACAAGCTATGACGGTAATTTTAAGATTTCTTTGTTTGTTATGGTTTGTAATTTGTAGCTATAACCACTATAACCATCTTTATTGTTGGGCCTAGGCAGCCGAGTGGTCTTGGTAGTTCGTCATGACTACTAATGATCACTAGCCTGTCAACACTGAGGTTGTGAGTTCGAATCTCACCTGTGGCGGGGTGTGTTCGACTCCGATCTTAATTGACAAGGATTGCACATTTTCCTACCGAAGGTCGGTGGTTCTCTCCGGGTACTCCGGCTTCCTCCACCAATAAAAACTGGCCGCAGTGAAATAGCCAAATGTGCTGAAAACGGCATAAAACCCAAACTAAACAAACATCTTTATTGTTACAATTACACAGTTGTTATTTGATCAACTTTTAGCGAGGAAATCCACTTTAAAAGATGCTAATGCATTCTTGAAAAATTGAAAGAATGCGTCAAATGTTTCTACTTTTTGGAGTCACCAGTGACTTTAAGATGAAAATCAACAATAAAATCCTCTTTTTCTTTAACTGCTGTCACGTGCATATTTTGATATTGTGTTTACAATTCGTTCAGCATATTAGTTCCAGTATTCATGTAAATGTATGTATGAGAATATAAGGATACACATAAAGAAAACAAAATCCTATGGAACAAAGCTGATTACATCCAGTAGTTTTAGTGTAGTCTTTAACAAGAAGCAACATGCTCACAACACGATATATCTGTATTTTAAAGTTGGCATGATATATGAAGGTATTAACCAAACCAGGGATTGACAATACGAGATGATATGCTTTGAAGGAGTGGGTAAAGGCTTAGTCCACCCTTCAAAATCAATATCATCTACCACATTTGTTCAGATGAAGAATGACAATGAAAGCTCTGTCACGTGTACTTTGCTCCATATCTTTTCCTACATGTTTGTATATTTTATATGTAGGTACATGTACATATGCGTACGCGTACACGTGAAAGAGAATATATATATATATATATATATATATATATATATATATATATATATATATATATATATATATATATATATATATATATATATTACTTATATGCTGAACGAATTGTAGTAAGATAACTATTAGATCTAAGGTTCGTTGTGTGTTTTGTTACAGAAAGCATGACTATGGATTTATTTCCATTCTTCAGATGAAAATTGAAATAAGATCTATTTGGAAGGGGTGGGTGATATTTACTTCCCGTGAAAGACTTAAGTTTGGTGTTTGGTTCAATGTTTCTGTTACATGTATTTCATGCTATTTTGTAAATTTGAAAACTTCCCCTAAAAGAATATATCTTAAATATATGCCATTTCTACACATCTTTGATAATAATACTAATAATAATAATAGTAATAATAATAATAATAATGAAATACCACGCCTACAAATAAGAATAGTAACAAACGCGCAAATATGTACGTAGTAAAATAATTCTACATGTAAACTCTTACCCATTGGTGCACACAATATAATTTCATTTTCATTGGCTCCATATTTTCTACAAAGTCCTTGCAGCTGTCTTGTTTCAGCCTGAAAAAAATGAAATCAAAATCAATGTATATGTATAATATACATAATACGTAGAATCAAAGAAATTCAGTTTTAGTGGAATCGAAAGTAAATTTGTTAATTTTGATAAAACCAAATAAAAGAATTAGTTTAGTGAGATGAAACTTTCAGACATTAACTAGATTCAAATATTTTTTTTCCTTTTACTTTTGCATTAAAGCGAGAAATACTTCAACGCGGGAACATGTGTTTCTGAATGTTTTTATTCGATATGTATGGAAGAAAGTATGGTTTAATCTCACGAAGTGTACATGTAATTTCTCGGTGGAAAAGTTTGTCAATATTTGTTTAGATATTCTGAAAGAAGATTTACATAGAAAAATTCACTACCCAAAAAACATAAGTTTTGTTTGTTTCACTGGGGTTTTACGCCAATTTTTGCACAGTTTCCTATATTGTGGTGGTTAACTTTTTTATGGAGTAAGCTCGTGTACCCAGAGAGAACTACAGGCCTTCAGGATGAAAACTTACATCGCTTGTCAATTAAGCTCGCCTTAAACTGGATTCGAATTCACATCTTAGTGCTGACAAGCTAGTAATTAAATAATATATACTGTATTTTGTATTTGTATATGTAAAGAAAAACTTCAGTGTATGTCTAAAGAGGTAAAATTTTACTATACCCTGTATCCATCCGTCTTGCTCTTCAATTCGTTAGCTTTTTTCACTGTTCTCCTGTACTGCTGTTTTACAATTTTAAGTTGTACTAAATCTTTTTCTTGTATAACCAAAACAAAACCTATAGTTTAAATGTTCAATGTTAACCCTTAAGGATGCTCGCTGGTCATGTTTTGGTCTTTTTGTCAGATTTTCGGAATCCTCGGGTTTTATCCATTTCTTAAACATGATTTTTTTTGCCCATGAACCCACACTTTTTCTTTTATAATTCAATCATATATACCTTAAAATGGTGTTTGGCAAAATTTTATGAAATCCGTTTTATTTTTTCATACATCTTTGTGAGACTGAAATCAAAAAGACAATGAAAAATCCAGAGAAAACTCATTTCTTGCAAATTTTCAAGGCCGTATAGCTCTAAAATGAGCACACGAACCTATATTTTTTTCTTCCTTATTTGTTTACTATTTATATATATGTTCTCTCAAACTAAAACACCTATTTTTGGAAAACTTTCATATTCCAGTTTGAAGAAAATTAAGACTTTTAATTAAAGCTTTTTGTACATTTTTATGACTTAGAAAAGTAAGTCCATGGCATGGTTTAACAATTTTATTCACTTTATTATATGGCTTAAGACATGCAATGAACTTTCACCTGAGGGATACAAAAGAAATGCGTAAAAAAATATGGTTGCGCTATGTGAATGTACTTTCTGTGACAAAATAGATCATTAAAACTGAACAACTAGTAATGATTTTTAACTGTATAGAATTGAGAAATGGTCCATAAAAAGCTCAAAGCGTTTAATTGAATATTATCCAGTGATTTTTTATTCATGAGAGTTTTAAACACGTCAGGGACATTTACTTGGCGCAAGGAGAATTTTAATCACGCCTGTGTTTTCGGAAATGATGAAAAAAATGAATCTGACATCGCACCCCGAAAATGAAAGAAGACATGTGCCAGTGTATTCTGCTCGTTTTGCGCCATCACTCATACCTAAACGAAAAATATAGACCGAGTAAAAACATGCTATTTCAGGACTTCTATACCTTCATTTCAATTGTGCGTTCTGTCCCATATGAAGTAAATCAAAGAGCTGACTTGACTATACATATTCACTGCAACGACATATCATAATTTTCTCTTGCTAGAAATATTCATCCTTAATAGCAAATGAATGCTATGTAGATGGCCAAGTACAACTCTATCAAAGCAATAATATTAAAAGATTTGCTTCAAAGTCAGACACTGATACACTTCCTAAGATTAGTACGCTTGTGACCAAAATTAAGTAGATCCAAAGACAATCATAAATAAATTCAAGGCAGAATGTTTCCTTATCTTTCTGGGTAATTCATCTTTATTTCATGGTTTGTTCTTTCTGAATACTTATTTTATCCCTTTTTTTAATGTCTATGACATATTGTTGAATTCATTACCCAGAACATTACTGCCTTTAAGAAATGATTCAGGGGTTAACAAATTCACCATGTGTGTGGCTTTATCAAAATGCATCACTATCCCTGAACTGTGCATAAGTTGACAGTGAGACGAATAATCTGCTAGAATTCTTTATAAAAAGCATGAGAATTATGCAACAGATAGATAAAAAAAAGTCTATAAAATGACTTGCTACTTGCAATTGTAATTAATCTAGGTTTATTGGTTAATTAATATTTTCTCGCCAAAATGACACTTGTGGTAGACTTTTGTCTATATAATGTCATGTTGCATGTTAATTTGTTTGTCAGTGTCAAGATCTTATAAGCTAAAAATAAAAAAGATGCACATTAAACGGCAAAAAGTATTTGCTATCTTTTTATGGTAAAATATTTTGGCATTTATTAATTTTTGTAACTCTCTGGAAAATAAAACAACGAAAAAGTAAAGGTTTTCTTAAACTATTTTTTTTTCAGAGCGACATGTTTAAGTTTAAAAATACGAATAAATTGCATATGGATACAGAAAGAAGAAAACCAATATCAAATGCTGTAAACAGTCATAAAGAACACGCACAATATAATAAATTCTTTGATACCAATTTTGGTGCACAAGATGTGCACATTTCAGTAATGCAACAAAAAAGCAGAGGTTGTTTTCGCAAAACAATGTTAAGTAGTACCTTTGATAAAGGCAAATATTGACATAATTATTTCTATCGAACTTCAATTTCATCTCAGTTAACGGAAATAAATATCCAATGACTATATAAAACAAAAACAAAAAAAAACAAAAAATAAAACAAAAAAATAAAAAAAAATTATAAAAAATAAAAAAACAAACAAACCAAAAAATACGGACGAAAATATAAATGAACAAATGTTAAAGAAAACTGATGATGTGTAAATTAAAACCATGGATAAAGCAAACTTAAGCAGTTCCTGTTCACTTCACTACATCCGTTATGTCGTTCCGATCCCGAAATAGTCGCATAGTCGAATATCATCAGAAGAAATTACAGAATATAGAACTAGGCACCTGTGATGGATCATGGGGGTTTAACCCATAGGGCTGCCTATTGCTTCCCTATTTGGCGGATAGGGGAGACCCTCTCGTTGAAAGGTTGTCAGGTATTCGGAAAGCCTGGTCGCGGAACATAGTGGATACCACACTCGCTGTACGCTAAAGACCCCTTCCGAAGTTTTCGAAAAAGATAGGATGATGGCTAAATTATCCGACCCTACCCAACCATCCTCCTGTTACAGTGGCAGTTCCCCTCTGTGTCCCCTCCCATCCTATTTGAATTGTTTGATAAATTTTTGAACTGGTTCTCGTCCTGATGAAGTATGAAATATTTGCAACTGGACATTAAGGAAGCAACACCCAATCAATAAAGAATATAGAAAGGATGGATACAGTTTGATGTGTCAAATACATAAAACTTAAACTAAAATAAGATCCTATAGGTGGAAAAAATCATCTGCTTAATACCTTATTGCTACATGCAGGAAGTTGGTAAACTGGGAGAAACTGAATTCCTTAGAGCAATTTTAAATACCAATATATTAGATATACACAAGACACAATAAAAAAAACAAATAGTTACTATGTATACACCGTTATTAACCAGGTTACAGGCTTATAACGTACCTTTGAACATGTCAATGACCGTTACCTAATTAGGCTGTACAAATGTTTTGTAATTATGAACAAAATATGGGTCGGATCGGAATAGCAATAAATATTTTTATTTATGACTTATTCGTTCAAATTAATTTACATTTTAACATTGATTTTTAGATTTTGCAATACATATAACTTCTAGGTGTAAATATATTTTCTGGTCTTCAATCATATACGATTTTGTATCATTTTCATAGATGAAATATATATATATATATTCTATACATTGAATTATCTTAATAAAATTTTCCAAAAATGATTTAACACTGTGTGTGGAGAACTCCGGCACTATTTAGACCAAACAAAATTAATTTTTAGTTCTTCGGATTTTTGGATGGAAAAAATAGGTGCGAGCGAGGGAAATTTTAATTCTTTTCTTGAGGACTATTTTTTTTCGGGCGAAGATCAAATTAAAGTACGGCACATTTTTTAATCTAAAATATCGCGAAAATGGGAAAAAACTCCAATTTTTACAAATTTTAGGAGTTGGCGATCAATTTTTATTTTTAATTTCTTAAAAATGAAGTATTTTGGGCAAATTTTCAGCATTTTTGGAAAATGAAGGGCCAAAATTAAAAAAAAAAAAAAATACATGCATTGTTTAAAAATCGGAGCGGCGAACTAAAGATCAATGAGATTTGGCCTAACACAGTATGCAGTACTCCAATATTACCAGTTCAACATATATTCCTCAAAGATTAAAAATTACATGATATGCGGAGTAAATTTCTTTAGACTCTGTCTTATTAGTATAAACTATACTGACTATTTACAATCCTAATCACTCTCCAGGGTAAAATGAATATCAATATTGTAGCTGCTTCCGTTCCAGGTTTTGCCCATATACCATCATAAAACGCAATATCCAAACACCAAGACACAGTTACTACAAAGGCATCAAAAACCTAAAATATAGTTACAAAAAGTAAGTTTTGTATCACTGGAGAAGCGTATTAATTAAAATAGCTATAATTTATTATTTGTCATAATTATAACCAGATTACTAGCATTGTTTTTATTGTAAAAGGACAATATGCTGTAATGCCAAAAAATCTCTCGGATAAAAAGAAATATACGTTTACATGTGTTCAATCCCAATAAATTTTACCTTTGAATGGTTTATTAAAGGCTAATACTAAATTTCTCAAAATGTTTATTAAGGTTTCTGAAATTTATCAAAAATTTGTATTTTCTACGTGTAGTAAATGTAACTGGGTAATTCAAGGGGTCCAGGTTTAATTGGTGGAGAAAGCCAGGATACCAGACGAAAACCACAGAGCTACAACATTAAGAAATTACAATTATTGTCAATTAGGGTCGAACGCACCTTGACATTCAAACTCACAGCCTCAACCACCCGACCACATCGGCCCTTGTACTTTGAAAAATTGGTTAATGTCAAGCATGTTCCTGACATGCATGTACCGCGTACAAGAAATAATGAGTATGCATAATGGTTTATCGACACGGAATTTTGAAAATAATTTTGGGACCCTTTATTCAGTTCGAACAAACTTTATAATGTTGAAAATACATATGAATTTTTGCCTCATTAGGTAAATTCCAATATTATAAAAAATTTACCCGTCACATGTCAACAGGACAATATTGCCTTCTTTAATTAGTCATACCTCTAATCTATGGTGTAAAAACTTTTCTCCCATAGCAAATATTTTTGTGAAAGTCTACAAAAGAAAACCATTGTTTTAAACATATGTCTAATAAGACCTTAAAATACGGCTTTCTTATACTATAAAGTATTTTATTTAAGTTAGAAAGGCCTACCAGACATTTAAAGCAACATTTTCGTATACTGCACATGCATCAGACACTAGTTCCTATGTGAAAAAGGTTGTAGCTTTACTAAAATTCTGGGAATTTCAAATGACAGTAAGATATGCCATAGAACCAAACAGAAGTTTACCCAATGGTTAAATGCTTATAAAGTTGCTCGGGTTTTGCTATTAATAATTCACTGATATTGTTTGACATAATTAATTTGAAAATACAAATGAAAAGAAGAAATAAATTGCATTCCGTGTATTTTATATTTTCGTTAGAAGTGTAGAATACAGCAGAATTTTTTTTCCTTTATATCTTAGAGCAACTATGGTAATATTTTCTCAATCACATAAATGAAAGTTTGGTCCACGAATTATGAACTGATCTACTTGAAAACTGGGAAATTTTCGGCCCGTCCTTTTTTGCGACTTTCCAAATGAACTTGACTTCGCGCTGTTTTAAATTCGCCATTCCCGATAAATTAATGGGGATAAAATATTGAAATAATTATTCGCGGTGGTTTTATTTTCGCGTTTCATCTCTTACCGCGCAAACAGCGAAAATAAAACCGGTTTCGAAAATTACCCAATTTTCTACTCAAAATTTTACCTCTGCTACTAGTATGGACAAAATAACCATACTTCCTAAATGGAAAACATGTGTTAGCTCTTCTAATAGAGTATGTTCGTGATGTGCATGATCATCTCCAGCACCTGCACGTTTCTGTGGAATCTCATTACTTAACAATTTCCGCTTCAAAAATCGACCTGTATTCACAATCAACGAATGCTGCCAGTCACTCTCGTCAAAATTGTTTTGTCTATCATGGCGAATATCATAAAAATGAGCTGCAGCTGAAATATTACTGTTACAGTCTTTTATTTTTTCTAAAATATCAATCACTGACTCCAAAGACTTGCTAGAATCTGTACCATTTAGTGCAGGACATGATTTGATGAAGGCCTTTGCTGCATTGGCTTCTAAAGTTTCACTATCATGTATTTTTTCTAAAATAAAAAAATATAAAACAGAAATGGTTTAGACGCTTAATTTTTTGCCATTTTTCATAAATTTTGTCAATTACCAGTAAAAAAATCATTAATTTTTTTAAATCGTTCATACGTCACCTGTTCGTCCGTTTTGCCAATAAAGTGTCTTCTTAATTGATTGTCTTTATGCAAATTTGCATAAAGTTTTTTGTATGAGATAATTTTTTTCATGGTTTATATCATTGTACTACAGCTGATACTCTAGTAGGTATAAAGCGTCCTTTGTAGCCCGGTAACTGCTCTGAGTAAGCCATCACGCTACAAGATCCATACCGAGCATACTTAAAGGGTACTTTTGTTTATAATTTTTTCACTTGTGTTTCTTGTACAGGGTCTAATGAATTGATTCTTTTCTGATTTTTTATTATTCTACCTTTGCTGTAAGTCTAGCGATCTCTTCAGTATCTACAGCTACAATGTAGGGATCCCAATATCCATTTTAATTCCAAGTATATTCTTGTCATAAGCCCACGCACCCCGGGCCCACATTCAGTGGGTTTCTGTAGTCTTACTGTTGTTTGAAATATGCAGTACTGGATACACATGAGGTTTTTCAAATTTTTAAATATTTGACAGTAGCGTTGTCGGGACTATTTAATAATTAGTGTTGAAATTATTATGACGACCTTTCAGTATGGCTAGATTGATACAAAAATTCCATAATACCTATTGTGGTGCATTTTAAGCGCACATTTTAACAACCTATGTCTCATCAGCAACGTCGTAAATGTGGCAATCCGAAACACTATACCAAAACATTGCAGAGTAGACTCAATTGTCGAAATAGAATAAAACCAGTATAAGGACAAAGCTTTGCATGAGGAAAAATAATTTCTAGTTTTCGAAAAGTTCTTCTTTTGTATCAATTAAGGTAAATCAATACTAATATTTTTAGCAGATAGATTATCCTAATTTTTTCCAGGCAGGATGTTGAATGGATATACTTTGAAATTTCAATTTAAAAAACATAGGTCACCGTTCTTCATTTTGAGATAAATGAGTCTTAATGTTGATAAACTTTATATAGATTATATAGGGAAAATCCAAATTTCTAGCACAATAAAAACCCCTTCTCTAACATGCTTTCATATTCGTAAAAGAAAGATTGGGTCACCTTTAATTTTTTTTGCTATTTCCAAAAAACTAAAATTTCCTTTACATTTCATTAGAAAAAAATTCCGCCAATTATCTCCCCTGAAAAGGATTCTTTTTAGAATAAATTTTGTAATTTTGATATTTAGGCATTTTTGTAAATTTTTATATTATATCAAATACTAGTTGCTCGTTGAAAATATATATTTACATACAAATTTGCAAGATGCCCAAAAAAGATGCTCAGTGTATTAGGTAGGATCTACCTTAACTGCAATCGAAAAACTCGGAAGAAAAACTGCACCAACAGATGCATCGAATCTGTGGTTGAAAAAATCTGATACCAATTCTGATGTGAAGAAAAACAGATATGGAGTGAAGTTATAAAGAAAGCACAAAATCACAAGCATATAACTAAACAAACAATCAGAGCTTACGACATGGTGTTCAATGGTGCAAAACCACATGGTGACAAAAAAAGTAGAAACAAAACAACTAATAAGCATGTAAGTATTCGCAGTTAACTGAAAGCAAACTCGGGTAGCAAAACAGAAAGATTAAATCTCCAAGCCTATCGATTTTAGAAAGCATTAATCTGCTAATCCCCCATCTGGTAATTTCGTATAGAAACATTATTATATTCTAAGAAATGTACAAGACCAAAAACTGGAAAATGCAATGAATGAACCTGTTTTTGTATAATTTTAATAGTCAGAAACCAGAATATGGGTTTTCGTTATTGTGATCTACAGCCGGTCGCATTTTTGACAAAAAGTGATACTTTATGGAACCGTGTTATATTATGTAAATCACTCAATAAAATTGGATTATGTTTCATGGATAGAACAATGGTTCTACTGGGCCTTTTCTAAATGATGCCACCACAGAAGATAAACTCACCTGTCATTATGAGTATATCGCAGATAATTTGACCGAGTACACATGATGCGTCAAGGGCGCTGAGTACACAAACAGTGATGAGTGCAATGTGTGTATGCAACAACTGTGATAGCCGTCTTCGACATCTATAATAAAAAAAATATCTTATATATCGTTGATATGTAACGTGAACTAATCTCGAAATGCGAATACCTAAAAATCAGCAACGAGTTACCAAACAACACATTTATCACGAATGCGTTGTAGTGCACTGGTGAATTATTATTGTTTTTCGTCAACGAGTTGTAGATTTGTGGTATGCGAATTTCGAGATTAATTGTTTCCCGTACAATTTATAAGTGTTCATATCATTATTTTCAACAAAATTTGAAATATTGAACTTGTCCAAAAGGAGGTAAACACAATTGGAGAATTAAAAATGGAATATTATGCTAATTGTTTTCAATATGTCTGAACAATTGAACATTTCTAGAGCAAAAGACTATACAATGTCTCATTATAAAAATATATCATTTCATATGATGGAGTTTCTAAAACTTTTTTATTGCTTCAAAAACATTTATTTAATAATTTAAAATAATTCCATACATGTAACACAAAATTTTCTATGTATATAGTTTGAGTATTGAGCAGTAACGAACATTACCCGGTTATTAACCTTTTTAAAAAGTAAAATTAATTTAAATTAGGACGGAACAGTTCTTTAATGTGTGTCACCTATAATGTCAGGCTAATAACTCCGATGTAAATTATTGAAGGAGACATATATCTTGCAATAAGACATCATTGCAAAAATTAATGGGCGGTAGTGTCCTTTAAATAACACTTAAAAGACATTAATGACAGCTTATTCTGTCCATATTCAAAAACATGCATCACGCATTCCAACTGTTTGCACCTTCTAATAGAAAATCCATTCTCTTAAATTTATATTTAGAATTACGCCAGACATTTTGCGTAAAAATTGAAAAAAAAATCGTGTCATTTATTCTCTTTTCTATTACTGTTTTTTAGTTTGAAGCGAAAACATGCAAGCAAAAATATGAATGGAGGTATAAATAGCAATTTTTTTCAATTTGGCATTGTACTTTTAAAGGATACTCTGAAATTGGACGTTGGCATTCATAGATGTTACGTGTTTCCGGTGTTTGTACTTTATACAAAAACAGGGGCCTTAGGGGTTTTCCCTGGTAAACAGTGCAGACAAAATAGAATTCAAGTTGTTTACAATTTTCACGATTTATTATTGTTTGTTTTACAAAGTCACTAAAGTCTTTCATGTAAAATTCAGATACACAAAAACCTGGGAAGTTCAAGTAAAATACAGCTAGACAAACACCATCGATATCTCTTCTCATATGGTACAGGTTTTTGTACTAAAGTACGTTGCACCTAACTGAATATGTCTATTTTTCTTATTAATTAATGAGTCAATTCTGTTCAAATAATTAGTCTTATGTAAACTCCGTCTATCTTATTTTTTAACTTACGCCAGACTTTAACACATGCGCAATATACCATGAAAAAAGGAAAACCGTCAATCAGCTAGGTTTTTCGTAGTGGATAAAATTTAGTTATCACTATTATGGTCGTTTACACGAAAATTTTACTCTATCCCCAATACACGTATCAAACATGTTTCCGTTGTCGCAACATTTCCTGTGCTCGCCTGCAGTGCGGAAGGTCGCGGCTTCGATCTCCGACCGGGTTAAACAAAAGACATTAAAATAAGTATTTGATGCTTCTCTGCCAAGCAAGCGGCATATAGGAGTAAGACCAAAGGACTTGGCGGCTCAGAATCAGTATAATATGTCCAGGGATGATATGTTTGCACACTATTAAATCGTGAGCTAGCACGTTAAAAATCCGGCACAGCGTGTCCATCTAGAACAAAGCAAGTTTCATATTCATATCATAACAACATGTTCTCGTCCTGTTATGCATTTAATGATTGCTACTTGACGTTAAACAATAGTTCATCCATCCATGATTACATTTCCTATTGTTCCTCATTCTCATTGGAACACACGATGGGTACCGTGTATGGAACAAGAATTACAGAGCACGTGGATGTACATCCGGGAAATGATTAACCATTCGACGTACTTTATTCTAAAGCGAAGATGTTTATGTTGTCTTGTATAAGTCTCTTCGGTCAAAATTTTAAAGTTCTTAATGAATTCTCTTTGTTTTTGGGTTGTGGTCTTGTGGACTTTTCACTTGTCTTTTGAATTCGTATTCTGTTGTAGATATTCGTAACGATTTACTTAAAAATATATAAGGAACGGACCATTCATATTTTGTTGGGGCATGGTTTTTTTTCTTGGGTCAAACTTTTTTTTCAGCAAAAATTTTGAACAAAATATTTTTTTCAACTTGTTTCAAAAACATTTTTTTTAAATGATTTTTTGAAATTAATATTGCTAACATTTTACTAGCAAAAAAAACAGAAACTAAACCACAAATGAATTACTGCAACAAGGTTTTGATACCATAAATTACCCTTAAAAATGACTTTTTTTTGCCACCACTTAACCTGCAAACCTTATGAGAAAAGAAACGTTGTCCATAAAACATTTAAATTTAAGATATGTCTCTCTTAGTAATTATGTACTTACTTTTAAATAAAATACATGTATTTGAAAATGGTGTATCGTATATTATAATACCAATTTTAAATATTTTGAGTTTTTTCAAATGGAAAATTGATTCTCTTGTTGGATAATTAATAAACCACTAGGTAAATTTGTTTAGATTTTTTGCCAATAGAACTGCTGTCCTTCTTTCTATTTATAGCGAGCGCAGCACTGACAATTACACAGTATCCTTACACAACATGTAGCACATACACGTCTCAAAAAGACAAAAAATCTCAATGTTTGGGGGGAAGTGAGAAATCTGATGTTTGCATTCTCACTAAAAAATTACTGAAAAATCAACGTTGATAAATAATGATATCTCGATCACACTTTAGAGGGGGATACTAATATATTTTTCCCAAAAAATGCTTACATTTATTTTAAAATTATAAGTCTCGCAGTAAATTCCTCAAATCCTATTATATTCTTTGTAAATTTTCAAAAGTTTAAAAGAAACGTCTCAGTAAAGGATCATGCATATGCCAAGACATCCATAGGCACTAGACAACTGGACATGACATAGTTTTCCCTTTTCTGCTTGACAAAAAAATTATTTAGGGCGTGCTATGGCAGTACAATCTATTTCCGTGATTTTGGTCCAACTCTGATTTAAAAAGTGTTTTATCAATCAATTGTCCGTCAGTTAACTTTTCACGCTTAGATCGTTGAGAACCACTGACTACACTTGGCAGAGATGTTTGTTATAAGGTTCTTTTCAAGAATTGTTACTTTAATTGGTCAAGATATATGACCGCAAGAGCCTGTAATATTTTATTGGCTGCATTTTGAAAAACTATGGTTAGACTTGGGGTTAGATTTACCCGGTTGAACCCTAACTTTACAAATATGTTTCTATAAGAAGTGTTGTTACTTGATGCCGATCAGAAATCCAAGATTGTTTGTTTGTTTAATTGGGGTTTTACGCCGTTTTCAGCACATCTGGCTATTTCGCGGCGGCCAGTTTTTATTGGTGGAGGAAGCCGGAGTACCCGGAGAGAACAACCGACCTTCGGTAGGAAAATTGGCAATCCTTGTAAATTAAGATCGGAGTCGAACACACCCCGCCACAGGTGAGATTCGAACTCACAACCTCAGCGTTGACAGGCAAGTGATCATTAGTAATCATGACGAACTACCCAGACCGAGGCCCCCAGAAATCTAAGATGGCCACCAGCAACTGAATTGATTAACATTGGACCCTAATGGGAAATGTATTAAAAATTCATGTTTTAATGGATGAATTATTGTTTAAGGTCAAGTGGAAATTGTTTAATGCACACAGGACGAGAACATGTTGATATGATATAAATATAAACCATGCTTTGTCAGGACCAAATTCCATAGAGGCGGAGGAGGCAGCTGCCTCCCCCAACTTTAGACTAAAAAAATTGTTATTCATACATTTTAAATCGAAATAAAAATAAAAAGAAAAAGGGATTAATTTATACTTTAAAAACTAAAAGTGCAGTTAGTCTCGTGAAACCAAGAGTGATTTTGGGCATTCGGGTAACCTCAAAGACTTTGCCGCCGAAATTTTCTTTTCGTGTTGCGGTTTATTTTTCACGCATTAAATAAACTTCATCAGTTGACACATCAAAGAAACTAAAACAGTTATAAGAGTCGTTCACATTTTTTGTTTCCATAAAAACAATATAATTCACACGGATCTTTAAGTAAAATGCAATCGAAAAATAAAAAAAAAAAAAAATAAAATAAAAACAAAAACAAAAAACAAAATGCTACCAAGAGGTCACTTCATAGTCTTCAACAAGGTAATAACCCTTTATATAAAAATGCTCGGGATTTCTCCATCAACCCAGTGTGAAAAATATTCATCTAAACAGTCAACTACTGAAATCAAAACTTGAAAGAAACAAAAATGACCTTCATTTTGAAGAAAGTTTGATATTATTGGATAAATTTATCAGTGATCTAAGACATTGACGTCTTGGAAATGCCCAAGTGTTAATTATTTTGAAAAAAAGTGTTTAGTTTCCCCAGACCCGCGCCTTCTATACTGCTTCACCATCATTAAAGCCAATAAACGGCCCTGTTTGTACTAGACCGACACACTGAACAGGAGTTTTAACATGCCTTCTCACTAGGTAACAGTCCGCAGGAAGTTATATCACCCACCCGGACACATACTGACTCCGAGTCGACCAGTTGTTGCCTTTGCTCCTGCTTGGCGGAGAACCAGCAAATACAATTTTGATGTTTTTGGTTTGATTCCTGTTCTGAAGAATAATGCAAAAGACTTATACCAAGCTTTATGGAGTTGATACCAATGAGGAAACGAATAATTCTTGTTACTTTGGTGCCATTCTGCCAGCAAACATGACCGACAGGCCCCAAATGTCAATTTCGGATCGCTTAGATCTTCTTTGAAACTACTAGTACTTGATACTATAGATTTAAAACTTGTCAGCAATGATCATTGCAATACATGTAGATCTATCCAAGAGGTGTTAATTTGGTGCCGATTGGAATTTTAAGATTGCTGAAAGTGTCGGACTTTATAAACATTGCGCTCTTTAGAAATGTAAATGTATTTAGAAATAAAATAACAGTTCAAAGATACTAATATTAGATATTGTAAATTTATACTATGCTGTATACGACGCATTTCAAAGAGTTACCTCTCATCAGCAGCATTAAAACCGAAACATTTGGAAGACCAAAAACTAAACTTATATTAAACAAGAAGTACTCAACCAAAAATACCGAAATAGGAAGACAAATTTCAGCTAAGGAGATCTACCATGTGCAGTACAAGGAATGAACCCTTAGAATTCTTCTTCTGACGAACAATTTAATGGAATGGTATAAAACTTGATCGAAGTGATACTTATGGGGAGCCGAACAATGTTTATTTTATTTTGTTGCCATTCTGCTATCAAATATGACCACATTTGGCCACAAATTTCAAAGATCTTCTTTTCTGAAACTGCTTGACCCATGGATTCGAAATTTGTCATGAATGATCACTACTTTCTAAGAAATGTTACTAATGTGCCAATTTGAAATCAAATAGTTTCACCAGTGCCCGACTTAGTTAACATTTAGCCGTATAGAAAATGCATTTAAAATTCTTCCGAAGAACAATTCAACTTTGTAGAAGTGATACCTATTTAGACACAAAAAATTGCTTTGCTACACGTAGCAAACATGACTGCCAGATTCCAAAATGGGCTTATCTGATCAGTGAAATATCTTAGATCAACTTTCATTTTCCCATGGGAATTAAAGTTATCATGAATTATCATTGCAGGGTACTATCAAAGAGTTGTTACATTGTTACTTTTTTTTACAAATCCAAGATGACTGACACTGCAACCTGACCTACTAATCATTGACCACAGTTGTTGCTCTTTTATAAATGTCTCCATTGAAACCACATTTTAACCTCGATGTCAAATACAATTCTGTGAGCAATACAGGATCCTGTGAGCCTCTAATTTTACTCATAGTAACGTAGTTGGACTTACTTCATGGACATAGATTACAATGTCGGATGTCGCATTCAAATATTGAAATTAAAAGCAGAAATAGGAGAAACTAGGTCCAGTGATCGATAGCCTGTATACGAATTTTTAATGTTAAATTATAATTGTGTGCTTCAAAGGTATGTGGATTTCTGTAGTTGTAAATAGCTGAACAAAATATGACAAAATCTCAGTGTTATGTGAACAGCATAGCTTCCAATTAAGAACAATTTGCGTGTTATCTCTATGTTGCTTTATACTTGTTCATGGACTTATATTAGACATTTTGCAAAAGAAAATCTAATGATAAATTTAATAATATGCATTATTTCATGCCGTTTTTAAATCTAGCAAAAACAATTTGAGAATACCCACCTGACCCAAACATAACCATTTATATTTTATTTAGAAATTATATTTATGAGCATTAATCATAGAACAAGTTCCATTTTGGTGTATTTAGCTTTTGTATTTATGCCCAAAATTTTTTTATTCTTCATATAAGTATTCTTTTTCTTTGAGGAAAACAAACTATTTTTTTTCAATTATAACCACCATCAAAAATTTTTGTACGCTTCAATTTCGAATCAAATTATTTTTTTCCAAACAATCTGGAATCAAACATTTCTTTTTAGAAAAAAAAAACCCATGCCCCCCCCCAAACAAAAGATAAATGGTCCATGCCTTACTAGTACTGATTGTTATGCACAGAATAACAGATCCCCCCCCCCCGCGGTCCTCCAATTGCCACTCTAGCCACAAATATAAATTTTTATGCAAGAAAGGATTTTTTAGAATTTTTTTATGATTTTTTTAACGATTTTTTCAACTTAGACGGCGGCCATCTTTGATTTTTCAAATGATCGTATAAACTTATTTTGATGGTGCTTCAACAATTCTACGCTAAAATTGGAGCTGTGGGGAAAATGGTGGCCATCTTTGATTTTTAAAATCAAGGGTCGTCTATACTATTTTTGATTTTGCTGAGCATTTCTACGCTAAAATTGGAGCGAAATGCCATTCAATATTTAAAACATTTTAAAATAAAATAGAAAAAAATTCTGCACAGCTCCAATTTTAGCCTAGAAATGTTCAGCACCATCAAAAATAGTATTTGACGACCATTTTGAAAAATCAAAGATGACCACCATTTTCTGGACGGCAAATTGGTGGCAATTTTGACAATTTTAAAATTAGCTTGCAAATATACTAATGGTGCCCTAGTTTTGTGCCATGTTTCATTTAGATAAGGTCAGACATCTCCGTTTACACTAGCAAACAAAAAGTGACTATAGAAGAAAGAAGAAAAAAAAAATGAGTAAAAACAAAACGTTCCCCCAACACTTCGTGGCGGAACATAATCATAGGCATAGAACAATAACCTATATATTTCATTTTGGTAACAGGCGTTTCATAATATCTTCATTCATATGAATCACTTTATTCAACATTTTGTTAATGGCAAAGGGGAAACAATCCCCTTCGTATTTATTAATCTAATAAAGTTTGTCATAAAGTCATTTGACTGCATATAAAATGTCTTGAAATGTAAACTATTGACGTTTAAGGTAACAGGTACGTAAATGGGCTATCTCACGGATTTGTATGAAATTTTGCAAGCAATTAGAGCATGTTGAACTGCATATGAATATCGAAAAAATATATAAGTAACTTTTATACTTTCGGATATATAGCAAATTTAATATTCTGTAGAAAGAAGTACAAATGTATAGGATGCACGTAAATGTCGCAAAAAATATTGAAAAATTTTACTTTAAATTGCCTTTTCTCAAAACCGTGTCCAACGAATTTTCTTTAAAATTGACATGTTATTGCCACTAAAATTTCCGTTTTATTGATATGAAAGCTATAGGGGGTCACCGAATTCGTTTTTGCAGTATAAATCATCCAAGTGTTTCTGCAATACCTAAAAACGTCGAAAAATAAGATTTAGAGCCACGACGTCACGATTATTTTTGCCTTTTCGGCGCCTTTTCCACGCTGTACAGCAGATTCAACTACCCATACTCAAAAAACGACTACGGTAACCCCCTATAAATTTTATATCAATAAAACGGAAATTCCAGTAGCAAAAACATATCATTTTTAAAGAAAATTCGTAGGACAGAATTTCGAGAAATGTTAATTTGTAGTCAAAATTGCTGAACTTTTTTACGATATTTACGTGTATTCTATACATTTGTACTAATATTTTCCTGATATTTAATTTGCTATATCCCAGAAAGTGTAAAAGTTATATATATCATTTTTTGATGTTCTGGTGCAGTTCCTCATGCTCTAGTTGTATGCAAATTTTCATAAAATTCCGTGAGATTATCCATTTACGTACCTGTCACCTTAAAGGGACATTTCAAAATGTATCCTTAATTTAGAACGCTCAAAAGCGTTCCGACACACCTAAAACAGATGTCAACGCAAAAGGTTAATGTTACCACCATTTAGTTCCATACTAATTATCTATTACTTTGGCAATTAGTGTTAAAAGGTATAGAACATAAAGCTTGAAACAGGTGTCATTCAAAATACGTGATGAAGGAAAGGTCAAGATTGACACACCAATAAACAAACAACATACAAAAACTGACAATGAACAAAACACAAAGACGACCCAGAGTCAGGATAATCTCGTCTGGAACATACACAACAACATGGCGAGCTTAAACTTGTTTTGTGAACATCTCTGCTTAGTCCGACCATCGACCCCAACCGATCCTAAAAAATAAGTTTGACATCAGAGAAAACTCGGACTACCTGTCCTCATTCATCCTGACTAAAAGCACGATTTACGATTCTGTCGTCGGTTCCCCTAATAATTTTCAAGTACACGCTATGGAATACGATAGGCTGAAAAAAACTTCACAATGCGGAACAATCGTGTGTTTCAGTTGTTTCTTTTATCTAAATATCGTTTAATATTTTCCTAATGGAATGCTGTCTGGAGTACAAATATATGACTGTTGCTTTCCAGTTGTTCTGCGTGTTTGCTTGTCTCCCGACCTAGCCAGGTTTTTTGGACTTTGATTATGAAATTTCCTTTGGAGTTCCATGTTTTGTTATGAAACTTTTTTTAGTTAGATTTTTTTTAATATCTGTCCACAACAGTAAGTTTTGGAGGTCATCCTTGAAGGTCACAGTTTAAAAAAAATCTTATACCGTTTTCAAATAAATCTGAGATCTGCATCTGCGATATGCATTCATTCTCGTTGAAACCGTGTACTTGTTTAAGAACTTTAAAAGCCTTTGAAGAATTCTTTTTAGACAAAAGATCAATTTACTATGCGTATCCAAAATGTGTCGAACGAAATATTTAAATTTTAACACTGTATTTAGTTTTGTGTTATACTACAACATTTCTATATGCAATAAGGCTGTAGTAATTTCAATAAAATTCTTTCCCTAATTACAACTAATTATAGTTTACTAATGACTTTCTGCCGTAAATAGATGTATTTTCGGTTGTGTTTTGACTTCTTTATGTGACCATAAAATATATTTTGATAAACAATTAAATTAACTGGTTTCCTCGCTTTAAATCAGTCGAGGGGTAAATGAACACTTTACATTAATGTACTTTAGTGACCTTGACCAAATTATTTCCTGGCAGACTTGCCAAAACTGGT
Source organism: Mytilisepta virgata (assembly GCA_028015205.1). Lineage (NCBI taxonomy): Eukaryota > Metazoa > Mollusca > Bivalvia > Mytilida > Mytilidae > Mytilisepta > Mytilisepta virgata. The sequence continues at coordinate 19,071,675 of CM051515.1, forward strand.
CATAAATCAAAAAAATAAATATGTCACTTCTAGAAGGAAAAATGTAGAATATAGGGTTTTAATATTTCGTTGGATGACAGTACATGTCATTCGTTTCTGCAGTTGAACATTTAATTACGTTTTTAGCATTGTTCGATCAGTTTTCGAAAGCAACAACATACATGTATGTTGATATACAGCTGCTTAATTTACCCGGTTTGACAGCTGACAATTTCCTTGCACTTTTAAATTAATTTTTAATCAATAACAAATAAAAGTACATCAACATCATGCGTGTTGGATAAAAATGAACGGTGATATTGGCTAAATGTTGATAAGCCAATAACCCAGGAGAGACCCCAAGAGTACAAAAGTATGTCCGGTTACACAGTCTTTAACACGGGCGTGTCATGACAATGCATAACAAGGTCTTAATGACTCTTAGACTTAAAAAAAAAGTTGTGAAAACGCAATTATAAAATTATAATCCAAAGTACAAAATATGAAAAAGGATGAATGTGGCGTAAATGTTAAAAAAGACAATATCCCATTTCCGAATTAAACAGAACAACTGTATATAAGGGAACAACCATTTGTTTTTTAGGGGGGGGGAGCATGGAAGGAATTTTGAAAATAAAGGCAAAATTTGGTGAAAAAAAAGGCAAGACCAAAAACCCTCAGAAAAAAGGCAGGATAGGCAGGATGTAGATGTAGTGAAAAAAATGGCAGGATACATAAAAAAACTTCAGGTAGGAAAAAGAAGGCAGTCTCGAACTTTTCCTGAAAAAAAGGCAGGGCTTAAGATTACTTCCATGCCCCCCCCCCCCCCCATTAAAATCAAATGGTTGCTCCCTTAAAACAACAACATGTCTGAAAAGGTTGAAGTAGTTAATGACTTGCAAACTTTTACGAAACACTTTTACGATGTTATATGCTTATAAACATTTGGTACCTGCTGTATCACATTTCATCAGATCTTATCAGGCCGGTCTTACTGTCTTAGTGCAAGGCCAAATAGTCAATGGACCTGTTACGTACGCTGATGAGACACCATTAACTGATTTATCTGTTCTATGTTACAACAGTAGTAACGTGAAACTTTTAAAATCATGCAGCGTTCATGGCGTTAGGTAGTGGACATTGATAGCCAATATACATAAGTTCGTCATTGGCAATTTATTTGTTTTTCGGTCTAAGTGACGCATTAATATGGCTAGTTTCTTTTCTGAACTGAATTTACTATATGTGCAAGATGGTGGTAAGGGGTGGGATGGTTCATTACTAAATAACACAGTCTAACCCCGCTACGTTGCTTGCGTGTGTGGTTTAATATTTTGTTATTTCAGACATCTTAAACTTTCTACTGAGTTTACGCTTTTAAATGGGACAGAATATGATGCAAACTCCCGTCTCTTTTTACCTTAAAGTTCTACAGTTTGTGCTATTTTCAAGGATATCAAAGATTCGTGTAGAATAAAAACGAATAGTGTACATGTACGTGTTCATTGTAGAGTAATACCGAGATTTTGGAAAAGAGAGAGAGAGAGAGATAGTGATAATCTTCATCAACCAAGGGACGAGTTCAAAATTTCAATGTAGGATAAAAAACTTAATTCACATAGTTTTTTCACTGACCACTCCACCCCCCCCCCCCCCATCTTAACTTAATTTGGGAAAAATTGATTGACCAATATGGGCATATGCTTTGAGAGTATACTTTTTGTATCGTGGGTCCTGTTTTTCCTCAACAATGTACGTTTGTTCTGTATATTGACATGGACATCACTTGAATCCGTATTTTTCAATCCGAAAATCGGTGTCGGATAACAAACCTTGCAGCGATTTTTACCCCCCCCCCCCCCCCAACTATTTGAATTAAGTTTTTTATCCTACGTTGAACTTTTGATCTCGACCCTAAGATGCCGAAAATAATCAACATATAAGTATTGCTTAATATGTCGGCCATACACAGATTAAAAAATCTCATCGAACGGCAATTTTACTTCTTTGACTTATAAATTAAATGTAAAGAAAGATCTGTCAGTGGCGTAGCCAGGCAATTTTGAATTGGAAGCAGAAGCTGACGAGGTTTTAAGGTATTACAGTTATTCATACACGTATTTTGGCATCAATTTTAATAAGTACTATAGTGCATTTTAATATCACAGCCAGCTTTCATTTTTGTTTTTTTTGTTTTTTATTTTTTTTTGGTTTTTTTTTTTGGTTTTTTTGTTTTTTTATTTTTTTTTTTGGTTTTTTTTTTTTTTGGTTTTTTGTTTTTTTTGTTTGTTTTTTTTTTTGTTTTGTTTTTTTTGTTTTTGTTTTTTTTTATGCAACCGCATATTATCATTATTTTATACCCCGTATTTCTGTTGATTTTAGTACAAATAGTACAGTGATTCAGTATGGGAAAATTAGTCGGATTCTTCGGTTTCCATCAGCAGCAAACTGTTGGATTACGCGATCCAGATCTATTTGGTGATCTCGATGAATATGCATTAGTGACAAGCCATTCAATCGGTCCTCCACCATGGTTGATCGCAAATAGGTTTTGATCCTTTTCAGCGAACTGAAAGATCTTTCAGCTGTTGCTGATGAAACAGGCATAGTCAGGAGAATTTTTACTGCAACATGTATATTCGGATAAAAATCCGGATGAGCATACTTCAGTGTTTGAATTAGATCTGAAGGTTTATCAGAATGGTTTTCCCATTTACATTTCCATTTTAACAGTTCATTTTTGTAAGCTTCAAAATTTTTGTCTGGCAGGTCGCCGGCAAATGGCATGAAAACTGTTGTTTCTTTTTCTGGAGTCAGAAGGTGTAACTTCGAAGGGATTAAATACTGAGCCAAGAATCTATCTTTGGGGGTAATTATTCTTGATTCTATTTCTGTTGCTAAATGGTCTAAAAGGGGATAGAACACAGACCTCTTCCAGTACAGTTCTGGTGTATCAGCAGGGAGATTATCGCGGTGCATTTGTCTCCCTGTTGTACGTGGTTTTGTAGGTTCAATGTTTTGGGTATTGGCCAAACGCTTAGTGTCTGCATATAACTTTTGCCACGTACCGTCGTCGCCACGTATGTGTCTTAAAGTCTTAACAACGTCATCTGCTTCGGTGGCTGCTGCCACTAGATCTAGAGAGGGGTTTTGGAGAAAATTTGACAGATTCAAACTTATTTGTAGAACATGCTCACATACTGTCAAGCATACAAGAAAACCAAAATCTTGCATTGACCTTTTTAAACCTACCGCATTCTTGTCACCGTCTGTCGCCAAATCTGCTAGTGTATCTATTATCAGTTGGTATGCACCTTTAAACATATGTAAGGCATCAGCCCTACTAGACCAACGTGTTTCACACAAAGTTTTGATTTTTTTCTACCTTCTAGGGCTTCAATTGTTTCGTCGTCAGCTCCTTCAAGAAAGGTTTTGAATCTACCAGTTCGTTTGGCAGAATAGGAAAACGCATACCGAAACTTCCTTCACTACATCCATCATGTTTCTTATTAAAGGAAGCTGACAGGATTTTACAACAGACAAATTTAAACAATGAGCATAACAGTGTACATATTCTGCAGATGGTACTATTTCTTTTATTCTTGCCTGAACCCCTGAAAACTTGGCTGCCATGTTTCCAGCCCCATCATACCCTTGACCCCTCAAATTTTCAATAATTAAACCAAGTTCATTAAATTTGTCAATAATTTTCTGGGTAATATCTTCTCCTGTAGTCGAACTTGTTTCTACAAAACAAACAAAGGATTCTTTCAAACAGTATTCACCATTTTCATCTTTACCCATAAACCGAACACACATAGATATTTGTTCCGTTGTCGATTTATCCGTAACTTCATCGACAATCAAGCTGAAAAACTTCGCTTCGGTACATTCTTTGACTATATTGTCTCTGATCTGGTCTCCACAGAGTTCAATAAATTCATTCTGAATTTGAGGTGATAAATATCTAGCATTTGGGGGACTTTCTTTTAAATGTTTTGCTAAAAGGGGATCGGTTTCTGCCCGAAAATTTACAAGAGCCATAAAATTGCTTTTTTCCTCAGTGTGACCCCTCAGTGCAATATTCTGCCTACCACACAAAACAATAATCTTTAAAATACTCTTTAGAATTTCCCGGTTCCTTTCTATTTTTCCAGCATAGGCACTGCTAGACATTGAAACAACGTCCTCTTTCTTTCCTTCTGCTATCTCTATGAAATTTTCCGATTTTACTTTGCACTCCAAATGTTCAGCTGAATTTTCATGTCTCTTTACATATTTACCTAAATTCCCCCAATCCCTTACAGCATTTTTAACAAATAAATTATCTGACCCCTCAAACAGCATACACCAAATACAAAACACACCATCGGCCGATTCTGAATAACGAAGCCAAACAAATTTTTCCAACCAAGTACCATTAAATCTCCTGCTTATACCTCTGACATCAGTCGCCGGGAAAATGTGAGACCGTGGAAATGTCCAGTCACATTTCAGCAGATCTAGTTTCTCAGAATCGTTTGGCCTCTTTACGAGTTGTAAATCGTACTTTTCAGGCTGAATTCTGCATTTTGATGTAGATTCCGTGCTCTCGTCGTGCTCAGTGAGCGACTCGCCACTCCTTGCTGTTTCTTCTGACGATTTGTCAGATTCCATAAGTGATTCTGTTACAGAACCTTCGGCACATTCAGTCGGGGTTTCAGATTGTCAATTTTATCAGAAACAATTTCATCGCCCCCCTTAGCTTTTTTAGTAAAGAAATCAAACATTGATGATTGCCAACGTTTCATTGTTATATGGCGGGATAGGCGCGTATCAAATTAAACAAGATTCACAATAGTGCAATTCAATAAAAGCCTATCGAAAAAGAAATGAAATACTCTATAGCAGTATCTGCTTTTGTAATACTGCGTTTAAATGTAATCTTGATCTTTATATTTTTACTCAAGTTGTATATTTAATTAAATTGTGTAATCTTGAACTCATTCGACTTGGGTCGTGATGGTTGCAAAATCAATCTAGTAAAATAAGGTTTACAGCTTGAAACTGGCAGCACAAGACCTTGAGTGAATGAAGCAGTACCATGATGGCATCCGGCTGACGTGGTATATTTGAAAAAAGAACGGAAATGGTGTAAACATCAAGGAGACAGCATTCCATCGCCAAGTAAAAACGACCTAAAACTAAAACCTAAAACAATTATAGAAGTAATCGCGCGGTCTTCAACAAAGTGAGGCACCTCACATCACTAGCAAGTTCTAAATGATCCCGAAAAATCAAAGGAAACAGTGTTTATGTTTACAACGTAAAACAGTCAATGTCCCCTTTCGGAGGGGTTATACTCCGGAAGTTTGGAAATTTCGCTCCTGTATTGCAGATATTTTCGATAATTTATTTGTGTTTTACTGTGTTTGTCTTTTTCTATCGATTAGAATTTATTATTGCAAAAATAAAAATGAATAAAAAAGCAAATAAAGATCAATAAACCCCGAGAACAACCTGCAATACATGTATATATATAGAGAGAAAAAATAGATCTAGTGATCTACACTGTAATATGACCGTTAGCAATAAAGGAAGAAAATGTCCGTTTAATATTTAGTTTGAAACAATTTGTTCTATTCTCTCTTATCCCTCATTTCAGTAAAATCTAAATTTTCCAACTCTTAAATCCTTACATGCAAAAATGAACTGGAAGCAGCTGCTTCCACTGCATACATTATGCTACGCCACTGTCTGTGATACTTTTACTCGGGGTGCGCTTCACAAATATTGGCGCGACTACGATTTGTCGTAAGTGATCTGGTTTCCAGTTTTAGTGTCGTTTTTCATTTACTGTCTTGGAACCAGTCGAGTGGATGGTAGTCGTACGAAAATTTGTGAAACTATAAAACCATTTTCTAATACGTGTCGTTTTGAAATGCATGGAGATAGAATATCTTAGATATTATTTACATGTAACAACTGACTCGATTTATGAACGGTGATTGTTACTTTATAATATGTGTTTACTTCAAAGGAAAAAAAAAAAAAGAAGAAAACATTTCAATAAATTTGCGCATCTTGCAGTGAACGTTTTAATTTTGTTTACATATATTAATTATGAATTTATGACTATATATCACCTGACCAGGAAAATGTCAAAATTTTAATTAACGATATGTATAATATACCCTTTGATCTTAAAATTAAAATTACTTAAATAATTTATTATAAAATGAATACATGCTTAACATATGATTCATTAAAAGAAATAAATTGCCGCTATTTGTCACAGGTTTAGATGTATATGTATATATAGTGTTTTTCTTGATTTATATGAGCGGTCCAAATAGATTCTTGTCAAATTTAACTACATTACTTTTTTTTGTAAAAAATAGCACCCACGTTGTTAATTTTTGTATCAACTAATATCTATTTTGAAACTATTAGAAAAAATATACATTTAAAATGATTTTATTAGCAGTTAAAAAAAAGGGACAAAAATAAAATTAAAAAACAACAAAGAGTATAAAATTCAAACATACAATAAACAGAGATTCCGCATTGTCTGATTGGAATCGACAATTAGCAATCTTGGATTCACACTGGTTTTATCCGGGTACGTACCCAAACTGCGTTTGTCTTCTACCCTGGTTTGCTTGTGTTTAATGATTAATTAATTGGCCTTTTAAAAGGTTTAGTAATTATTGCTTATACCACTTGTTTTCAAAAACATAACAAGGAAGTGTATGATTAGCAGCAAATTTCCTTCGTCACAGTTTAGAGCCTGCTGTCCGTCCGTTTGTACGTCTGTCTGTCGCAAATCGCCAAACTAACATTCGGACATTTTCTTTTACAAAATCCGGTTAAAATAGAAAATAGAATAGTAGACATCCTTGTGCTACGAAATGTTTTTTTTTAGTTAAGATGGTCCACAGTAATTAGAAGGACTGACAAAAATTGAATGTAAATAAATGTTCCGAATCGTGTATTAAAATTTTATTTAAAATATATATGTTTTTTTTTTTACTTCGTTCTGCTTTTATTACATATAGTGAAGATTTCACATGCTTACCGGTAAGAGCTTCTCTTCCTTCGGAGTTTCGATTTCAGATCAATATCTATCTGTGTTGTAATGCTTATGTTACCGAAAATATTTTTCTCCATCTCTGCAAGACTCTTTGTACTTGGACTATAGACCATTTTTCCGCGGGTACCATTTTGAAATTTAGTTTTAGTCACCATTTTCGTTAAAATTAAATGTTTAAATGCCATATAAAACTGCATATTAATTTACATACATAAAACTTATATACAACATGCGGACAATACCCCAATAAATTGCAGTGTTTATTTAATGTAAGCAAATACGTAATAAATTCATTATATATAAATACTTAAGTCTTTCCGGTTCACATTAAATGAACACTAAATTAGAAGTCGTTAAAATATTTGTTTATTTTACATATGATTACCCCCTCATTTCTGAAACCACAAAATCTACAAATCTGTAGTCCACTGTGGAATAATAGTATTCTGTGAAGTACAAAAACAACATTATGGCCTTAGCAAAAGAAACGAAGTAAACACAATACAAATTTTACATAGTATTTCCTTCTGTTTAAATTGTTGTAAACCTCACTTCGTGGAACAGATTTTTCCAAATTCCGGTACAAGTCAAGCAATGTGAATTGTGTTACATGTATCAGTAACCGAAACGATTGAACTTACTGAACCCTACTTTCGTTCAGTCGCATCTTAAAAAGAGAGAGAAAAAAAAAAACATTTTGCCTATGGAATTCTCAAAGTAAATGGGAGATAACTCTTCCTGTAAGATGTTACTACACAGGGTTAAATGGGTTGCACTAAATATGTACAAAATGCATTAAATATATAAAATAATGGTTTTACCAGTTTTGGAAATGGTATGAGTTAATTCAAATATTTATTAAATTTTCTCATATTTTCGAACTACAATAGTAAATTGTCAGTACCAAGTAATATATTAAATGATTATCTCCGCATTTTTAAAGAAAGCTCGAGGAAGACAACGAGAATATTCAACAAATCGTTTGGGTTGAAAGGATATAATTTCTTCGTAGCATTTTTGCATACCGTCTGTTGATGCGCAATAAGGTTTTAGAAATTTGATTTTCAAATATTGGAGTCCAGAAGGTTCGAATTACGAAAATTGTCATTTGCAAACCTGATTCTTCTTTCACTTTTTTCACTGAGTTCAGTAATTTAATTTGTTAACAGAAAAATTGTATATCATAAAAACAGTTTAAGATTTTTTCGCTAATGGGATGTGTCCAAAATTTCAGGTTGGAGGAACGGGGGTGTACTTTGTTTCTAGTTGTTTTTGTTTTTTTGCATACAATGTAGGTTTAAACACAAGTGTGTATGCTCTTGTCTTCTGGTGGGTGATTCACAACAGACCTTTTACGTTATCTTAAAAGGAATTAAGCTAATCATGAATTGCATTAATTAATAATATTTGGATTCTGCATTCACAGAAAAATAAACTTAGATATCAAAATTCCTTGCGTACAATGCGCATTACTGTAATAACCGTCATCCGGTACGTGACTGGAACTCCATTTTTTGCTATATAGGAGTTGTATCCCATTTACGGATTTTTTTTTTGGAGAACGTGTCTACCATAGATATCAATGGACACACGTCATTTTTCTCAAAACATTTTTTCCTTCCTAACAATATCTTCCACACGCATTAATGATATTTTCTGGGATATTTTTTCCCACATTTTCCGATGTCTTATGAATGGCTTCCCCTATTTAATATTATTAGAAAAGAGTAAAAAGTAGTGTATCCCTTTACGTTTAATACAAGACAAACTTTGTCAGGAAAGTTAACTCAAGCATATGGCAGACAACTCCAATATCCGCAAGTGGGTAAAATAAAATAATATGAAATAAAAAAAAAATGTAAATAAAATAAATTAAAACAATAAGAAAAAATAATAAAAAAAAAAACAAATGAATAAAAATAAAATAAAAAAGTAAAATAAATAGTAATAATAATAATAAAAATAATAATAAACAACAACTTTGGAGCAATACCACCAAACGAGCATAAATAATTTAGCCAAAATCTAGGTAAGGTCAACTTTGCCTAGCAAGACAGTTTACGAACATGTAAAACCACGTTTCAGTTACAGAAGTACATTCGGCTAAAATGAAGATTTATGCCTTATGTCACTCTGTTATCAGCTTAAATATACTCTCTCAAAAAAGAAACGCAACATCAGATTATCTTTTTGAAATATTATTTTTCCGGACAAATAACCAATAAATATCAAAATATATGTACACATGATCGTAAATTACACCTTCATAAAAAGTTTCCAGGTACAATCATTTAAATTCATCCACCCGTAAACGACTTTGGTCGCAATCTGGGACACCCTACGATTTACGCATTGCCAAAAACTGGGTCGACTTTCACGTGCAAATCATGGGTTATTTTTTAGCTCAGTCAGTCGGTATAAAAACCCGGTATTTCTTTTCATGAATGCATTCGTAAAATAAAATTCTGATGAGGTGACGCTATGCCAAGGTTAGACGCTGCTACCCGGAATATCGCTATCGGACGACTAGAGGCCGGAGAATCACAGAATGCTGTTGCTGTAACGTACAATGTTCATCGTAGCACAATTTTACGCCTTTGGGGACGCTACCTGCAGCTTGGTACTACGACAGATCGGCCACGTTCAGGGCGCCCGCGTGTTACAACCAGGGCGCAAGATCGTTACATCAGACTTTTCCATCTGCGGAATAGGACTATTGCTGCAACAGAAACAGCTGTAAACGTCCCTGGGTTGCGCCGTATATCAGCACAGACAGTACGCAATCGGTTACGTTCTCATGGATTGAGGGCAAGAAGACCTTACTTTGGAGCAACACTGAGACGCCAACACCGCCGAGCGAGGGTTAGATGGTGTACTACAGTTCGTGCATGGAATTTACAGAACTGGAGAAGAGTATGGTTCAGCGATGAGTCACGTTTTCAACTGGAAAAGCGAGATGGTCGCATACGTGTGTATAGGCGCCGAAACGAACGTTTTGCGCAAAACTGTGTTGTGGAGAGAGACAATTTTGGCGGAGGCAGTGTTATGATGTGGGCCGCTATTTCTTATGCCAGAAACACACAGCTGATACATATCCAAGGCAATCTGAACGCTGTTAGGTATAGAGACGAAATTTTACGACCTCATTTATTGCCCGTAATTGACATTCGGAGAGAAATTTTTCAGCACGACAATGCCCGACCACATACAGCACGTGTAACAGTAGACTTTTTAGAACAACAGAATGTCAATGTGATCCGTTGGCCGTTACGATCACCCGATCTTAATCCAATTGAACATTTGTGGGATGAAGTGGATCGGCGCGTGCGCCAACGACAACCACCACCGCAAAATCTGCAACAATTACAGCAGGCACTTCAGTTTGAGTGGCAAAGGATACCGCGTGTTCAAACTCAGCGTTTAATTCAATCTATGCCAAGAAGAGTCGGGGCTGTGTTACAAGCAAATGGTGGACATACCAGATATTGACAATTTATGAGTGATTTATTGACAATATGTGACAAACTGTGATATTCCAAGGTAAAAGAACTCATGAACAAGAAGTGTGCCAATTTTTGCATTCCTGTGTAAATTATTTATATCATAAATTATGAAAATAATATATGAAGTAAATTTCCTATTTTCTGTATGTTGCGTTTCTTTTTTGAGAGAGTATATATAAGTAAACTGTAGTTGGGAATTAAGAACCATAAAGGTGTCAATATATTTACTATAGGGTTGGGTTACTGTCAGTGATATATAAATCTCAAATATGTTTCTAAGGACATATCGGGAAGACATGTTAGTATAAATATTGGCAAAAATGACTTAAGCAGTAATATAGATGTTACATGTATTTGTGACGTAAACGTTACGTCGTCTATTTTACCATTGTGAGGTGAAAAAAGCAGGATTGAGGCAGAACTGAATATCTAGTAGCATATTTTGAAAAAGACCGCATAAGCTTGCCCTCCGAGAAAGAAAGAAGAAAACAGCAGGCTCATGCAAACAATTTCAGGATTTAACATATCTGTATAATAAAAGATCACGGACCCCCCCCCCCCCCCCAAAAAAAAAAAAGAAAAAAAAATATTGACCCCTTATTATACTTTATTACAGAATAAAATAAAAATCCTAAAAGACCCCACCCTCGATTCTTTAAGTTTTTGGTGAGTTTTACACCTGGTATCACAATATAACCATATTTACTTCATCGTACTGATGCTCTAGTGGTTGTACATGTATCTGTTAGGTTACATTTAAGACTCATAATGAGGAATAGTATTATAATCGGCAATATCACCCAAACGATCGCTAAAACTGACTACGGCTGCAAACACAGATATATTTGTCCCGTGTAGGTTGTGGAATAAACACTTATTTTGTACAAATTTTGTAAAGTAGAGTACTTCAGGTAAAAATGACCTGGGTTTGGCTATATTTTTATTTTTGTATTTTATATTTTGATGGATTTCGATTTAAAAAGGATTTTTGTTTTAAGCTCTGTTTTTTTTCTGTTACATGTACCCCTCAACACCCTCACTTGTGTATATCAAGTTATGTGACGTTGCACTTATATGTATATATTTCAATAATAAATCTCATTTAAATCCAGCAAACTCCAAGTACTTTTAATTTTTTAATCAATCAATCTAAAGTTCACAGAAAGTTTAAGCAAATTTTCCGAACGATGACATGATATAATATTTTATCCATTTACAGTTCTCTTTTATTAAAAAGAATTTGTTGTTAGGGCTATAAAAATGACATTACGTGTACCAAATGACAGAATCGTACCTAATTCCGATCTTTTTCAAGACCATAATTGACCGTCTCGCTATTCCAAATGTCCAAAAGGTTCTATCTAAAGTGAATCACATTGACCGTGGTGGTTACGTCTGTTCACCAAAGTCCGCATGCGAATTATGAATATCCACGCCTTTGCATTATTAAATATTCATTTTTTGGTCATGTATATTTATACCATGATACTAACTTTATCAAATGTCTTTAAAAAAAAAAAATCAGAAAATGTAATAGGGAAACTGTTTTTATTTAATGGGAGTGTTTCTTGAACAATATTAATAGTTACCATATCTTTGACTTATTTTTGCAATTACTATTGGTCCTTCAGCTAAATGCGATAAATCTTAAAAATACAATTTAAGTAAGCGAAGTGTCTTTACCAAGTTACAAACGTTTAGTCCAGTCAATCCAGCAAAAATGGACCCTAACTTCAAATGAAAGAAATTTTTTTGTGTCAGGAAAATGTATAAGGATTAACCAAGAAAAATCCCCATAAAGGAATGCAAGCAGATAAAATTACAGCTGAAAGAAATGGGAATATGTATTGAATAAGGGAGATAACTCTATAAAAACGGCTTGAAATCTGGTCAAAACCTCAAGAAAATAATAATTACTGTTTTTCTTGTACAAAATGTTTTGCCAAAGTACACGTTCAGCATTAAAAAAGGGTAAAACCAATTATTGTAACAGAGTTTTGATATTTTAATTCAAGTTTTGAATTTGATTTTCTCTTCCTAAGATCCCTCATTTCAAAAAATAAATTAGGATATCAAGTTTATGAAGTCAAATTTTGATGAAAATATAAGTACTACTTACACTTTTTTGAGTTTTAAAAATTAAAAACGGATAATCATCAACAAATATTGTAATTATTTTTTTCAAAATCGCCACACTGTTCAAAGTAATCATTTTCTGCGATATTAAGTATGTCAATAAAATTAAGCTACAAATAAAATTGTGAATATTCTTGTATCATAAAAAGCAGAATATATAACTAAGTTAAATCAAGCCAATTTAGTCCATCGAAGTATCTTTCTTAACAAGCAGAGGAAGAAACTTGTTTAAAAAAAAGACAAAAACCTAGTTTTAGCAAGAGATACCTCCCTTGTTACATTGAAAATCCCGTAGGAGGTTTGAAAGTATAATTTTGAAGTTTCTCGTGGTCCGATTTTCATGGACTTTTTTCTGTGTATCTATAATACTAAATTTACGAATTAGCCGAATAGGCGGCAAAACGCGTGGTTCAAAATAAACGATGTATAGTTCAGATTATAAAGGTTATTATCGGATTTGACAATCTGCATTTATAAATTTAAACTACAGTTTTGTTTATGTGCAAATGGAATTTGTATGCACTTTTCCGATATGAATTCTCCCAACGTATCCCTTAGAAGGTTCTCGAAGGCATCATTTTAGCACATTGATTTAAATAAACAAGTATGCACATATTTTTAATGTATTTCTGTTTGAAATTACAGAAGAAGAATAAAAAAAAATTAAAAACATTCTTCATCGAGTGGGATGTTTCCGCTTTATGTATTCAGGATTGTTTTTTCTACAATAACGCAATTTCTCCTAACTGTAAAGGTTATGAACTTTGAAGATAATGAAGAAGTAAGGTAAAGTTCAGAGGAATTCCTAACTTAGTTGTTTTTTGGATTGCTCGGATGTTTACCTTGCACAAAGTGATAAAACCAACCATTATCTATTTTTAAATTATTTGTCATGTGACCTGTCTAAATATATCTCTACTGTAAGCCCTAGATAAAAATATTTTTAACAAATGGTCATCTTTATCATTAATGACGAAATTTATCTCGGACATCTTTGATAAATATAAACGTGGACAACACAAGCAGCCACACACTAAAAATGCTTTCACCTTCTGATTATTGGATATATTTGTGAAATTAAGCCTCGCTTGCCCTGCCGATGATGACAATTAATGGAACAATTGGAACAATTATTTTCCAAAAATATGCTCTTACTAACTCACGGCATCTTTTGAAAAATTCATCCGTCACTAAGGAAATGTTTACGTCTACAATTTCATTTTCATATTTATTCTGAAGGAAAAAGGTAATGCATTATGAAATGTGTAGTTAATGAAAGCTTTTCATCAAGTTCCAGTTCAGAATTAATTATAACAATAAAAATATTGACAATTTATGTGGTTGTGTTTTCGTCATAGATTTTGACTTTGATTGCACCTTAAGGTCCATTTTGGTAATTCTACGTGGCATACAGTCTACTGCATCAGTGGATACATCTTCGGTAGTAACGAACAGCCATGACAATTGGGTCACGATGACCTACATTTCACGCTTCATTGACTTTGGTTAAAGTCTGCATTAAAATTCATTTCTAAGAATACTACATGCAGCACATATAGACATGAAACTATCAGTTGATACCACCTACTCGACAGGAAAGTTTATGGAAGCCTGCCACATCATCCATATTGAGTTCCTGTTCCATGAATGGCATGGCCGCAACAAATTTTTATAGTCAATATGGCCACCACAAAAAAAAGCTTATTTTCCCGCGCTCGCTCGGGTTCAATGTCTAGTATTTAGGATATACTTAAGCAAGTTTGATTCAAAATATCTTTTGTTACAATTAGTTTGAGGTCAAATTTAATTTTAACTGGACTAGTTTCTATGTTTGCATTTTGTGCTCTTTTGAGGTTTGTTTCGCCTAAGGTTCTGTCGATTTGATATACATGTAGTTAACTGATTAGTATGTCATTGTTGACCTTTCCTGTAATCTGTGCAAGGTCAAGGAAAAAAATATATACACAGTATGTGAATTATTTTTATGTATATATTATTTTAATAGAAAAAAAACAGATAAACGAACAAAAAAAAAAAAAAAAAAAAAAAAAAAAAAAAACAAACACCCCTCGCCCCCCCCCCCCACCCCCCCCCCCACCCCCCCCCCCCACAAAAAAAACAAAATACATAAGCAGAAAATAAACAAAATGAAAAACAAATAAATGAAAAAATTCTCAGCAATATGGCTCCACAGTCATTTTTAAGGTTTAAATTTTGATTTTGCAAAATAAATGGAACACGGAAAGCAGCGAAAAATACTCCATCATATGGTTATACACACGTTTTGCGAAACGCTCTAGTTTTTACAAACACATAGGGGGGGGGGGGGCATACCAAAATCAAATTGTCGAGGTGTTTGCGAAAACTAGAAAGCCCTGCATATCGTGTCTGTGACCAAAAAGAAAGAGTATTTGTTACTGAGTTCCGTGGTCTATCTATATGCTTTCTCCGATACTTAATTTTGCTGTGAAACAATCTTTTTCGATTCTGGTGCTCCCCCTAAGATTTGCCTGTACACGGTGATATAGTATAAATACTGTCATAACTTGTCCGACAACCTATAAAGCCTAAAGAGATACCAAATCTGATAAAAATAAATTTACATGTTTCTTCTTTATCGTTTAATCAATTTAATACATTTTGTAGGTTTTCTTCACATTAAGAAATATAAAGTTAAAAGAACTCAGCCATTGAAAAAATATACATGTTAAACCGCGCCGAATTTTGGCGCCTGTCCCAAGTCAGGAACCTCTAGCCTTTGTTAGTCTTGTGTGCTATTTTTAATTTTGGTTCATTTGTATGTTTCGGAGTTTAGCGTGCCGTCCATTTCGCTGAACTAGTATGCATTATTGTTTAGGGGCCAGCTGAAGCCCGCCTACATGTGCGGGATTTTCTCGCTGCGTTGAAGACCCATTGGTAGCCTTGAGCTGTTTTCTGCTCTTTGGTCAGGTTGTTGTCTCTTTGACACATTCCCCGTTTCCATTCTTTATTCTATAGCATGCAATGTACAATGTATGCTGTAGAAAAAAGTAATTATAAATTTGACAGTATTTGTGAAGTTGACGACAAACAGTCCTGAAATGTGTGTTACTTATGTAGAATAAAAACAACAAAATCGTATCCGGTGATAAACAAGATTTTTAATACGATTTTACGTTATTGGTTTCTTGAAACGGACATCTTCCAAACACATTTTAATAAATGGGGTCCCAATAATGAATAAAATATCGTCCAATCATAGTAGATTTTTTGTGGCAATAACGCTGTATGTCATAAAGAAAAAAATGAAATTTTTATATTGCAATTATCAAAATTGTTTATGTTATATTTGTTCATACATGCTATTCATACGGTCTGAGATTTATCCAAATATATCAAGAAAATATAATTTAATAATTAATAATATCTCCCTAATTGATGTAAAGATATCATCTCCTATTAAATACTGCCGTGTCCTGAATTAAGAAAATCGAAAACGATAACTGAATTTCCCATGCAGATGTACACATGTATATGCCAATTATATCTCATCATCACCATTACTAAGGCCACACCAAAATGATTTTTCGTTCTTTGGATTTTTGGATGGCAAAAATAGGTGCGAGCGAGCGAAATATTAATTTATTTTTTTTTCTTGAGGACTTGTTTCTTCGGTGCAGTTCAAATTTACGTGCGGCATACATTTTTAAAAAATAAAATATTGCCAAAAAAAATGGGGAAAAAATCCCAATTTTTACAAAACTTTAGCAGCGGGCATACAATTTTTATCTTTAACTTCTTAAAAAATGAAGAATTTTGGGTGAATTTTCAGCATTTTTGCAAAATGAAGCGACAAAAAATTTTTGTCTTAAAATTTACATACTAGTACCCAAAAAATCGGCAAAATCAAAAGAACTAAAGATCAATTTGGTGTGGCCTCAATACATGTAAATTAAATAATTTAACAAATATGATTTTGAACATTCTAATACCTTTTACTTTTCTTCTTTTTAACATTGTCATGTCCAGAATCATTTCGCATTGTTGGTTGTAATCCATTTTCACATTTTTCTTCAGTCATTTTTGACGTTCAGTCGCAAAATGCTGAAATCATTCTTAGTTTTATTGATCGGCTTAAGTACCCATTGTTTTCTGAGGGGATAATTTTTATAGGTCTTTTAAATTTACTACTGTACATTACGGAGAAAGTGCTACCGACATTTTATAGCGATGTGTATTGCATGCTGTTCAAATAAATATAAGTTTTATTGTTATGAAACCGATAGATATACAACATGTTAAACAATATATACTATTTTTACTTATTTATTTTAATTTTGTTTAAATCGGACACACATTATTATGTAGGTGATGATTTCTCGTGAAAAAATATATTTTTATATAAATCAGTATAAGCTGTTTTATTGCATTTAAAATGGGCATGATATTTCAAAACCCGCACTCTATTCAGACTAGGTACGGACTAGAGCCAAATGTTAATGAATTACACGTGCAAGCTACACAAAAAGTATTCACCTCTTATCCCGAAAAGCATCTGCTTCTGTCTACACTCTTTTACTTTTCATAATGCATCATAGCTTACGTTACCAGCTACAGGCTTGGTTATATTTTGAAACATGCGTAAATAGACAATGGATCATAGATTAGACTATTGCAAAATTGCGTTTATGGAAATACTTGCTGACGTGGGAGAATGTTGCGAATTAATATATGTATTGAAATGGAAAAGAGACCAAATTGTTAATATGATTAAAACGGGTAACACTTATATGAATATATAAATTTCGACTGTAAATCAGCTGTCGTAACCTTTAATGTGTTAAATTGAACGAAAGTGGTGCCATATAGGTTTGTAGTACAATTTACAAATAGAAAAAAAAAAACAATATCCGATACCATAGCGATAACAAGTATACTGAACCGCAAAAGAAACGTCGCACAAAATGACATGTCACATACATTTATTTCAAAGTGACATTTATATATTTTAAATTAATTTTTACAAAATTTAATGAATGATTTACAGTCTTTTGGTTACAATGTTCACAAAAACGTCACAATTGTCGCAACGTCACATGTTTTCAATGCTGTGCTCCCACGTCCGTTAATAATGTGTATGTCCTCCACCGGCACCAATTACTGCGGCACATCTTCGGTACATGGAGTTGATGAGCCGATTAATAAACGCCATCGGAATACGTGCCCATACTCTCTGAAACGCTTGTGAAAGTTCAGCTGCAGTTGTCGGACTTGGCTGCTCATTATTCAACCGTCTTTGAACTTCGTCCCATAAATGTTCAATAGGGTTTAAATCTGGACTCAAAGCCGTCCAATCCATAACATTAATGTTATTCTGCTGTAGGAAGTCTCTTGTGGCTCTTGTGGTATGCGCACGTGCATTGTCCTGTTGGAAAGTCTTGTTTTGATGACGTGCGAAATGGGGCTGAACATGGGGTGTCAAGACTTGGTCGATGTAACGGGCAGCTGTTACGCCATTTCCTCTGCCTAGGCCAAGGTTCTGAAAGATGACCGGACCAAGTTTAACGTTAAGGCCGATTCCACCCCATACCATGATGCTAGGTCCTCCCCACGCGTCTGTTTCCAGAATGCAGCTGTCTTCGTAACGTTCCCCGCGTCTTCTCCACACTCTGGTTCTGCCATCGGCTGTTGAAATGCAGTAACGGCTTTCGTCAGAGAAGATGATGTTACGCCATTGTCGATTTCGCCAATTCTGTCGCTGAGTGGCCCACTGAAGACGAGCTTGACGGTGTCGAGGAGTAAGAATAGGTCCTCTTGCTGGACGGCGACAGCTCATGTTTCTAGCAGCTAATCGCCGACAAACCGTATCATCACTTATGGGTCGTCCATGTGTTCCAACAGTGTTTCTGGCAGTTTCGGCAGCTGGGGTGAACCGATTCATCAAATGGTGACGAACAATGCCTCTATTCTGTCTAGGGGTAGTGACTTGGGGTCTACCACTCCGTGGACGGTCATTTGTGCTGTTTGTTGCATTGTACCGTGTCCGTAGACGTTCAATTGTTCGAACAGCACAGTTGAAGTCGTTGGCAATAACTCTGGCAGATTGCCCAGCATCCAATCGACCAATGGCCTGTTCTCTCTGTTGTGGAGTCAGACGTGGCATAGCTTCTGTGTCAACACTGATACTAACACTCTTTAATTTTCTCCGGCCTTTTATACCCATAAAGGAGCATGAATTTCACGAACATTTAAGATTTAAGAAAAATTACCGCCAAGTGTGTCCCACGAGCGGTTTTAGGTACGGTCGCTCTACGATATCAACTGAAAATTATTCAACCGAAAATTTAATTCACAGGTAATTTAATCTTACCTGGTGATGTAATCGTAATACTGATTATATAAAAATCATTAATTAATATTTATTTTGAATTTTGCTAACATTTTGAAAAAGCGACATTTATTTTGCGGTTCAGTATATATTGTTGTTATTGTACAAAGAGAGATAACTTTTGCAGTACTTAATGAAAAACAATAAATGCATAACTACATGATATATGCACATACACATGAGCATTATTTGTGTACTTAAAATTTTAGGACACAAGTTTGTGGTTAGTTATCCGATGTGTAACTACACCAGAAAATTCAAAGGGATGACGATTGAAAAAGCTATGTTAAAATAGCAGGGTTCAAATGTAAGAACACTGAAAGTAAAAAAAGAATACACCACTTTATAGATTTATCATATTTCATATGTATTGTAACATAATTAACACAGTTCTGTTATAGATAAGAGATTTGCAGAGACCCCCGCCACAGATGCCAAAAATCCGTGCGTAAAATGCGCATCTGCATATTAATATATGTACGCTGTTGTCTTTTCTTGGTCATCTTTTGCTTTCCAAAAGTTTGGTGACAAGGGTAACTTAATCCAGAAATGCATATTTTACCCATTTAATTTGGTATCATAATCTACATGTATGACCTGATTGATATTGACATATACGACATAAAAGTGTCAAACTAAGAAGATAAGTTGCACAAGTAGATACTATGGCTTCTGTGTGATAAATTTTTAAATCAAAGTCAATAGATATGTATATATATTTAAATACTAAATATTTATTGTCTTCAATCAAGAACAAATAGGATAAACAGTTTTGAATATTTGGATGGTCATTAATTATATTATTATTGGTTGTTGGTCATTCAGAGAAATTTTGAAAATATTTTTTTTATCACAATTTTTTCATTTTCATTATTTTTTTTTTTTGGTTTATAAGGGTGAACCGAGATGTGAAAGAAATTTCTATTACATGTAAAATCACAATCAAAATTCCTTGAAAAATAGCAGTTCTCGAAGTTGAAACGCATCTCATTAATTCAATTCAACGAAAATGGCAGTTTCAATGGCTTTTCGTGCCAAAATATGAGGCGGAAAAGGGTTCGATTTTTTCTTGAAATTGGAGGTGGGGCGGGGGGGGGGGGGGTAAATTTAGTTTGAAATAGTTTTATCTCATATGGTTTATTATTTAATTTAACATTGAACAATGGAAGTGAGTCTCACATTCATTTCAACGCTAAATGTTCCCATCACAAGATGGCTGCGCCCTGTGAATTTGTACATTGTATCCTTTAGAGATAACCTGATATAACATTGTGAATTATAATTCGTGAAAACTCAATAATTGATCATTTTATTATGACATTTTTCAGTGATAAAGACAGATATGAACTTCATAAAAATAAATAAAAAAGTTTAACAAATTAAGTAGAATTAAAAAAATAAGCCCTTTACAATAAGATTATTTACAAGGCAAACATGTTTACATGAAACATGCACCAAATTCAGAAATCTACAAGCAATTTAAATTAAAGTGGATCTCTCCTTGACTCAATGTCAGTGTTGTCCAACTCGGAATCAATGGTAGCTTCGCAGAAAGACAAAGCCAACAGGAAGACGATCTTCATTTGAAATAGAAGCATAGGCATGCTTTAATTTGTGCCATCGTTTTTAACCTAATGCGTGCATTTTGGAAACAAACTATATTCACTGAACAATATATAAGCAGTATTATGAATAACTGACCACTGGGGCTACGGTGACTGAATGTACTCGGAGTTTATTGTCACTAATTTTAACACTGAGGTTGCGATTTCGAATTCAATTCCACCTCCATAAAAATCCTGGATCCTGATTGGTTGATTGGTGGTGTATATTTCATGTCTCTTTCATTTTATATGCATTTTGACCAGTGCAGTGGTATATGCAAAATGGGTATACATTTTTTGCCTTGTATGTAAATTTTTCACCATTTACATATACTTTTTACCCTCCATTAACGTTTTCATCATCGCTTCGTTTTAGTAAATTTTATTCGGTGTAATTAAACAGATATATCATAAGCAGTCGGGATATACATGTATGCTAAAAACAGTTGTCTCGAGACTAAATATCGCTTGCCTTCCGGTTCGAGACATTTTATCGTCTCTCAGCTAGTATTTTTCACAAATATCCCTCCCAATCAAGCTAAATCTATTTAGAACGCATGGCGAGGTGTGTTAGACTTCTATCTTAATTGAAGAAACTGCTTAATGCACTGAAACCAGTCTAAAAACTCAACAAACCAAACGTAAACCTAAAAGAGACCACACAGTGTTGAACGGGTTAAATTACTAGCAAACTTTGGGCTCATTTCGTGTTGACATTATTATGTCCACTTCATTTTGACACAATGCAATAAAATTGAATTAATTTATATAGATATCACTCAAACTTAAACATTTACGATACATAGATAATAGTATATAACAGTTAATGATCTATCGTATACATGTACGTGTATTCCAGCATACAGCGATAGTTGAATCACTTGGTTTGTCCTTGATCAAGGTCATTGTTTCAGTAAAAAAAGGAAAGAAGGTCCACAAAGAAAAATTTCGATAATGATTATTATTTTTTATTATTCCGAAAGACTAATAAATATTCTGAGACAATGATACATAGATTTCGATAAATTTCGTACCTTTGATAAATAAATGTAAATATTCACCCGCTAAGTGGTAATATAGGCTTTTTACTTGACGTTTTTCATTACGTCAAGGGTAAACTTCATTAAATTAAAACACAAAATAGGAGTTGAAGCTATATGTTTAGCATTGATTAGCAGTTGACCATTGAAAGATACTTATCTTAACAAAGTATGTTTCAAATTTTAACAATATATATTGAGCCCATCTAAGTCGACACGTTTTTTAATTTACCCGAAAATTGCTAATTTTGTGATTTTTCGTGCATATTTGATTTTTTATGGACAAGGCGACTTAACTCCAGAACAACACCTGACTTTCGTAAGTTAACAGTAGAGGAGCCTAAGGAAAATTTCACTAGACAAGTCTAGTGAGTCTTGTACCAGTCTTTATAGCGCTTTTTAAATTCTGATCACAGATACAAAAAACTTGGCAATATTTTGTAACCATTTTTACCATTTTAGTAACGATGAGTTTAGTTTTTTTAGAATAATTTTTAATATTTACACTGGAAACAATAAGAAAAATGTTTTAATGTACTTATTAATACAGTTTCATTTTTTTCAGTAGAAAGGCTAGGTAATAAGAATAAAAGAACAAGAATTCAAAGAAGCAGGGGTGGGTAATTTTGATAATTGAATTACAAAACAATAGAATACTGTCTATTAACATATATTTTATTGTATTTATTTTGTATATTTGTTTTATGTTTATTTATGTATTTAGAATGCCCCAATGAAAATTAGACTTGTTCTAATTGGGGTATCCTCTTTAAATAAAGAATTTACTTACTTGCTTACTTACTATGTAAGAACCAAAGGCTAAAATGATAAATAAAGTATGTTTAAAATCATCAAAGCAAGAGGCAGATGATCCTTAGTTAAACAATTAAGGTAGAGTGGACACTCGTTTTTCCAAACTTGAAACATTTGGGTGAGTTGAAATTTTTATAAATTCCAAATGTTGGGTATATTTAAATATATAGCATTCTAATACGTTTAAATCGAATCTGGATGAGTCCAAAATCTCCAGTTTCTTTAAGTAAAATTGCAGTCCCATGATGGTAAAATTAAAATGCAAAATTCTATTCATATCTCGAATTATTCACGACATTCAAAAGTTTCAATGTTCCTTGATGTACACAGCTTCACACCATGTTTTATCATTAATATACAAAAATAAAACATTTATTTTTTTTTAGAAACGCACGTATTAATTACAATATATGTATATAACATCGGTAGTCGATACTGACACGGGAATGTCTTCTTTGTTTTAGTCGGACACCCTTTCTCATTTATATTGCCATTTCCGCTCATTTCGTTTTAGTCGAAATACGGATGAGTCGAATTATTTCTATGGTCATGTCAACTTTGAGATAATAAGAACCGAATGTATTTAGAGACTATTTAAGACTAAACATAATTCTTATTATTGACTTACTACCTGCTATAAAAATGTATGAGATTGGCGTTTCCGATGACTCGATTTTAGCAGCAAGTAAATGGTAATAAATGTATCAGGCCAATAGGTCCAAGCCACTGGGGAGGGGTGTTTTGACACCATAACATTTTTGCATGCAGTGATTCTAAGTGCTTGATAAAACATTGGAAAACCATATTTTCTTCCATATAAGGGGGAGCAACCCTCGGCCGGACCCGCCATTGAGACTTAGGTTTCGATATAATGGATGCATTTGGCAAAAGTTTATTTATTCAAATCTTTTCTCCGTGCTAAAGTCTTTGAAAACCTCAACAATAATAAAACTGCTTTAAACCAAATTCAATTGCAATAATGAAGGGGAGCAGAAAACAAACGTTTTACAAAAAATAAACGAAAAACAAAAATGAAAAATAGAGAGTGGATTGCCAATTGCTTTGTTATCTGGTCTTCTGAGATTTAATGAAGTCCAAAGTTTATCGACGGAAAGCATTGACAGAATTATATTTTTACTGAATATATAAAGATGGGTAGATACATCCGACTTGAATAATTTATATACCAATATTAGTATACACCTTATAGTTTTTCATGAAGCATATAGAAGTTAAATTTTCCCCAACTTACCCCAATCAAATATTGACCAATCAGACACAGTTTACGAGTTTGTTTTTATTGTAGAGACGAGAATATTAAAACTGTCTAAATAGTGAAAAAAAAGATTGTACGAGGGATGTAATTTAATTTATTTGGCAAGTAGGAAATTAAAACGTTATCTGATCTTACTTGTGTGATAAAACCTATATATACATGTAATAAAAGCAAGCTTGTGGAAGGCACCGAAGATATAAATTGTTTACAATAAATTTTTTTAATATAAATTCTCCAAAACACTTCACAAACATGTATAATCCATATTACATAACACAATATGGCCACAGTATAAAAATACTAATAAATCAATACAGGATTCACCTGGACAGACAGACCACTCCCACTTTTTTTCACAACATTCAATGACCTTTTTTTTATTTATTTATTTTTTTTTAGGGGGTTCTTTTTTTCAATATTGCATTGCTTATACCACAGTGTAATCAATAAACCCGGAGGAACTGGAAGTCGGTATTTTAGAAAGTTCCAGAGGCCTTTAGAATTGATCTTTGGTGACATCTTCATCTGGATAACTTACAAATATATCACCCATGTGCTTTGGTCTTATTGTATCTAGTTGTCTTACTACAAATCAACCATCTTACAATTACTTCTTATCCTATATGCTAAATTGTTTATGACTTATCTGTTCATCCTGTTTAATCATTGTAATATTTTGTCCCTAGCGGGCCGTTGTTTGGAAAATACATATTCTTAGTCATATATTTTGAGGCGATTCATAAAAGCACATATACGTGAGAAATGTTCTGAGTACTCTAACATTGTGTCTAAATAAGAAATTTAATTATGATACCGTATTACAACAAACACAGTTTTACATTTGAAAAGTTTTTTATATGAAAGTTCTATATAATTTTTCGTATTTTAACCGCATCAGAATTTGCTAAGAACAAGGACTGTGTGCCGAAAAAAAAATTCCTCGTAGGCTGTAATTTAAAATGTTTGAAAAAAGGACAAATATACCTAAGGAGCAATAAAAAAAACGTAACCATTGGACAGACAAACCCGGGAAGACAAATGAACAACCACAAGCACAAAAATTACTTTACAGAAAAAACTCCCACGTAAATGATTAAAAATTGCATATCTTTCTTGATGATATTCAACCGCAAGTGTATGTTGGTCATATTATTATTGTTTAAAATGCATGGAATAAATATAACGCTTAGTATTGGTGCTTTTCAACTGGGGGAAAAAGGGGGGGGGGGGGGGTTGGGTGGGTTTGTAAATGGGGAAAAAAAAGAGGTGGAATATGATCGTCGTTGTTATTTTTTGTCCTATGTCTCGGAGAATGACTGTTTTATGGGTTTAATATGGGAAACATTTCGGGTGTTTTTAAGTGGCAGGAGCTGGAAAACCTTCCGAACTAGCTGAGTTTATTTCCAGCCGGTATTTAAATGTAATACTAGTACATGTCATTCATTACTGCTTTGGGTTTGTTTTTTGCATCGCATTCCTGTTGTTTTTTTAGGCATCTGTGATGACTCACGGGAGCTCAACCCGTAGAGCTGCCTAGCGCGTCTCCGTTTGGCGGATAGGGGAAACCCTCTCGTTGGGGTTTGTCAGGTCATAATACGGACAGCTTGATTGCGGGCCATAGTGGGTAATGTGTTTGGAGAATGCCATACCCCCTGTATGCTTAAGACCTCTTCTTTAGTTTTAGAAAAAGAGTAGGCTTATACCCCTTCAGAAGGCTACATTCTCTGACCCTACCCATACATCCACACTTTAACAGTGGCAGTCAAAATTGATTCCACTCTGTGTAACGCTCCATGTCTGATAAATTATTGAACTGGTCCTCGTCTTGAAGAGACATGAAATACTAGTATTTGCCACTGGACGTTAAGCAAACAACAAATCAACAACTGAATTGAAATCAAATCTGTTGTTTGTTCTTATCCTCCTCACCATGGATTTATGTTTCTCTTAGGATTTGTGAATTTTGGATGGCCACTTCGGATTTTCCACGCTCCATTTTACTTGTACTGCTACCATTTAATTTATTTCAAGTAACTCCCTAAACATCTGTGACAATGTCAAACCATTATTTTCTGTTTACATGTAAATAATCTTTCACGGGCAAAAACTACTATAAGGGGTCAATTGACGATTTTGGTCATGTTGACTTATTTGTAGATCTTACTGTTCTGAACTTTTTTGTTGTTTACAGTTTGTCTTTATCTATTATTATATTCAAGATAACAACCTAAAACTGCAAAATTTCCTTAAAATTAACAATTCAGGGGCAATAACTCAACAAAGGGTTGTCCGATTCATCTGAAAATTTCATGGCTGGTAGATCTTGACCCGTTGAACATGTTACCTCCGTCAGTTTTGCTCTAAATGCTTTGGTTTTTGAGATATAAGCCAAAAACTGCATTTGACCCCTATGTTCTAATTTTAGCAACAGCGGCCATGTTTGTTGATAGATCAAAACTTCAGATATAATTTATAAATTAAATACCCTAAGGAACATTCAGTTAAAGTTTGAAGGTATTTTGCCCAGTAGTTTCAGAGAAGATTTTTGATATAGTTTACGACGACGACGACGACAGACGCCTCTATGATGGCATATTGGGCCAGGTGAGCTTATAAAAATTAGTTTATTCCGTTATTGATTGCATGACATGGCCATTAGTACATGGTCCACAGTAGGACGTCGATTACACATAATTTTTGCCAGTTTGGGGCCGTTAAGAGCTATCTGCATTATTGGGTTTAACACAACATTTGAAACTCAGTAGCGATCATGGCTGTGTGATAGTCATTTGTTTCACTTGTTGACTTGGTTGCATACAACTGCACGTACATTTTTTGTATTTTTCTGCATTTATATATAAATGCTCAGATTTTTATTCATCGTAATATACATTTCTAGAAAAAAATATGCATGTTTTAGGTATGTATATGAAATCTATACAATATGTTTGTTTAGATTAGTTGGGGTTTTATGCCGTTTTCAGCACATCTGGCTATTTCGCATAGGCCAGTTTTTATTGGTGGAGGAAGCCGGAGTACCCGGAGAGAACCACCCACCTTCGGTAGGAAAATTGTCAATCCTTGTCAATT
This sequence comes from Mytilisepta virgata, assembly GCA_028015205.1. NCBI lineage: Eukaryota > Metazoa > Mollusca > Bivalvia > Mytilida > Mytilidae > Mytilisepta > Mytilisepta virgata. The sequence goes on from CM051515.1 coordinate 19,098,555, forward strand.
AGGATCGGAGTCGAACACACCCCGCCACAGGTGAGATTCGAACTCACAACCTCAGTGTTGACAGGCTAGTGATCACTAGTAGTCATGACGAACTACCTAGACCACTCGGCCACCGAGGCCTCCAGCCCAATCAATTTGAGAAATTGTTGTGGTATCCATATCACCTCATAAAAGCCGCATTCCCGGAGCAGCACTAAACATGATGACCATATTTGGATAGCACTTCAAATACCAATCATAGACCTTATCAAACCCCAACACAGCTCTTCATGAGTTAATCATAAAATGTAATATGAAAAAGGCTTTTGTAAGATGTCGATACAAGATTACACACATGTATTATTGCTATATTAAAATATGATTTGATTGATTATTGAATGATCACGCGAACCCCTGAAGTTTATACACCCAAGGGCTAAATTAGACGATACTAAATTCGTGTGTGTCTAAACTAAAAGTTTCAAAACCAAACTTTCTACCATGTAAAATTCAATCAATAAAAAAGCATTGTTAAAACAGTATATCGCATGCTCCTTTGTGATTGTCATTATTATTCACAATCATGCCTAAGGGGTGAATTTACATAAGGAATTGAATTAATTTAAATATTTTTTTTTATTTGTAGTTTCCCACGAAATCAAAACTATAGAAAGTGACATCTAATGTCTCAGCGAAATTCTGAGTATCTGTTCCACGATATATAACTTAAAAACTTCATAGTATATGATTATTGACTAAGAGAATAGTAAGTTTATTGTCCCCTCGATACCAGCTTTCGCCGAGAGGCGTAGCCAAGCCTCGGAGCAATTGTTGGTTTCTCCGGGACAATAAACCTACAGTGTACTATTTCCCGAACAAACTGTCAATAAGTGTTTTATTATACCGAAAGACATTTAGTTTTGAATACAAGTGTAGTTTCTAGTACTTTAAAAACATATTTTTGTTTTCTTATCGTCAAATGGAAGATTTATGCATGTACATGCATTCTCAGGACGAGAACCAGTTTAACAAAATATCAATGTAAATGTATTCCAGAGGTGAGGCTGGGATTTGACACACAGTATAACACATTTTAACTGCCTCCGAAAATGTTGAGAGTTGGATGGTGACTTATAATTTAGCCAATATCAGAAATTGGTCTACTGATGAGGTCTGAAGCGCGCAAAAAGCTTCAAATTGGTCAAATACCCCTCCCACTATGATATACCACAGATTACCGTATTTGGACCTGACAAACCTCCATCGAGATGGAGAGAGATTCCAATATCAGCCGCCTGGATGCACTATATAGAAAAAGTTTTATGAATTCTAATACAACTTTTGTGGGAGGTTAAAACTGTTTTTTGTATTTTTGATATGTGATTTAAATAATTGCATATTAAGTAGTATCTACCAATTAACCTGTTTCCGGATGTCGGCAATCAATGACCAGAAACTTACCTGTGTAAATTTAAACAAAGGGTGACACATCTAGAATAAATCGGACATGAAAACATGCATTAAAAATGCGAGTTTTTAATATTGCGATCCCAAACCGATCACAATTTTCGCAATAATAAAAACATCGCAATAATTTCCATATTTACAGTATATAAACGGCCGGTTCCGATCGTTATAAGATATGCAACATGAAACTTTTAGTTCCGAGAACAAGGGCAATTTTACTAAGAACTAAGAAGTCAATCATCATAAAAAATTTTTTTATCAAAGTTTTTTGTACTTTTATATATGAAATAAACAAATACTTATCTGTATCACAATCAGTGTTTCCGGAGATCAAAATCGTATACTGTTTACATAATTTTTCGAAATTATCTGTGGCAAAAGTCTAAAGAAACAATAGATCTTTATTACGCTTTTTACCACATGTACAGTGTAGTGGCAAACAAAAATCTATCAGTTTATAAATGACTACTATTGGATTATGTAATATTTTTTTGGTCTGCTGTTTGAAGAATTAGATTAGTTTTTTGTGATGTTGTCTATGTATATTTAAGAGAATAATAACCCCTTTCTTCATGATTAAGTACGAGTGTTAGCGAGTACTTATCACGAAGAACGGGATTATCATTCTCTTACAAACTTAGAATATTGTAAGAATGCAAACAACAGTTTCGTATAAAATTCCAGTGATTTTTCCCTAAATATATGATGTCATAGGTATGGAATTCCCTCTATTTATAAGTTCTAGATATTGATTTCTGATTGTTTTTTGGTTTCATTATTTAAATTAGAGTCTTGGCTTTATTTTAAGTTTAAAAAAATGCATGAAAGGTAAAAAAGTAATTATGTTCAGAAAAGTTTTATTAATGGGAGACTACTCTGAAAACAACCAAAAACAGTGTAGGTGAAAACACAGCATTTTTATACCACTTCATGTAGCAATTTTAAAAGGCGGCGAATGTACCCTGAAACTACATGTGCTGAAACCAGTTGAATGTGTACTTTGGAAAACACATATACTCAGTTCTCTAAATTATGCAGAAATCTTTGCTAGGATGCTCTGAGGTTGGTCTGTTTTTGAAATATTTGAAGGGGGAGGCCTATTTTTTGTCAGTTATCTTTCTGTAAGGGTAAGAATTTGGAAAGGAATTCCTTAAAAATATTTATATACAGTGAAAGCTTGAAGAAATATGTTTTATTTGATATATGGTTGTCTATGGGTATATGATACAGCCAATTGTCCAGCTATCAATCTTTTGAGTATGTTCCTTCAATTCATGACGTCATGAAAAGTTGTAAGAAAAACTGTTGTGTGCACTCTAAAGTGCTCATATGACCTCTTGATTGGTTTTAATTATTATATGTATAATTGTTTTCAAGGTCAGTGCACGGTTTATAGTTAATGCATGATTTCCTTTTAGATATTTCATTTATGAATTAGTCGTAGTGATGTAAGGCATTTCTAGTAATCTGGGAAATTTTAACTAATTGCATTTTAAACATTCACAAATGCAATGATGTTTCCTTATTGTGAGTATGAATGTAAAACATGCAACATTGAAGTAAGGAACTATCTTTTTGTTTACTAGTTGTTACAATTTAAATCCATAAATTTCAAAATATGAGTTACAACTATATTTTATTCCACATGGAATGCCCCCCCCCCCCCCCCCGTATGCATAATTTAAATACTACTTCATATACAAAGTAATTGGCTAAAATGTAAATGTTCAAATGAAATAAAAAGAATTAATCAGTTTTTATATATTAATTCTAATATTAATTTTACCTCCTGTTTTAATTATATTGGAATACTTGAAATGTTGATTCTAACCAGCCACATGTCAAGTAATCTAAGTTAAGAGTATTAATTAATGCTTTTAGATAAAGATGTAGGTAAATTTGAAGACTAAGAACATGTTTTACATTCCTTCTTCACAATTAAGAAACATCAAATCCTATAAATTCAATGGTCGAGTTCTAATTTCAACTTGACATGATAAGATATAACATCATTTAACAAACTTAATAATAGTTTTACTGTTAATTGTCCGACTGTTGGTGTACTGTTTATTTTCAATTTGTAGTGCAATCTGACAAACAATGAAATATCTTCCAGTTCATACACTCTCATAGAATTAGGTAATAGATCTATAATGTTCCTGGGGCCTCGGTGGCCGAGTGGTCTAGGTAGTTCGTCGTGACTACTAATGATCACTAGCCTGTCAACACTGATGTTGTGAGTTCGAATCTCTCCTGTGGCGGGGTGTATTCGACTCCGATCTGAATTCACAAGGATTGCTACCGAAGGTGGGTGGTTATCTCCGGGTACTCAGGCTTCCTCCACCAATAAAAACTGGCCGCCGCAAAATAGCCAAATGTGCTGAAAACGACGTAAAACCCCAACTAAACAAACAATATAATGTTTCTTTTTCTTCAACGCCGTACCGCCTCGGTAGTCTCGTGATAGCGTGCTCGCCTCGAGTGCGGAAGGTCGCGGTTCGATCCCTGGCCTGACCATTAAAATTGCTATTTGCTGCTCCTCCGCCAAGCACGTGGCATCTAGTTGTAAGAGCAAAGATATACTGGTCGGCTCGGAGTCAGTATAATGTATCCGTGTGGGGTGATATGTATCCCTGCGGACAGTTACCTCGTGAACTAGCGCATTAAAAATCCGGCCCAGCGGGGCAGTCTAGTACAAAGCAGGGATCATATTCATTATCATACATGGTTTTGTCCTGATATGCACCCGGCTGCCACTGGACGTTAAAAAACAATTCATGCATCCATCTTCAACGTCGTGAAATTCATACAAAGTTTTATGATTGCATGCTATCAGACAAAATATCGAAAGTTAATACATGTAACAGAAAGCTTACTAAAAATATTGTTTTTTTTACACTATCATAGCGCAGTGTGAATACGCATATAGAAAATTTTAAATAATTTTGTTTTCGTGGTAATATAAATGACAGGAAAAAAACTATTATCATAAAATTTTAATTTTATTTTATGATATTTAAAGCCCGAAAAAAACTACGGAATTTTCATCGTGTCTATCACTTACAATTTTAGAATCAGTTTGGGCGTCGTATATAATATCTGCAATAGGAATGATGCTATGGACCAAGTACATTGTTCCAAAATATGATGAGAACTGGTAAATTACCTTACCCTGCAAGTTCTTGGCTAGCAGGCTAGTAAATTTTAGTTTAAGGGGCTACAGAACACCCAAGGGAGTTAACTCTTTAAAATCTGTTGAACGTTTTAATCACATATTATTAGCTAAGAGAAATCAAGCTTCTCAGTGATCAAAGTTAGTGTTTGTCAAACTGCTATACATAAATGAAATTGTGTGGTTCAAATTTCTTGAAATTTTTATATTTTTGTCAACAGGTCAAAGTGAATATTTCGTCAAAATTTTATGGAAATTAAACGAGCCAAATCTATTTTAGTGAAAGTGTTGGGTACCCCCTTAAACATTATTTATTCAAATAAAGAAGCAGATATATAACATACAAATAACACAATAATTGGATAGTCAATTTTCAACACTGAAAAGCCCTGGGCTACACCATGAGTGTCTCCAGAAATTTTCAACCCCAGCAGGATCTTTCAAAAGGTGGTAAAAAAAAATAAATTCTTGAAAAACCCAATAACAACACGCGTACATGTAGCTCTACGTTGAGATAACTACATTTGTACAGATTCAAACAATTCCAAATCTTGAAGTTTATATTCAGGTGAAATTCGAGGTGCGGCAAATTGTATTTGTCACATCAACTAAGGTTATGTGCAGTCGTTGAATGAAGAATTTTCTACAAGAATTTGTGAACAGATGATTTTAAGATGTTGCTAGCATTGCTCAACATTGAACTGGTAAATGTCTGTATCCAGGTGATGTCTACTATTAGATACAATTCCGGAAAGAAAAGCGGACGGTGAATTGAAAGACCCCATTAGTGTCATTGTGTCAGGTTAATATTTAATTTAAGGAAAAAGAGAGGTACCAAAAGAAACTAATCATAGGGTTTTTGTTTTCATAAAAATTTAATTTAACAACAATGTATACATATTAACCAATCTGATATTTCTTAGAAGTTTGATTTTACGTTTGCTTACATTTTAATGGTTTTAATTTTAACTACTTTACCTACTGGTGTTAGTTGATGCGCCTACCACTTTATAACACAAATCTCTTTAAATTTACTAGTAAATTTTCTTGATTATTAACGATTACGTAAAACTCAATTAAAGAACCGTGTCTACTTTAACAAAAAGTACATATTATAAAGTGTTAAATGTTTTCTTTTTTTCGAAGCTGTAATTAACAAACTGATAACAATTTCAAACTTTATGGCAATTTTACAAGATGTGTTTTTTAGAATGGTGTGCCAATTGAAAAATTTATATTTTAAATCCTGTCTGGGAAAAAATTAGAAACATGTATTGTCAAGAGTAAAGGAGTAAGACCACTTTTACCTGTATATTTTCATTCATAACCATTGATTTTTTTAATATGAAATATTTACCTACTTTTTATCGTAAACGACTTTACAATGTATGCAATGCATTTTTACGTTAGCCAACAAAAATTTAATGCTTAAGAATTAATAAGTTTACGTTTTCTACCGCCAAAGGTCGTGTATAAAAACGATTTGAGTCAATTTGCATACACTTTTGGAATATTGCCAAAATAGGCATTAAGAGCCAAAACCATTTTACTGTCGTATAAAAAAGATAAATAATCTCACTTACAGCCTAAAATATGGTTTGGTTCTGAGTGTCCTTCACGTTTTAAAACCATCTTAATTAAAGACGTGGATTTGGCAAATTGATGTTAAAACTGTCTCCCAAAGCGATATTCAGGTACGTTGAAAATATTTTAGTAACTAACTTGTTAGTTATTAACAAATATTTAGAAACCATGTACCAGGCTAGGGCCCCAGAGATTTTGAAACTTTAAGGTGTTTGGTGACGTTTTGAAAATGGCCCTAGAAGTAAAATGAATGCAGAGCAAAATGGTCCAATGTCTTTGGGAAGGACGTGACAAAGGCCTGGAATTCCGTAGGACGTTACAAAGGCCTGGAAATCCGTAGGACGTGACACAGGCCTGAAAATCCGTAGGACGTGACACAGGCCTGGAAATCCGTAGGACGTGACAAAGGCCTGGAAATCCATATGACGTCTGATGACCACAGAATTGAGTTTCACCTAAAAAATAATCTTCATTAAAACCTTTGGTTCGAGTTTTATCTTACTGTTAATCAACATGCAAATGTCTGATACAGATAACTTGAACATCTATCTCATTCATCAATTGCATCTGGTCACTTAAATTTAATCCTTCGATAATCTTGAACTGATAGAAATTAAACCTTTTTTTGTTCTCAAGTGTTTAATTCGGATGCAAAAATACCGTCTCTATTTCATGAAACAACAACCAAATGCCGATATAAAGTTGGCGAATAATTGGAGTAAACAGAATCGAGATAGTCTCCCTTGGTACAAACACTTAGCAGTGGTTGAGTTAAACCGATTGATTTACCTCTGCCTTATCTATACTGGTCCTCTGTTGTAGAAAACACACTATAAAACACGAATAGATACCAGGGTCACGTCGTGATCGTTAAAACTGTAAAACTAGCAACGGTTTTCATATGACTGGTCTTAAAATGTACTCCTTCGCAAGATTAGGATACAACTGTCGATACCATGTTGTTACAGTTGGTTGTACTCATCGTGATGTCAATGTTATATGTTAAAAACGGTGTATAACACCGATGAATAATCATTTCGTTGTACACATTTTATTTGATCGGTTTGTTGGGCTATACAACCATGTTTGCCGGGTTGTTTCTCTTTGTACACAAAACGTTCTGCTATTTCTGGATTAATTTTGGAAACTGAATCCTTTACAGCAAGGAGACCAGAGGAAGGGATAATTTTATTACAATTATTTTCCTTTTCTGCATTGAACAAACTACATGTACTATCGACGTTTTAGTTAAGGTATCCGGACCATAATAGATCATGATCGAAAATTGTATCTCTTTTTGACCGTGAATGGCTGAAACAAACAATTTAAAGCTGGAATTTTGTATATATATATTTCTCAAGTTGAAACATACTTTGTTGCTTATAAGCAGAGTGTGTAAAAATAAGTTAGTTATATTGGCATTTCCGAAGTTTGCCGATAATTACCGAGGTCAATTCAATTGCGTTGTATAGAACATCCGGGAACTTTTGAATAATCACATGATCATTTATGGTCCGGATACCTTAATTGGCTTCCGCAGTGAGCAGCTATTTTGTTTTTCCGAGTAAAAATAACCGCAGCTAAAAAACACTTATTATTAGTGATACACCAATTTTCGTGGATTTCGTTGACAATTCAATTTAAAAGCCCAACGAAATATATATGTCAATCGTTTTTATTACGAAGAAATATCGAAATGCTCGGGGTCTTACCCATGAATTCCAGATCCTGGTTTGACCTTTAATGACTATTTACATTCAAACCGATGAGGAAGGATATTAGTTTACAGGGTTGAATATGTTCTAAGATAAGTAAACAAAATAAAGAAATACTTCAAACAATGAAAGCGTTATGTAGCTTTTCCAACAGTTCTACACTTCCGGTAAGGAACGATTTCGAATTAAAGTAGGGGCCTCGGTGGCCGAGTGGTCTAGGTAGTTCGTTATGACTACTAATGATAACTAGCCTGTCAACACTGATGTTGTGAGTTCGAATCTCACCTGTGGCGGGGTGTGTTCGACTCCGGTCTGACAAGGATTGCTAATTTTCCCACCGAAGGTTGGTGGTTCTCTCCGGGTACTCCGGCTTCCTCCACCAATAAAAACAGCGAAATAGCCAAATGTGCTGAAAACGGCGTAAAACCCCAACTAAACAAACAAACAAACAAACAAACGAATTAAAGTATTAATGTAAGGTCAGATTTTTCCACGATATTTTATTAATTAGTAATTTCTTTGAATTTATTTCTAGCTTTAGTTGTAAAATCGTTATTACAACATTATGTTTTGATAAAGGCTCTAATATTATTCAAATCTAAGACAACGATATCGTGGATCATGTTGATTACATGTTTATAATACTTTATGTCTTGAACACTTTTCGTCAATAATAACTGTTGTCATTTATTTATTTATTTTGAAATTTGAAATCAACGAAATTAAGAACCCACGACTATGTTTTTTCCCCAATTCACGAAAAATGATGTCAACGAAAATAATTGAATTCACAGTAAGTTATCGGGAAGTGTAATTACTTTTGGCCTTGTCTGTCCAAATACAGTTGACTCTCGTTATTTGAAAGTGGAAAGGACCATCAAAAATATTGTGAAATAACAGAAGTTTGAGTTATCAGGAGGAAATATAGTGCAAAGTTCAATCTAGGGACCAAAACATTTCTTTGAGATATCAGGAGTTTTGAGATAAAAGAGTTTGAGATAACGAGAGTCAACTGTAGATGGCTGTTTTTGTAATTTTGCCATATATCTTCATCATATTTTACAAAAGACCAACTACCTTGCCTATATAAATATTATGTTTGCATGGCAAATATAATGTCGTATCAATGTTATTTAGGAAGTAACAATTTATGGAGGGGCAAAGAAGTGTTTTTAGTATTCATATTTTAAGCTGAAGGTCCAGGTGAGCTAATACCATCACTTGGCGTCCGTCGTCGGAGTTGTTCATAATCTTTTACATTCTAATCTTCTTCTCTTAAACTGCTAGACTGATTTGAACCAAACTTTGGCGGAATAGTCCTGAGGAGTTACCCTTTAAAAATTGTGTCCGGTGAACCGCGCCACCGAGAAATATCACCTCGTTTCTAAAATAAAAAATAAATAAAAATATTTGAAATCTTCTCCCAAAATACAAGGGCAGTTGAGACCAAACTTTGATAGAATGGTCCTTATGGGGTCCTCTTTCAAAAATATGTCCGGGGGTCTGTACCTCCAACAAGTTTCGAAAAATTCAGCGAAAAATATGACAATATTCATACAACTGAGGCAATTGAGACCGAACTTTGATAGAATTGTTCTTGGATGGTTTCCTTTTAAAATTGTGTCCGGGGGTCCGGACCTCGAACAAATATGGCCGCCGTCACTACAAAATAGAAAACAATCAGCAAAAAATGAATACAAAATCTTCCCCTTCTGAAATTAGTGATGCAAGTGAGACCAAAAGTTGATAGAATGGTTGACATGTGGTCTCTTTCCAAGATAATGTCCAGATATCCAGATCTCAGACAACTATAGCTGCAGTTAGTAAAAATTGAAAACATTGAAAAAAAAACTTCTCCTCTAAAGTGGTCCACTTTCAAAACTGTGCCCAAAGTTCCGGATCACCGACCTATAGGAACACTAAAAAATACGTGTACAACAAATATTCTCCTCTGAAACAGACCAAACTTTGTTGGAATGGTTCTTGAGAGACCACCTTTTAAAATAGTGTTCGGAGGTCCGGAAGTCTGAGCTTTATGGCTGCCGTTAGTAAAAATAGAAAAAAATCATCTAAAAAAAATATTAAAAAATGTTTTTCTCTGAAACCTCAGGAGCAATTGAGACCAAAATTTGAAGGAATGAAACTTGGGTAGCCCCCTATTAAAATCATGTCTTTTGGTCTCTGACCTCTGGCTAATATGGCTGTTTTTACCACTGCTACTAAATATAGACAAATCAGCAAAAAAGTAGCCATTTTCATCTGCTTGATTTCACTTTTTGGGCAAATTTCAAAAAGTAATCTATTTTTTTTAAAAAAAATTTCGTGTCATATATATGTTCTTTTAGGTTCTATTAAGTTACCAAAAGTTTTCTATTTTCTACATGCATTTGTACATGTCATACCTGAATATCGCTTCGTGAGAATTTTAACACAAAGTTGCCAAATTAACGTCTTTAAGATAGTTTTTAAACCTGAAGAACGTTCAGAACAGAAACAGTTTTTGTAAGTATGTTTGTCTATTTCGTTTAATGTAACAGCAGAACACTTTTGGTTATAAATAAATCAAGAAATACCAAAGGGATATTCGGAGGAGGAGAAAATCAAAAACAACTGACAAACTCCGGAGAACAACGAATACAAGACCAAAACAATACAAACACTACACTTAAAAACTAAAAAACGTATGAACAACATGGACCACTCCCCCCCCCCCCAAACCGGGGGAGGCTCAGGTGCTCCGGAAGACTAAGCAGTCTCTAGCTACTTCCTGCAGGACACCCGCCATGCTGCCCATGTTAAACCCAGTATAAGGAAAGGATATCATCAATGAAACAGGTCCATTTTCATTTGGGAAACGGTTTTTTCATACCTGTCAACTAAGTCACGATGACGTCCATAAAACTTTAATAAGGATGACTACAACTTAGGAGCAACATACCCCTGTTTGAGTAACTTTTCTGTCAGGAGCCGGGCTCTGTCCAGGAAGTCAATGTATATGTCATAAGCTCTGGAATAACGTATCAGTTGGGAAATATACATGCCGGACGCCGGCACTTCTGGAATGTTGCTGCTCAAAAATGGAAGTTAACGATTGGAAAGTCAAAGTCATCCAAGTGTCATTTTTGGCAATATTTCCCGATTCCATACAAAATGACTTGCAGTTGGACCAAATCGCCGATTCACACGACCTTCGCGGATAGGAAACGTAAAGTCATAAATGATTAAGCGAAACGTTTTTTTTTTTTGTTATAAAAATGTATTGCATACAATCGTGTAGGATGAAAAAACAGGCAAATAATAAGTTTATAAAATTAATGGTTATGAGGGAAACAAATACAGGGGGGAATTGCCATTTTTTTATGCTTAAAAATCTTAATTTGTCTTTGAAGCCATATCTGATTGAATGGTGCTTTTATGTGGTCCCTTTTCTAAATTTTGTCTAGGGTTACCACCATAGAGCAATGTGGTCTCTGCTATTGAAAGAAAACATAAAAAATCATGGATATCAGCATTTGTTTTTAATGATGTTGTTTAATTCGCTTTTATAATTTTTGAAAGGCAAATTAAATCTCGATGAGCGATAAAGAATCCAAGGTGCCTCTTGTATCTTAATATCTTATTTTATCTGCGCTTGTACCATTTAATTCCATACATTGTTTTATTTAAATCCTGGATTTGTTCACCACACTATTTGCCAAAATTTAGAACAAGTGCTTTTTCAAATTCCTTCCTTGACCTCAACCAAATACCTAATGAATGTTCCTTATGTTTTTTTTTAAGATTTTGATCTTTGTTTTATCACTAAACCAACAATTTTAGAGAATCGAACAAAATAAGCACTTGTCTTTTTTTATTGTCAATTTTATCTTTAATCATTCGTTTGGCTTAGCTTTATCATCACGTGTACTATTTATTCGCACTCAATATTTCTACAGAGATTTGGCATTTTGTGTTTTTTTTTGTACTTTTATAATTTTTCTTGACATATTATTTGAAAAATAGTTGTTTAAATTGATAATGTTTTGTATTCAGTTTAATCAAATCCATCACGGAGATGTCAAATCTTCAAGAAAAAAGAAAGAACTTATTTCAGCAAATGCAGAAGCCACTTTGTAGCAGCATATGTGTTTAGGGCAGCTGTCTTACAACACGAAACTACTACCAGAGGATAATCTGATGTAATATAGAAAGTAAAAGGTGTAAAAAACTTTCACTTTTATTTCCCTATCATTAAGCAAAGCATTAGTGTGCCAAAAACAAACCAATAAATGAATGAAGTCTAATTACTGAACAGCAAAAGAAACGTCGCAACTAATTACAGTCTTACAGACATTTATTTTGAAATTAAGAAACATATCAAATAAATTCACTTTACATTATTTAAACGATAAATTCATTGTCTGTAGGTTATGGCAATTTATCGAATGTCCCGATAGCAAAATTATCACAGAATTTTAGTGTTTTATTGCACTTTAGTTAATAGCAGGTACAGTTAGGTGCAGACATAACCTCTCATCAAGTTAACTTAGAGCAGTTATACTGACTGCTTTAGAACTGCTCTAGAATAGAATCCTGACTGCTCTAGAACAGAATCCTGACCGATTCTGACTACACTAAGTTTTCATGTTAAGAACAGCTCTAACCTGTCATGGTCTAGAACAGCTCTAACCTGTCATTGTCTATAACAGTTCTATAACGTTGTTATAGAATTGATCATGTTACCCACCCATGAATCGCATCACTGACCTGACTATTTTTTTTATTTAATTTTTAAGATTTTTAATTTTAATTTAAATTTTTCTTTCTTAAATGTTAATTTTGTTATTATTTTTTTTAATTGTAATTTTATTTTTAATTTTTTTTTTATTTTTAAATTTTATTATTGTAGTTTTGGTTACTCAAGATAACTTCTTGGGTAAGTAATTATAAAAAAATGGATGGCCACCCATGATGGGTTCCATAATGATGATATAACAATTGATGAAATGTAGCGATATCGTGGCCAAAGCAGTCGTGGACCAGGACTACTCTTATTCTTGACCAGAGCTTTTCAAAAAGCAGTCGTGGACCAGGACTGCTCTAGTTCTTGACCAGAGCTGTTCTTCTTCTTCCTGACTGCTCTAAATTAACTAAGAGCAGTTCTCTGCTAGTTGGACGCGAGGTTATGACTGGTCGCAACTGTATGTCTACCACGAGCGTTGACTACAGCTACACATCTGCGATACATGGAGATGATTAGGTGATTGAATTGTACAGGGATAGCCGCTCAGATTCTCCGACACGCTGCTGTAAGTTCAGCTGTAGTTATCGGTCATGGCTGCTCAGTATTCAATCTTTCCCCACAGATGTTCAATCGGGTTCAGATCTGTACTTAAAGCTGGCCAGTAAATAACACTTACGTTAATCTGATGCAAGAAGTCGCATGTGGCTCTGGCTTTATGCACACGTGCGTTGTCCTACTGAAACGTCTTGAGTTGGTGACAGGGAAAATGTAGTACGACATCAGGTCTCACCACTTGGTCAATGTAACGAGCAGCTGTGACTCCATTGCTTCTCCCTGGACCAAGATTCTGGAAGACAACTGTACCCAGTTTCACGTTGAGACCGATGCCGCCCAATACCATGATGCTCGAACCTCCCCAAGCATCTCTTTCCGTTGTGCAGTTGTCGGCAAACCGTTCTCCTTTCCTTCGCCATACTCTTATCCTGCCATCTGCGAGCGAGATGAAATATCGCCTTTCATCAGAGAAGATGATTTTTCGCTACTGATGATTACGCTAATGTTGTCTCTTTGGAAGAAGTTCTCTGTGGTGTCGAGGGGTGAAGACAGGTCCTCTCTCAGCTACGGGTAACCAGTCGACGGCGAACAGTATCAGCACTAGTGTGTCGCTGTCGAGCAGTTTCTGTAGCTCTGGTAAACAGATTCTGCAGATGTTTGCGCATCATGAACCTGTTCTGGCGAACAGTGTCAGCACTAGTGGGTCGCTGGCTGATGAGTTCAAACATTCTGTCGAGTGGTTTCTGTAGCTCTGGTTAACCGATTCGGCAGATGTTTGCGCATCATGAACCTGTTTCTGGCGAACAGTGTCAGCACTAGTGGGTCGCTTGCTGATGAGTTCAAACATTCTGTCGAGCGGTTTCTGTAGCTCTGGTTAACCGATTCGGCAGATGTTTGCGCATCACGAATCTGTTCTCGTGTTGTGTGGTAACCTGTGGTCGGCCGATGCGTGGACGGTCATTGGTGCTGTTAGTTGTGTAGTATCGTTCACGCATACACTCAATGGTCCAGGCACTACATTTAAAGTCATTGGCAATAACTCTAGCAGCTTACCAAGCATCCAATCTTCCTATGACCTGTTCTCTCTGTTGTGGATTCGCTTAAAACTGATACTGGCAATCAAAGAAATTTTCAGGCCTTTTATACCAATTTCGATGCCCGTAAATCACGAGAATTTCGTTTTAAGATTCTTCATTGAAAAGCATGGCCCACGAAAGGCGGGAGATTCGAGTGTTGTCCAATACCCAGCAAACAGCATTCATGCGGAAAAATTCATTTAAATGTGACTAATGCATAAGATGTATGTTAGTCAACAAATATATTTTAAATAGAAATATTCTCTTTGTTTGTTTAGATATTTAAACGACTTCTGAAAAATGCGACATTTCTTTTGCTGTGCAGTATATATATTAAAAACTAATATATATATTTTTATCTTATCAATACATTATTTTCATATGCATGTAAATTAGCTTTTGGTAAAATATTATCATTGTAATCTGACAACAAAATCGACAATTAGCGCCATTATCTGTCGAGTTCACCCTTATTGCGCCAACTGCATCTGCATCAAGATAAGCAATGATAATTAAACGTATGAAAATATGAGTTGAGATAGAAAATATACTTATTGGTCCCTATGGATATGCAAAATGATAATCAATGTTTAATTATAAAAATAGATATAGAGTCGCAGATAATATTATTTACAGAATAAGAAAAACATTTATGTAAATTCCATGTGGTAAATTTTGCCACGTACAAAAATAATGATAAAAACACTTGCACTTAGTACTTCTTTAAAATATAATAGTTCTATTTATCAAATACTATCTGTTTCTCGTGCATCATTTAAAAGAGCATTCCCCAATCTGATAAAAAACAAAACGAGTGTTTATCGTTGTTTTTGTACTTTGCAAATTCTTACTCCCTATTGTGTTTATGTTTGTGTTTTGTGGTCTTTAATGTTTTTGTCCAGGCCTCAGTCTTATTTGGTGGCGTTGATTGATTAAAACGTCATTGAGAACCTTTCTTATAATCCATTTTGTTATAGTTCAGTAATTTTTATACTGGTATAATTATTCAAAAAATTAAGAACATAATTTATGTATTTTTTTCTTTATATAGTTACACGATAAAGTCGAAAGTCACTTTAAATTAGTTGTAAACAAAATGTGGTTGATTGGGAATCTTCTTTCAAAACTGCATCCCCGAATATTTACCTTGCATCATCAAGGCCACCGTTAACTTTACTAACATTGAAAACAAAATTCCCCTGAAAATATTTTGCCAAATAAGTCGAAAACTTGAAATGTATCTTTAATTGTCTCCTTTCACAATTAAGCCTATGTGTGTTCTAAAATTATCACAAAAAATAATAAAAAAAATATAGTATGAAAATCTTTTTTAAAACGTAAAAATGTAAATAATATATAGTAAAACAAAGGAAAATAGCCAGCAAATTATCTCTGAGAGTTCTGGGCCAGTTGCGACCACGTTTTGATGGAAAGGTCCTCTCTAGAAACATATTCGGGGCATGGAGATTTTGAATGATATGTTTACCAATTCAAAGGCACTTGAAGAAAGGATTTAGGGGTATCATACCCCTTTTCCTCTGCGTCGCTTTTTTTCTCTGGAATACCCCCGACCAGTATTGTCAGTAAAATTTTATCTTTATGTTTTTTTTTAATTTCATGCAAACGCCATCTCAAACTATTTTAGCAAAAATCCCGGGTTCAAATTTTGTTGACTGATACAATGTAAGAGAGAAGGTTTGCAGCTCTACTATTTCCATACAGCTTAGATGTTTTTGCAACAATTAAATAAATCTGTGATTTATGTTCGTTTCAACGTTAACGAGAGTCCAATGCATTAACTAGAACGGAAGTCGTCATAATTGGAAGATCAATCTGTTCCGCTTAAATGGATTTCTATGGTTTTTTCTTGGCGCAAACTTCCAAACTTTACAATTCAACGAGAATATTATATATTAAAATTGCCTCTCAGAAAACAGCCGACGTACAACAGGAAACCCTTTTCAGTTAGGATATAAACCAACACTCGTCAAAAGCTGGATTCTAACTCACAACCTCAGTGTTGACAGGCTAATGGTATGACGAACTACGTACCAGGAACAGCGAGCACACCGCCCCCTCGACCTGGTATGATGAAATCGCAATCATTTTTGTAAATGTTACAACAGACCAAAGAAAGCAATGTAATGATCACTATAGCTAGGGTGTTGCATTAAGATGCATTTCATCTATTTCGCTGCATTTGAAAGTTGCGAGATTGCCAATGATTCCAACATTATAATTACAGTGCTTACTTTCTCAACAGGCTACATTGCAACATGAAACAACATAATCATGATCTTTCAACTTCGACGTTGCCTGTTTTTTTCCCTTAAGCTTCTTACTTTTGAAAGTTTGTATGTATGTCAGTAAACACTAGGGACGCCACTCGGCGGAAACCAGAGTTTGTTTATAGTATACTGGTCCCAAAATAGGATGGAAAAGGTTGTAAAGAAGTGGAATCCAGTTTTCAAATAACTTCCCCAAAAACAGCTCCACCTGGCGTTTACTGACATTACTAAAGTTCATTTCTCTTGTTTTCATTTTGTTGTATTTGTCGCTTTTGTGTTGTAAGTGAACATCTAAAATTAGATGCTGTTAAAAGACACCATAGATTTGTTTTTCATTAAAACTTTTAACATTCCACTGTCAAATGAAACCTAACAAGCTGAATCAAAATTGTTTTTACCATGTTTTACATAATATATGTATCAATCTACTGTTCAACCGCTAGGTTTTAATAACATTTTGACGTATGGAATGGGTAATACAAAATTTCCCGAATCGTTTAATTCCCCGTCTGTACTTTCCATTTTACAATTTAGATGATTAACGATAAAAGTGTTATGTAATATTACTGTATTATATAACAGAAGCACAAATAAATGAAAAAATATTTGTCTGGTTTCAAAATATTGGCAATCCGTAATAGCCAATGTTTATCGGACAGATACAAGATTAAACTTGAACAAACATATATTTCTTAGCTGTCATTTCTAGTACAATAAGATGAAGTTATCACTACATAAAGATAAAGGATAATAACTTTGATACCACTTTTGATGCTCAAAATATGATTATTTCGTCAATTTACGAAACAGAATTTCTGCTCATGTCCTAAAATGTTGATAACCAAAAGAATAATCCAAACATTTGAAGAGCAAGTTAAGAAAATGTGAAAAAGGGTAAAGTCAAAAGCAGAAAGGACAGGGCTACATTCTAGGGTTATAACGAATAATGTAAATAAAATTGAGGATTTTTGTATTAATGAATTTAAATATCGGCAAAAGAATACCGAAGCGACAAAACAGTGGGTAAAATCGACAAATTCAAAGTTCAAGGAAAAGACAAAGTCAGAAGAGTAGAACATAAAAAACAAACGCGATAAACTAAAAGAATAAAAAACGTATAATAAACTAGATGTACTGTGAGCAAAGCTCACAAAGGATACCCCCCGCTTTGAAGTCCAATTATCTCCCTAGAAGTCCAATTA
This sequence comes from Mytilisepta virgata, assembly GCA_028015205.1. Lineage (NCBI taxonomy): Eukaryota > Metazoa > Mollusca > Bivalvia > Mytilida > Mytilidae > Mytilisepta > Mytilisepta virgata. The sequence continues at coordinate 19,116,316 of CM051515.1, forward strand.
TCTGAAAACAACGATTTTTCTTCATGCACATCTTTGGATGATGTACTTCCTTTCTGTAAAGTTTCGTTGAAATCCATTGAGCGGTCTAGGAGGAGTTGCGCTTACAAGATATATGGACAAACGGACAGACAGACAGACGGACGGACAAGGTGATTCCTATATACCCCCCAAACTTTGTTTGCGGGGGGTAAATATTATAGTCAGTTATAATGGAAATGATTATATACATGTAGGTTGACTGGAAAAAATAGAAGTCCAATTATCTCCCTTGTATGATATCGGAAAGCAAAGATTTTTCTTCATGCACATCTTTGGATGATGTACTTTCTTTCTGTAACGTTTCGTTGAAATCAATTTAGCGGTCTAGGGGGAGTTGCGCTTACGAGGTTCATTTATAATGTATTAGCCAAAAAAATAGAAGTCCAATTATCTCCCTTGTGTGATATCGGAAAGCAAAGATTTTTCTTCATGCACATCTTTGGATGATGTACTTCCTTTCTATAAAGTTTCGTTGAAATCCATTGAGCGGTCTAGGAGGAGTTGCGCTTACAAGATATAGGTTCATATATAATGTATAAGCCAAAAAAAAAATAGAAGTCCAATTATCTGAAAGCAAAGATGTTTCTTCATGCACATCTTTGGATGATGTACTTCCTTTCTGTAAAGTTTCTGTGGAGTTGCGCTTACAAGATATATGGACAGACAGACAGACAGACGGACAGACGGACGGACAAGGTGATTCCTATATACCCCCCCAAACATTGTTTGCGGGGGTATAACAAAACTAGAACAAGACAGCACAGAAACTAAAGCACCAGCGATGTGAACTCCCATAAAAATCCGGGAGTGACATCAGGCATTCCGGAAGGGTAAGCATGTCCTGCTCCGTCAACGGCACCTGTCACATGCTAGTGATCAATGATCAATTTGGGAAATACTATATAGCTAGCATCGTGATACCCTGAGTCCACCAGTAGAGGTACCGACTATGAAGTAAAAATAAATTATTTGATACTTATGTGTATACGTACTGAATAAAAGTGAGTGCAGATAACAATTTCAATATCCTTTGTGTAATACTCCCGTTGAAAAGCGAAATTCCACTGAACGAAAAGATTCTTTTTTTGGGGGGGGGGAGGGATTCTTCGTCATGTGGTAACTCTTTTGTACAGTCATCTGTATTTAGTTCTTCTCCATAGTATTGTGGGTTTTTATTCGGCTTAGTTTTGCATCGCATGTGAGAATTGATATAAGCAATTTCAATCCACAAGTATCCTTAATTATGTATTAATCATTAGCCGTTTAGCTGTTTCGGTAGCTATTTAATCCGAATACATGCAGACGAGGCATTAAAAATCGGTTAGTACATCTGATTCTAGAGACAGTTTTGCAACCTTAATTTTTGGCTTTATTACTTTCAAATATAGGTATGCCTCTCCTTTGATACTACTCAAGATTCCAACACAAAATATATACACATGAACATCAAAATGTTAAGATGAAGACAGTTTTTTTTAATTTTTTCTTAATATAAGATTTAACTTTGAAGTTATTATTATTCATTTACGACAAATGCTGCAATTCTTAACTCTAAAGAATGTTAATCGACATTTCAAATCAATCAAAATAACGGTCTTAATCAAATATACCCAACAAATTTAACAACCAATTGTCATTCACTGTTTTCCGAAAAAAAATAAATGTGAATTTATTAAGTGAAACTTGCGAGTATGCAAAGATCCGAATTGTCCAAGAATGGACACGAATTGACGATATAGGACCTGACAAATATAAAAATTGTTCTGCTTCCGATTGTTCAGTTGGGTTGTGTTTCCCTTTCCGTTTCCGGCGAACGAAAAGTTTTTTGTTATCAAGGTACAATGTATGCAGCATAAAATATATATGCATTGGCGTCTAGTTTTTCTTTGTTCACCCGCGTAAATTTAATGAATGAAATGATCATAACGTCATTAAATGCATTTACTTCCAAATTGCGTCCGCTGAAAGGTTGACATTTTGATCAAGATATCTTGAAATTTCAAACCTGAACAATTTTGTTAAATATTACCGAGAAAAAGAATATTGGCAATGTGTTTTCTAATACTTACTTTATCAGATTTGTCATCGTACTCGCCATACGGGCTCGTCTTATAACAAGCGTTGTAAAGTCAGTATCGGAAAAATTGCTATCGTCTATAATGACAACAGCTAATAAATAAACATGTATGTGTGATACCAGTTTTTGATACACGGAGTGGAAATGTCCTAAACCATGTTATATCAGCGATGTTTAGACCAATTCGTTTTATAAGCCGAAACAATAATCGAAAATTTTGTAGAGCAGAGCTAAATACGTGTAACCAAAGAAAAAATTAAACATGAAGTTCTAAAAATGTCATTTGTTTGTGCAAGTAATTTTGTTACTTTAGTTATCAAAGTTATTTGCACCCATTGTTAGTTTGTAAGTTATCTTTCATATGTTGACATTTATTCATCCCTTTGTACTAAACATGGCAGCCACTCAGACAGATTATAAACAGCCAAACGTTTCCATTTGCTTTTATTTATATTACATAATTCGATAATATTATATAACACTTTTATCGTGAATTATGGGAACGGCTGCTTGTGCTGTATTCTTTTTATTTTATTATTCTTAAGATATATATTGCTTTGCATGGTAGCAATATCACGAATTCTATGACTTTGGACCTGGTGGTATTTTCCCAATTGTATTATCGCTACTTTATGTTAATGTTAAATAGCCTGATAACGTGTTTATAGCATACAAAGATCGTCCAAATAGTGTTTATTCTGACTTTTTCATTTAATAGATCAAACTATTTTAAAAGTTCAAACGAGCACATTCTGACCAAGTTATCTAGATCCTGTAACATCTAACCCGTTCCATTGATGTTTTGCATTCCTCATACCGGAGTTGACACGGGCAGCATGGCGGGTGTCCTGCAGGAAGCGAAGATTGCTTACTCTTTCGGAGCACCTGTGTCTATCCCCTGTTTTTTGGTGGGGTCCATGTTGTTTATAAGTTTTTAATTGTAGTGTTTGTATTGTTTTTGGTCTTGTCTTCGTTGTTCTCCGGAGTTTGTCAGTTATTTTCGATTTTTCCCTCCTCCAAATATCTCTTTGATTTTACTTATATACACTGAAGAATATTCAGTGAGGCATCGCCTTTCAGACCATTTATTAATATTGTTTTTTTTTTCTTTTAGATCTTCTTGGTGTGGCTTCATCAATGCAAACCACGAGTTCAATACAATACAAAACTACATGTATATACTAGTAGTCCATCCGCCTTTTCCAAAGTTTGTGCTAGGCATCTGTGATTGGAAGCTGAACGCAAAGATCTGCCTAGCTCGAAATATTTGCCAATGAACGTTAAGCAGGCAACAATCAATTAAGGCGTACCAATCGAAACTTGGTTTATATTTTTTTTCTCCTATTATCTAAAAGTTATCTATGTAAAAATAACAATTTAGATTTAGGCGGCTTCAAGGTAAGCGTTGTGACAGCACACTTGAACTTTCTGATTACATAATGCATATTACATACATTGTAAATTAAAGCTGCTCTCCTTTAAATATAACTATAATCAAATGATTATGCAATCAAACTTTCTCCATGGAGTAAATATTTTAATATAAGTTTCTGATAGGTTAATGACTACTGTACCTGAAAACCGAAAAGAAATCTCATACTGATATAAATCTGATAAAAGAAACATTTATAGCAGAATTGAGCTTTGAAGGTCTGTCTTAAAACTCTACTTATTCATAAAAATCCCGTCTGGCGTAAGAAGTTTGGACTAAACTCTACCTGACTTCCATTACTTATGTCCAACGTTAAAGTTTGAATAGAGATGAACCGCTAAGAACGAAACGAACGGACGAATGCGTAACTCTACCTAGTTAACGAGACGGGAGAATTTATTTTTATCCGTTTGCTACTTTCATTGCCTTCCTATTAAATTACTCAATTATTGTAAATTAATTGAATAGCTGAAATGTATGTACATTATTTTGCTTTTCAACATAAAACCATATTTTTATCCTGCATATATATTTAGAGTAAGTAAAAAAATATCTGCAACTTATAATTGCAATTTATACATCTGATACACACCTTTGCAGTAATTAAAATATGTAACATAATTCCAGAGTCCAATTTTTGAGCCGAGCCCAAATCCCCGCTCGCCGTCTTTGTTTAATAAAAGTTTAAAAAATATAAATTTGAAAAAATAATGATTCTGTCAACGGGATTTCACCCATGACCTAAATTACGAAGTTTTATGTATGTCAAAAATAGATAAAAAAAATATTGATTGTACAATGTTTGTTTTTAGTTCTCATAAAATAATACTCTTGGGCACACGTCAACTTATCCCGAATTACCTTCATTCAGTAGTATATAGGTATATTAATTTAGATTTAGATCCATAGAAAGATGATGTTTAACACCTAAATATTTCTAGTCTTGGCTTTTACCTTATGATATTGACAATATTAGATGTCTCGATCATGTTTTCACTAAGGATATACCAAGTTTGATTAAAATCTATTGAACTATTTTGATTCTACAGTGTGCACAAGGATCTACCGGCACAACAAAACGACAAAAAAATCCATAAAAGAAAAGTCCAAGTCTAAATAAATTTCACTTTGACCTTTGACCTACGGCATTGAAAAATAAATAGGGCTCTGTATCTTAAATTTGTTAGTACTAAAAGTATACCAATTTTTAAATAAATGTTTCATATACATGCAAGTACTGCTCCTGTTTCGTTCATTCGTCGAGATACATGTGTTCGTCTCTTAAAGGTTCATCTCTCATGTGTCTCTACTGAGACATTATTTGATAATTACATAAAATATTACGGCTTGCCACACAGAATTTTTCCAACCTTATTTCCAAACTCCACACAGCTATTTACCAACATATAAACTTATTGTGTAATAACTGCCTTCAGGTTTTGAGTTACTTCTTATGATTCAATTTTATTTAACCGGATTTACAAAAGGGACACAATCCTTTAATGACGTAAAATATGCATTCTTAACATTCGCCATTGGTAACGCTCTGGCTACGATATAATAGGAAATTCTTCATTGTTTCTATAACACTAAACCGTTAAAGGGGATAATATAAAAAAAATCAGTTCTTTTGCACTAAATGTAGACAATTTAAACGATTTGAATTAAAAAAAAGATACTGAAATAACCCAAAAGAGAGCTAGTGACAATGAGCAAATGTACCGGAGCGGAGGTGAACCACTTTTTGGAGTCTGGATTTTCCTATCTATTTGCGAAATAGATATTATCTATCCTATCGGACATGTTCCAGAACTGAAAACGATATCTTTTTGAATTTGGCAACAATCCTCTCGGTTTGAGATTTCCCCTCCTCTCACTGAGACTTTGCCTTTGAAAAAAACGCCAAGATGATGTTGCAGTTAGTAGCAGTATAATGTATTTATTCATATTATTTTGTTTACTTGGTAGACTAATATGTTATTACATGTATCCAACAAAACAACGTACCCCGGTCTTCCCCAATTTGAACACAGCAGTACAAGGGGATATTGAATAAAGCCTGCCTTTTCCTAATATGCTGTTGTCGTGGTCAATGATGCGAGCACAGCAATAGGCAAGCCTTTTCCAGAAACTCTTTTCTGGTATCACGATTCTGACTCTAAAATTATAATTTGAAGCAATTAAGTATGTCCTTCCCTTAAGTTTCCGACGAACGATACTTTTTCTAGCCTTAGAATGTAGCACAACATGGCTGCCCCCATTAAACAAAGACCTTTATAAATGACCCATATGTAGAAAATGCTTATGCTCCTAAGCGCTCGCTGCTCTCGCTATAAATCGGTGGAAGGGTAACTATACTCTATTGTCTGTGCTCGACATTATAATAAATTCTTTGACACAAATTTTGATGCAAAAGAAGTGTATATTTCGTCGATTTATGTTTCCTTGAAATTATACTCAAGGCCTAAAATGTTCAAAACCACAACTATTCCAAAAAGTTGAAGAGCAAATTAAGAAATGCCAAACTGACCAAAACTGTAAGGATAAAGCAATGCTCGAAGGAGAAGTTTTAACATAAATTTTAAAACGTCTTTGTAGCATTAATAATATCTAGTACTAAGTACTTATTTTATACATAGTATACACACATATTGTATTTTTGGAAACCGAAAAATATTTTGTATTTTAATTGCACGAAGAAACTTTTTGAATCTGTTAAGTTCTTTGATTAATCTGCAAAATATCTTATATTAGACTTGCCACAAGTCTCTCTGTAAGTTTTGATCCCTTTAAAAATTATTTGCTATGGAAATGTACAGAATACTATCAAATACTTGTTCACTATCCAGCTGCGGTACCGAAAGTCGGAGGTCAACATTTGCATAAAGGCATCAGGTAAGCGATTCAGGCTCCTGGGAGCCTCAAGTTTTTCCATAGAAAAAATAACCACAATCCCTCCCATTAGTGAATTAGCATCATGACATCGTGACTTGAATTAGAAGAGCCTAATAGGTATCACGCCAACAAATTGGTTTTAGGAATACTTTAATTAGGACCCCGCTGACTATCGGCGGAGGCCCTTTAAAACTCAGCTTGTCCGTGCGTTCGTCCGCCCGTCACAATTAGTTTCCGATCAATAAATTTAATATCTCCTGGAGTTCAGTGATGAAACTTGGCAAGATTTTTCTCAACTACTAGATGTTGAGGTGCGTACAAAGTAGAAAACCTTATGTTGTAGGTTATAGTCAAAACTTAGTAAAACTGTGTCACCTACCGTCCGTCATAAATCATTTCTGTTCCATAGCTTGAAACTTTTCACGAATGGTAAATGTAAAATGGATTTTACATTTACCAAAGCAGGAATAAATTTATCTCGAAGGTTTTTGATTGCAGGATTACTGCAAATAAACAGATAATGAAATTCGTTACCAATGTCTAGACTGTTACACAATTGACACAATCTATTTTCGTGTGATAATCCCAACCACCTCCCCGTTTCTACCGGAAATTTAATGTTTGAGCATCTCAGCTTACAAACTATTTTTCTATTTGATTCTCCAAGTCTCAAAAGATATTTTTTCAAAGACAAATCAGGTGTAATATTCATATAAAATATTCCTTTGGATGACTGATTCATTTCACTATAAATCTTTTGATAAAAGTTATCAATAAGTCTCTGTTTTATTACCTTTTTAACATCTTTGCTGACGACTAATTGATTGTACCAAATATAAGAAAAACCAGTATTATCCAATAAAGATTTGATGGAATCAATCCACTTAAAATTAAAATGTCCAGTACCATGTAAATTAAACAATACCCTATATATAATGCCTGATAACTTATCTCCATGTTGCACTAGCTTTAACCAGAAATTTAACATTCTAATTTGTACATTTATTTGTAGTGGATATCTACCACTTTCTGCATAAACCATATAATTCGATGTTGACATTCGTATACCCAATATCTTTTTAATATACTGAATATGAATTTTTTCTGTATCATCTAATTTGTCAAACCCCAAGTTTCAGTGCTATAAGTAAAGTCAAGAAATACCAAAGGAATATTCGAAGGAGAGAAAAATCGTTACAACTGACAAACTCCGGAGAACAACAAAGACAAGACCAAAACAATACATGCACTACAATTAAAAACTAAAAACGTATGAACAACATGGACCCCACCAAAAAACCGGGGGTAGACTCGGGTGCTCCGGAAGAGTAAGCAGTCTCTGCTTCCTGCAGGACACCCGCCATGCTGCTCATGTCAAATCCGGTATGAGGAAGGGATAATATCAATGGAACAGGTCCATTTTCATTTGGGAAACGGTTTTTTCATACCTGTCAACCAAGTCATGATGACGCCCATAAAACTTTAATAAGGATGACTTCAGCTTAGGAGTAACGTACCCCTGTCTGAGCAACTTTTCTGTCAGGAGCCGGGCTCTGTCCAGGAAGTCAATGTATATGTCACAAGCTCTGGAATAACGTATGAGTTGTGAAATATATATTCCATACGCTGGCGCTTCTGGAATATTGCCGCTCAAAAATGGAAAGTTGACGATTGGAAAGTCAAAGTCACCCCGTTTGTCGTAAAGTTTTTTATTCAACCTTCCTCTGGTGTCAATTTCGAGGTGAAGGTCAAGATAAGATGCAGACTTGGCAGTGTCTGTGATATCTTTAATTTAGAGCTCATTTGGGATAGATGAGATGTAAGAAATTCCCAAAACGTGAATTGTTGAGTGATAAAACATCATCTATGTAGCGGAAGCTGAAATTAAAGGTACGTGCTAACTTCTTTTGTTTTTCCTTCAGAAGCCCGTCAAGGAAGTCTGCCTCATATGAGTAAAGGAACAAGTCGGCCAGGAGTGGCGCACAATTAGTACCCATAGGAATGCCAATTGTCTGTTGGAAAACACGTCCACCAAATTGAACAAATATGTTGTCGATCAAAACTTCAATCATCAGGACAATTTCGTCCTCTGTATATTTTTTGTTAGATTTTGAGTGGTTTTTGACAAAGTATGATTTATCTCTACCAATGACAAGGTATGTGTATCTGTTGTTGCCATTTTTATTTTGAAAGCATCGATGGATTAGATCTTTCAACTTCTCCTTCAGTTGTGAATGAGGAATGGTAGTATAGAGGGTATAGAAATCAAACGTTTTTATGCTGTTACAGACTGAAATGGACCGAGATCGTAAAATATCCTTTAAGTCTTTGGAGTTCTTTAATATCCACATTTGATTGATACCACTTCTTGAATAACTTGTCTCACAATAACTTTGGAGGCCCGTTTTGACAGCTGTTAAAATAGAAGTTAGAAGTTGAGACAATGGTTTGGTGGAACACTTGGCATATCCAGCTATAAAGCGTTGTTTGTGTGGACACTTATGTAACTTGGATATCCAGTACAAGGTAGGAAGATCACAATCACCATCTTTGATGGAAATACCAAATGACAATAAGACCGATCTATGATTGTCGGTTATTTCTTCCTTTGAAAGTGTAGTAGCTTTAAAGGTAGGGTTGCCAAGTGAACTAGCAATCCCTAGTTCATTAATCAAGCATTGAATATAGTAGCTTTTGCATACAAAAACGATGTTATTAGGGGCCTTGTCTGCAGGAACAACAACATATTTGTCATGAATGGCGGACAATGTCTTGGCAGCATCAGGGTTGCTGAAGACTGATGTTCCTTTTTTACTCATAGACCTTCTAAGTTTATCAATTCGAACTTGAATCAACGATCTCACAGCTTTAACCCACTCTGAAAGTGAATCTAGTGGCTCTTGTTCACGTTTGGTCCATTTCCTGGCATAGTCCTCCACAGCATCCATCAGTAGTTTGAAATTATATTTCCAATTTATGGATACGGGTTCGCGATACTTAGGACCTTTTGCAAGGACATCACAAAGAGACTCATTATCTATGATATTTAAGTCTCCTGTGATGACATGACCAGCAGGACTATATTTGAATGGAGAACTGTTGCATGAACAATGAGGTGGCTTAGCTTTGAGATGGTCGATTTTGAGGTCCTGCAATGTACGTTTGTGATTGAATATTTTTGATGCAATGGGTGTAGTATAGGTATAGGAAATAATGGGAACGGACTGATCTTTGAAATAAGGCGGAACTGTTAATCTGACCGATTTGTGGTGAAGGATATTGCCAAGATTTACGGCATCTAAACCTTTGTTGGCAAAAAATAGTGGCAGAAAAGAACGTTTGTCTTGTTCAATTTCATGGGTACCAACTGGTTTGAAAAGTCGGAGACGTCCAATATCCAACACAACAGAGATCAGTTTGTATTCCGGTGAATTCGAATCAGTAGTTCTACTGTCTAAGCAGGCTTGATATAAAGTGTGTAGCATTCGGAGGGGTAAAGAATATAATTTTGTGCGAATGTGATGAAGACCTAATGGTTGTTGTATGAAAGGGAGAAGGCCTTTGATAGAAATATCATGACATTGAGGTTTTGTATAATGTCTATTGCCATAACTCCGTTTACGTCGTTGATGATTAGGAAATAGCTTCATCACATCCACATCACTACATCTAGGACTTGATAGAATACCTACACTATCGATTTTGTCATTGCATCCGTATGGTATTGCAGTCCCCACGGTTCTAATCCAGTATTCCTCTTTTTGTCTACGTAAATGTGTACTTAAATTGGGATTATTGGTTGGATGGTAAATTTTCTCAATAATCTGGACTTTCATTGAAAGAATAGAATGGTCAGGTTGGTTGAAGTGCTGGTAGACTTCAGGAAAATCGCTGCTGTTTATACTTGAGCGATGGCCATTCATCCGTTTGTTAAGTCTACCTTTCGTTTCCCCGATATAAACCAGTCCACATAAATTGCATTCTTAACCGTAGAAAACATTCTCTGATTTATAGCTCAGATCATCAAAACTTCTGGTGTTATATGTTTTCTTTGTCAAATTACTGGTGAATATTGTGTCAGTAATTAGAATGTTACATGTTTTACAATTTTTTGCCCTGCATTTAGAGATGGAGCAGTGCTGTTCATTGTCATTATAGTTGAAGATATCATGCAACTGAACAGAGCAGGGAGGAATTTTGTTGAACAGATCTGAGTTTTTATACTGGAATCGAAGGTCATCTGATTGAACATAAGATGTATTAGTCAAATCCGAGGTATTTTGTACACCTGACTTTACCGACGACATCGTGTACGTAACGTCGTCGGGGCTGGGCCTTTTTATACTGGGCGACGCCCAAGCCAGTATCCTTTCTGATTTTCTTGTATTCATGCTGTGTAAGAGCTACTGAGCTGATGATGTCCTCGGGGACAAAATGTCCACCAGCAGCGACATCGACTCAGTGGTAATAAGTAGTATTGGAGCCACCAAACAATCAAATAACTTGAGTTGTATGTCGATTGGTATTTTAATATTTCTAATGCGTCTGTATAACGCAAATAAAGACTTTTGGCTTTGCTGTATGAGAGTTTTCCTGGCAGTATAATAGTTTCCAGTATACTTGAAAATTATTCCTAAATAAGTATACTCATCGACCACAGATAAATTATTACCAAAAAGTTTAAATTCACACTGTAACCTACTTTTACGCTTGCAAAAGATCAGAACTTTTGTTTTCTGTGTGTTGACTTTAAGTCTCCACAATGTACAATAGTCTTCAAAATTTTTTAATACAATATTCATTTTTTCAGGTCTTTCTGCTAACAATATTGTATCGTCTGCATACAACAGTACATAAAGACATAAATAAGTATGGATATTTTCTTGGCATAAATTGTTAAAATTCTCCAGATTTTGGACCTGGTTATCACAGAAAAATGATTCTAGATCGTTTAAAAACACTGCAAATAGGAAAGGTGGAGTATTTTCCCCTTGACGGACCCCAATTTGACAAGGAAAAAAATCTGAAAGTTTGTCATCTTGCTTTATACAAGATTTAATATTTTCGTACATTTTATGAATAATTCCAAAAATCTTACCAGTAATTCCACTGGATAATAATTTTTGCCATAAACCAGCTCGTCAAACAGTATCGAATGCTTTTTTAAAGTCAACGAATGTACAATATAATTTTTTACCCATACTTAGATATAATTGATTATAAAACAAAAATATTATCAGACGTGGAATAGCCTTTTCTGAAACCAGCTTGTGAATTTGTAATAAGTTCCTCGTAGTCAGCAAATTTTGCTAACCTAGAGTTAAGTATAGCCGTAAATAATTTACCCAAATTGGAAATCAAGGTAATAGCTCTATACGAATCTGGATCCCCACGATCACCTTTATCCGAGAGTATCCCAAAATCAATTACCTTATTTATTTCATGTCTTTGATGGGAAGTTAAAAATAGGGAAAGATAAAAACCAAGTGAATTAATTGGGAACTAAATTGGCAGATATCCTAAGAATATTATCTAATACTAGTTGATAGAGTTATATAATAAAACGTATTATTAATTAGTTTCCGGGCTTATATACGTAAGAATAAATGACATTGCAGGTTTCAGAGCATCAGAATTTGTGTTATAATATAATTCGGAGATAACGGTATTGAATTTTAACATTTGAATGCAACAATTGTGGATTATTATAGCTGCTAATTGAGTTTACTGACTACATTTGACAGATAACAAAGCGTTTAATATGGTAGTCTACATCCCGCTGCATCGATTATCTTCTTTGACATGTTTTGACAGTTTAGAAAATGTATGATTTAAAACATGTATAAGCATTTTATCTAAAGGTTTCAAATTTTATAGCCACAATTTATGATACCGTTTGAAGTATCCCAAAAAGTTTATATGCCAACATGTCGAAATACATGTTCCGTGTATTTTTTTTCTCGAGTCGAATCTGAGGTGAATGTTATTGCATACACCTATGCAATAGGTCATAGGTCGAGATCATGGTTCAAACTGAGTGCCCTCATAACCTATATATGAACAGCAGTACTAAAATTGGCAATACAATACATCCTCTTTACTGATTGTTTTTCTTTGCTGAAATTTTAACATAAGGTCAATTTGTGTGCGTTCTTTCTCTATATGCATAGAAAACTGCACTTACATGACTTAATTAGTTTTCAAGATATTTGACACAAATTTTGATATATTTGAGCCAAAAGCCATGAATTTGTCATATTTCAAGTCTTTCATGAAAAAATACCTAACTTTTAAACTAAAAATATAATTTCAGAAGGTTTTATGTAAAAATATTCCTAAATAAATAATTAAATAATTGGCAAAGATCGATATACGTATTAGGACATTATGCACGTTTTGGTCAAATCAGAAATATTGATGATCGTTTTGCAACATTTTCTTTAAATTTTAGTATTATTATCTTGAAGTATCGACTTCTGTTTGAGAAGAAACAAGCTTATTACCGAAATGAAGAACACCTTATTTAGGATGTTATAAGTTTTTTTTGCTGAGAGATTCGATGACTTTATGGCGACGTCATTAGCTTAGGTGTGCTGCCGATTTGAAATCAACACGCTTAGAAAAAAAAAGTAAGAAAAATCCAATAACAAAAAATCCAGTCAAGGTTAAGATGCTTGGAATTCATCCAGTCAGCAATATTTCATTCATACCTAAATGATGAAATGTAACTTCCCGTAAATAATTTTTATATAAAAATTAAATCTGCCGTAATACCGCCGTATACTTCACTCAATCAATACACAAGTAATAGCATTACTAATTGACATATCCCCGATTTTGATTACATAATCAGAAAACTGCAGAAAATCAATTTTGTGTCTCTAATCAACTTCGCCTATAATAAAAGCATTAACCTTCAGGTGTAATAGATATGAAACATTCCAGTCAACCGTTCTAATGAAATGAATGAGCTGTGATATAAGGCAAGGTTCTCTGATTTCAATATAATCAGTTTCTCTTATTCACAATTATAGACGTTGTCACTTTGTTTATGATCTCTATTATATATATGTTCGGGTTCGTAATTTTATTAAGACAGTAGCATATTAATTGTGTCCCATAAGGTACTTGGCTGATACATTGTTTGGAGAACATCGCTTTGTTTTTAAGTGTCAAACTTAATGATATCTGTAGATCACGTATATTCTTGGGGGCCTCGGTGGCCGAGTGGTCTAGGTAATTCGTCATGACTAATGACCGCTAGCCTGTCAACACTGGGGTTGTGAGTTCGAATCTCACCTGTGGCGGGGCGTGTTCGACTCCGATCTAAATTGAAAAGGATTGCCCAGTTTCCTACCGAAGGTCGGTGGTTCTCTCCGGGTACTCCGGCTTCCTGCACCATTGAAAACTGGCCGCCGCGAAATAGCCAAATGTGCTGAAAACGGTGTAAAACCCCAACTAAACAAACAAACAAACGTTTATTCTTATGAGTTGCGATTAATTAAATTGTAGAAATTATATAAAAAGTCTTTTTATATTTTTTGCAAACTCATGCCTAATCTTCTTCTTTTCTTCAATTTGTAGAAAATAAGGTTTCACCCCATGTCCCCCCCCCCCATGAAAGACTGACCTCATCTGCAATTGTCTGTACAGTCGTGGTTTGGGGCGAAGTTGAATGTCGTCACTACAATGTAACAGTTATATTTGCCTTGCACAGTTTTGGACATGAGTATACGTGTTCTAGGTTCATATAGAAAATCGCCTTGTACGCAACATTTTTTCCGACTCTAAATTAGTATTATGAAGTTTTTAATATGTTTTCTGCTAGATTCAAAACATAAACTGCGGCAATGACGCCTCAGATGACAAGCACTGTTTCAGCTACTCAGCCAATTGTGAGGTTAGCTACTGTTTTCGAAATGCGACATCAATGTATTATGGTGACCGTTCCATCAAAGTTACAACAGCGTAAATCATTGTTGTATAGTGTTATTTATATTTTTCATTCTTTTTTTGTAGCCGGTGGATGTTGAGCAACACGAAAAAACTAAAATACAATTTGAAACATCTACCCAGAGAAATGTTTGTTCGGCGTAATACATTTTACTTCAGTAGCATAATCTTGTGATAAGCTTTTTTGACAAAAAAAAAAAAAAAAAAAAAAAAAAAGAAGAAAAAGAAAAAAAAACAAATAATTCATTGAAGCCCGTGCTTTTGGTAGATTTTACCACGGGATTTCCATATATCTACGCTCAGGGTAAAATTTCAACAGAAATATGGCGCACCCGTATAAAATCTCCAGCAAAAAACGGGCGTCCATAGTGTATTTCTTAATTGACTCTCTTAATAGATTTGCACAACTGATAAAATAGTAAGCTACTCGGTATAATTGACAGTTGAGTTCTCTAATAAATATAATTTGTGAAAATCAAACCATATAATTATTTTGTTTTGTTTAGAATAAGCTTCGTCAAAATGTTCATAACAAAACAAAAATCGTTCGATTTAATTAAATCGTTTGAAAGTAGAAAGAACATTCCATGAAGTTTTACATTTCTGTAGCTCAATGCAATCATCAAAAGAGTGGTTATACAATACACAGTAAGGAATGGCTTAACCAATTATGGTTTATGGTATATTACAAAATTGCATTTCATGTCATTTGCACCATTATAAATAATTTACGAAATTGAATAAGCTGATAACAATCAGCTGATGTAATGTTGCTGAATATCATGTTTTATATGAAAACGTATGACGCCATTGCATGATTTTTGGTCTAAAATTGAAACAATTATTGTACCAAAATGTACTTGAAGAATTTTTTCCGCATATAGAATTTATCAAGTTGAAAGTACACCTCTCTAGTCCAATGGGTTTAATTCATTCTATGAATTTAAAAGTTCACTTTCAGTTTTCTCAATTTCACGGAAACAAAGTGATACAATGATTTACATCTTGTGATGAATTGATTAAGTCTGTACTTCCATGAACCATTCTGATATCTTTGTTTGAAATTCATTGTTTCATATAACTCATGACTTGCATTGCAAACAATTACCATTCGTTATATCGAGACATTAAACGGGAGCTGATCCTAGTCAGACATCTTATTATCCCACAATTAAAGAAAATATTTCAAGAAGAACAGTGGGCAATGTTTTTAAATTAAGGACTAATATGAAACATATATAAATTGTATCAGGAAAAACATACATAGATTTGTTATGTTAAGCTCTTGTTGAAGTCACTCGGAAAAGTCTCACAATTGTCCCATTAGAATCTGAAATAAACAGTCGCTCGTTATAAAATATATACATTTAAAGACGAATATTAGTTTCCCATTTTGAAGATTCTTACGTTTGTCATAGTTGTCTTGAATAAGTTTTAAAGAACGATCAAATACATTACAGATAAGTTAATCTCTGTAGCTCTACAAACTTTTTTTTTTTTTTTTTTTTTTTTTTTTTTTTAGAAATAATCACCTTCCTTCAGTGAATACATGTTAAAGAAAACAAAACAAGATCGTTTTCTTGTCTTCCTTCTGTTACTTTTTGTTACCTTTTTAATCGCTGAATTTGATAAATTTTCTAAAACAATGATTCACAACTCAGAATTAACTTTCATTTTTTCTCTAAGCAGGAAACGTTGAACAATTTCGTTGACTCGAGTTGGTCTGCGTTGCTCATCTATTGATTAACATTATTTTGTACTCTTTTTTTTTTGTCTTCGTTCTTGTCTTCCTATTTTGCCTTCCAATTTAACCTATGGCCTTTATCCATATCTCCTTGTTCATTGTTTTTCATGTATGAATTATTATTTAGAGTAAAACGACAAATTTTCTCTTACATGAACATTGTGGTTGTTATCTCTATCTCGAGTTTTAAGAAACTTTTAATAATAACGCATGAAATTGTGACCTTTTATCAAGTTTTTCGTTCACATATTACTTAATATACGTCTTGTCATGTTGAAACTCCGTCGTTTTGAAAATTTTGTACTTTTATATATATCATTTAAACAAATTTCTAAATGTTACATGTACTTGAGTTGGGGTATTCAATAATCAAAATAATAACATACTTTTTGCGGCTATTAACGTCGCATTCATCGTATAAATCCTTTAAACAACAATTAAAATATTCTTCACAATTTCCAGAAATTTTCTCAGAAAAAAGCTACACTCGACTTCCAATTCACGTGTTGAACAATTATTCAAATTTTTATAAAATCTGTATCTTTACAATTAATTCTTTCCTTTATCTTACACTTGCACAAATATTCAAACGATTTAAAAGTAATCGGTTTTGGCATGCACGTACATTGCACGGGGTTAACATCTAAATCGAAAAATTTTAATGATGGTACATGAAACCGAGGCACCAATAGGTTTTTAATATCTAATTTTAATGATACCTTTCTTTCGGTATTTGTCAATATTAGTTAACTAAGTCGGAAAATTTAGAATACAATATAATGTATGCAACGTCCCTGTGGACCTTCGTCCCTTAGATTTGTCCTTGTATTTCACACATTTGATCGCTAATGTATATCCATGACACATAACCTATATATATATATATATATAAGTCTAAAGATTTGCACAACGGTACCGTTGTGCAAATCTTTAGACTTACATAATTTTTTCCTTATCTGCGCAGTATCGTCTATTCTAGACGATCCGGTACATATTAAATTTGCTGGTTGGTCTTTTTTATAGACTTACATATATAAATGATAACACTATAAAATTTATAGTTGCTTATATTTTAAGGTCAAAATAGACAGTAAGTGTCATACCATGTTAAACATAAAATTAACCATAAGCTATTAAAAAGTAATAATTAAAATACAGTATGTATTGTGATTGGTCAACAATGCGACGTATTGGATCTTTTATTTTCTGATAAATGACGTTCAGCGTATAAATATGTGATCAAGAAAAAGAGTACCATTTTAAACCGCTCTTTTCAGAAAAGTGTAAATATTATGGAATTATAAGTAATAAGAGTTGTTTTCCGAAATTTATCGGTGTATAAACTCAAGCAGGTCACCCACAAATTTCGGACTTCATTTAGTTTGTGAGTGAACTGGTCTCTTTTATACATCGATAAATTGCTTCAAAACAACTCTTATTACTATAATAAACTTTTACTATATTATACGAAATACACTCTAAGTTAATGATATTGTGAAATCGTCTGTACATTGCTAAGTTTTCCTGCTGTACTTCCTGCATGAAGCAGAGACTGCTTACTCTTCTGGAGCACCTGGGTCAACTCCCGGTTTTTTTTGGGGGGGGGTCCATGTTGTTCATATGTTTTTAGTTTTTAATTGTAATGCTTGTATTGTTTTTGTCTTGTCTTCGTTGTTCTCCGGAGTTTGTTGTCAGTTGTCAGTTTTTCCCTCTTTCGAATATCCCTTTGGTATTTCTTGACTACTTTTATAATGAGGCAATTTAAAAAAAAAAAATAAAAGTTACCATACATGTTAAATATGTTTTGTCTATCCCACCTCGAAAATTATTATTAACAAAATAAATACTTAAGATGTCTTTTTTGATTATTTTACATCTGATAAAATCTATCAATTGAACTTAAATATTTTTAAGATCATGATATGACATGTAGCTAAACACTGTTCCTATATCATAAGGTATTTGTAATGCATCATTATCATGCTCATGTTGCTATGAATAAGAAAACCAGCACAAATATGCGTATGTACTACACTGATACATTGTACATGTATTTGTGTTAGGATCAAATGTTTCTCAAGTATTTACATGAATGAAGGCAAAGAGATGTGATTACAACTCCAATGATTTGTACAAACAGTAGGTATTACTAACAATTAATTGATGCCAATGGTGTACCGCAATCTGTTACAGTTGACTAGATCATATCAATAGTAATGGCAACATGCCCGAAAACTTCTTAACCACTATAAATTCATCTCTATAGACGCCATATACAAACCGATTTTTTCTTTTTTTTCTTTTTGGGGGGGCGGGGGGGGGGGGGGGGGGGGTGGTCAAATTCCTTTGTTTTTTTTAATTCTACGTGAAAACAGATATTCTATGAGAAGGCTTTTAGTCTTGCACTGTGGAATCTGTTTTGGAAATGTGCATCAGTTGAAACAATCTCCTTTTGTTCAAAATCTTATGCTGCTTTTGCTTTGAAAATCTAATATGACTTGCTTCAAACCTTTCGGTATACATTAGAGGTAAAATATGGATATTTTGATTCCAACGTCACAAATGTCAGACAAGCGGCTTGTTTGCCAAAGTCATAGTAAAGATGATAAACATACCTAAGGAGCAAATCAAATAAAACATAATCCATTGGACAGATAAACCCAGGAAGACAAATGAACAACCACAAGCACAACAAATAAACACAGAAAACTAATATACAATGAACAACACTAACTCCTATAAAACCAGGAGTGAACATAGGTGCTCCGGAAGGGTAAGCAGCTCCTGCTCTGTATACGGCACCCGTCGTGAGGTTCAACAAGTCGATGCGGTGGAAGTCACAAATCGGTGGAGGGACATGAAATTTTACGACAGTGGGAACGGGTCCAAAATCATCTTAGATATTGAAACACTGTAACGGTCAATCAATTCGTGATGACGACCGTAAAATTTCGACTTATCTCTGATAAAACCCTGGTTAAGAAGTTTTTGTGACAGCAATAATCGTCTTTGTTGAAAGTCAGGGTAACTCACGGATGCCCATGAAAATCGGATAAGCTGAGAAACGTAGACCATATGTAGTCGATGCTGGTATATTGCTGCTCAAGAAGGGAAAGTTAACCATAAGAAAGTTGAAATCATCACATGTCCCTAATTGTCTATTTCAAGAAACAAATCCAAATATTAAGCAGACTTTGGTGTGTCTGTAGTATCCTTAATTTCAAGGTCACTGGGGTAGATGAGATGAAGAAAATCTTGGAATTTGTCGTTATTTATATAATGAAAAGTAAAATTAAAGGATTTGGCTAGTTTCTTTTTGTTTTCACGTAGTAGCCCTTGAATGAAGTCCAGTTCATATGAGTACAGAAACAGATCGGAGGAGAGGACACAGTTGGTTCCCATTGAAATGCCGATTGTTTGTTTAAAAATTAGACCGCTAAATTCAACAAATATTTTGTCTATGAGAAAATATAACATGTTTGTAATTTCATCTTCAGAATACTTTTTGTCAGAATTAGAGTGTTTCTTCACGAAATAAGCCTTTTCCCTACCTAGAACAGGAAATTTATATCTCCGTGTGCCATTTTTCTTGAAAAAAAACATTGATGAACTAGTTGTTTTAAGCGATCTTTTAATTGAGAATGTGGTATGGTAGTGTAGAGTGTAGAGAAGTCGAATGTTTTATGCTGTTGCATGTAGCCAATGATTTTGATTTTAAATATTGTAGTAAATGTTTTGAGTTTTTTAAAAATCCACATCTGATTGACGCCATACGTTTCTCACAAGCTTTAACGACGTCATAATCGGGAATGCGTTGTGTAATGGCCTCTTCGTGTCCGACTACCTATGTTGCGGCGTTTCAAAATGTCGCAGAAACTGTCCTACTAGAAAGAAATTATTCACAGTGGCTTAAAAATATCAGTATTTTACCACGGATAGAGTCCCTTTATATAGCTGTCACTCGTGGCAAAATCAGGATATTTTGAAGCCACCGTAAATTATTTCTCAAATAAAGATATATTAAATTTTTCGGTTTACTATTGATTCGCACGCACCTGACATCATAGCCATTCTTTTGAAATTCCCCAAACAAACTGTCAGAACGGGTTTGGACTTTACTGTGCTTCAAAATGTAATAATGTCTAATGAAAAGAAGTTTTATTGTTTTCAAAACTTATTTTATTTATTTTTCTACAAATTTTGATTTCATTTTTTTTATTGCAAAATCAAAATATCCGTCATTTTAAAAACTCATCGTACCGCTTCGTTTATCTAATTTCCATTTTTCCCATACTAGAATAGAAATAAGTCATACGCTTGTATTAGATTTTAACATAGATAACATTATTTGCTTAAATTTTATACCTCGCTAACGCTCAGGATAAAATTATGCTCAAATAAAATCTTCAACAAATGTATAGCTGCAAAGAATTACAAATATTTCTAAAATCACAAAATTTTAGTGCCATGATTTCCCTCTATTTCAATGGCAATCAAATTCTTTTTTCTTATTTTTGCAAAGAAATCATACAGAGTGGAATTAATATTTGTGAAACATTTATACTTTTCACATATTGGATATTTTAATAATTCATTTACTATAGAGAAATCAGAATCAAGCCTATAGCATACGACCAATGCAATCACTAGATGTCTAGACAAATCAATTTAATGTCTGTGAAAGATCAGCATCCAAATGGCTTTCTATATTTGAAATATCAAATTATTTCTTAATATGGAATGACGAAATTTGTTTTCACTTGATATTTTTCTGAACTAGTATTCAACCCTTCAATGTAATATATGGATAGAAATACATTTATAAAAGGATATGGATTCTGACTTACAACTTATATAGACATAATAGGTGCATTATACATTGTCTCAAATACTCACGTTATACATTCAAGAGGAAAGCATTTTTTAACTTTTGTCCATCCGTCATCCGTCCCTTAACCTTTCACATTTTAATTTTCTCCTCTGAAATCACTGGGCTAAATGGAATTAAATTTGGCAGGATGTATCTATATTAGGTCCTTTATAAAATTTGCTCCATTCGTCTCCATCGGACAAAAAACATGGCCACCATGTGCAATTGTTGTTTCTGTTTTGCTGAGTTTATTAAAATCTTCTCTGAAACTGCTTTGTCAAATGGAACAAAACTTGACAGGAGGTCCTTTATAAAGTTTCCTCAGTTTATACCGATCGGACTAAAAATACATATATGGCCGCCATGGGCAGTTCTTGTTTCTGATTGGCTGATATAAAAAAAAATCTTCACAGGAATGCTTGGCCAAATGGAACGAAACTTAACAGGAAGCATCTATCAGAGGTTCTTTTTTTTCATCCTGATTGGACGATAAGCATGGCTGCCATGGGCAATTCTTGTGTCTGATAAAAAAAAGAAAATATTTCTCTGAAACTGCTAGGCTAAATAGAGTCTAACTTGACAGAAAGTGTCTATGGCTTATAACAAAAATCTACAGAACCGCAGAACTGCTTGATACCAAACATGGTATGAACGTTCCTCATAAGGTGCCAATCCTCACTCAAGATGGCCACCAGCAAATGATTTAGGTTAACATAAGACCCAATGAGAAACTCATGCAGAAATCGTCTGGAGAACCACTGAATTTTAAAATATGCTGACCTGTAATTAGTAGGACCTTGATGCAGAAAAAATGGTCTCTACAAGGCTTACCACACTTCATAATGATATTGAGAATTAACTTCTCTCTTTGAGGTACATCAATAAAAACGGCTTTCATTCTAGGTGACCGATACAGGCTCCGCCCTATGAGCCTCTAGTTTTCGTTTTTTTTATATTTTATTTTTTTAGCTCATCTAGCCTATAGGCCATGTGAGCTTATTTCATCACTTTGCGTCCGTCGTCGTCCATCGTACGTAATCTTTTCACATTTTGATCTTCTCTCAAACTACTTCGCGGATTGTAACCAAACTTTGTAGGAAGGATTTTTAGAAGGACATCTACAAACAATCCACCATTGGTTCCGGTTTAATGAACAACATGGTCGCCAGAGGCCATCTTTGTTTTTCACTGGCCAATATTCAAAAATCTCTGAAATTACAGTAAGAAATATTTTGTAACCTTGCATGATTAATGAAAACAATACCCTATACAGATCGAGTTTTGGTTGAGATTCATCCTCTTAACCGACGGCTGCGGCTGTTCAAAGTTTCCATTGCAACCATATGGGGAAATACTTTTTTGTCAATTGCTCAGGAAATAATGGGCAGATTGTAACCAGACTTGAAAAGGAATGATTTATGGAAGGACCGCTACCCACTCTATACCTGGCTGTAAGAATCCATCTTTTATTTTGATTGGTCAATTTTCAAAAATCTTCTCTGAATCTACATTATATGTTTTGAAACTTTGTAGGATTAATGACAGCAATACCTCTACAAACAATCCAATTTTTGTTGAGATTCATCAGCTCAAGCAATGGCTGTGGCTGTTCACAAGTTTCCATTTAATCCATCTGGGAAAAGACTTTCGTCATTTGCTCAGGAATGGGCAGAATGTAACATAAGTTCGCAGGAATCTCATATGGAAAGACGGATGCAAATGATTCACCTTTTTGGGGTCAAAGGCCATATATCAAGGTTTCTTTGAAATTGTGTGCATTTTTTTAAAGCCTTGTGGATACAAAAAGGCTTATAATTTATATCCTAATAAAAGACAGGTGAGTGATACAGGGTCAATTGAGCCTCTAGTGTTTTCTGTTTGTAGCGAATACAAACAAAATGCAGACATCACCACAGAAGCCGAGAACGAGGAATCGGAACAAAGCAGTGAGAGTTGTGGATCCACAAGACGGTTTCCATTGGATGTCATTTATAAAATTTCAAGCACATCAACCGGAAAGTGAATGACAGAGTCGAAGCCGGAATGAAAGAAAACGCTTGGAAGCATATAGAGACACGTTTGACTCATACATACGAGAAATGAGAAAGCATTACCTTGGACTGATCTCCTGGCATCAAGACATGAATAAAGACCCCGTACATAGAAAGATCAAGAAAACGGCTAAACGCTAAACGCTTGAGAGAAGAGGGAGACTATGAATCAACAGAATCATGGGAATATGCCGTAGAAAAATGAAAACATCTGCTTAACCGTGTATTGAACGACTACGACCACAACCAGCTAAAGACAACAATGACTCTGTGTGACAGAGGAATTGGAACTAACATTAACATTATAAAGAAAAACCCCCTAAAATATATACTAGTAATTTAAAAAAAGATAATAAAAAAAGGGAAGAAGGGGTAATGGAGCATATATTTGTTTATGCATATATAGCCAGTCACAAGCCTGGAAAAATGCAGTGGCCTAAAAAAATAGGGAAGGGCTAATACAGCCTATCTTATGATAGCCAGTCACAAGCCTGGATAAAAGAAGAGTGGCCTTTCAAATGACCAGGAAGTAACGACAATCGACAGTCACTAGCAGCAGCAGATGCAGCAGCAACGAACAGCGACAAGCAGCAGCAGCAGCCACGAACAGCCACAAGCAGCAAAAAACCATAATGAGCACGAGAGCATGGTGCTGAGTAGCGATTAGCAGTGAAGAGCATCACGGACCAAGAGAAGAGCAGCAGCAGCATCAGCAGCACTTCTGGTTTCGGTCAGGTGACTTCCGCTTCCGCTAACGTCACTTCCGCTTCCGATGACGTGATATCCGGCACCTCCTCAAGTCCGACTTGAACTGAACCCATATTCTACTTTTGTAGTTTATCAAGATTGCTGAGGTCCAGTTTCATAAAAATTTTCACGAAATGAATTTCCAAAGATTAAAATTGATATGTGTTGAACTATCTAAACTTGTCTTGACCTATCTTGATTGTTATAAATTAATAAAGTTGATGTAAATTATACTTAGCTTGTATATCTTATTTTGAGACTCCAAAGAACTGATAAAAATAGATATTAGCATGTGATTACAACCGTATGTCTTTGCAGTTCAGTGTCAACATATTTTAATTGATTTTTCTCATAATGTATGTGTCTGGTATTTTGCCATTAAAAAGTGAAGAATCGCCCCTTTCTTTTTCACCTGGCACAAAAGGTAATGCATTTACATTGTAAACATCATTTATCTTCTATGTTTAAGTAGAATTATCGGTATGTAGTAAATTATCTTTATTGCGGAAAATGAAATTACAGGAATGGACTAGTTTCTTTTTTCTCCTCTAAAGAAGCCTTGTAAAACTTATCTTCATACGAAAATAAGAACAGTTTGTCCCTATATGCATTCCGGCAGGCTATAGCGAAGTTTTTTCATATTTATTGTTTTTCTACAGTACTGATTGTTTCGGGAAATTTGAATTGTTCTCTTCGTCATTTTTGAACTCTGAATAGTGCTTTAACTTCACCAGGTAAAATTTGACCTTTTCTTAATTCTGACTGCTTGTTAGGAGTGTTTAGTTTCATTGTTCATAATGTTTTTTTGATGATGGTTTTGCTTTCTAAGTTTTGATCACAAGCGTACATGATGGTCAGTCCAGCACTGCGCATTGTACGTAGGGTGTGTAATTTTTATTTTTTAAGTTTTTTTTTAATCATTTTTTTTCGCATTGATTTCATCTTCTGTTCTACATATAAATAAATTTGTTTTCCGACCTCTTTAATTTCATTCATCTTTCCCTTTCCCCCTTTATCTCCATGTCCATTTCCAAATACTGTTCTAAGCTGAGAAAGCAACCGATACTCCTGAATCAACTAATAAAGTTGATGTAAATTATGCTTATCCTATTCCAATGAACATAATTATGTTTCTCTTAACCTTAGCTGAAACTTGCTTTAATATAAAAACGATCAAATGACCAAGTGTTTACAACCGTATGTCTGTTTACAGTTCACGGTCAACATATTTTATTTTATTTTTATCATAATATATGGTAATTGTGCCATTAAAAACTGTAGGAGCGCGCCCCCCCCCCCCCTCTTTTTTCACCTGGTACAAAAGGCAATAAATTTACATTTTACATGTAGTTTTTTAAATTAGAACAGCCAGGCACCAACACCTAATAAAACCTAAATAAATGTCGATGTCTGATCGCACATTTGTTTTGTGTCATCTCGTAATAAGGACACCTTTACTAATATATAAGAAGAGTCTGAGCCTAGGAAAAGATGAATGTATTTTATTGTACGAGCGATCAGTTTCTTGTGGATCTACGCAAGTTTGGCAACAGCTTAATGAGTTCCATGTTGACGCTTACAAAGCAACCGAAATTTGTATCTACCAAGGTCAATCCTTATATCTGTCTTTATAATAAAGTGCATCTGGTCGAAAATTGGAGCAAAACGTTTTTTGAGATTCTCATTCTTTCCCGAATAATAAACTTTATCGGCAATTCGTACATATTTCCTTTGATCTTTTTGTCTAATATTTTCGAGTATCACTGAAAATATCAGGCAATACATTGTGTGACGTAATGCGGAAGAATCTACTTATCTGATCGTCAAATGAAAATGGATTACAGAAATTATCGATGACAAGTCGTCAATTCTCGCAAATTGTCAATATTTTCCTTTCCCAAAAATGTGTTTCAAAATGATGTCACGCGCCAATGATTGGTCAACCGCATTACAAACTTCTACCGCTATGGAAAATAGTGCACATTAAAATTTAGTTGCAAAAGTGATATTTTCAGAAAAAATGAATAACCGATAAACTTCGGGCTCGTCTAGATATTCCACATGATATAGTCAGTATCAAAAACGAAACTATCTATTATTCTATATATACATGTATATCAAATCTTTCTTGCTGTTTAAAAGGTCACGAACAGCTACATTTTATCACGGAAAAAATAGTTAATCATAGCAACGCAGATATTCTATACAATGTACCAGCCATACGTCTTTAAATTGTGCTAATTAATAATAACATGGAAGTTGGAATTCAATAGTGATGAGCTGCACCACGTACACATGTATGCATACTTTCGGTTTTTTCGTATTTTTCAAAATAGTATATTTATTTATATTTGCTAAAAAAGTCCTGATAAAAGGATGAAATGTAAAAGGTGCGGAGAAATATCTTATATAAACAACCCGGCAATAATGACTCCTACGCACAATTTGATCACGTACTTGCTTGCATAAGATTATTCAATCTACAAGTGACAGAAAATATAAGATCGCTATTAGAATTTGTTTGACCGACACGAAGTTTCTTTCTCATGTGTCAGACTAGATATTGTCTGGTTTTTTTTATTGATTTCTTTACTGAATTTTCTCAACGTGGCCTTATCACGACCCAAGCTAGTTCTAAAACAAGCCATTTAACGTCAAATGAATATATTCAGGTAACGCAGTAAATGCCTACCCATTGCTAACAATATTTTTACGACGAAAATCAATTTACCCAACAGGAAAACTGTCCACAATTAGCCATTACTATCAAAATTGACAAAAGGATTTTTTACGGCGTTATCGGAAAATATCTTGTATGTGTTGACATTCGTCACTATGGAATGTGAATTTTCTAAATAAATTGTCGGACAATGAAATGGTTTACGTGTTCTTAATAAAAAAAGGACTTCAGAGAAAATTATGATTTAGTACAAGAATTTATCTGTTCCCTATACAAAACTTGATAATATAAAAAGAAAATAAAAGCATAATAAAATGGCTAACAGAAAAGGGCAACAATGACACAACAATCAAAGAACGCCAACCAAAAACAGACAAAAAATAACATAAAAGAGCATAAAACACAGTCATAAACACAAAAGAGAGGTACTGTCGTGATACATGTAGTTGGTACAGACTCTGAACAGTGGTGGTACTAAACTGTTTTATGGGTATCCAAACCTCACGAGTCCATCTATTTAATATACAGATACTAACCTACTTTTCCTTAAGCTATTTCACTAAATTCATTTAATTCTAGCCTTGAATGGTTTGACGCGTTGAAAATTTCCATTATATTAAGTCTCCAAAGAATTGAAGTAACAAGTTTAGGTTATTGCGTACAGTCAATTAAAGAATGTTCCCTATCCTATAATTAAGTTTGATCACTACGTATCTTCTGTCAATAGTCAATAATGATAACGCTAATTGGTCACTGAGCCGATATCCTTGTCCTTTCTATGACACTTCGTTAGGCTACTGTCAATACTGTGTGTAATCACTCTGAATGGCTTTCATTGTACCTCATTCCGAGTTTATTATTCATTTGATTTCAATATTATCAAACGAATGATGAGGGGGTTAATGCACACGAGTTAAAGTTACTCAGACAAGATTATGTTGTTCCTAGGCTGAAATCCTCATCTGAAAAATTCTACGGTCGTCTCTACGGACTCCTAGATTGATATAAAAAATCAGGTTCCTAAATCAAATATGATCTCTTCCAAATACCATAGTTTTGTTAGTTCTATATCACCGACAGTGGCATTTTCCTGGTTTGACACGAGCAACCGGTGGCTGTCTTGAATGTATAGGAGACAGGAGAGTTGAGTAGAGTTTGGTATTTTGGAATTTGTCCTCTGCCTTACTTCTTCCGAGTTTGTTATTTTATTTTTTTCTTTAAATTCTTTTACTGTTTTGTATAGTGTTTCTGTTGGGTGTTCTCTTGCTTACCGTTTTCGGTTTTGGATGGCTCGTCTTCACCTTGCCTATGATATACTGGAATAGGATAAGGAAGAGAAAGAGAGTGTTTTTGTTTAAAACTTGTCTTTTGCTATAAATTACCCATAATAGAACATACTATTTGTATTTCTAAAAAGTCTGACTATAATGACTCTCTGTTGATTCTATTTGTTTTGTTTTGTGTTTTTTTTGGTCTTTTTCGGCGATTTGATTAGTTGATTGATTGTGATGCCATTGTTGACTTCCCTGTTATCCGTTTTATTATTCATTCTTTTAAACATTAGTTAACACGCAGTGGAAATGTATGATGCTAAAAAAAGGCTACCAAATCATGTTACACAGATCTTTGCCAAGTTTGTCTGCCTCTTACATCTTCATATTGCACAATTGTTTTCTAACTTTGATGTGAACAGTTTAAAATATATATGTTTCGAACAAAGACACATTCTAATGAATAATAATTTATTATATGTATTGCCCCTTAAGAAGGTAGTGTGATATTAATTCTGCAGTACGATCTTCATCTCATCAAAATATGTATTTATAACCATTATGACATTAAAGAATCCTCGTTGTCATTGGCTGTGTTGTGGTACTGTAGCTAATAGTAATATCAGCTGTTGTTTACCCTTTCATTGTGTAAATTGTCATTTTCATTTATAAAAAAAAATTAAGTGTCCGTCATGGGTTGAAACGAAGATTTTAGTGAACCTAAACGTTTGATAGTAAAATCTTTCATCGTCCTTTATATTCCATAAATATTTTTATATTATCCCGTTACCTCCATAATATCCGCTTGAAAGTCCAATGTAACTAATTATTTATATAATGTTTTATTTTCTATACCTCATGTATAAACCGTAAAGTTCAATTATCACAAACTCTAGTTGCTTCGCATCACGGTGCGGAGCTATTAGTTTCAGTAGACATACACGCCATCTTGAAATATTTACTGATCGCTGACTGGTTACTTTATGATGCGGCTGAGATACAGCAACAGCCATTGGTTTAAATGAGATAAAGAATTACAGATTTTACTCGATCGGGATAAGTCATCAAAAGCCGGAAAATTAACTATGTGTATATCAGTTCCGACCAACTGTCATTACATGTTTTTGTAATATTCATATATTCTGAAATTCATTATTGAACTCAATTATTAATACGTGTATATTTGCTTTGTTAATCTGCAATAAACACGGTTTGTTTTGCTTAATCGTATACACTATCATCCTATGTTTACAACAAAAAATGCATGATCTCTACTTTATAACCTCTGCCAATCTAGGCACACCTCCAGAGTCGTGTCTATTTGTTGTATTCATATCAATCAATATCTAAGAATACCACAATTTCAATACTTAATCAACAACCACATGCTCACATATTACCATAAATTAAGATACAGCGAAGCAGTGCACAGCTTTTTAGAAAGCTAAAACTTGTTACTGTTTTGATCTGTCCTTTCTAGATCGTCCAGGAGTAGTTGATATCTTTTATTTTCTAATCTTTCAATAGCAGAACCAGATTCGTCTTCATTTGATGGAACACTACGAATGACGAAGAAACAGCATGGTAGAATAGATTTATTTTCTTTATAAGTGATATTTAAATTGAGACTTATTCGTGTTCAATTTTTTTCCTCTGTGATTGATTTGTAATGACATCACGTATATAATTCGTTTCTTGGGAGTTTACTCCATCCAAACAATACAAACCAACTGCAATTCATGGTTAAAATAACACTGTAAGAATATAATACACGATGTTATATTATACTGGTTGGAAATACATGTATACTGAATGACAATTATTTCTGCGTATGTAGAGGGAAAAACTAACTTTCGGTACGGAGGGTCGTATACCGACAATAGGGTGTTATTCTCCATGTGGTATCCTGTTGCTAAGGATAAAATACAACCCGTCGTCAAGAGGAGTTAATCCTAGTTAAGATTGAAATGCCACATCTCTGTCAACCAATGAGAAATCAGGATGTTTGCATAAAGTATAATATATCATTATATCAATACTTGTTCAAAAGGTCCGTATGCATGTATGCGCTATTTTCAATATATCGGCAAAGGTATTACGGAGCGATAAGACAGTGTCCGTTAGATCAACATCGAAAGGAAATTTGTTAAAACCGTAACGTAATATACAATATGTACAAACTAATAACCAAAAGACAAAAAAGAAATAGAACAAACAGCACAGAAATGAAATAACTAAAGGTGAGAATGGACTGTCATAACAATAGACTGACATTAGGGGGTTTTGACGTTTAAGTTTATCCTGCTCTGTTAACGACACACGACACATCTAAAACTTTGATATAAACACAGTAATAAAACTAGAAATTGGTGTCCATGCCCGCACTGAACAAGTAAAAAAAATAATTAACAGTGAAAAGTTAGCAATTTCACAATTTCAGTCTGAAAATTAGAACCCTGAATCAAATTTCAAAACTGAAAACCTTATTGCACATCTAAACATAGTTAAGAACGATATTATAAACAAAAGAAACCACTGAAACAAAAAAATGAATGAGTATTTCCAGAGACAAAGCAAAATTTGCAATTTCACCATTTTCGGTCCCAAAAGTTGATCCCTTAATAGATTTTCAAAATTAAAACCCTTTTCGCACATCTACAGAAAATAAAGAACAATATTATATACAAATAAATTTGCTACATCTAAATGAAAAATGAAAGAGGAGTTTAACGCACAAGCTTAAATTCACTATTTCCGAAATACAACCCCTGTGCGCCTCAAGTTGTCAGAATCAAAATTCTAAAACCTTATTGCGCATCTACATACAGTATGTGACAATATTTTACAGAAACTAAAAGCATAAAATGAAAAATTAATAAGGAGTTTAGTTTAAATTTCTAATTTTCGAAATTCGACCTCTGTGGACCCCAATTTTTGAAAATCGCGATTCTAAAACCTAATTGCGCATCTACATATAGTATATGACAATATTGTATTGAAATTAAATGCATGACATGAAACATTAATGAGGAGTTTAGGTCACAACCTTAAATTCCAACTTTGAAATTCGACCCCTGTGGGCCCCAAGTTTTGAAAATCAAAATTCTTATAGCGAATCTACATTCAGTTTGTGATAATAGTGTATAGAAACTAAATGCATGAAGTTAAAAATGAACGAGGAGTTCTGGAGACAAAATTATCTAACGGACGGACAGACAGACAAACGGACGGACAGACGGACGGACGGTCAGACGGACAGATTACAAATATTACCGAACTTCATTCGAAGAGCGGGGTAAAAATGATAGTAAAACGATACCACCACCATCAATATGCAATTACAACAAAAATGAACACATCAATGATAATAACAATAATTATTATAAACTTAGTACAAAATAAAAATAACATTGGAAAAAATGTAATTTGTCGAAACAAAATCTTTTTATAATAACAATACATGTATGTGTGTACAATGTACACATTTCTTTAAATTACGACTCGTTAGTTGAGCAGGACGCCAAATTATATACTCTCTCAAAAAAGAAACGCAACATCAGATTATCTTTTTGAAATATTATTTTTCCGGACAAATAACCAATAAATATCAAAATATATGTACACATGATCATAATTACACCTTCATAAAAAGTTTCCAGGTACAATCATTTAAATTCATCCACCCGTAAACGACTTTGGTCGCAATCTGGGACACCCTACGATTTACGCATTGCCAAAAACTGGGTCGACTTTCACGTGCAAATCATGGGTTATTTTTTAGCTCAGTCAGTCGGTATAAAAACCCGGTATTTCTTTTCATGAATGCATTCGTAAAATAAAATTCTGATGAGGTGACGCTATGCCAAGGTTAGACGCTGCTACCCGGAATATCGCTATCGGACGACTAGAGGCCGGAGAATCACAGAATGCTGTTGCTGTAACGTACAATGTTCATCGTAGCACAATTTCACGCCTTTGGGGACGCTACCTGCAGCTTGGTACTACGACAGATCGGCCACGTTCAGGGCGCCCGCGTGTTACAACCAGGGCGCAAGATCGTTACATCAGACTTTTCCATCTGCGGAATAGGACTATTGCTGCAACAGAAACAGCTGTAAACGTCCCTGGGTTGCGCCGTATATCAGCACAGACAGTACGCAATCGGTTACGTTCTCATGGATTGAGGGCAAGAAGACCTTACTTTGGAGCAACACTGAGACGCCAACACCGCCGAGCGAGGGTTAGATGGTGTACTACAGTTCGTGCATGGAATTTACAGAACTGGAGAAGAGTATGGTTCAGCGATGAGTCACGTTTTCAACTGGAAAAGCGAGATGGTCGCATACGTGTGTATAGGCGCCGAAACGAACGTTTTGCGCAAAACTGTGTTGTGGAGAGAGACAATTTTGGCGGAGGCAGTGTTATGATGTGGGCCGCTATTTCTTATGCCAGAAACACACAGCTGATACATATCCAAGGCAATCTGAACGCTGTTAGGTATAGAGACGAAATTTTACGACCTCATTTATTGCCCGTAATTGACATTCGGAGAGAAATTTTTCAGCACGACAATGCCCGACCACATACAGCACGTGTAACAGTAGACTTTTTAGAACAACAGAATGTCAATGTGATCCGTTGGCCGTCACGATCACCCGATCTTAATCCAATTGAACATTTGTGGGATGAAGTGGATCGGCGCGTGCGCCAACGACAACCACCACCGCAAAATCTGCAACAATTACAGCAGGCACTTCAGTTTGAGTGGCAAAGGATACCGCGTGTTCGAACTCAGCGTTTAATTCAATCTATGCCAAGAAGAGTCGGGGCTGTGTTACAAGCAAATGGTGGACATACCAGATATTGACAATTTATGAGTGATTTATTGACAATATGTGACAAACTGTGATATTCCAAGGTGAAAGAACTCATGAACAAGAAGTGTGCCAATTTTTGCATTCCTGTGTAAATTATTTATATCATAAATTATGAAAATAATATATGAAGTAAATTTCCTATTTTCTGTATGTTGCGTTTCTTTTTTGAGAGAGTATATATATATATTTCACTTTTCGTTCAGTATTTAAAGGTTGGGCTCTGTAGGCCTTACCTTGCCATCATCATTCTCTGTTTTTCCGTCATTTGATGTAATATCAATTTATCTTTAGTTTATGCATTATTGATTAGATTGCGTAACTGTTTAAATGATACTTAAGGAGTATTAACGCTTAGGCCGACTCTGCGATCCATAGTTAACAACTATATAACGTTTATTTCCTGTGAGATAGATAAAACCTTTATTAAGACAAAATGGTTACTTCAATTTTGTTTTTCTTGTACAGGTGTTAATTTCGTTTTGTTAATACACCTACATGCAGACTAAACATCTTTAGACAGGATACGACGGGACGTCTACTCTTAGTTTATCGGAGCTATGGCAGAATGCAGTTGTTGTATAAATCTTTAGCTTCTACCAGATTGCCCAATGTATTTTGTATGTCACAGGGCTGTCCTTGTATTTTTAATCCAAAAGAGTCAGCTAAGCTTTATTTATGTATAGTCGAACTTCGATAGCTCGAACTCGTATTCCTCGAACACCGCGGTTAGCTCGAACCGTTTAGAAATTCCCGTAAATTTTGCCTTTACTTTCATATTTCTCCAACAATGATTTTTCGAAAAGTCGAACAAAAAGTTTGGTCCCAACAATGATATTGTGTATTTTACTATTGAATGGACCAGAGTGTTACTTACGACTTGCGGGTGTTACAAAAATAGATTAGTATGACAGACAAATGTTTAAAGTTCGATGTAATAAAGATGTCATAATTATTGATAATTAATTATTATCAATTAACCTGTTTAATTAAAAACATTTCATGGTAAAAACCAGTTGAACCAACTTGTATACGGTATGGCACTATAAATTTTCCATACTTGAACAAATTTCAGTAACTCAGAGTATCGATAACTTGAACAGATTTTAACTTGGAGTTCGAGCCATCGAAGTTTTACTGAATGTGGTTTTCAACAGTTGTTCCTTGGTACATTTTATTCACTATCCAAATCTTTAAGAACTGAATATTAGGTATTTACTGTTTATGTTTCTGTTTAGAGTACTTTTCATCTGGTGACAATTAAATTTATATACATGTATAACTAAAAACTTATCTTACAACATTTTGATTTTATGAATGAAAAACACAATCCAATTAGGGATAGAAGCATACAATAGAGAACATAACACAACAACAAAAATGTGATAATAAAGAAGATATGTAAACAGTTAATTGTTATGATAATCCTCTCTCCTCAGTTCTAATTAATGATTGCTTTATAAATGATGTAACTGTTTTAATATCACTTGGTGTTGACGGATTCAGAAGCTTTTAAGTTTCTCAATGTTAGTAAAGTTATTAAAATATTTTCTACTGTATTACAAAACAACTATAACCAGAGGCCCAGAGGACTGAGCCTGTATCGCTCACCTGGCAGAAACAAGAATTGCCCATGGTTGCCATGTTTGTCGCATGATCTGGACAAAATTAGAAAACTTTAACCTCCCACTGATGCTTCTTGTCAAGTATCGTTTCATTTGGCCAAGCTGTTACAGAGAAGAAGATTTCTTTATATCAGCCTACCACGAATTACCCATGGCATCAGGATGAAAAAAAACTATTTCATAAAAGACTTTCCATAGATGCTTCCTGTCATGTTTGGTTGACAGTTTTGTCCAATTAGTTCCAGAATATATATATTTTTTTTAAAATCAACCAATGAGAAACAATAATTGCCCATGACGGCCATGTTTGTTGCCCGATCAAGACGAAATCTTATGAAGAAAGTTTGTAAAAAACTTCCCATAGATGTTTCCTGTCAAGTTTCGTTCCATTTGACCAAGCGACCTCAGAGGAGAAGATTGGTTTATATCAGCAAATAAAAAAAAAAAAAAAAAAAAAATAACACAACTGCCCATGGCGTCTATATTTGTAGTCCAATCAGGACGAAATGAGTATATTTTATAAAGGACCTCCCATATACATGTACATATACGCTTCTTGTCAAGTTTCGTTCTTTTCAGAGAAATTTTTTTTATATCAGCAAATCAGAAACAAGAACTGTCCATGGTGGCCATATTTGTAGTCCGATCTGGAAAAAATGAGGAGACTTTGTACAAAACCTCCCATAGATGCTTCCTGTCAGGTTTCATTCCATTTGGCCAAGAAGCTCCAGATTTTTTTTAAATAACCAATGAGAAACAGGAATTGCCCATGACGTCCCGTATATGCTTCTTGTCAAGTTTTGTTCCATTTTTCCAAGCAGTTTCAGAGGAGAAGATTTTTGAAAACTCGGCCAATCAAAATCTACAAGTGCAAAGTTTTACATGTCTTCATTTTTTATGTTTTCTTCGATGACTCAATAAGGTTAATTCACCAACAAAAGATTGTCTAATAATTCTAACGTTTAGACTTTGAAAATACGAAAAATCCATTTTATGAACTGAGGTGTCCAGGCAGTAGGAATTTCAGTATCAAGATCCTATCTTTATTCTACATATAAATTCATATACATCATAACACTGAAAACATTTATTTGTATAACGTAATGTTAGCCATTAATTCGTCGTGTAGAAATCAATAAATCTTAACAAATTTGTTGACAATTGAAAAATAAATTCTAAAAATAAATGATCTGACTTAATTTCCTTCATACCGCCCGATTGTGGTGCGTTTTAAACCGAAGTTCACGGCGTATTTTTATTTGCGTTGAAGTCATAACGTCCACGTAGAGGTTATTTTTTTGGACTGGAATTATTCCAACAAGCATCTTCCTATTTACATTCATCCTAATCTTCTATTTAACCTCTATCGTACATGACGTACTTGAAATGTCAAAATTCAATTAAAATATATATCATGGAAAAGAACTTCCCGTCAGTCAAATTTATTTCTGACGAGAATAAAATGTATTTGGATCAAATAAAACCAGTCCTTGACCTGATACTTTTTTTAAAGATGTTTCTTTAATTTGGCTGATTCTCATTAAATCATAAACCTTGGATTCTTTTTTTTATGTATGCACATTTTCTAAAAGCAATGTCGAAAACTTTATCATGATGTATATATGGATGATTCTTTGTTTTTTTAATAGCAAGATAAACTTCGATATAATCCAATGAACTATTATGTGGATATATTACATATTTATTTTGTTATTTTAGGGATATCCGATCAGTTAGGGAAAATCGCCGGGATTATCACTTCCTTCCCGGTAGCTGATTCCTTTTTCGATGATCCTGAAGCAAGATATGTTTAAATGAATAACCGCTAACGGCTGCTGTATTCTGTGTTAAATGAATTATGGTTCTTAACGAGAATTTACAGCCGCAACAAAACTACACGCTTCTATATTGATCAACCGGGATTATCAAGGGTTTCATCAACAGTTTCAATATGTTGTGTCATGTGGAAGAAGCGAGAGTGTCAATACGGGGTGCATATTATAAGTCCCGGAATTTGAAGCTTTATTAAGGGTTCAAACACGATAATCATAGAATACATACTGTTGTACATGAAGTCCGTGCACCTACATCATGGTAATTACTTGTTTTGTTTCTTGATTTTTGCCACCATGGGAGTTGGAAGCATCTAAGATCATATTTTTTCGTGTGTTTTGATATTTTTCTATTTTTTCTTAACCATATTAAAAAAAAAGGTGAAGGTGGTGCTCCACGAAACTGGTTTAACCCAACCTCATTTCATGCGCCTGTCCAAACTCAAGAAAGTACATGTATGGTCATAAATGTTTTTGTTGGTTATCTTTTTACTTAATATACTTGATGATATTCTTGTTTGCAAATGTAAGACATTATAATTTTCTGTTGAACACTATTATATATGTTAAGGTGTAACAAGAATTAAGTTAAAATTTACAAAGGTGTCAAATGAATACAAAGGGCATATGGTATATACTAGTATACATTGTATAGTTCCTCTCCTGTTATACTACAGTACAATATATTTCCGTGATGTAAATACAACCCCGCTAAGTACTATGAATTAAAAAGACTTGGCAAAAAACAAATGTCGCCATTTTTTTTACATCGCCAGTGTCACTCTTATAAATTATCTGTACGTAAAGTTTTTCTTTTTTAAATTTAAGATCCCCATGACTAAAATTTTGATTAGATTTTGTTTGTTTACATTATTTATGCCTTGAAATCCACGCCGAATGGAGGTCAAGTATTCTATTGATGATAACAAAGCACGCGATTGGTTAGATGGTTACAATGAACCATTAGAAGATTAACTGGGCGCAGCCATTTTATGATTGAGCCTAAAAATGAACACCACCATTGCTTAGGATTGGTGAATATCATATTAATTCGTAAATGATTTAAAACGAGAGTGGCTCTTTATTCAAAATACTAATATTCTCAATAAAACTATTTCGCTTGAATGTTTAAAAATGTATGCAAGATTTTAATGGTCGGCCCCGGGATTTTCGGAAAAATTGCATCCTACCCCCAATGTTAAGCTAATTTTCATGCAAGAAAAGCAACGAAAACATAGATTTAAAATTTTAAACATTGCTTTAAATTATTCCATTACACTTCCGCTACAACGGAATGCTATAATTTGTATATTAATATGGAATTTTATCAAATTTAAATACATGTTATGGTACCCACATATGGGGAATAACACAGAAAGTGTAATTAATTATTGTTTTCAGATAAAGGTACAGTATCAGGGGAATTTAAAGATCGACTGAACACGTGCCTGAAATTATAAAGTTATAAGAAAAAACTATTATCCCCTTTTCTTTTATAACGGGTATAAAGGTACAAGAATCTAATATTCACCCACAAGTTCTGTTTTATTACAAAGCACGAGTCGTATCTGGAAAGTAAAAGTATACATGGCAACGTGCCAAGGAATTCAAGATTAAACACTATCATGTTCATCTGGATACTTGCCAATCATGGCACGCGCCTTGTTTAGGGTTAATGCACAATAACTGCAACAATCTGTATAAAATTTACACAGTGGTAAAAAACCACCTCGGTGGTCACGTGATTTCTTGCTCGACTGAAGTGCGGAATATCGCGGGTTCGATGCCAAGACTTTTAAATTTGTATTTGCAATTTCTCTGCCAAGCATTTAGGTTACACTCCACTAATTATCTTAGTTTCAGAGAAATGCACCCCAGAATTTTATTAATTATTAGAGTTGGTAAAGTTTGACTACATGATAGATAAATAATAAATGTCTTAATCTCATAATTGTAATATTGACTGAAAGAGGATAGAAAATACGAAAACATTAACTGATTTTGCTTCTGACACGTAATGGGAGGTCATAAACTGGGACTTGTGAATTGACATGTGGTGTGTAAAACTTTGACAGTGATAATCGGCACCTGCACTGGTAAGTTAAATTGCGAAAAAAAGAGCCGGAAAAGTAAACCTTTTTTCCCCACATATGTAATGGAATGTTATGCAGAATCTGAAAAATTAAGTCTCAATTGGATTGAAACGCTGCGCCAGACCTCAATTTTAAGCCAAAGTGGAGTGAAATTTAACATTTTTAAAGCTTTTTTATGAAAATGTTTGAAATGTTGCTATGCCAATGGTACTATTAATTTGTGGAGTGCAACCTTAGCATTTAGAAGTAAGAGCGAAGACTGGTCAGGTCGGAGTCAGAGTAATGTGTCCGGATAGGTAGACATGCCTTCCTGTGGATTGTTAGCACGTTAAAAATACGATTCAGCGTCTCGTTCTAGCACAAAGTATGTCAACATGTCCTGATATCCATGTAATATATGACACTGGACGTTAAACAATAATCCAGCCATTCTCTTAGTTGGATAAAACAACAACTACAAAAATAATAATCATCATCATTACAACAATAAGAAGAAATGACCATTACAAGAATCTGAGGATTATCCCAACATATTTTAATACTGCCATATGTTAGTCCACCCTTGGCAGGTCTCGAATTCCCACCGTTGAGACACTGTATTGTATCTATTCGTTTGGCACTATGTTCAGCGCCAAAGACCACTCGGTAACCTCCACTGTATAAGATTAGCCATGTAAAGAACATAATGCTCGAACGTGTATAACCTACTTTTTACGCCTCATAAACCGCGAAGGTTTATTCCTAAACTGAGCATAGTAGGTTATACTTAACCTGTCCGAACTTTCAAACATTCCATCAAAATATGTTGGATCCCAAATTGCAGATAGACGCCTTTGAATATTTGATTTAGCTCGGGAATATATAAAATGCGGACTTTAGACGTCACAGTACCAAAAATGGACTATACATTCTAATATGACCTGCCTCAAACGCTTTTGATCTACATCCGTGATATACATTTTGTACAATGTATTGGTTCCAACGTCACAGACACCAGACCGTTTGTTTGGCAACGTCATAGTAAAGTTTCCCACAAGACTTAACGACGTCATAGTATAACTCTCTTTCGCTCGTGGCAAAATATTTGGCATAAATCGCCTACAGGTGGTAAATTCGGGATATTTTCAAGCCACCGTGAATTATTTCCATTCTAATAGGACAATTTCTGCGACATTTTGAAACACCGCAACATAGGTATTTATATCTTTTGGCAACTATAAGGAATATTTTTTAAATAAAAACAATGTGATTTTATTTCACAATAAATCGTTTTTCAAACTATCACATGCCTACTACATTTAAGCCACCCAAAGATACATTTTAAGGATGTCAAATTTCATTTAATTTGAATATAGTGATAACAGTCAGCTCTTATTATTACTTACATTGCTTTTTCCTCTTTGATGTTGTTATTTATTACGTTTAATCTGTACAAATGTGTGTTTTCTGTAAGCATTTGTCTAATATGAGAAATTATGAGGATAGTGTACTATCACAGTAACTGATTAAATGCATGCAGAAGGATTTGGTGCAGGACACGATGGACGTTTTGTGAATATATCAGTGATGAAGAAATAGAAAAAAAAGTTAAATATTTATATAAGAATAATTTTTGTAAATTTCATACGATAACTAAGAAGCAAGAGAAATTTTAAGAAATGTTGATAAAAAAGATGTACTCGGGTGTAAATTTTACTGACACAAAATATAAATATAGTGTATTTTACGCAATGGTAGCTGAAAACATTTTTCCTCTGCTATCCATTGGCTGTTTGAGGCTCAAACTTTATCCCCAGCTTGGAATAAAAGTCGGCTGTTGATTGGCAAACGTAACGTCGGTTAAATACCAATGTTCCCGTCTAGCCGTTAAAAATCCTGGTTAAAATATCTTATTTATATTATATATGCTTTAATTAATACATATTCTAATGCAATGAGAATGTAACAAGCAGTTTGATTGGCTAAGAGACTGCGTAAAATCTACGTTCTACCTGTCTGTAACCAATCATGGTCGCCATTTTTAAAACAGGTATTTCGGAGGAGTTAAATAAGTTAAATTGCAACAAGAAAAAATACTCAAAACCGCTGTTCAACTAAATTTTATTCCTTTTTGAAGCGAGTGTAATGTTCAAAAGTTACTCAATTCCTTCAAGCTGTCAGCCCATAAGTGACGTCACGGTGTTTTTCGCAATCTTCGCACACGCAATCTCCTTGACCTTTTGGTTTTAACCTATAAATTGAAAATATTTAAAACTTTATTCATTAGATTGCATTAGAATGGGAATAACGGTGTTGTATTTGATGTGGTACATGTACCTGTGTAAAACGTAGATTTTACTCTCACAAATTGAGCTTATACCTGGCAATAAATAAACATTTATAGCCGTGGGCATTGAGATTGTATCACCTTTCAGCACCAGTGTAAAGCCTTCGACTCCGCCTCTTGCTGCACAGAAAGGCTTCCCTATCTCGCGACTATAGACGCAGGTAAATGATAATTGAGGCACAACTGCAATCGACATGACAAGTGATGCCCCGAGCTACAAATACCCATAGGAAAGCTAAACCTACATGTATCAACAAATGTTATAGCTAAGAAAAAAAAGCCCAAACGATGTTAAACCCAGAAATGCCTCCATTTCGGAGCAAATACGCCTGATATGAACATTTCCAAAGACGGTGGGACTGTAAAGCATTTCGCCATATGATGGATCTTTAACTATATTTTGCAAGACAGTGGTTGGCGACTACAAATCGATACGAGGATGATTTTCTAGATGTTAACTAGATGTATAACCTTTCAATGAATCCATAAAAAGCCAAATCAAGTAACAAAAATGTTATATCGCAGACCTATACATTAGAATGAGTTAACATAATATATAAGAACACAATTCCTCGATCCAGCTCTTTTAAAAACTATAATAATACGAAACAAAATGTTCGGTCCGTTCGGTTTTGTTTTTAGTTACCACAGTTACTTGACATACAATGTATAAGTTTAAACTTCTGTGATGTATTCGTTTTGATGGAAAAAAGCATGGAATAACCTTAACTTCCGGTAAATATAAGGTACATGCAGCTGTTGGTGTCGGAATTAAAACTAAAAGTTTTCACATAAGCTAAAACTAAAAAGTGACACGATACATTAATCAGTTCGTCTTTCAGTAAACATGCCACATAATTATCTGAGATGAAAAAAAACATGGACTCTGTCAACTGTGTTGTCATTTAATAGTGGATTACTTATTTCTTATTGTAACACCCTATTGACGGGAACAGTAGCAAGAAAAAAGTTTCAAACACCATCAATCAATTTTGTTTATATTGAAAATTTATGCGAAAAAAGCTGTTTTTTGTAGCACTATACATTACAATATTTAAAACGTAACAAAGATAAGACCGATTTTGTGATGAAATATAAATTGATTTAACATTTGCTGCACTGGATAAGAACTTTAAAGTCAGGTGAACTATTCCCATTCTTTTCATCGTTTTTTTTTTTACTCGTCTTAGTTTAAAAAGTAACATTTTAACGTTTCAACTTTAATGGTGTCGTAGTAGCGTGCTCTCGTCTAGCGCAGGAGATTTGGGTTTTGATCACCTGCCGGGTGAAACCAAAGATCAAAAACTTGGTATTTGCCGCTTTTCAGATAAGGACGTGGAATTCAAGACTTGCAAAAGACAGATTGGTGAGAATAATGTGTTAGGATGGAGTGACTGATGACTTCCTGATGATGGACTGTTCCCTCCTTAGCTAGCACGTTAGAAAACCGGTTCAAAGTGTCATTCTACTATACAGAAAGACCATATTCATACTTCGGTCTGTTATGCACAATTACCGCTGGGCGTTTATCAATAATCAATCAATCAAATCGATAGATTTGTACAGCAATCAATTGTATTGTTTTTTTTTAATTTAATTTGCTTTCGTGTGTGAAAAACAGTAAATAAAGTTTGTATTATCTAAATACGGTGAGATAATTAAAACTGTAGGATGATCGGTAGTTTGGGTTTTTCTCGTGCGAATCAAGTAAAAAAAATATTTACGACAAGTACATTTGTACATGTAACCATGGCAACTAGATAAACAAAAGGGACTGTTTTTTTTAAATTTATTTTAATCCCTTACATGTATATAGTAAAAACGAAAACAACCAGATTAAAATCTTTTGTTTTTCAGTTAAATCACTCTATTGTATAATTGTGCGCTTTAACATTTTTTAAAAATTTAAAAATATTTTTTGTACTTAAGGTGGTGCCTAACACTACAGGGAGATAACTCTGTAAAATCAGCTAAACGTTTTAATAACGTTGTGTTGTTAAGGGAATATTAAGCTTTTCAATGATCAATATTAGTGTTTGTCAAACTGCTATACAATCAGTGTAATTTTTCTGATGAATTGGTTGGTTCAAATGTTTTGAAATTTTAAAATTGTTTATATTTATCACTGACTGGATGCCTTTTCTTGTTGACTCCACGGCAGATCAGTTGATAGTATTGTGGTATTGTTTCTCAAAATGTTGGTGTTATATAACTTAGGATAATCTTCATATATGTCCTCATTGACTTTAGGTTCTACTCTTTTTGGCCACAATAACATTGGAATCCACTCTGCTGTGTTTTCGGATTTCTATGTTTTTCGCTTTGCATTGAGCTCCGCTGAAAAACCAGGAAGTAATTGTAGAAGCGTACTTACGGTACCTTTTTTACTTGCATTAATTAAATTTCTTTTCTCACAAATCTGTTAATTTCCCTTGACTTTCTTTCAAAACATTCCTTCATGTATGTTTTTGTAAATTATAAAATTTAGAATATTATTTTTCTATTTTCCATTTCCATTCAAAATACATACATCAAAGAAGAGCGAACAGATGTCTAATTAGTGGTTATGTAACAGAATATGTGTTGGTAAGTATGTTTGAATATTCTCTATGATTTATCATTGCTCGCACTTTTATTCATTTATTTACAGAATAAGAACACACAGCATTAATCTATTTTATTATTTTGGATTTCCAAGTTTTCAATTTGAGCAGTCAGTTGGCCGTTGAATAAATTAGAAGCACTTTCTAATGCTTGGCACTCACAAAAAACATGTGATCAAATCCCGGTCGAAATAATCTTTTCTTCCGTTTTTGGGCATTTTCTACGACAGACAGACCAAGACAGACAGGTGCACGCGACAGTGTCTGTCATGGGTAGTTCGACCAATCAGAATTCTTTTGTCATACCTTTTAAATATCAGACGTAACGTTATTTACAATTATTTTAAATCAAGGAATTTACCTAGGTACAGGAAAAAAAATCGAGTATCTACAGAAAAATTAGGTACTTATACTCGTTCAAAAGTGATGAACTGAAAAATCGTCACCTAGTTTTTAAAATCCAGCGTCTTTCCACTCGTTTTGCTGCGCTCCACTCGGGGAAGACATGAATTTTAAAAATTCGTTGAAGATTCTCCAGTCTTCACTCGTGTAAGAACCTATTTATCTGGAAGGAAAGAAATCAATTTCATTTGGTAAATGTATATATATATATATATCCTTTATTCAAATTTCTACATCATAATCACACACGATTTCAGTCATTGAATTTTTAAAGTTTTAAAGATTCTATTTCCGATCGTTTTTGGCAATAATGAAGTATTCTCTAAAACTTTATTTTATTATTTTTGATTTCCACATTTTCGGCCTTACTCATTGCGAACGAGTTATAATATTTTGAAACTGCGCATACAGAAGATCAAAACTGTTCTAGAAAAGAAACCGTGTTTTCCTACGGATTGATTGATTGTAGTTTCCTTAACATCATGGAAAATATTTCATGATTCTTCTGGACAAGAACCAGTTCAACAATTTATCAAACACAATTCAAATAGGGTAGGAAGGAACAAAACGGGGAACCGATTTTGACTGTCACTGTATAAAGGGTGGATTTTTGGATAGGGTCGGATTGTATAGCCTTCTGTAGTGGCCATTAGCCTACATTTTTTTCGAAAACTACAGAAAGGGTCTTTAACTTGCAGGGACGGTGGCATTCTCCAAACACTTTACACACTATGGTCCGCGGTCAGGCTTTCCGTATTATAACCTAGCAACACACCAACGAGAGGGTCTCCCCTGTCCGCCACCTTTGGACGCGCTAGGCAGCTCTGTGGGCTGAACTCCCGTGATCCATCACTAGGGTTTTCGTAACGGCAAAATCCCTATATTAGTCTGGTAGCATACACCATGTGACACTCAAACAGTAATGAAGGAAACAAGGTTCTTTTCAATATCGGCAAAAGAATACCGAAGCGACAAAACAGTGGGAAATGTTCACAAATTCGAAGTCCAAGGAAAAGACAAAGTCAGTAGAATGGAACACCACAAACAAATGCCACAAGGATACATATATAACTAAAAGAATAAAAAACGTATAATAAACTAAACAAACGTGCTAGACAAGACAACACAGGAACTAAAGCACTAACAATGTGAACTTACACTAAAAACTGGGAATGACATCAGGTGCTCCGGAAGGGTAAGCATCTCTTGCCCCGTTAATGGGACAGCTCATTTGCTGTTTTTACTATCGAGTTGAAGTTTTTGCTTTTGGATCCAAAACCCGGACATGTTACAATCAGCTCAAGTAGTAAATAAGTACTTGCAATGAGATTGGTACATCATAATATTGTTACTTCCCTTTCCTAAAGTACGCTGCACCTAACTAAGTCTCTCAGTTTTCGATAAATAACAAGCGTTTGAACAATTTATGTGAAAAA
Organism: Mytilisepta virgata; assembly: GCA_028015205.1. Taxonomy (NCBI): domain Eukaryota; kingdom Metazoa; phylum Mollusca; class Bivalvia; order Mytilida; family Mytilidae; genus Mytilisepta; species Mytilisepta virgata. The sequence goes on from CM051515.1 coordinate 19,161,266, forward strand.
AAAATGAACAAATGTTTGACAACGGAGGTTACCGGCAACAACAGTTTCAATATGAACAATAAGGCTTTCCCGATTATGTTTTTAGAATTCTCCATTGTAAACATAGAACACAATTTTATGACCTTTAGAAACCTTTCGAATAGTCCATTGTACCGTAGGTAGAAACAAAAATTCGGTGAATTCGATTTATCTCAAACAGTTGGCCGGTCAATTTTCATGTATTTCGTGAGTACATGTTGAATATATATAATTTTCAGATATAGCTTATTGTGGTTATTAAAGAGGTATTCAACAAGATTTTTTTTTCAATTCTGAATCAGTATTAAGACATCTATTATCATTTAAATTTAAATTTAAAGAAAAAACACGCATTTATTCAATTGTAACATAAATGTAAATTTTTTATTTGATATTCATCTGCAATAAATCACTTTGTACGACTTTACCCCCAACAGAGCTATTGAAAAACAGTACTTAAACGGTGTTACACGGACACTTTTGTGTCCCTGCGGAACGCATGGTCGACACATAGGGATCACTATCTGTCGTCTTTCGTCGTCTTGCGTCGTCACACTTTTCTTCTATCCTCGTAAACCGCTCAAAGGAATTTGATCAAACTTTCTCTCTGCATTAACCTTAATGCACAGGTGTACATATATATTTCATTTTTAGAAAATTTATTTTTTTTTGTAAAAATTTACATTTTTGAAAAAAATGGGGGGGGGTCAAAACTTCTATCCGCAACTACTCCATAACCGCTCAAAGCAATTTGATGAAACTTAACCTTAATGCAAAGGTGTGCATATATATTTCATTTTTAGAAAATTTTAATATCTTTTGTAAAAATTGACATCCGCAGGCGACACATGTCTTCCTTGGCTCGCACATTTTGATGAATAGAATATATCGTTGCGCTCATTTTGTTTAAATATGTTAACTCGTGAAGGCTATGGTGTAAGTAATACTGAGCCGATGCAAAACAATATTTTAGATTTATTTTTCATTGTATTCTCATTATTATTTCAGTTACCATTTTATTTGGTTGCCCTTTTATTAACAATAAAGGAGGAACAATTAAACTACTACAATACATACATGTTATAGAATGGCTTTCCATGTATTATGGACACGAATGCTCAAGTCGAAGCCGCGGGCATTATGTTCATAATACATGTAAAACCGTTCTGTGACTAATTTAGAACATAATCACCTCTCCTCGGCCTATCGAAAAAAGTTATTTTCAGCTTTAACTTTCATGGTTCATGGTTTTTCATGTTTTATGAAATGATATTCATGAACAATTATCTTGCCTTGCGACTAAAAGAAATTACAGACGAAAGGAATATTAGTGCCATTATAATTAGGAAAGAAAAGGTGATTTGGATTCATTCAATTCCAGAAAGATAGAAAAATATTTTTTACATTTGGAATTTTTTTTTATTTTATGTAAGAAGGGGTATGTGATCAAGGCCTCAATTATAGTTTTCAAAAATTTAGAAATACTAGAAACGAGCTGGTGATACTCTTGGGGTATTTGTATGGTACATCAAAGAGGACAAATACCCAAGAAGCAAATCCATTGGACAGACAAACCCGGGAAGACAAATGAACAACCACAAGCACAACAAATAAACACTGAAAACTAAAAAAAACAATGAACAACACGAGCTCCTATAAAAACCAGGAGTGAACCCAGGTGCTCCGGAATGGTAAGCAGTTCCTGCTCCGTATACGGCATCAGTCTTGAAGTTCAACAAAGTCAATCCGGTGGAAGTCACAAATCGGTAGAGGCACATGAAATTTTACGACAGTGGGAACAGGTCCAACATCATCTTAGATATTGGAAAACTGTAACGGTCAATAAATAAGTGAAATTTCCTAAGTGATGAAATCAACTTATCCCTGACAAAACCCTGGTTAAGAAGCTTTTGTGACAGCAGTAATCCTCTTTGTCGAAAGTCATGGTAGCTCACGCATGCCCTTTAATATCGGATAAGCTGAGAAACGTAGACCCATATACAGGCGATGCTGGTATATTGCTACTCAAGAAGGGAAAGTTAACAATAGGAAGGTTGAAGTCTTCACGTTTGTCATAAAGTTTTGTCTTCAAATGTTCCTCATTGTCTATTTCGAGCTCACTGGGGTAGATGAGATGTAGAATTTCTTGGAATTTGTCGTTATTTAACGACAACATGTCATCTATATTACGAAAAGTGAAATTAAAGGATTGGGATAGTTTCTTTTTGTGTTCACGTAGTAGGCCTTGGATGAAGATCTAACATGTCTGTAATTTCATCTTCAAAATACTTTTCGTCAGAATCAGAGTGGTTCTTCACGAAATAAGCCTTTTCTCTACCTAAAACTAGAAATGTATAGCTGCGTGTGCCATTTTTCTTGAAAAAACATTGATGAACTAGTTGTTTTAAGCGATCTTTGAATTGAGAATGTGGCATGGTAGTGTAGCGAAGTCGAATGTTCTTATGCTGTTGCGCGTAGCCAAAGATTTTGAATTAATATATTGTAGTAAATTTTTTGACGCCATTGGTGGAATATGATGTTCCGCAGTAATTCTGAGGCCCTCTTTAATACATGTCAATATGAATGTTAAAATCTTTGAAAGAGGTTTTGTATATCAATTAGCTGACACAGCATAAAACATTCCCATAAAATGTTTATCCAAACAAATTTTGTCACCGGATTTAAGGTTTCTGGACAATACAAAATCACGTGGCTGTGTACCTTACTGCATATTTGTGATGTGCATTTTAAATGGGTATTGGAAAAAAGCTCATTAGAGCTTGTGTTTATTTGTGATACAAATCCGAATAAAAATAACGTGAATATTTCAAACATCCTGGATGTTCCATAAAAAGTGTCATTATTATCGGCAAACTTCGGAAACATGTATAATTAACTTATTTCTATGGACGCCGCATACAACTCGAGAATGATATACATTGTACCTTCATAATTCCCGCTTTACAATTTCTGTGATTTTTATTTTTTGGTAAAAAAATATATATAAATTACGATCAAGATCAATTATGGTCCGGATACCTTAAACATTTAATATTATTACACGTTTTTGCAAGCTTTTTATTGGTCAGTTTCTAGGTAGCATTCTAATGTAACATATGCCTCAGTATGTAACATTTTTTTTAAATGTTACCCTCTCGTGGTTTGTGAAAAATATGTGATTTTCTCCACGTACTAGACTACAGAAACACTATAAAGCAGACCAATTGAAAAAAAATCAATTAAAATATCTGTTTTATTTAAGATTGGATGTATTTTGACGCAACTGCAATCACGGAATTACTAATAGAAATACTAAGGGTTCATTCCTTGTATTGCACATGGTAGATCTCCTTAGCTGAAATTTGGCTTCCTATTTCGGTATTTTTGGTTGAGTACTTCTTGTTTAATATAAGTTTGGTTTTTGGTCTTCCAAATGTTTCGGTTTTAATGCTGCTGATGAGAGGTAACTCCTTGAAATGCGTCGTATACAGCATAGTATAAATTTACTATATCTAATATTAGTATCTTTGGATTGTTATTTTATTATTATTTAGATAGAGCACATGAACAAAAACATGCCAGCAAGCAGTTCTAAACTAAAAAACAAAACAAAACAAAACAAAGGAAAAAATCCCCATTCAGTATAATAAATTAAAATAACACAAGACTGGCACGGTGATAGAGCCCCGGTTGACATTGTTTTCTCGGGATAACAATTTGTTTTATCACACTGTCAGTCATGTACTGTTTATATACTAAATTCTCCTGTATACACACGTCTTTAATTTAATACTTTTCCGCTCTTTTTTGAAGTAAAATATTGGTTTTAGCAGATTTGCATTTAAAACGGTTCTACTAGTGAACTTCTCGTGAAAGAAGATTTTAAAGATTTTCAATTATGATGAGATATTTAATTATCGCAGATTTTCTAAATACACAGTGGAAAGCAGCAAAATGATTGTCACATCGTAGAGAATCGATCGATGCTTGGAGGTGGTTTAACGAGAGTAGCCAGATGTTTTTTTTATAATTTCAGTTTAAACAGACAATCTGTAGGTCTTTCTTTGAATTCACGTTCTTTAAAATAGATGTATCGTACCTTTTCAAATAGATATGAGTGGCACGAGTTTAATTATATGTAATTGGTGTGATGAAAATACGCTGACTAAGGCGTGTGTAAGGAGAATTTTTGTATAAATACTTCCGTGTTGAATACGACAGAATAAGCAACTGGAGTGCATGAAATCGATTGCACAATTCTAATAAGCAACGGAAATAGAAATATGAATGAAAATTTCCAAAGTCTCTAGGTTAATCGTGGTCCGGAAATTCCGCAATTGTGTCGCATAGTATAGTTGACAAAATAATGTTTACACCTGTTCGCTCAGGTATTTAATTAAACATTTAAACAACGTGGTCATGGAAGATCAAGGATTACTTTCATTTTAAGACATGGTAAAAGGATCTAAATACGACAGATGGATAAAAGCAAGTGTATATTTTCATTTATCGATGGACGTCATTCAGAAACTGATCATCATAATTTTGAGCATTGATCTTGTTTCAGGTACGTATCAAATACTGTTACACTTAATTACCCTTTCATTAATGTCAAGGCACTTCACAGACTGTAGACACGGATTAAATGTCTATTTATTATTATATAATAAGTCAGTCTGACTATTTCTATTTTTGTGTTCGAATTACATGTATTATGAACGCACCCCCCCCCCCCCCCCCTCCCCCAACTTCACCATCGAATGGTTTTTCAAAGTGTTTTCCTATTACACGGGGGGGGGGGGGGATTAATGGATTATATCTCTTACATTACCTGGCAAAATTAGACTACCAAGTGTATTAGATGTATTTTCAACGTGATGTAGTTAAATTTTATTACATTTATACGTCGCTACCCAGGCTGTGATCAAAACATATAGCGTATTCCTCATTAAACAAGTTTTTCATACGTTTTATGAATATGAAGACAAACCATTCAAGTATAGTATTATCAGATTAATACAACCAAAGCTATGAAATGTTTTACAAATCACATAATTATATATTTTTTATGTTCAATACGTGTATACATAACAAGAAATCGTATATTACATGTACATGTGGACGAAAAATCAACATTGTAATTTTAAACAGAATAATATACCAAAACACTTTTTCTGACCCAGAGGGAATTTGGGAAAGGCGGCGGTTCATTTGTTTGGACATGATGAAGTAATACTAAGAAATCATTACAAAATTAATATTATCGATGATAATACTATTAAATGAACCGGGAGAACTTTCTAATGCAGCAAATACACGCGATCAAATACCAGAGGCAATAACTTAATTATCTAAACAGGAATAAATCAGGTATCAGATATAATTATAATCTGTATGTTACCGAAAATAAACTCATTATCACACCCATAAACTTTGTTAAATTTTAACATTTTTTTGTAAGATTTTATTTCCGTCCGTATATATATTTCAGTGATAAAAACTGTCAATATCTATTAATACAGAGTAATATAATAGTGTGTCTGTGTCATGACCTTCTAATATATTTCCAGATCGATAAAGCTATTTTGAAATTTCTCAGTAAGACTGACGTTACAGTTATACATACATGACATAGATACTTCTTAATACATGTATAGCAAGGTTACACATCTTTGGTCCGAATCTAAAAATACATGTGACGACACATTTATTAATTTCTATCTTATCATGTAGATTTTTGTTCTTTCAATTTCTAAACTCTTTCAAAGTTGTTAATGTGTGCACCTTTTTACCAAGGTCAAATCTCCATGGTCCGACTGTCCAAAAACAACCAACCTTTCTACTTTCTAAATTGACCGAGTGGTCATCTAATTTGTAGATTTTAAAATTACTCCCGTCAATTGTAAAAATTGTGTGCTATTCATCCGTGAGTTGATCTTATATACAATCTAAAAATTTAAATAAAATTTAAAAACTTTTGATATTAATGTTTATTTTATATTTCTTTTTTATTTAATTTTTTTAAAATCGATATTATATGTTTTATGGATGCACTTTACATGTGTTTTTATATCGCCATCTTTACTTTCAACATACATATTTTATTGCACAAGATACATTAGAATGTAAGGATGCATGTAGAGACATCCTCTCTTGTGCGGAAAATTCGACAATAGTAACCACATATACATGTATTAAGCCAAATTACGACTTGTCAGGGGGCCTCGGTGGCCGAGTGGTCTAGGTAGTTCGTCATGACTACTAATGATCACTAGCCTGTCAACACTGAGGTTGTGAGTTCAGTGCCCAGCTTTTTTTCCAGCGATTGTCCAGTGACGTTCACAATAGCATGACGTTAACAATAGCCAAAGTCGCCCTCCGTAAGGGGGTAAATGAAGGGGATATTGATCCACATCAAATTTACGAGATTCTAAATCTCATGTAATATTCTTTAAATGCGTCGATATATAGCTACTTGACCTCCTTCATTTTTTTTTTTGGGGGTCTTATTTTTATAGAATATTTGGATACGAATTAGCCACATTTGTGTACTGTCCAAGCAGCTTTACGGTGACAAGAATGAAATGAACTAAATGTGATTTTTCTAAAATATTGACATCACTTTCCAAGAAGTAAAGATCAAATGAAAAATAAGAGCAAAAAAGCTATTACAGGCTTTTATTATGAACTCTTTCTAGAGAAAATAAACAAATTTGACAATCTTATACAGTAAATTGAAAGTAGATTTAGTTCAAGCAGACTATTTCAAATTGAATAACTTTAACAGCCGTAGATTATTAACAAAATTTCGTATCAGTGATCATAATTTAGAGGTGGAGCTGGGACGATATAAAAAGATAACCCCTGAACAAAGAACATGCTAAATTTGTAATGTCCTTGATGATGAATATCATTTCTTCTTAAATTGCAAAATCAATAAGGAAATACGACTAAAGTTTCAAAATGATATTATAAATGTGCACCCTAATTAAAACCAGCTTGGCTCTCTACATAAATTATCAAATTTATTATCTCCCTTACCTACATTGGTTGGGAAAAGATAACTCACTCTGGTTCCTCATTCCATCAATGAATAGTTACGTTGGAAAACCTGGACTGATTAAACATAACATTATTGTTTGCTAACATAAACATACACTACATACAATCGTTTACGATAAAAATCAGGAAAATATTTAAAAATTAAAAAATCAATTGTTATGAGTGGAAAAAATACAGGGCAAAATGGCTCTACTCCTTTTGCCGAGACAATTTTGAAAAATAAATAAAATAGAGAGATCATTTCATTAGGGGCGTGGTAAGTCAGGATTATGGTACGTAATGCTAAGATACTTGTGATTTGTATTTGCAAAAAAATTTGTCCTTGAACTTTGATTAAAGTTGATAGATTAATGTTATTCGATGGTAAAAATGAATATTATCCTTAACATACATTTACACTGAACAACGAACTTACAGTTGTTCAAATACAACAATATTATCGATTCCACATATTTGGAAAAGTTTTAGATTTATTACGGAGATGCCCCTTATCGAACCTCGTCAATCCGTCCGATGCAAGGAAGTTTGGAACGTCCTAGTAATGTTACGTTATTCTTATTGTTTGACGTCAAGAAAAAAAACATCGGTCCATTGGCACTCAACGGTATAAATTCAAATCGGCCCATTGGCACTCAACGGTATAAATTCAGATCGGTACATTGGCACTCAATGGTATAAATTCAAATCGGCCCTTGGCACAGAAAACGTTAAGAAAAGATCAAGCTCGGCATACATGTACTTTCTACTTAAGGGTAGGCCACATTTTTTCTCCTTTTAAGCAATTGTATACATATTACTTTTAAGATATTAAACTTGGAGGTCCACTCTTCCAAATCCCAATTCAAATATGACCTGCTTCAAACGCTTTCACTCTACATCCGTCGTAAAATATGAATGTTTTGATTCCAACGTCACAGGCAAGCGACGTCATAGTAAAATTTTCCATAAGCTTTAAATGACGACATCATTGTATAACATGCGTTGTCTAATGGTGTCTTTGTGTTTGAATACCTATGTTATCCCGTTTCAAAATGCCGTAGAAACTTTCCTATTGTAACAGAAACCATTCACGGTTGCTTGAAAATATCATGATTTTACCTGTCGCTCGGGTCAAAATATTTAGCATAAAGGGCCTAACCGTGGTAAAATCAGGATATTTTGAAACCACTTTAAATTATTTTCTAATCATTTCATATTCATTTTTACACCAAGGTGAAGTGTTATTTACTTTTAAAATGATACTAAAGAAAACTATGATTAATTATAGTTGATGAAAAAATAAACCGATTTATCATAGGATGCAAGGAAGATTGTACAAAAAATCGGAAGTACAAGTTAGTTCACAAAAGCATACATCATCAATTTATTTTCGTAGAAGTAACAACTAAATCATTTTGAAAATTGTTTTTCATTACCAAAGTTTTATAAAGGGCCTTTGTATTTTTCTTAATTTACAATGATTTACAATGAAAGCCTGGCATTAAGTAAATAATGAAATATAAATATTTCTGCAAGCTTTAGAAACAGGGAGTATGCAATCTAATGGTAGGTTGTCACCAGTTTAGTTTTGAGTACAAATGAATTGTGTATTTGAAGAAATTTATAATATTGCGTTTATACTGCTATTTCATATATGATTAAATTTGTCTAAGTAAAAAGAAAACGTTTATTTATCGGATCGATGTTTATCTTCGATGGGGTCAGTTCGAAACAAGTAATTTGTCGATCCCTCATTTCCGTATAAAACAGGATCAGTCTAACCAGACACTTTATACACTATAGACACATATGAAAGTTTATAAAGCTGAATCCATGTCCACCTTCACATACCTAAGTTGATATAAAATGTACTATTTCGATGAAATGTCATATATAATATATAGAATTACATGTATGTTAAGGTATCCGGACCATAAATGACCACGTGATTATTCGAAAGTTCCCGGATGTTCCATACAACGCAATTGAAATGACCTCGGTAATTATTGGCAAACTTCGGAAATGTCAATATAACTAACTTATTTTTACAGACTGCATATAAGCAACAGAGTGTGTTTCAACTTGAGAAAAATATATATACAAAATTCCAGCTTTAAATTTTTTGGTTCAGCCATTCACGGTCAAAAAGAGATACACTTTTCGTTCATGATCTATTATGGCCGGATACCTTAAAAGTAAAGACATCTCTCTCTTGCAAACGGGTGCCGTTTCACAAATACTCGGAAGACTACAAGTCGTAAATTTGATCCGATTTCTGGTCTTCAATGTGTTTGTTCTATTGACTTCCTGGAGCCAGTCTCGGTCATAGTCGTGTCAATGTTTGTGAAACATGGACCTTTCCATAGATTGCTTTGGCTTTACACTTAGGTCTTTCTGGTATTTGCATCAGCACTACAACGTTTTTCAACTTTGAAACTGATGAGTCGCAGATCGACGAAATTTGCACATCTTATGTGTCGGCATTCAATATGTTACACAATCAATGAATAATCTCTGTTCAGTATTGATTATTGTAATAACAAGTAATGAAAAAGAAGTATAGCCATTTTCCCTGTATTTATTGAACTTTTAAAGCCACATAAATCCTTTCAAAATTTATTGGACACTGTCTGGTATAGATTCTCTTAAGATTTACTAATAATGACCAACAAAAAGGTTACCAACAAATTTTCTGTATAACTGAATATCGCTTTGGGAGACAGTTTTAACATAAATTTGCCAAATTAAGGTCTTTAAAACACTTTTCAACGCGAAGGACACTCAAAACAAAAAATATTTTGCTGAAACTGTTTGTATGACAGGATGTCCTTCTTGGCAATATTAAAAAAAAATGTGATATACAAAATTAAGCCAAATCACCAATATTCAGTTTGCTGGTAGAAAACTTGAACTTTATAATGAGTCTGTCTGTTAAAAATGCATTGCATAATATTGTTTAAGATAAGAGGTAGGTTATAAGTGAAACAAATACAGGGGAAAGTGGCCCTAGTCCTTTAAAGAGCAGAATTGTATTGCTTATATTGTTTATACATATATCCATTATTAATATTGTATTGCCATATACATTTATCGAAATAAAATTGAAAATAGACCTTCAGTAACAGTTTAGCCCACATGACCATTTCGGTCAGGTGAGCTAATAAACAGATAAAAAACATTGACCAAAATGTAATGACTACAGTATGTGACCCCCCCCCCCCCCCCCCCTCCCTTCCTCATTCAGATTCTCAAACATGTGACTTCATCGTTAAAGCTTTTCGGTCATTTTTTTTTCTGGCACTTTAAAGTAAGAAACATAGCCCAATGAATTAAGTTTTAAATTAGAGAAATTTCCAAATTTTCTGGCAAATGTTTAAGCTTTAAAAATATCAAGTGTTTTCAGTACTCATCAAATCAAGCAAAAAAGTCATATAAATCTTTTGAATGATAAACTTTTCCATTTTTTTTTCACACGTAATACGGTTTTTCTTGTTGCAAACTTAGCTTGTTTTTATATACTATCTTAAATCATTATGTAATAAAAACGCATCTCTACATGGAAATCGAAGTCTTATTAATCAATTATTTTCATCACTCATAGATTGTTTTACAGATTGTATCGTTTATCTCAAAGAAGTTATTAACAAAGTCATAAAATCATAAATTTTATTTTCTTCTAACATCCCTTAGTCTCAATAGCTATATGTTATAATATGCGAGCGAAGCTCGCTCTATAGTGTGTAGGATTTCAGATTTGGATATCATCGTTCTAGTTTCATGTTTCTGTTTTTTTTTCCCTGCAAGATGGCGGCTTTCAAAATCAAACTACTTCCTGTGAGAAAACGCGTGATTTCAAACATTCTTTATTTTTTTTTTTAAAAAGTTTTAAGTCAATAAAATATTTAGAAATAAACATTAAGTGTCATCAAATTAAAAATAAATACGAAAGAATCCACCTGGAATCAAATATGATACACAGTGCATATCAAAATTTGACAAGAAAAAAGATGCTGACGCAAGTGTCAGACTTTCCCGCCATAACGAAGGTTTCACTAAACACCGCTAAAACGAAAGTAAAAACCTTACGCTTCGCTAACTTTCCAGGTCACATCTGTTTCATATTAGTGAGTACAGCAACCGCTTTAGGAGCATATGCATTTTCTACATATGGGTCACTAAGAAAAGTCTTTGTTTAATGGGGGCAGCCATATTGTGCTACATACTAAGGCTAGAAAAAGTTTCGTTCGCCGGAAGTAATTAAACTAAGGGAAATAACTTGCTTCAAATTATAATTCGTGATACCTGAAATGAGTTTCTGGAAAGGGCGATGCTGTGCTCGCTTCATTGGCCACGTCACACAGCATATTAATACTAATGATAACGCATTCTTTGATTTGCGAGTTGTGCTCATGCAAAAAGTTGAAGTGCAAATTCTAAAATTCAAAAATGACCAAAAGGGTAATGCCAAATCCAGATAAGGACAGGGGGCCTCGGTGGCCGAGTTGTTTAGGTAGTTCGTCATGACTACTAATGATCACTAGCCTGTCACCGCTGGGGTGTGTTCGACTCCGATCTTAATTGACAAGGATTGCCAATTTTCCTACCGCAGGTCGGTGGTTCTCTCCGGGTACTCCGGCTTCCTCCACCAATAAAAACTGGCCGCCGCGAAATAGCCAAATGTGCTGAAAACGGCGTTAAACCCCAACTAAACAAACAATAAACAAGATAAGGACAGAGCTAGGAAGATACTCATTTAACACTTTTGCAATTTTGTAACAGTTCATTTAAAGTATCAGTTTCGGGCTAGTATAGAAATACAATATACTAGCAACTGAGTTGGAGATACCCTCGGGGATAACAATAATAATAAATGTGAAAAAAGACAAGAATCTTTATAACTGAGGATTACTTAACCACATGTCCTAAGTGTTAGAGTATGTTTTAAAAAGAAACCCTGCATTCTCACTTAATCTTTGTTTTGAGGATTTAATAAATAATGGATCATTTAATTTCGCAACTTAATAATATGTTTGCGTATATATATTAGATGCGTTCCGACTGAATGGAAGTGAGGGTTATAATTTTGAGTACCGATGTTTTTAAGAACAAGTGCAACATGGATCGATATGAGATAAAAAGTAATGGATGAATGCACAAAACTCTCAAACTGCATACTAAATGTATCATTAACCAGTTTATACACTTAAGAATTAAACTGTATGATATGGGATTAATATTTTACATATGCGTGTACTTGAAATTTTAATCCATGTAATGGTGGAATAATATATTTAGGAAACGGCAATTTGATTTTGTAAATGGGGCGGGACAAGAAATCATAAGCAAAACCCTTGTTAATATTTTTGCTGCGTCTATGCAAAACATTTTCTTATACTGTATTACCTCAGGTATAAATATATTAAATCCTACTATTTAAGTAGTGTGACCCTTTTCTACCATTTCTTATTCTTAAAATGCACCCCCTTGCAAAAAAAGAAAAAAGATCAATTCAAATGTCAAAAGTTTTATTAGCACAATTATGCCCAATTAAAGGGGCCAATGACTTACGTATAAGAACAATAAACGAATATACAAATAGTTTGTTTGTTTGTTTGTTTAATTGGGGTTTAACGCCGTTTTCAGCACATTTTGGCCATTTCGCGGCGGCCAGGTTTTATTGGTGGAGGAAGCCAGAATACCCGGAGAGAACCACCGACCTTCGGTAGGAAAATTGGCAATCCTTGTCAGTTAAGATCGGAGTCGAACACAACCCGCCACAGGTGAGATTCGAAATCACAACCCCAGCGTTGACAGGCTAGTGATCAGTAGTAGTCATGACGAACTACCTAGACCACTCGGCCACCGAGGCCCCCTACAAATAGTAAATACGTAGTAATAGAATATACAAATGAAACTAAAGCATACAATTTGTGTTTGCCAACATAAAAATGTATTGTTTACAGTCGTTTACGATATAAAGTAGGTAAATATTTAAGATAAAAAAATCAACGGTTACGAGTGAAACAAATACATTTTTGTACACGGGGAAGTGGCCCTACTCCTTAAAACACATTGAGTTAGTTAATAAATTAAGGCTTTTTATGTTTATTTTATGGAATTATTATAAGCTAATAATGTTGTTGACTGTTTCGTTTAAGGATGATCGCTGGTCTTATAGGAAATAAATAAGATTTGAAATAGGTGTTTTCGTTTGAGAGAACATATGAATAGTAAACAAATAAGCAAGAAAAAAAATATAGGTTCATGTACTCATTTTAAAGCTATAAAGCCTTGAAAATTTACTGGAAACAGGTTTTCTCTGGATTTTTCATTGTCTTTGCATTGGCAACTTCAGTCTCTCAAAAATGTATGAAAAAATAAAAAGTATTTCATAAAATTTTGTCAAATACCATTTTAAGGTATATATGATTGAATTATAAAAGAAAAAGTGGGGGTTCATGAGCAACAAATTTAATGTTTAAGAAATGGATAAAACCCGAGGATTCCGAAAATCTGACAAAAAGACCAAAACATGACCAGCCAGCATCTTTAAATGAGAAACTTGGTCCTGTGTACATGTAACAAAACTGTATTTGCACAATGGCATGTTCTTGTATAAATTAAAGAAGAATAACTTGAAATTTTTCCGCGTGCGCGAGTTTGACTTTTCTATCGAGAAATTATCCGCCGTAAACTTTACTATTCAGTTTGTGAGTATACCTTTCAGAGACAATGTATGAAGTATTCATATACATGTAATTTTATATGGTCGTGCTTTCTTTGTTGAAAAACTGATAAATATACTCGAATAAATGATATCATGAAATAAATCAACTTGAAAAAAACCACGTATTATTTTATTCTTCAGACGATATTTATTTTTCGTACAACCTACATTTTAAAGATTAAGATAAATTTAAAGATTATGTAAATTTGTAAAATCAAGTGTAATAGTCTTATCTTCACTTGAGTAAGCAAACTTAACTAGTGCAAATAAACTTTTGTAAAAAAAAAATCAAAAACAAACAAGCCTTGAAATTTTCACACGGTACTTTTTTATATTTTAGAATTGAGGAAGGATGATAATACACTGACTACATCCGATATCTATATATTCATGTACATTAATCATAAGATCAGGTGCATTTTTGTACCATTACATTTTAACAATTTGACGTGGGAGGTGAAAAATAAACAATTTGATTTGGATATACAATGTAAATAAACAGGTACAAATTTCAAACTAGGTGACATTTTTGTTACATGTACAATGGTTCCGAATTAGTCACTGCAGTGTTCCGATTAAAAAAAAACCTGTTATCTATTGATTTCACTTCGAACATACAGACATATTCTGATTACTATGTATTTTGTGTCTGTATTTTCTGTAGTAATTGGTTTGTTTAACAGTAAGTAATTTGTTTATATTACAAAATGTATATTTTTTAACAGAGTATAAATATTTTTTATGTATACTATCTGAATGTATTTATATTGGGAAAATTGTCATGGCGCCGTATGTCAGTCCTCATGCGCATGGTATATATTTTACCCATGATTCTTATTGAGCAGACTACTGTTTTGACGTACATTTAAATACATTATTTATAATAAATTTGTTGAAATAGAACAAAAAATAGACTGTTAGTATCAATGAAGGTTAAAACACATACTTAATGATACCAATTTTGACGAAAATGATTTATGGTTTATGACTCGATCTGATCTACATTTGGGTTCAAGGCCGATAATGTTAAAAGCAACTGAGCAGATTCAAATGCCAAAACAAACAAACAAACAAAAAACCTTAAACATCTAAGGACAGAACTATGCAACAGGGATATATCCTTAGTTTTCACCAAATTTAACATTTTTTCGCGTACAGTAAAGTTTAAAGCATTATGTAAGTACATGCATTGAGTGGAACACCCAGTGATCTCTGGTATTATAATTATATACACCTATGCAAACCTATCAACGCTAATCGCTGTCTTGTTCTTGTGTTTTTTTTTCCATTTTTGGAGGAAGTACGCTGACGTCCAGACGAAGAACAACTATAAAAATGATGTTAGTTTTACGTTATGTACATTTCTCCCACACCCGTCTAAAACCTTAACGTGTAATATATAGAATAGAGAATGGAAACGGGGAATGTGTCAAAGAGACAATAACCAGACCAAAGAGCAAACAACAGCTCAAGGCTACCAATGGGTCTTCAACGCAGCGAGAAAATCCCGGACCTGGAGGCGGGCTTTAGCTGGCCCATAAACAATAATGCATACTAGTTCAGCAATAAAACTCAGTTCAAAAGATGTCCGAGTCCGAATATGACTGATGGGATTTACACAAAATTACTAAAAAACTAAATTTAACACCACTGTACCTGTTACAAGTCATGAATGATGGATGTCAAGGTCACTGTCATGTATCGCCTATTTTGATTAGTATCTTTGGATTGTTATTTTTAATGGTAAGGCCGCACCATATTGATTTGTAGTTCTTTGGATTTTTTATGGCAAAAATAGGTCGAGCGAGCGAAATTTTTAATTTAATTTTTTTAGGACTAGCTTTTTTTACTCGGAGATCAAATGTATGTGCGTCACAATTTTTGTGACTAAAATATTGCAAAAAATCGAAGAAACCGTATTTTTACCAAATTTTCGGAACACTATTTATTTTTAATTTCTTGAAAAATGAAGAATTTGGGGCGAATTTTCAGCATTTGTTTAAAATGAAGCGGCAAATCAATTACCAGTTCAAGTGTATACATTTCTACAACAATTTTCAAACTACCTAAGAATAACATGTGTTTTCATTAGCGAAATAACGAGTTTATTGTGGTAAGCGGCTTTGAACTATATCACAAATGTTTTTCTGTATATATAAGCATCATGTAAATAGTTCACAAAATATCTAAAATAAGTAGGTAATTGGTATATTCGACTCGAACCTCTTGACACTTTTCTCAATGAACTCCTCGTGTTCATGGGAATTCGTACGAAATGACATTAATTATTTTTACTCTTAATTTTCCTCATTTGTTCAAAATGAAGCGGCAAAAGAGTTTTTTTCTTAAAATTTAGAAAGTCCGAAAATCGAAGCGGCGAAATCCAACGAACTAAAAATCAATTTTTTGAGACCTAAGTTTCTCAGACTTATTTGATGATTAGATATAGTGTTGTTTCCAGTGAATTGTACATTTGGTTATTGGTTACCCGGGCCATTTAGGGTTCACATGGTATGGTGTTTCCACCTCATTGAAGATCTTATGGTGACCACTGTATGTCTATTATTGGCCTGTTGTCCTTAATTTTTACTCCGTATCCGTTATTGCTTATACATGAACTTGAAGAATATATAATCCAAGTGAAAAGGAACAAAACAATTTATTGCTCGTTATTATTATGTATTTATTTAGATTATTTTTCATCGTCGTCACAGTATTAGGATTTCAAACTTGGAAAAAATTCCCTTTTTATTAAAAAGTCTTAAAAACCTTTTAATGAAATAAGATATTCATAATAACACTAAGATCTGTATTTTCAACCTGACAGCCAGGTTCTCGTATTATATTTTTCATCTGATAAAAAAACAATTGGTTTATTGTCTATAGGATGTACACATCTTAAAATTTATTGATAGTGCAACAAAGACAATATTATAGAATGATTATCAAAATGCGTTCATATTTGAAACCCTTGTGGCATCTTAATTGTAGTACATGTGTAATATACATTATAATCATGATAATTATCAAGAAATGAAATGCATTTTAATTTCTATAAATAAATAACACGTTTCTTGCTGTAACTTTCAATATCCTTATAGAGTTGATAATAAGTTCTAAAGGCTTACCCGCTGCATGTATAAATTCTATATTTGGAACTGTTATAAAAATAAATTCTTTGGTACCAGTTTTGATACACAAGATGTGCATATTTCGTCGATTTACTACTCACCAGTTGTATTTAAGGTCTAAAAGTTTAACACCAAAACAATAATCCAAAAGGTTAAAGAGCAAATTAAAAAATTCCAAAATGACCAAAAGGGGTTATGCCAATGCCATCTAAGGACAGCGCTATGCACGAGGGAGATACTAAATTTTACATTTTTAGTAGTCAATTTAAAGTATCTAACTAAATTTTACATTTTACCAGTCAATTTAAAGTATCCAATTCGGGCTCGTACCGAAATACTAGCCACTGAGCTGGGAATACCTTCGGGGACTTAGTCTACCGGCATCGGTATCGACTCGGTGGTTAAAAATACCAATAGAAAAAGGATACATGAAATGTGGCGTGAAAAAAAAGATAAAACTCCACAGGAGTTTTGTCTTTAATTGGTTGTGGCTGTAGGTACTATACCTACAGTACATAAGGGTTCATTTCCACACTACTAGAAAGATGTGGTATCATCTTTAAACCATGATGCAACATATATTTTGCCATGTAGTTGATCATTGCAGAAGGTGAATTTCATGAAATGGCCCCTTAAAAAATGATTAAAAGCTATCAATTACACTCTTTAAAATATCGTGGTAACTACGTCATACTTCTACTACGATTTTATTTATTGTAACGCAGCATATTTTAACATTGCAAAAGATTCAAATTGATTATTAGTACGTTGCACTCAGATTAAATTAGATATACTGTAATGTTGCTAAATTTGTACGTGTATTATTCTTTCATTTGAATTACAGTTTTTTTTTAATTAAAAAGTTCCAAGGTCTTCAGAAAATATTCCACGAAGGTTAATATGCATATCAAATGCTTTCACACATAACATCCCACGTTACATAATCAAAACAATTACCAGTTCAAGTGTATACATTTCTACAACAATTTTCAACTACCTAAGAATAATATGTGTTTACATAAGGGAAATAATGACCTCTGTTTATTGTGGTAAGCGGCTTTGAACTATATCACAAATGTTTTTCTGTATATATAAGCATCATGTAAATAGTTCACACAATATACAATATAAGTAGGTAATTGGTATATTCGACTCGAACCTCTTGACACTTTTATCAATGAACTCCTCGTGTTCATGGGAATTCGTACGAAATGACATTAATTTTTTTACTCTTAAGTACATGAAATAATATGCTGGAGGCGTGGCCAATGATGCGAGTACAGCAATAGTCCTTTCCAGAAAGTAATTTCCGGAATCACGATTCTGACTCTAAAATTATTATTTGAAGCAATTCCATTACTTTAGTTACTTCCGTTTCCGGCGAACGAAACTTCTTCTAGCCTTAGCAAATAAACAAATAAATTCACTTCGGATTGTACATAAATGTTTATGGCTACCCCCCATTAAACAAAGCGTTTTCTAAATTACCAATATGGTCCCATAGCGCTCGCTATATTCTGTGTAATTCTCGGTGTCCACGGGGAATTCTTGCTGCTAGTGTTATTTTTATACCCCCCGCAAACAAAGTTTGGGGGGTATATAGGAATCACCTTGTCCGTCCGTCTGTCTGTCTGTCTGTCTGTCTGTCTGTCTGTCCGTCCGTCTGTCCATATATCTTGTAAGCGCAACTCCTCCTAGACCGCTCAATGGATTTCAACGAAACTTTACAGAAAGGAAGTACATCATCCAAAGATGTGCATGAAGAAAAATCTTTGCAGAAGTGAGATAATTTGACTTCAAAGCGGGGGGTATCCTTTGTGAGCTTTGCTCACAGTACATCTAGTTAATTTTTTCATATATAGGTATTTAAAATTAAAATTACATGTATCAAATTTAACCAAGTTTTAATCTCGTGAAATTGAGTTGAAACTTAACACAAGAATGAAGACGTCACTTCCGCCTTTGCTATTTTTGTACATTGTACGATTGAAAAACGTCGCATTGGTGTCCTGGAATATAAACAGTGACTTAATATTTAAATGGGGTTTTTCTTACTCCAAATATGTGCAAGTGTTAGATTAAAAGATGGCTTCTACAAAGCGACCAATAATAGATAATCCGTACCATCTGGGGTTATATTTGAAATGAAGCTAGCTCAGCGAAGAATATTTCACCAGGAAACCTGGTTACATGAAGTTCTAACGTACTTAAAGGTAAGACACGGAAAGCGAGCAAACTTAAGGTTTTAATGCTGTTCGGTATATAGCGAAAACTTCAGAATGGTGGATAAACGTAGCTCTTGCGTCTGTATATCTTTTATTTTGCCAGATTTAATTCTGAGTGGTTTCTTTCATTTTTATTTTTTATGCTCTTTATCAACGTAATATCACATCGGAAAGCAAATGACAGAACGAGATTTCCCATGACGGGGGCCATATTGTTGAAACTATTTCTATGGTCCGTATACGTTGTTGACATCTGCACTAAAGAGCGAGAGAGCGATCGAAGCTCGCTTATTCGATAAATATACAACAATATATTTTTTGGTTATGTTCAGTTCATATTTTTCATGAAGAGTAAAGAAATTAAGAAATCAAGCTTAATTTCTATATATCCTAGGCCCTGTAAAAAGCTTATTGTTTCGAAAACAAGTTTTAAAGATCAGATTGTGGTCAGTAAAATATGCTTTAAATTACATTGTAAGCTGTCAAGGGCATGTTCAAGCGTTATGTTACTAATGTAAAATAATGTTTATCTTTTTTTCAGTTGTTAGTGCTTGCAAAAACTGTACAAACCAGGACTTTACAAATGTACAAATAAAATGTGATGAAAGCGACCAAGATTTAATCAAAGCACGGAATCAGTATTCAACACAGAATGAATCTTTAGTTTGTCCGTAAGTAAACGTAGATTTAACTTCTGAAATTAAGTAAGTGAGTTATGATTGGTCTTCATCAAAGTAGTAATCAAGAGATTCAGATAATTGCTGAGGTTTATAATCGGAATTTTAAATTTATGAATGGAAAGAAATATTTCTGGAAGCTGGAAAGGCCAAAGAAAAATACGTGTGTTTTTCCTACCCTGAAATCTTTATTAAAATTGTGCAGCATCGTTTAAAACGGAAGATTCCTTCCATGGTAAAAATGAAGCGAAATAAAAAAAGAGTCCGACCTAATTCTCATAACCTTGAAACCATGTACACACACATGCCGCGTCCACTAATGCGGAAGGGGCATGTATATTTACCGTTGACCGTCCGTACTTACGTCTGTCCGGCTTGGTGAAGTTTTTGCGTTAAGGTCCATTTCACAGAAAATCATTGAAATATATCAATGATATGATACCACTACACCCCTCTTATTACTCTGAACACAGTTTCACAAATTTTGGCCACTTTGACCTACATTTAATGCATGATTTACTGTGATATACATATGTACATTTAATTCCATGGTGTTATATCAATGATACTTCACCACTATAATCCTCTTACATTATATAATGTACAGTTGGGTCATTATGGCCTACATTTCATGCTTTATTGACTTGGTAAAGTCCATTTCTCAAAACCTTATTGAGATACATACATTGTAAATGTTATTATAGAAAAACGCTAAGCAATGTTTTCAAACGTTTCAGCTTTATTCAGCCTTCTTCGGTGGAAGTAAACATACTGTATATATATACATGTACATTCATTTTGTACATATATAATCTATACATTTGTACTACAAAACAAAATTGGCAACATTTGAACCATGGCCTATATTTTATGCTTGACATGCAATTTTGGATCCCAATTTTTTAGAAATAAAATTATAAGGATTGTTTTCAATTTTGGAACAGGTTATACTTGTATAACGTACTTTTTTGTACTTTGGTCATTTTACGCTAAACTGCCTCAAAGTATGTTATGTCGTATAACCTGTTCCAAAATTGAAAACAATCCTAGCTTAATCTACAAAAAATACTTGTTATGATATCTCAGTGATATTTATACCCCTGCTTTTTAAAAAAAGCGGGGTATATAGTATTCGATGTGTCAGTCCTTCCGTCCGTTGTGCCGTCCCTCCGTCCGTTCGTCCGACCTTTTGTATCTTCAACTCCTAAACTACTGAATGGAATTTGATGAAACTTTCAGAGAATCTTCATCCTATGATGGCATTGTGCACCTCCTATTTTAGAATTTGATCTGACAAACATTTGGGGTTTCCCATACCAACACATGGACTTTGCGATTCATTGTAATAGGGGGTTCCAGTATGCCATCCGCAACTCCTCATAAACCACTGAATGGAATTTGATGAAACTCATCTCACTGCTGTTGGAGTTTTCCTATCAAAAATATTGACATTTCCTTTCATGTATCATATGTAAGGCAGGGGTATCAAGTAGTCTCGCTCACAGTATTTCTAGTTTACAACTAAAATCATCTTCTTTAGTTCAACTCAGACCACCAACGTATACATGTAGATCCACATGACCTAAATTTCATGCTTTCGCTAATCCATTAAATTTTATCATTTGGGACATTGTGTCAGAAACAGAATTTAATCCACACCAAATTGATTTTTAGTTCTTTTGATTTTTTTATTGCAAAAATTTGCACAATTTTAATACTCAATGTTTTTTGTTGAGGACTTGGTTTTCTTAATGCGAAGATCAAATTTATACGCGGCACAAATTCTTTTAACTAATATTTTGCCAAAAATTCAGAACTTCCTTAATATTTAACAAATTTTAGGAGCGTCGAATACTTTTTATTTTTAATTTCTTAAAAAAAGGAAGAACTGGGGGAGAATTGTCAGCATTTTTGCAAAATGAAGCGGCAACATCTTTTTTTTCTTGAAAGTCAGAAAATCGGAGCGGCGAAATCCAAAGGACTTAAAATAAATTTGGTGTTGCCTTATTACTGTGGATTCATTATTTTTAATGAGGTAAAAGTTAATATAACATGAAACCTTCATATATTAAAATTATATCCCGTCATAAATAGATCGCGTTCGGAATTCTATGTTCAGGAGGACGGAGAATCCGTGTATTACAGACATACTACAATCTGTAGTTTTATTTGGCCTAATGCGTATATCGTAGTTTTCTTCATTTTAATCATCTAACATTCAGTTTTTATACAAAGCATAATTTTTTCGGACGTATTATGGTATGAGCACGTCGTCGTCGTCGTCCGCAGACAGTAAGGTTTCAGCTCTTTTACTTTTGTTCTATTGAATGTATCCTTATACCATTTTACCACAATGGTCCCCAATAAGAAATACAGGTTGGGATTGATTTGAGAAATCTGACACCCACCTTTTCCGTTTTTTTCTGGGGGTCATTAAGGATTTTCTGATAATTTTGTTGTAACCTTTTTTAATATTTGTCCGCTTTTTAAAAAATTTTGGTTTTTGGTGTTCCTTGATGAAAATGGAAAAAGTCAAGATCCGTTTTATTCTCATCACTTGGCGTCCGTCGTCGTCTGTCGTCGTCGTTAACAATTTTTCAAACATCTTCTCCTCTGAAACTACTGAATGGATTTGGAAAAAACTTAGCATGATTGTTCCTTAGGGTATTCTGCACAAAGTTTGTGCTTCGATTTTTGATCCGTCGAAAAACATGGCCACTGTTACTAAAAATATAACATAGGGGTCAAACAACAGTTTTTCGCAAATATCTCAAAAAATCATTAGGTTAGGGGCAAATTCTGGCAGGTTGAAAGTGATGAGAGCTACCTGTGTGCCGATTTTCGTGAAAATCTGTCAACTGATGTTAGAGTTATTGCCCTTTTTTGACATTTGGTGGTTTTTTTATGTTATTATTTCAAAAATCTTCTTCTCTGAAACTACTATTCAAAATCAAATGAAACTTGGTAAGATTGTTCCTTAGGGTATCCTGCAAAATAATGCTTGGATTTTTGATTGGTTGAAAAACATGTCCGCCCTTACTAAAAATAGAACATAGGGGTCAAAATGCTGTTTTTTGCTATTTTTTCCTGAATTATAGAAAGAAAATGAAGATGAAAGCTACTTTCAAGGTAAACATGGTATCCCGAGTTGAATGGGGATGATGAAAGTTTGTTTTGGACGGCCATTTTTAAAATGGCTGTCATTTTCCCGCCATTTTTTACACTTGCTCGGATTTCAACAATATTTGGTTTTTAAAGTAAACATGGTATCCTTAGGGAATGGTGATGATGAGAACGTTGTATAACAATGATTAAACTTCATAATATGTGAGCTTTTAATTGCCTCACTTGGTGTCCGTCATCATCGTTGTTAACAAATTTTCAAACATCTTCTCCTCTGAAACTACTAGGGGGATTTGGATGAAACTCTACAAAATAACAGATGAGTTAAGCATGGTTTATTGGATAAAAAGCAACAACTTAGTCAATATGATCAAAGATGAAAAGATGAAGCATAATAGAAAATAAAAAGCTTAACCCACAATGTTTACATAACTTCTTTCAAAAATTTTAAAAACGAAGACAACATATAGACCAAAAGATTTATACTTGTATCTGAAGATGAATTAAAGCTTGTATTTATTATTGTGAATCATCAGATTGACCATGACTGTATCTTAATCAAGCGTAGGGAGAACTCATGCCCATTTATTTCCAGAAGTTCTTGAAAGGCTTTTAAAGGTATTTTCACCATTTTACATGACCTTTAATACTCAGTTTAATTTACAACAAACATTAATATTTTAATTTAGTTTATAGTGCATTGTTTGCCAGGTGAGCGATTCAGGCTCTTGAGAGCCTCTTGTTTCACCATCTCTTACTTTTTTCGAGATATAAGGGGCACGTCTTCATTTTAAAAACTTTTTTTATTTCTTATACGATTTTGATGATTTTTGTAAATTGTTTGGCATTAGAAATACAATAAAGTCAATCCAGGATTTTTGTGTAACTTATGTCATTTCAGAGATAAAAGGTATTAATTCAAAAGGGGCCTAAATAAGCCATTTTTTTCAGGACAACTAAATTTTTTATTTTTCGTCAAATCTAAATGGTTTTTTTTCTTTTAATTCATCGTAATGAGTGCTTCTAGTAATATGTCAACAGATGTCTTCCATCTTTTATGGTTTTTGAGATATAACGAGTTAGAAGTGCCAAAAAAAGCAGTGTGACTTGATATGTAACATTTGTCTCGCCTACGACGAAAAGTCGCGAAGGCGAGATATAGGTATTACTTTCCGGCGGCGGCGACGACGGCGTAAACTTTTTTAAAACTTTAATAACTTTGCACATACAATACCTACAATTAAGATTTATGGTCCACAGATAGCTTATGGTATAAGGTTTGCCGCGGTAAATTTGTCTTGTGATCTTGACCTCATTTTGGTGGTTCACTGACTTCATAAACATAAATGTAAAATCTGCGTCCAAGTTTCGTGGTTAAATCCATTTCTCAGGAACTGTAATACCTAGGCCAACAATATTTGGTCTATAGATAGTTCTTAGTAGGTACATGCCAGTCTGATACCTGGCTTGGGACCTTGACCTCAATTTCATGCTTGAGTGACTTTGTCACATTTTCGTGGTTAAGTCCATTTCTCTGCAATTATAGTACCTAGACCCACCATATTTGGTCAATAGATAGTTCTTGTTGGGTACATGTCAGTCTGATACCTGCCTTCTGACCATGACCTCAATTTTATGCTTGAGTGACCTGCGTCACATTTTCGTGATTAAGTCCATTTCTCAGAAACTAATACCTAGACCCACTCTATTGGGTCAGTTGATAGTTCTTGGTGGGTACATGCCAGTCTGACCCTTGTCTCTGGACCTTGACCTCAAATTCATGGATGAGTGACTTTCATTTCTTGATTAAGTCCATTTTTCAGCAACTGTAATACCTAGACACACCATGTTTGGTCAATAGATAGTTCTAACTGGGTACATTTCGATATGACACCTCTCTTTTGATTTGGACCTCAATTTCATGGGTGAGCGACCTGTTTCACATTTTTGCGATTAAGTCCATTTCTTAGCAATTTTAATACCTTAGCCAACCATATCTGGTCAATGGATACTTTTTAGTGGGTACATGCCTGTCGAACACCTGTCAACTGAATTTGACCTGAATTTCATGCTTGAGTGACTTAATATATACATTTTAATGATTTAGTCTATTTCTCAGCAATTTTACTAGATTTGTAACTAGATAAACAGTATTTGGTTGATAGAAGTTCTTAGTTGGTATACCACTTTAACATCTCACACCTTACCTTTGACCTCTATTTCATGCTTGCCTGACTTTTTTCACGTTTTGGGATAATATCCATTTCGCAGCAATTGCAATACATAGACCAACCATATTTGGTCTATAGATAATTCTTGGTGGGTACATAGCTGCCGAGCCCTTGACTTGAATTTCAGACTTGCGTCATATTTTCATGATTAAGTCAATTTTTCTGTAGCTGTATAATACCTATATCCAATTTGGCCTCAAATTGGCTTGAGTGACTCTTGACCCATTTTTACAAATAAGTCCATTTCTCAACAAATGTTATAAATGTATTATATAGACCCACCATTTTTGGTGTATAGATAGTTTAAGGCTTGAATGACATGCGTGATATTTTTCGGACAAATTATTGCCTGACCGTTAGTACATCTTTTAACGCACTTTGCAATGTCGGGTATCAGATAATCATTATTGTGTGTCCATGTGCATACTCAGGCGAGACATTTAGTGTGTCCACTCTTGTTTAATTTTTTTTATTCAATTCTTAAGAGAATTAATTCTTTTGATTTACATTGATGAGTGTTTTCATCAGTCAACCATATTTTTTTAATGTTCCCGAGATACATGTGTATATGGCTTCAAAGTTATTTTGGATGAAACATACATTTTTTATTTTTCATATGGTTTCAATGCAGATTTTTTCTTTTAATTCATTTTAATGAGTGTTTTTGGTAGTATGTAATCATATTTTTCCAATCTGTACATTTTTTTAGATATAGATGGTTAAAGGCGCCAAAAAAGCAAGGTACTGGAATTCTTTTTTTCCATCTGCAACTGGCTTCTTTACCTGTCGACATGTTGCGGTGACGTCGTATCATGATGCGCTTAGCGAAGCCCTTTATTAAACGAAGTTGCTATTATTTTGCAAATAGTATTTGAAGAATAAGTTTTAAAAAGGACCGCTTATTGTTGTTCAAGTAAGGCATAGTTATAAATTAAGTTAAAAAGAGGACAAAAATATCAGAACATGCTATCACTCTGCCAGTACATAGCAAAAAACCATTGACATGTCGATGTTTCTTTTTTCTTCCAGTTACCTCTTTGAATTGTATTATTGTGTCGGGGAACACGTACCCGTATGCCTCGATAAAATCACCCAGCTGTACGGAGGTTTTTCTGCTTCGCCTTTCGACTGCCATCCACCTCCTGAAGTTGTCTTTAAACTACAAAACTATGCTAAAAAGGCATGTGATCATTCCACTAAAACTCCGAAGGAAGTAGATACTACTATTAAATATGACATCATAACTACGTCACATTCTGGTCACATGGAACAGCAAAATTCTTTAAATACAACCAACATTGCAGGAAAAAGAGGTATTTATATTTTAAAACATACTTATGATATTGTGGTACCCGTACGGTATTTATATTTGTGTGTGTGTATGTGGGTTTGTGACTTTTGTATAAATTTCTGACACTTTTTTCCGAATGACAATTTAGTGACATTTGTTTGGTTTCATCGACGGCCATACAGCAAACTGCAGAGATTTTATCGTGTCTCATCCGTCAACGATTTATTGTGAGTGTATTCTTAGTGTGACTTGTATATTTGAAAAATGTGCAACATTTATATCACGATATCTACAAGTACACGATCCAGAAATTTCATAGCATCCTACCTCAGATACATATTTGAGTGAAACTTTAGGATTTATATAGATTCTACAACTATGACCAGTTGATTATAAAAGTGATAAATTTCATAATAAAGGCGTCAAGAGTTTTAGAATCTTTTTCTGTACTGACAATGTAAAACTCCGAGAGGTCTTCCGAAAGCTTTTTTTGGTGGGGAATTTCACGAGCATTTAACCAACGTGTGGTGATATCAGAATTTATCAAACGGGTCAAGAGATGTATAAATGCGCACATAATTAGAGAAAAGACTATGTAATAAGAAATTATTCTTGCATAATTAAGCGATACACTTTATTGCTGCTACATAACACATGTTGAATCTGCAGGATGAGATAAAATATTTGAGAATGAGTGACAGTTATCGTAAAATAGTTCAAGACTTTAGTATCCTTATATAAATTGTCATTATTTATGTGTGTTAGTATGCGATCAAAGAGATGCAACATGATAAATGTCATTCATTCACTCTGTTCAAACGGTTTTGTCGAAGAGTAAAACATTTATACGACGGAGATTGTTCCGCGTAAGTGGATCGCGTTGGATCTTGATTTTTACGTTAAGAATGAATTGGTCTTGTCTGATCGTTTTGGTATCTATGGTAACTCTGAGATTATATGTGCAATCATCTTAAAAATATATACATATTGAGAATTGATTGATGCTGTCTAGATTCGTCTTGTTTTCATCTCATCTTGTTCACTTTAAATGTTGGACGCATAGATGTTTCTTCTCTGATCTGTTCCCTTGTTATTCACAAATTGCGTGAAGTTGGCTTTCCAGATCGTCTTGTTACGCATAAACTGTCATTAATGGTCGTCTTGTAAAGATTTCATGTAACGCATAAATTGTCTTTAACGGTCGTTTGTATTATTCATCTTACGCATAAATTTATCTTTAATGGATAGAATAGAGAATGGAAACGGGGAATCTGTCAAAGAGACAACAACCCGACCAAAGAGCAGAAAACAGCTCAAGAATACCAATGGGTCTTCAACGCAACGAGAAAATCCCGCACCCGGGCTTCAGCTGACCCCTAAACAATAACTGCATACTAGTTCAGCGACGAAGTAGTCTTGTTATTCACCTTAAAATTTAATTTGTCTTAACTGGTTGTCTTATGGTTCACTTTAAGCATAAAGTTGTCATCTGTAGACGTCTTGTTATTTACGTTACGCGTAAAGTTACATTGTCTTTCCTAGTTTTGTTCTTTCTTACTTTTCTTGAATTTGTCTTCCTGGTGATCTTGTTGTTAAGGATGATCGCTGGTCTGATAGGAAATAAATAGGATTTGAAATAGGTGTTTTAATTTGAGAGACCATATGAATAGTAAAGAAATAAGCAACAAAAAAATATAGATTCATGTGCTCATTTTAGAGCTATAAAACCTTGAAAATTTGCAGGAAATAGGTTTTCTCTGGACTTTTCATTGTCTTTGCATTGCAACTTCTGTCTCTCAAAAATGTATGAAAAAATAAAAAGGATTTCATAAAATTTTGTCAAATGCCATTTTCAGGTATATATGATTGAATTATAAAAGAAAAAGTGGGGGTTCATGGGCAAAAAATTTAATGTTTAAGAAATGGATAAAACCTGAGGATTCCGAAAATCTGACAAAAAGACCAAAACATGACCAGCGAGCATCCTTAACAATATGCGTGAATTTTGCTTGATTGATCTTCTAGTCATTTTTATGCGCATTTTGTATGAGTAGTACCTAGTTTTAGTAATGTAAAACTCCTTTCACCTGGTATTTTTGAAATTTTGCATAGTTATTCTGATTTTATTGTAGATTTGGACGACCCCTTTTGGATGATTTAAGAAAGAAATAAAATAAAACTGATTTATGATAATTAGATTAATGTAGAATAACCTACTACATTCAAAGATAAATCTTACAATGATAGATAACTATAAGTCTTAATATGGAAACTTAAAACGGTGGATGCTACAAATTCTTTTATTTGCATACACTGGTGAAGACATCTAATGAGGAACCAGAGTGAGTTATCTTTTCCTAACCAATGTAGGTAAGGGAGATAATTAAATGCTCTCCCTTTTGTCCTGAGGTTAAAAGGGAGACAAATTTATTATCTCCCTTACCTACATTGGTTAGGAAAAGATAAATCACTCTGGTTTCTCATTGGTCTTGTTTTCTCTTACTCGTACATAAACCTTTTAGAAAAAAAACTGTGAAAGTTTTTATAATTAAACCGTCGGGAATAGAGTCTTAAAAGATAAAATCTGAGTACTAAGCTGCTGGAAACTTTATAACTTGGCAAACGGTGTTATTTAAGATGTTTAGATTCATTTTAATTGGCGAGACGAAAATAACTACAAAGTTGAAGAATCATGGGCTTTGGTGTGGTAATACATAAGCAAACATTTGATGTTTATGGGGGGGGGGGGGGGGGGGGCTAGGATGAAATGTTTGATCCTGCCTATTTTATTGGTCGAAATTTTGGTCCGGTTTTTTTTAGCTGCCTAAACATTTACTTTCATTTAAACCAAAAAAAATCCTGATTGACAGAGGTCGTGCATTTTTTCCACACACAAAGTGACCCTGTCTTTTTATTTTGCCAAAATCCTGGTTATGCCTTTTTATTTCAAATTTGATCCTACCCCCTTAAAAAGCGTCCACTGGAGTTGATACAAGGCAGTGACAAGCACATGTGTACCATAAAAAGCTTGCTGTATAGTGATTGCTTGCTGTATAGTCCGTGCTTTTTACTATCTGCGCTTTCCACGAGATTCGATAAGTCACCCCTGAGGTACTTTTGTACGACAAAGAGTTATGATTTACATCAGTCGAAATAAACAAAAGTGAAAACCACTAAAGACAACACAGAAACCATGAAGGCACGAACTCAGATATATATAATAGAAATCCAGACAAGCTGCTCCGGTAGATAAAGTAGTTCCTACACCGTATTCGGCACCGTTGTGTGTCACAACAAGTGCAGTTGTCACAAATCGATGTGTTACGACACCGTATTAAGCGGAAACACGTCAATGGTAGTTTGTAATATTTGCACATTACAGTAACGATCACAGGCAATGCAGGCATATTGGGAGCGTTAAATAAATCACTTTTGTTGTACAAAATTAAAATTTTAGATGAAAGAAATTAATGAGATGTCTGTATTATCTCGGGAGTTACAGAACTTTCTATCTGATTATTCCTTAAGAGAATTGAATTTTTTAGGACATTTGTCTCATGTGTAAACATGTAACAGCAATCAGTTCATTTTTGAAAATGCGATTCAAATTAAATAACTGTTGTTTATTTCAGATTTGCCGTCTGGGACATTCCTATTGGTTTTTAGTTGGACCATAACGTGGTATTTAGACATTGTGTGACAGGAAGTAAAACATAATTTTGATTTCATAACGCATCATTGTCTAGCAGTAATTAAATTATTCCACCGATAAACACAAGTGAGATAAGAATGAATCGATCGTCAAAATAAGTCCGTGTGTCTATAAAGAGGGAATCAATTATCTGGTAACGTTAAAATGTCTAACATTCCAACAGTTCGTGTTTAGTGAAAGATGATGAAAGAATCGGGACATCTGCGATTGCTTTTAGCAAGTACAAAGTACATGTATCATAGTGCACATGTAATAAATTAATTATTAGATGTTTCCTTTTCAAAAATGTTAAAGAGCACGGTCTTTGTAGAGAGATTTTATGGATAGGCGCTTGAAAGTTCAAATTAATTTAAAAATGTACAAAGGTAACCAGTATATTCAGCTACTATTTTTTGCCATTTTTGTCATTGAATTGGTAATTAATAATTAAAAGTTTGACTTCCCTTAATGTTAGAAACATTTCTTATTTAATACGGCTTAGTCTACACAAAGATGAACTTCCCAGCAATTTATGATTGTTCCAAATGGGAAGGTTATTCAAGAAATTCCAACTGCATTTAAGTGTTAGCGATTTTGTTAAATGTTTGGCTTGTACTTTGATTTTTAAGAACACGATAATAGTTTCATCTTAGGTCTATGCTTACAATCAAATTCGTTTGTCTCTACATTTTTAAAGAATTATAAACTTGGAGATATTTTTACGAGAAAATGAACTTTATTTATTTTGTTATATGTTTGTAAATTTTTCTCATTTTTCATCGTTTCAATACAGCATTAATAATTTTGTTAACATTCCAATATTTTGTTATGTAAAATATGATTGTGTGTAAGTCTGTCAAGTTGTGGCTGTACAATCAATGTTTAATCACTGATTTTGTCAAAGTGTCAATCAAAGTATGGTTGTGTTGTACATGTATTTTTATTATTGAACTAATTTTGCTTTGTATTGTAATGCTCAAATGTCATATGAAATAAATGATTTAGGTAGAAATGAAATATTGACAGTGATACACTGTCTGAACAACCGAGCTTTGTGCATACCAAACAATTGCAATGGAATGTGGCAATGTTTATGTTTGTGCTTCCACAGTTTTGTTGTTAGAAATTGTGATATTGTTAAATTTAAGGTTATTTACTGGTCATGTTCATATTTCCGAACTCCTCTTGTTTTATCTGCATCATTGTTTTGCTAACCCCCAATTTTCTTTCCACAATTTCACAAAGTTCATCTTTAGAACACAAGAAAGAAAGTTTTTATTTACAAAATCGTAGTTTTTGTATATTTTAACAATAAACACGCGCGTCGTTTGATCTCCGGTTTATTTCAAAGAACTATTTTCAAACCAGTTTGAAAACGTTTTGATGTTGAACGTGACCAGAAAACATCTGTAAAGCTTTTTTTGTTAAACAAAACTTATGTGAAGGCTATGCGTAACCCCTCCCCTTTTTGTGATATTGTCAGTGGCAATCCCTAACCAGACATTACTGTTCAGCGTTTGTAACTCTGCTAATACAATAGGACAATTTATCAATTAACTAGCGTATTATTGCCCCCAATATGATAAAAACTGTCCTGTAAATACAGAATAATTGACTCGGCCAATATCAAAAGATCCGGCTAAAATGGATTTTTGCTGTATTTGCCGGCTTGTATATATAGGTTGAGTTTCTCTAGACTTTAGTTTGGGTACATACATTGTATGAAAACTCTGAAATGGCGTTTATTACCGGCCCGCTTTACAGCGACATTCATGATCAGTACAACGGAATATTCAGTTTCCGAGAAGAATCTCTTCGGAACAAAAGTTCGTACATGTAAATTCGACACAATATAACGGAATATTCCGTATCTTAATTTATACATGGGGAAAAATGTCTGATCCTAGGTGCTTCAAAAGTGATAATTAAAAATTATTCAGTAATAGGTCTGACTAAAAGTATCTTTCATAACCCTCATTCCAATCTTTCAATGAATGTAATTTTTTAAATTTTAAATCGCATATATACTTGCGAATTTGTAAAGATTTGATTAAAACAAAAATCACCAAGAATAAGCATAGTTAAAACTAGTTAATTAATAACGATATCATTACATGGCTATCTCTCTGTATTTGCCTCGCCCATCTGTATTGGCAATACAGCAAACCTCGGAAAAATAACAAGGCCGATGCAATAATATCATAGTATTGAACATTGTTTACTGAAATAACACTAAAACAAAGAATCTTACCCATATAGTGTTCGGAAACCCCTATAGAGAATAAATGTCTGCTTTTGGTTTAAAGTCGATATGTAACGCAGGATTTTAAAATCCCAGTAATGAAAGATTGAAAATAAAGAACTTGAGACTTTTATTAGAATTTAAATTGGGTAACAAAGCTACATGTATTATTTAGGAATAGCGATTTGAACAAAAAACCATTAAAAAGAATTTTTCGTGTTGAACAAGGTACATTCGGAGACCATTGTAAACAAATTTAGTGTTCATTTTTCAGTTCTCCTGTATTTAATACTAATTTTTGTGCACCTTATGCACAGAATTCAGTAATTTATGTCTAATCAGCATTTTTCAAGACCAAAATTGAAAACAAAAACATCAAGAACCCCTAATCAGGTTATTTGTCCGTCTTTGTGTTCCGTATACTATTAAATTGTTTTCAAGTTGATGTTTAACTTTGAAAATATACACATGTAATGTACATTTATTTCCCTTGCATTTGTGAAATATGAAGATTTGTTCACCCGAGGAAAGTCATGTTTCCCGAGGGCTTGCCTGAGTGAAACATGACTTTTCGAGAGTGAACAAATCTTCATATTTCACCAATGCAAGGGAAATTAATGATTTATTCCACTATCCCTAGTGTATTTCGAATAACTGGGATGTGATGGTGAAACACGAATCTGAGAGGGAAACACGTGGGAGAGTCTCAACCAATGAAACACGTAGATAGCTATAAATTAATGTATATAGTGGAATAACATTATTCATTACAGCACTTGTTATAATGTTTCTTGTTTGAATGCTACCAACTATAATGTTAAAATATATTATGTATCCAGGTTTTATTTTTGAGACAGCTCTCGACTTTCACCCATAAAACTGACCATTGTATACAATTTTTAATGTACATGCACATGTCTGGACAAGTCTTTCTGATTAATCCTGACTTTCACCAAGAAAAGTCACAACCATTGTAAATTCGTAAATGTATACACTTATATCTGGACGAGTCTAACTGACGATGCTGTCACGTTTAAATGATAATTCATTCTTCCAATTGCATGATCTATTTACACATTGTAAAATATGCGAATTTTTGTAAACATGACGTATTGCTACTGCCCTGTGATTTTGTTAATTGTTCTCGTGATGATAAGCCATTATATTATTTTTATAATAAATTACTGATAAATTCATTGTATTTTTTTTCTGATAAAATTACACCATCTGGCTCGAGCTGAAGTTTTTTTGAGCTTTTGTTGTCGACATTTTATGGTATGTTCAAGATAGAGAGGAAAACTGACTATCCTTGCGATCTTAAAGAATACGGCCTTTGGGCCGTTTTCAGACAGTTCCCTAAAGCCCCTCAAAGTCTCTGGGACATTGTCCGGTATGTGGTCTCTAAAGATTTGCTAATAATAACTGACAAATAAGTTACTAAAACGTTCTCTACACACATGATTATCGTTTTTGGAGACAGTTGTAACACTAATTTGCCAAATTAACTTTTTTAAGACAGCTTTTCAACGTGAAGGACACTCGGAACCAAAACGTATTTTTTGCTATAAGTAAGTTTACGATCGTCTTGCATATACATGTAAGGGTAGAATGATTTGGATTCTGATTGTCCTTCCTGAAAATATTTCAAAAATGATACAAATTGACCAACATCCCCTATATACATGACCTATGTGGGAACATATCGATGAGTAAGCATTGTGACAACAAATGCATTCCATGCACTCGTTTCCGATAAAAAGTAGGTAAACATTTAAGTTAAAAACAAAATTTGAAACAAATTCAAGGGAAATTGGACCTATTCCGTTGCGTCTTGCACACATCGAACACTGACACTCGTATCCTCAATGTTGACAGGCTAGTTATTATAAGGTGATACAGGTTGCTTTTTTATTGGACGTTCTCTTCCATTGCTATCGTACAGACGGAACTCGACAATTGTTTAAATGTTGCTCAGATGAGCATAGAACATTCCAAAGAGTTACGAAAATAGAAAAAGCTGTTCCTGCAATCACGTAATTGCTTAATTGACCAATCACCAACTGAGAACAAAGTGATCCACACGTTGATTATCGATTTTTTCTCTCTCACGGGTTGAGAAGTGTGAAATTTGAACAAGAATTAGAGAAATTATCATCTCTAACTTAGACTAATTATTAAGTACATATTTATTTGTAAGAGACATCCGGAGAGGGCCTTAGCAGGAAATAAGGGGTACATCTGATTTACAAGTTACTGTAAGTGCAGATGACAGTTTCCGGTGAATTGTAAGACAATTTTTTTCAGGAAATACATCTTTTATAATAATTTCTTATATATTTGCATAATTCGAAATCCTTCCTTTACGTCCGGTATAGAATTATTTGTTGTCAAATTATTTTTCGATGGAATTCTTAATTCTTAACCAATATTTTTCAACATGGCGATTTGAATCATACGAAACACATAAAAGTGAAAAATAACAACGAATACACATTTCTTACAATTCGTTAACGCCACAATTAAGTCATGTGACTGTGTTGATATTATATACAATTATAGTCTTTTGTAGAGGTAAATATGCGTTTTAATAGGCCTAACAAATTAATATTTACCCGTCTCCGGTGATAATTTGTTTTCCTCGAGTGATAATCCACCATAACACCCTCATCCAAGGGAAGTATTCTTTTTTATTGTACTGAATGCCTGATGGTTTGTATGTTGATTGAATTGTTGTTCTTCACATTTTGTATTAATTTAAGATGTTTTTAGTTGAGGTGGGATATTGGAGTCACCCGGCGCCCACGTCCGCGTGTGCGTCCGCGTCCACAGCCAGTTCCCAGTTACTAGTTGACATAGGGTCATATATTTTTGTGTGCAGTTGCATGAAGGGACTGACCATGTGACATAAGATGAATGTCACATGACCCAAATTACACGGTTGACTGGCTTTTAAGTTTTATGTCAAAAATCAGTTTTGATATACAAAGTGACCTACAATCATATTACTTGGTGTGATGGTGCATTTCAGGGAGTAACACAGCCTACTACCAAAATTAGGTGACTATGACCTTCTTATCGCGCTTCATTGATTTAGGTTAAGTTTTACGTCCGACTTCAGTTCTCCGAACCAGGGGACCTACAATCAAATTACTTTGTGTGAGGGTGCATCTCGGGTGTAACACAGCCTCCCACTAAAATTAGGGCACTCTGACTTAGGTTAAGTTTTACGTCCGAGTTCAGTTCTCCGATACCAAGGGACCTACAGTCTTATTTCTTGGTGGGAGGATGCATCTCGGGGAGTAACAAAGCCTCCCACCAAAATTAGGTCACTCTGACCTACTTATCGTGCTACAATGACATAGGTTACGTTTTACGTCCGAGTTCAGATCTCCGATACCAAGGGACCTGCAATCATATTACTTTGTGTAGGGTGCATCTCAGGATGTAACGCAGCCTCCCACCAAAATTATGTCACTATGACCTACTTATCGTGCTTCTTTGACTTATGTTAAGTTTTACGTCCGAGTTCAGTACTCCAATACCAAGAGACCTACAATATTACTTGGTATCAATGTGCACCTCGGGGAGTAACACAGCCTCCGACCCAAATATACTAGGTTAAGTTTTATGTCTGAGTTCAGTTTTGTGATACCAAGCGACCTACAATCATATTACTTGGTGTCAGGGTGCATTTCGGGAAGTAACACAACCTCAGTCCATCATTAGGTCACTCTGACCTACTTACTGCGCTTCATTGACTTAGGTTAAGTTTTACGTCTGAGTTCAGTTCTCCGATACCAAGCGACCTACAATCAATATTTGCTGTAAGGGTGCATCTCGGGGAGCTACCCAGCCACACCAAAATTAGTGGCGGAACGAGGCGAACTTTGTAATAGTAAATTTCTGGTGCTTGCAGTGAAAAATTATCAATTTCAAATATATTTTCTTCTGTTATGTCAGCAAAAGCTACATTTTTGGCTCTTTTAATTGTCGTCTGTAAAGTGTAATGTGCGGAAAGTAAACTGATGAATCGGGAAACCTCGACCGGAGCGGTGTTCTATTTTTGCCGGATCGGCAGTGTTCGGTCATAGCGTGTTATAATACTTTATACAAACACCCGTTGCCACGAATTGGTAAAAATTATCACACGTTGCTAAGAAATGGTGGAGCTTATCATTATAGTACCAAATTACATTAAACTTTGCAGACATTATATTAAATTAACACATGCTATTTATCCAATGAAATGGCTAGATTTTAGAATAAAGTATAATGATATTAATTAATCTATTAACAAAACTATTTACCTACCACCTGTGACATTTTTTATTCTCTAAGGGTTACATAAAACAAATTAACAATAACAAAACTCGCAAGAGATTATACAAAAGTTCTAATCTTATAATGAGGTCTCCATGGATTCAGTGCATTATAAAAACGATTCATGATAAGATATTTGAGATATTTCATTAATATCACTGGTGGTAC
Source organism: Mytilisepta virgata (assembly GCA_028015205.1). Lineage (NCBI taxonomy): Eukaryota > Metazoa > Mollusca > Bivalvia > Mytilida > Mytilidae > Mytilisepta > Mytilisepta virgata. The sequence continues at coordinate 19,198,151 of CM051515.1, forward strand.
ATTTGAAGGTTAACAATTTTGTTGATACAGTAATAACTACCGCCACTTACGTAAAATTATGAATTAGAGAATAAAAAATGTTACAACACAGATCAAAGCGCCGTAAAAATGGTCGTGTTTGATAAAAATTTACAACTTATGACACAAAATGTAGATCGTAACATAATATGAAACTTCCAAAACAATGAGTTTACAACCAGTGTGGCATTTAATATTTTTCTGCGTTTCGTACAGTAAAGTTGGAAAATGTATTGTCAGTTCGGAATATGTACACATGTGCATGCGATAGATAATTTTCAATGGGAATCGATCTTTTAAATGGGCTAGTGAAATTTTTTGTAGATTTAAATCATTATCTAGCCATCCTGGCGTAAAAATATAGTTCCGGTATATACATTTACTAAAATTTTACAAAGTATAGTAATATATTTTTATTTGAGTTGTATTATGCAATTTTTTATGCCAGTCAGATTCAGTGAGGTTATCACACTGTTTGTTAGAGAAATTTTGTCAAAAGATATTTTGCCATTATAAACAGGCTTCCAGAGCTTCTTTGTGACCATATTATTTTTTTCCAGGGCGTGTTTTCGCGTTGGTACAAGGTTACTAAACTGATGTTTGTCGTTTTTATTATGTTATATTCGTTTTATTTTGTATTGTAATACTGTCTGTGAAAACCAGTATTTTTTGTTAAATATAAACAATAAATCCCGTGTCCATCGTCCACGATGAGTAGTATATGGGGACAGTACAAGTCGCATTTGTGGAGGTGCTGTGTGGGTACAGTATATGTAGTTAATGGAAGCGGAAATAACGTCAGCAGAAGAGAGAATCACGAGACTTGAAGTGGGTTGGTTGCATGCGCAACGGAAAATGATATGCTGTAGCGCCATTTCCCCAGGTTATGTTTACGGAAGTCACATGCTCGGACCTGGAACTGTATTCTGCACACTCGTGACCGGAACCGTAAGTAGTATTTATCTCCCCTTCTCCTGGGCCTTTCGTTCCCAGTGAACTCTGGTATGTGGTATATGTATAAATATATGTATATAGTTAAGGTCTTCTATTAAATTCCCTAGGGATTGATCCTCTCACCTTTATGTTGAGGTCCGAGAGTATACGTAGAACAATGGCACTATTCGGTTATCTCCCCTTTTCTGGCCGGTTTTACTTCCGGGTAGTATCCGTTGGGTCAAGGCCCGGGGAAACCCAATCGCAGGATTGGATTATGTCTCCTTACCTGCTTTGATACTATGGAATATTCTCAGCAACTGCCTTAGCAATTGTGCAGCCAGTCACAAGCATGGAAATTCAGAGTGACCTTACGAAATGACCTAGATGGAAGAATATTTTCTCACAGGTCTGCTTTGCTACTATCTTTGATGTCAGTCTAAAACTCAAACGAGGCCTAGAGATAACAGGCTATAAAAACAAGACAGCAAGAATAAGAACCTCTCCTCCTCCTCCTACTCCTCCTCAAAATAGCAATGAGCACTAGAGCATATTCTTGAGCAGCAAGGGCCAGTGTAGATTAGAGTCAAGAGCGGCGAGGAGCAGTGAAGAGCAGTACAGAGCAAGAGAAGTTTACAAGACCCGCTGTTGCTTAGGCAGTTGCTAAGGAAAATGACAGTATCAACTTCATTGCAGAGGGGTAGACATAATCCTATCCTGCGATTGGACTTCCTCGGCCACTTGACCCCATGGAGAACAGAGGGACTACCCGGACTGAAAAGAGCGGGAAAGGGGAGATAACCAAATAGTGCCATTGTCCTAAGTATACTCTCGGACTTTGACATATCGGTGAGAGGATCATCCCCAGGGACGCCAATGGAAGACCTAAACCATATACAGTCCGATGGCAGACCAGATATCACCAAGATTTACAAAGGGAGATAATCCAATTCTACTTTCGTTTTCGGTCCCGCATATGCAGAATACAGTTCCGGGTCCTTGCACGTGACTGACGCCACTTCCGTGAAAATGACGCTAAACAACAAATTCAAAATACGCATGCGCATAAACAACTTCAGGCAATTCCGATGACGTGACTTTCTTTTCAGTTGACTGCACTTCCTGTGATGTCATTTAAGCTTCCATTGACGTCACGTCAGTTACCTCCAGAAATCCGAATTAAACTGTCTCTATATATACTAATATGGTGGGCCCATCGGCAAATTATAGATCAGTTTTTTACTTTATTAGTTTTATATTGGATATAAAGTATGACAAGGGCTGCCTTGGTTTAGAAAGTTTTTTATAGAGTTGCTGATTTCAGGTATGGGGAAATGAGAAGAAACCAATTTCCGATATCTTTTACGGCTCATTTTTAAAGTTTCTATTAAGCGTAAAATAGGCATTTCAAAATTTCTCGATGATCAACGTGAAACGTCTTGCTTTATAATATGATTTTTTTCCTTACCTGCTTTGATACTATGGAATATTCTCAGCAACTGCCTTAGCAACTGTGCAGCCAGTCACAAGCATGGAAATTCAGAGTGACCTTACGAAATGACCTAGATGGAAGAATACTTTGTCACAGGTCTGCTTTTCTACTATCTTTGAAACTTTTAAAATTTCATAACTACGACAAACACAACTTTACTTTTACCGGGGAGGGGGGTTTAACTTATATATGTGGTAACATATGTGCGGTCCAAAAGAGGCTATTTTTTTCTCATTTAAAATACATGTACCATACAAACGGACTAATTAGAAATAATACGCAATATCATATTTGGAAATAGTTATGAAATTTTAAAAGTTCTGTCTTTTGATCACCAACATGTGTCTCTACTTTCCTATGGCTAAAAGTAGAGATATTTTTATGTGTTACTATTCAAGTGTTGACAGTTGCAAATGTGGAATGCGAGATTTTTGAGACAATTTATTTGTATAGTTTTAAAAAGATATTGCTTTATAAGTTTTATTGACAAAATTTTTTTCGTTTGAGTTTTAGACTGACATCAAAGATAGTAGAAAAGCAGACCTGTGACAAAGTATTCTTCCATCTAGGTCATTTCGTAAGGTCACTCTGAATTTCCATGCTTGTGACTGGCTGCACAGTTGCTAAGGCAGTTGCTGAGAATATTCCATAGTATCAAAGCAGGTAAGGAAAAAAATCATATTATAAAGCAAGACGTTTCACGTTGATCATCGAGAAATTTTGAAATGCCTATTTTACGCTTAATAGAAACTTTAAAAATGAGCCGTAAAAGATATCGGAAATTGGTTTCTTCTCATTTCCCCATACCTGAAATCAGCAACTCTATAAAAAACTTTCTAAACCAAGGCAGCCCTTGTCATACTTTATATCCAATATAAAACTAATAAAGTAAAAAACTGATCTATAATTTGCCGATGGGCCCACCATATTAGTATATATAGAGACAGTTTAATTCGGATTTCTGGAGGTAACTGACGTGACGTCAATGGAAGCTTAAATGACATCACAGGAAGTGCAGTCAACTGAAAAGAAAGTCACGTCATCGGAATTGCCTGAAGTTGTTTATGCGCATGCGTATTTTGAATTTGTTGTTTAGCGTCATTTTCACGGAAGTGGCGTCAGTCACGTGCAAGGACCCGGAACTGTATTCTGCATATGCGGGACCGAAAACGAAAGTAGAATTGGATTATCTCCCTTTGTAAATCTTGGTGATATCTGGTCTGCCATCGGACTGTATATGGTTTAGGTCTTCCATTGGCGTCCCTGGGGATGATCCTCTCACCGATATGTCAAAGTCCGAGAGTATACTTAGGACAATGGCACTATTTGGTTATCTCCCCTTTCCCGCTCTTTTCAGTCCGGGTAGTCCCTCTGTTCTCCATGGGGTCAAGTGGCCGAGGAAGTCCAATCGCAGGATAGGATTATGTCTACCCCTCTGCAATGAAGTTGATACTGTCATTTTCCTTAGCAACTGCCTAAGCAACAGCGGGTCTTGTAAACTTCTCTTGCTCTGTACTGCTCTTCACTGCTCCTCGCCGCTCTTGACTCTAATCTACACTGGCCCTTGCTGCTCAAGAATATGCTCTAGTGCTCATTGCTATTTTGAGGAGGAGTAGGAGGAGGAGGAGAGGTTCTTATTCTTGCTGTCTTGTTTTTATAGCCTGTTATCTCTAGGCCTCGTTTGAGTTTTAGACTGACATCAAAGATAGTAGCAAAGCAGACCTGTGAGAAAATATTCTTCCATCTAGGTCATTTCGTAAGGTCACTCTGAATTTCCATGCTTGTGACTGGCTGCACAATTGCTAAGGCAGTTGCTGAGAATATTCCATAGTATCAAAGCAGGTAAGGAGACATAATCCAATCCTGCGATTGGGTTTCCCCGGGCCTTGACCCAACGGATACTACCCGGAAGTAAAACCGGCCAGAAAAGGGGAGATAACCGAATAGTGCCATTGTTCTACGTATACTTTCGGACCTCAACATAAAGGTGAGAGGATCAATCCCTAGGGAATTTAATAGAAGACCTTAACTATATACATATATTTATACATATACCACATACCAGAGTTCACTGGGAACGAAAGGCCCAGGAGAAGGGGAGATAAATACTACTTACGGTTCCGGTCACGAGTGTGCAGAATACAGTTCCAGGTCCGAGCATGTGACTTCCGTAAACATAACCTGGGGAAATGGCGCTACAGCATATCATTTTCCGTTGCGCATGCAACCAACCCACTTCAAGTCTCGTGATTCTCTCTTCTGCTGACGTTATTTCCGCTTCCATTAACTACATATACTGTACCCACACAGCACCTCCACAAATGCGACTTGTACTGTCCCCATATACTACTCATCGTGGACGATGGACACGGGATTTATTGTTTATATTTAACAAAAAATACTGGTTTTCACAGACAGTATTACAATACAAAATAAAACGAATATAACATAATAAAAACGACAAACATCAGTTTAGTAACCTTGTACCAACGCGAAAACACGCCCTGGAAAAAAATAATATGGTCACAAAGAAGCTCTGGAAGCCTGTTTATAATGGCAAAATATCTTTTGACAAAATTTCTCTAACAAACAGTGTGATAACCTCACTGAATCTGACTGGCATAAAAAATTGCATAATACAACTCAAATAAAAATATATTACTATACTTTGTAAAATTTTAGTAAATGTATATACCGGAACTATATTTTTACGCCAGGATGGCTAGATAATGATTTAAATCTACAAAAAATTTCACTAGCCCATTTAAAAGATCGATTCCCATTGAAAATTATCTATCGCATGCACATGTGTACATATTCCGAACTGACAATACATTTTCCAACTTTACTGTACGAAACGCAGAAAAATATTAAATGCCACACTGGTTGTAAACTCATTGTTTTGGAAGTTTCATATTATGTTACGATCTACATTTTGTGTCATAAGTTGTAAATTTTTATCAAACACGACCATTTTTACGGCGCTTTGATCTGTGTTGTAACATTTTTTATTCTCTAATTCATAATTTTACGTAAGTGGCGGTAGTTATTACTGTATCAACAAAATTGTTAACCTTCAAATGTACCACCAGTGATATTAATGAAATATCTCAAATATCTTATCATGAATCGTTTTTATAATGCACTGAATCCATGGAGACCTCATTATAAGATTAGAACTTTTGTATAATCTCTTGCGAGTTTTGTTATTGTTAATTTGTTTTATGTAACCCTTAGAGAATAAAAAATGTCACAGGTGGTAGGTAAATAGTTTTGTTAATAGATTAATTAATATCATTATACTTTATTCTAAAATCTAGCCATTTCATTGGATAAATAGCATGTGTTAATTTAATATAATGTCTGCAAAGTTTAATGTAATTTGGTACTATAATGATAAGCTCCACCATTTCTTAGCAACGTGTGATAATTTTTACCAATTCGTGGCAACGGGTGTTTGTATAAAGTATTATAACACGCTATGACCGAACACTGCCGATCCGGCAAAAATAGAACACCGCTCCGGTCGAGGTTTCCCGATTCATCAGTTTACTTTCCGCACATTACACTTTACAGACGACAATTAAAAGAGCCAAAAATGTAGCTTTTGCTGACATAACAGAAGAAAATATATTTGAAATTGATAATTTTTCACTGCAAGCACCAGAAATTTACTATTACAAAGTTCGCCTCGTTCCGCCACTAATTTTGGTGTGGCTGGGTAGCTCCCCGAGATGCACCCTTACAGCAAATATTGATTGTAGGTCGCTTGGTATCGGAGAACTGAACTCAGACGTAAAACTTAACCTAAGTCAATGAAGCGCAGTAAGTAGGTCAGAGTGACCTAATGATGGACTGAGGTTGTGTTACTTCCCGAAATGCACCCTGACACCAAGTAATATGATTGTAGGTCGCTTGGTATCACAAAACTGAACTCAGACATAAAACTTAACCTAGTATATTTGGGTCGGAGGCTGTGTTACTCCCCGAGGTGCACATTGATACCATGTAATATTGTAGGTCTCTTGGTATTGGAGTACTGAACTCGGACGTAAAACTTAACATAAGTCAAAGAAGCACGATAAGTAGGTCATAGTGACATAATTTTGGTGGGAGGCTGCGTTACATCCTGAGATGCACCCTACACAAAGTAATATGATTGCAGGTCCCTTGGTATCGGAGATCTGAACTCGGACGTAAAACGTAACCTATGTCATTGTAGCACGATAAGTAGGTCAGAGTGACCTAATTTTGGTGGGAGGCTTTGTTACTCCCCGAGATGCATCCTCCCACCAAGAAATAAGACTGTAGGTCCCTTGGTATCGGAGAACTGAACTCGGACGTAAAACTTAACCTAAGTCAGAGTGCCCTAATTTTAGTGGGAGGCTGTGTTACACCCGAGATGCACCCTCACACAAAGTAATTTGATTGTAGGTCCCCTGGTTCGGAGAACTGAAGTCGGACGTAAAACTTAACCTAAATCAATGAAGCGCGATAAGAAGGTCATAGTCACCTAATTTTGGTAGTAGGCTGTGTTACTCCCTGGAATGCACCATCACACCAAGTAATATGATTGTAGGTCACTTTGTATATCAAAACTGATTTTTGACATAAAACTTAAAAGCCAGTCAACCGTGTAATTTGGGTCATGTGACATTCATCTTATGTCACATGGTCAGTCCCTTCATGCAACTGCACACAAAAATATATGACCCTATGTCAACTAGTAACTGGGAACTGGCTGTGGACGCGGACGCACACGCGGACGTGGGCGCCGGGTGACTCCAATATCCCACCTCAACTAAAAACATCTTAAATTAATACAAAATGTGAAGAACAACAATTCAATCAACATACAAACCATCAGGCATTCAGTACAATAAAAAAGAATACTTCCCTTGGATGAGGGTGTTATGGTGGATTATCACTCGAGGAAAACAAATTATCACCGGAGACGGGTAAATATTAATTTGTTAGGCCTATTAAAACGCATATTTACCTCTACAAAAGACTATAATTGTATATAATATCAACACAGTCACATGACTTAATTGTGGCGTTAACGAATTGTAAGAAATGTGTATTCGTTGTTATTTTTCACTTTTATGTGTTTCGTATGATTCAAATCGCCATGTTGAAAAATATTGGTTAAGAATTAAGAATTCCATCGAAAAATAATTTGACAACAAATAATTCTATACCGGACGTAAAGGAAGGATTTCGAATTATGCAAATATATAAGAAATTATTATAAAAGATGTATTTCCTGAAAAAAATTGTCTTACAATTCACCGGAAACTGTCATCTGCACTTACAGTAACTTGTAAATCAGATGTACCCCTTATTTCCTGCTAAGGCCCTCTCCGGATGTCTCTTACAAATAAATATGTACTTAATAATTAGTCTAAGTTAGAGATGATAATTTCTCTAATTCTTGTTCAAATTTCACACTTCTCAACCCGTGAGAGAGAAAAAATCGATAATCAACGTGTGGATCACTTTGTTCTCAGTTGGTGATTGGTCAATTAAGCAATTACGTGATTGCAGGAACAGCTTTTTCTATTTTCGTAACTCTTTGGAATGTTCTATGCTCATCTGAGCAACATTTAAACAATTGTCGAGTTCCGTCTGTACGATAGCAATGGAAGAGAACGTCCAATAAAAAAGCAACCTGTATCACCTTATAATAACTAGCCTGTCAACATTGAGGATACGAGTGTCAGTGTTCGATGTGTGCAAGACGCAACGGAATAGGTCCAATTTCCCTTGAATTTGTTTCAAATTTTGTTTTTAACTTAAATGTTTACCTACTTTTTATCGGAAACGAGTGCATGGAATGCATTTGTTGTCACAATGCTTACTCATCGATATGTTCCCACATAGGTCATGTATATAGGGGATGTTGGTCAATTTGTATCATTTTTGAAATATTTTCAGGAAGGACAATCAGAATCCAAATCATTCTACCCTTACATGTATATGCAAGACGATCGTAAACTTACTTATAGCAAAAAATACGTTTTGGTTCCGAGTGTCCTTCACGTTGAAAAGCTGTCTTAAGAAAGTTAATTTGGCAAATTAGTGTTACAACTGTCTCCAAAAACGATAATCATGTGTGTAGAGAACGTTTTAGTAACTTATTTGTCAGTTATTATTAGCAAATCTTTAGAGACCACATACCGGACAATGTCCCAGAGACTTTGAGGGGCTTTAGGGAACTGTCTGAAAACGGCCCAAAGGCCGTATTCTTTAAGATCGCAAGGATAGTCAGTTTTCCTCTCTATCTTGAACTTACCAGAAAATGTCGACCACAAAAGCTCAAAAAAACTTCAGCTCGAGCCAGATGGTGTAATTTTATCAGAAAAAAAATACAATGAATTTATCAGTATTTATTATAAAAATAATATAATGGCTTATCATCACGAGAACAATTAACAAAATCACAGGGCAGTAGCAATACGTCATGTTTACAAAAATTCGCATATTTTACAATGTGTAAATAGATCATGCAATTGGAAGAATGAATTATCATTTAAACGTGACAGCATCGTCAGTTAGACTCGTCCAGATATAAGTGTATACATTTAAGAATTTACAATGGTTGTGACCTTTCTTGGTGAAAGTCAGGAGTAATCAGAAAGACTCGTTCAGACATGTGCATGTACATTAAAAATTGTATACAATGGTCAGTTTTATGGGTGAACGTCGAGAGGTCAGTCTCAAAAATAAAATCTGGATACATAATATATTTTAACATTATAGTTGGTAGCATTCAAACAAGAAACATTATAACAAGTGCTGTAATGAATAATGTTATTCCACTATATTCATTAGCTATCTACGTGTTTCATTGGTTGAGACTCTCCCACGTGATATTGAACAAAACATCGTGTTTCCCTCTCAGATTCGTGTTTCACCATCACATCCCAGTTATTTGAAATACACTAGGGATAGTGGAATAAATCATTAATTTCCCTTGCATTGGTGAAATATGAAGATTTGTTCACTCTCGAAAAGTCATGTTTCACTCGGGCAAGCCCTCGGGAAACATGACTTTCCTCGGGTGAACAAATCTTCATATTTCACAAATGCAAGGGAAATAAATGTACATTACATGCATTGTATATTTTCAAAGTTAAACATCAACTTGAAAACAATTTAATAGTATACGGAACACAAAGACGGACAAATAACCTGATTAGGGGTTCTTGATGTTTTTGTTTTCAATTTTGGTCTTGAAAAATGCTGATTAGACATAAATTACTGAATTCTGTGCATAAGGTGCACAAAAATTAGTATTAAATACAGGAGAACTGAAAAATGAACACTAAATTTGTTTACAATGGTCTCCGAATGTACCTTGTTCAACACGAAAAATTCTTTTTAATGGTTTTTTGTTCAAATCGCTATTCCTAAATAATACATGTAGCTTTGTTACCCAATTTAAATTCTAATAAAAGTCTCAAGTTCTTTATTTTCAATCTTTCATTACTGGGATTTTAAAATCCTGCGTTACATATCGACTTTAAACCAAAAGCAGACATTTATTCTCTATAGGGGTTTCCGAACACAATATGGGTAAGATTCTTTGTTTTAGTGTTATTTCAGTAAAAAATGTTCAATACTATGATATTATTGCATCGGCCTTGTTATTTTTCCGAGGTTTGCTGTATTGCCAATACAGATGGGCGAGGCAAATACAGAGAGATAGCCATGTAATGATATCGTTATTAATTAACTAGTTTTAACTATGCTTATTCTTGGTGATTTTTGTTTTAATCAAATCTTTACAAATTCGCAAGTATATATGCGATTTAAAATTTAAAAAATTACATTCATTGAAAGATTGGAATGAGGGTTATGAAAGATACTTTTAGTCAGACCTATTACGGAATAATTTTTAATTATCACTTTTGAAGCACCTAGGATCAGACATTTTTCCCCATGTATAAATTAAGATCCGGAATATTCCGTTATATTGTGTCGAATTTACATGTACGAACTTTTGTTCCGAAGAGATTCTTCTCGGAAACTGAATATTCCGTTGTACTGAATGTCGCTGTAAAGCGGGCCGGTAATAAACGCCATTTCAGAGTTTTCATACAATGTATGTACCCAAGCTAAAGTCTAGAGAAAATCAACTCGCCCTATATATACAAGCCGGCAAATACAGCAAATATCCATTTTGGCCGGATCTTTTGATATCGGCCAAGTTAATTATTCTGTATTTACAGGGCAGTTTTTATCGTATTGGGGGCAATAATACGCTAGTTAATTGACAAATTGTCCTATTGTATTAGCAGAGTTACAAACGCTGAACAGTAATGCCTGTTTAGGGATTGCCACTAACAATATCACAAAAAGGGGAGGGGTTACGCATAGCCTTCACATAAGTTTTGTTTAACAAAAAAAGCTTTACAGATGTTTTCTGGTCACGTTCAACATCAAAACGTTTTCAAACTGGTTTAAAAATAGTTCTTTGAAATAAACCGGAGATCAAACGCGCTTGTTTATTGTTAAAATATACATGTGTTTACGTGACTGAAACTCTCTTGGTTGTGTCATGAAGAATAACAAGGCTTTTGTAAATAAAAACTTTCTTGTGTTCTAAAGATGAACTTTGTGAAATTATGGAAAGAAAATTGGGGGTTAGCAAAACAATGATGCAGATAAAACAAGAGGAGTTCGGAAATATGAACATGACCAGTAAATAACCTTAAATTTAACAATATCACAATTTCTAACAACAAAACTGTGGAAGCACAAACATAAACATTGCCACATTCCATTGCAATTGTTTGGTATGCACAAAGCTCGGTTGTTCAGACAGTGTATCACTGTCAATATTTCATTTCTACCTAAATCATTTATTTCATATGACATTTGAGCATTACAATACAAAGCAAAATTAGTTCAATAATAAAAATACATGTACAACACAACCATACTTTGATTGACACTTTGACAAAATCAGTGATTAAACATTGATTGTACAGCCACAACTTGACAGACTTACACACAATCATATTTTACATAACAAAATATTGGAATGTTAACAAAATTATTAATGCTGTATTGAAACGATGAAAAATGAGAAAAATTTACAAACATATAACAAAATAAATAAAGTTCATTTTCTCGTAAAAATATCTCCAAGTTTATAATTCTTTAAAAATGTAGAGACAAACGAATTTGATTGTAAGCATAGACCTAAGATGAAACTATTATCGTGTTCTTAAAAATCAAAGTACAAGCCAAACATTTAACAAAATCGCTAACACTTAAATGCAGTTGGAATTTCTTGAATAACCTTCCCATTTGGAACAATCATAAATTGCTGGGAAGTTCATCTTTGTGTAGACTAAGCCGTATTAAATAAGAAATGTTTCTAACATTAAGGGAAGTCAAACTTTTAATTATTAATTACCAATTCAATGACAAAAATGGCAAAAAATAGTAGCTGAATATACTGGTTACCTTTGTACATTTTTAAATTAATTTGAACTTTCAAGCGCCTATCCATAAAATCTCTCTACAAAGACCGTGCTCTTTAACATTTTTGAAAAGGAAACATCTAATAATTAATTTATTACATGTGCACTATGATACATGTACTTTGTACTTGCTAAAAGCAATCGCAGATGTCCCGATTCTTTCATCATCTTTCACTAAACACGAACTGTTGGAATGTTAGACATTTTAACGTTACCAGATAATTGATTCCCTCTTTATAGACACACGGACTTATTTTGACGATCGATTCATTCTTATCTCACTTGTGTTTATCGGTGGAATAATTTAATTACTGCTAGACAATGATGCGTTATGAAATCAAAATTATGTTTTACTTCCTGTCACACAATGTCTAAATACCACGTTATGGTCCAACTAAAAACCAATAGGAATGTCCCAGACGGCAAATCTGAAATAAACAACAGTTATTTAATTTGAATCGCATTTTCAAAAATGAACTGATTGCTGTTACATGTTTACACATGAGACAAATGTCCTAAAAAATTCAATTCTCTTAAGGAATAATCAGATAGAAAGTTCTGTAACTCCCGAGATAATACAGACATCTCATTAATTTCTTTCATCTAAAATTTTAATTTTGTACAACAAAAGTGATTTATTTAACGCTCCCAATATGCCTGCATTGCCTGTGATCGTTACTGTAATGTGCAAATATTACAAACTACCATTGACGTGTTTCCGCTTAATACGGTGTCGTAACACATCGATTTGTGACAACTGCACTTGTTGTGACACACAACGGTGCCGAATACGGTGTAGGAACTACTTTATCTACCGGAGCAGCTTGTCTGGATTTCTATTATATATATCTGAGTTCGTGCCTTCATGGTTTCTGTGTTGTCTTTAGTGGTTTTCACTTTTGTTTATTTCGACTGATGTAAATCATAACTCTTTGTCGTACAAAAGTACCTCAGGGGTGACTTATCGAATCTCGTGGAAAGCGCAGATAGTAAAAAGCACGGACTATACAGCAAGCAATCACTATACAGCAAGCTTTTTATGGTACACATGTGCTTGTCACTGCCTTGTATCAACTCCAGTGGACGCTTTTTAAGGGGGTAGGATCAAATTTGAAATAAAAAGGCATAACCAGGATTTTGGCAAAATAAAAAGACAGGGTCACTTTGTGTGTGGAAAAAATGCACGACCTCTGTCAATCAGGATTTTTTTTGGTTTAAATGAAAGTAAATGTTTAGGCAGCTAAAAAAAACCGGACCAAAATTTCGACCAATAAAATAGGCAGGATCAAACATTTCATCCTAGCCCCCCCCCCATAAACATCAAATGTTTGCTTATGTATTACCACACCAAAGCCCATGATTCTTCAACTTTGTAGTTATTTCGTCTCGCCAATTAAAATGAATCTAAACATCTTAAATAACACCGTTTGCCAAGTTATAAAGTTTCCAGCAGCTTAGTACTCAGATTTTATCTTTTAAGACTCTATTCCCGACGGTTTAATTATAAAAACTTTCACAGTTTTTTTTCTAAAAGGTTTATGTACGAGTAAGAGAAAACAAGACCAATGTCTTGTGATTTATCTTTTCCTAACCAATGTAGGTAAGGGAGATAATAAATTTGTCTCCCTTTTAACCTCAGGACAAAAGGGAGAGCATTTAATTATCTCCCTTACCTACATTGGTTAGGAAAAGATAACTCACTCTGGTTCCTCATTAGATGTCTTCACCAGTGTATGCAAATAAAAGAATTTGTAGCATCCACCGTTTTAAGTTTCCATATTAAGACTTATAGTTATCTATCATTGTAAGATTTATCTTTGAATGTAGTAGGTTATTCTACATTAATCTAATTATCATAAATCAGTTTTATTTTATTTCTTTCTTAAATCATCCAAAAGGGGTCGTCCAAATCTACAATAAAATCAGAATAACTATGCAAAATTTCAAAAATACCAGGTGAAAGGAGTTTTACATTACTAAAACTAGGTACTACTCATACAAAATGCGCATAAAAATGACTAGAAGATCATTCAAGCAAAATTCACGCATATTGTTAAGGATGCTCGCTGGTCATGTTTTGGTCTTTTTGTCAGATTTTCGGAATCCTCAGGTTTTATCCATTTCTTAAACATTAAATTTTTTGCCCATGAACCCCCACTTTTTCTTTTATAATTCAATCATATATACCTTAAAATGGCATTTGACAAAATTTTATGAAATCCTTTTTATTTTTTCATACATTTTTGAGAGACAGAAGTTGCAATGCAAAGACAATGAAAAGTCCAGAGAAAACCTATTTCCTGCAAATTTTCAAGGTTTTATAGCTCTAAAATGAGCACATGAATCTATATTTTTTTGTTGCTTATTTCTTTACTATTCATATGGTCTCTCAAATTAAAACACCTATTTCAAATCCTATTTATTTCCTATCAGACCAGCGATCATCCTTAACAACAAGATCACCAGGAAGACAAATTCAAGAAAAGTAAGAAAGAACAAAACTAGGAAAGACAATGTAACTTTACGCGTAACGTAAATAACAAGACGTCTACAGATGACAACTTTATGCTTAAAGTGAACCATAAGACAACCAGTTAAGACAAATTAAATTTTAAGGTGAATAACAAGACTACTTCGTCGCTGAACTAGTATGCAGTTATTGTTTAGGGGTCAGCTGAAGCCCGGGTGCGGGATTTTCTCGTTGCGTTGAAGACCCATTGGTATTCTTGAGCTGTTTTCTGCTCTTTGGTCGGGTTGTTGTCTCTTTGACAGATTCCCCGTTTCCATTCTCTATTCTATCCATTAAAGATAAATTTATGCGTAAGATGAATAATAAAAACGACCGTTAAAGACAATTTATGCGTTACATGAAATCTTTACAAGACGACCATTAATGACAGTTTATGCGTAACAAGACGATCTGGAAAGCCAACTTCACGCAATTTGTGAATAACAAGGGAACAGATCAGAGAAGAAACATCTATGCGTCCAACATTTAAAGTGAACAAGATGAGATGAAAACAAGACCAATCTAGACAGCATCAATCAATTCTCAATATGTATATATTTTTAAGACGATTGCACATATAATCTCAGAGTTACCATAGATACCAAAACGATCAGACAAGACCAATTCATTCTTAACGTAAAAATCAAGATCCAACGCGATCCACTTACGCGGAACAATCTCCGTCGTATAAATGTTTTACTCTTCGACAAAACCGTTTGAACAGAGTGAATGAATGACATTTATCATGTTGCATCTCTTTGATCGCATACTAACACACATAAATAATGACAATTTATATAAGGATACTAAAGTCTTGAACTATTTTACGATAACTGTCACTCATTCTCAAATATTTTATCTCATCCTGCAGATTCAACATGTGTTATGTAGCAGCAATAAAGTGTATCGCTTAATTATGCAAGAATAATTTCTTATTACATAGTCTTTTCTCTAATTATGTGCGCATTTATAAAATAAAGAGGTTCAAATTACTGTAGGTGTAAAGGTATGAAACCCAAAGAATTAAAGTAAGAAGAAACCAGATTGGATCGCGTTAGTCTCTGGTAGCATTAGGCTCTGTTAATCTGTGGTTTCACAAGCCGTATCTGCCGTCGGATGGAGCCTACCATGCGATGCCTGCTGAGTCTGATGTGGCAATTGAAAAAATGATGAATTATTTGCAGTTTACTTTCGTTTTTTAAACATGCATATATGGTATTTCTAAAAACGCTAAACGGTGGGGGGTGGGGGGGGGGGGAGGGGGGGGGTGCTGTCGCTCTCCCAGTTAGGATTAATATAATTATGAGCTGATAAAACTTGTATACCAGTAAAATATAAATAAATAAATTTTAACTATGTAAGATATTCCGCTCCTCTAGATAAAATCTCTATTTTTTTCAATCTGGACCTTTACCAAGCGAAGTTGAAAAAATTAAGGCTACCTTTTACACTTTTTAAAATCTACATGTGCAAATATGATAACAATTGTTCTTAAGGTCTACAAGAGTTTGCCCATCAAAAGTACTAGATACGTCCCGAAAACAACGGTGTCACACAATGAACACAAGTTTCAGTCAACGAAATGGCCATATAGTGCATCAAATTTATTTCGGTATTTTGTGACACGTTTTATTTTCGGTATTTTGTGACACGTTTTATTACAAGACTAAATTAACGCATTGTTCATACAGTTAGCATTTTACCGTACGTACAAAAAATACACGTGGTCTTTGGTTAGGACAGGAATATTAATGATATTGTTGTGTTATAATTATTTGAATTAGTATTTAATTCTGTTTCTACATCTTGAGAATATCTTTAAGAAGATTAAGGCACATATAAATTCAAAAAACACTACATTTAGAAAGAGCAGTCACTGCACTTAACATGCTTCCAGTTAACGTACAAAATAACTCAAAATACTAAACATGTATTTATAACTTAATGTCCTTTCAGACTTGAATATCAACAATGGTACTTCAAAATCTGTTTAATATCCTATGATAAAATAAAAATAAAAGAAGGAAAATACTGGCTTAAAGTCTGTATTGCAAGGCAAAAGCTCGCATCTCTAAAGTCTATATATGCAATTCATTTATGCAAGCTTATACATAACAGGAAGTAGAAGTGTATTCATAGAACCGCAAACGATATTGGTAACAATTTCGAAGCAAACCAAACTAACAGTGCATCAAATTCATAAGGAGAGAAATTTTGTCCGAAACCACAAGATTATATATAAGAGGAAGTAGAAGTGTATTCATAGAACCGGAAACAATATCAGCAAGAAAGCAGAGTTATCATTAAGGTAATTTTGTTCTCATTTGTTTTTAATTTTCTGACAAAAAGGACAATCCAAGCAACCCGGGACCAGTTGTTCAACGTCACAACAACATGTACCAAATATAAGCAATAATTTTTTGTGGTTTACTATGCATTTCACTTTACTTTGAGCTATTTGTCCTCTATACAGCTGTTGCTTAATTTTTCAATTTTGAACTTATAGATTTTCGTTTTTATATTATTTATTGGTCCGGTAGTTTTCATGTTTGAACGGACTGATGATTAAACATACTTTTTACGTTTGTGTTATTTGGTTCATGCCTTGTTCAGTCAACCTGTTATTCATGAAATATTAAAGCAAGGAATTAGTATTAGCGTAATCGATAAAATTATTTATTACAAAACACTAATTTAAATATTAATGGAACAAGTATCTGATAAACAGACTATTACATTACATCATACATATACCTTATTATCAAAATAGATTTCATCTTTTAATAATTTGATCGTGAAATAATTTTAAAAATGCCTTCGCGAGCAGATTACGAAGCAGGAAAAAAAAAGAGAAATAAAAAAATATATATGATGAACTTCGTTTTACCTTTGCACAAAAGTCGTTATATTTAGAATATAAAATGATAAAGGCGTACATATCAGTGTTTGTCTAGAGATATATGAAGTAACACTTTCATGTCATGTTGATTTAACCGAACAGGAGAATACCAGTCTAAACAAGTACAGTCGTACGTTCTAGTACAAAGTCATATAGAAGATTATCTGTAATCACAAAGGGCATGGTATGATTTGGTCTGATATTTAGCACCTTGAATTACAAAATCAAAAATTAATGAAAAAATTTATTCGCAGCATTCATTAAGTTCTTTAAAATGTTGCATATTAAGGAACATGCGTTGTTTTCAACAGGAAATGTCTGTAATATCAGCAATATGCTGTCAAAAAGGCTTAATTCACTCATTTTTGAAACTTTAAATTATAATTTTTATATGAGTAAAAGCTTGCCAAAACAAATATTTTATTAAAATGTGTCTTTATGTAAGACAAACATTAAATAAACAATCTCTTTGAGCAAGGATGTTGCTCATTGTAGTCTTGTCCAAAATCGACTGTGAAAACAATCAATTTTTTTTTTAAATCCTTGATTTAGCGAAATTTATCACAACAGCTACTGGTGACCTACGCCTCGTTAACAATATAAAATTGGAAGACATTCTTGCAAAAGTTCCTTATTATCGTGAGCTCTATCCTATCACGTGGAAGCGCAACATCAAATGCTGATGGATGCAGTTGAGGGCGATGCCACAAAATGGGCGAAGTAAGAGAGAAGGAAGACGTTGAAACACTTTAACGGTCATTCGTTCTTACTCTTATTCGGCACCTTAAAACGTCCATGAGTTCTAATTTTAATGGCTTTACCAACGATCCCGAAGTAAGAAAAAACACTGTCCTACAAATACGCTAAATTAAGTTAATTGATTAATGTAATAGGTGCTGACAATTCACTTGGCAACCCCACTTACACGCAAATTACAATACCAAAGGAAGAGACTATCAGTAATCATATGTATGTTCTATCTTCCTTTAGTATTGCAGTAAGTGATGACAGTTATATAACCTTTCTTCCATTTACTGGATACCCAAACTACAGAATTATCCAAACAAAGGCCCTGCCAGGTGCACTACTAAGTCCCTTTCAAAACTCCTTACTACTTTACATAGAGCAATAAGGACGGTCTAAAGAGCTACTGTGTTAAAGCCTACACAACTAGTGTTTTGAATCAGAAGTGGATTTTTAAAAATTCTAAAGATTTACAGGAATATCTATCTTCTAATGACCTTACCTATTGTAATACCATAAACAAATTTTTGATTTGTCTACACTGCATACGACCCTCCCATATGACAAACTAAAAATCTGGGGTTTTTTTGGTGAGCTAATACATCAATGTTTCTGGACCAAACAAGGTTTACAAAGATATCTTATATGGATAAGGCTTATTTTGTAAAAGCAAACCACACCGAATTTAACAAAAAGTACTCCGAGACTGATATGGTTAACATGCCGGAAATTTCTCATCGACTACATCTTTGTTAAGTTTGGAGGACACCTTCTTTAACAGACCGTCGGTATTCAAATGAGGACAATCTGTGCACCGCTTTTGGCCGATTTGTTCTTGCTTTTGTATGAAGCTAAATTGTTACAGGCGTACTACAGCGGAAAAAAGAAACCAGCCGAGTCCATTAATTTCAACTTCCGCTATATATACATGTAGATGATGTTCTGTCACTTAATAATCCGAACTTTAAGGATATACATCTCATCTAGCCAATTGAATTTCAATTTAAAGGGACCATTTCTGCTTCATTTTTATATTTGTACTTGTACATAGACAATACTTGGCGATTGAAATAAAACAAGAAGTAGGGCCACTTTCGCCTGTATTTATCATCCATGTTTTAATCTAAAAATATTTACCTACTTTTTATAGTAAACGATTACAGTAGAATCTCGATTTCTCGAACTCGAAGGGGTCTGTAAAATTAGTTCGAGGCATCGGTAGTTCGAGCCATCGAAGTCCGGAAAATATTCCGTTACGAACCAGCAATAAATTTAAAATTCAATTACATCCGTTTATCTTTCCGATCGTTTAAACAACGTCCACTCATCAAATCTTGATGTGGAAATAATATAATTTTAGAATAAATCACCGATAAACATCAAATGGATTATCAATGACCTGTAGTTGACAATTAATCACCTTCTTGTCATCAATGATCTGACCTCTGGTTTTTCACACTTATTTGTCATGAATGCCAATAAAAAAATATGTTTTAGTTACCGAGAGTAAATTACATTATATTACTGTTCGAGAATTCGAGAAATCGATGTTCGAAAAATCGAGAGTCAATGTATATAGACATAATGGAAAACATTTACCGGAATTTCGTAAAGGGTCGAGAAATCCATGGTGTTCGAGAAACCAGAGTTCGAACCACCGAGATTCTACTATATATGCAATTCATTTTTTTGTTAGCAGACAAACGGTTAGGCTTTCCGCATTATGACCTGACATAATATGCGCCTTCGTGGACTCGCGAGGCAGCTCTGTGTTGGTTGAGCTCCCGTGTTTATCACGTGTGGCTAGCCTTTAGTTTTCAGAGTCTAAATTGACTATGAATGATACCGACTTCATTTTGCAGTGACTGTCCTTAGTTTTAAATATTACTAGGTAACTACCCTGCAAGTTAGTATATCATAAATAGGTTGAATAGCTTTTCTTACCACTTGGACAGAGCACCTCTGCCATTTTCTGAGGGCGCGATATTTGTTTCTTGTAAGGCAATAGGTGAAAAAAAACATGATATATACTAAATTTGTACTTTGTTATTACTAAAACTTGTCTTTTCCCTATAACGATAGTCATTTATCGGTACCAATTTATTGTAATAAATTGAAAAAAATATTCAAAAGTAATCCGAAATACTTTAATTCCCTTCAAATAAGAGATCTCTTGTTATGTGCTTGTCGTATCTATATCAAGTGTGTCCGTTTTAATAGCTCAATATGATTCTATGGTTTATTCAAGTATGAAAAAAAGTTTTCTTATATAATTGTTCCATTATTAGTAAAAATATTCAGTGCATAATCTCTATGTCATTGTTTTACCTTCTCCTTGTTAATATAAAAATGTCAAAACCACCCGCTTTGGATTAATTAGAAGTATAATAAGTTTATTAATAACTTGATTCATCTGCGGTATAATTACTACGCGTACGGCTACCTCTGGTCAAGTTATAGCTGAACAATTATCCCTAAAACGGAAGTGGAGACGAATGACGAAACATGTCGGATTGGTTCGGATCGTGTTAACTTATCGATAATTCAGCATTTAAAGAAACGTATCGACCTAAACGCGTGAAATTTCAGACAAAAATATATCCTCAATCAGATTGTGATTTGATTTAGCATAAGCTTACGTCAACCTGTTGGAATGAAACCGTTAATGTATGCAATGCATATAGACAAAAGATTATCGAAGCGATAAAACAATATGGAAAGTCCATAAGAACAACAAATCCAAAGACAAGACCAATTCCTGAGAACATTAACAGTAAAATGTGTTATCGATATCTAGAAAAATATCCCAAGTTACTTCAAACATTTATTTTAATGGAACATTTTTCTTATAATAAAGGCAATGGCGCAATTGCCTTGCATACAAACTAGATGGATGTGGTTTAACGTCCAGTGGAAGCCAGGTGCATATCAGGACGAGAACATGTATAATAATGAATTGATCCCTGCTTTGTACTAGTCCGTAATTTTTGATGTTCATAAATTCTAATTACAGTATTATATTTTTGTACCTAATCACCATCAACTTTGACAACACGTTAACACAGTGGAAATGTAATATGAGTTAAAATGGGTACATGAGCAAATGTGTCCCGAACTCACTCAACTTTCATAATTAAATGCCAAATATAAACAGATAGCCGATGGTCAAAACCGCAATTTATTATAAAAATGGTACATTCTCTTTAATTTCCAAATTTCAGAATTTCATAAATCAGATTTTGGTTGGAAAATGTTTACAAGGGAGCAAATAAACAGTGTCTTGACGATTGAATGGTCGATTTATATCTATATTTGCTTGATCCTAATTTTGAGAAGTATTTATAACTTCATGGAATTGACTTATGTCTGAAAACGGATCATAAAATTACATAATACTTGAACTATTATATTTACATTTAGAATTTATAGTCTTACAAAGGCAAATATACCATTATTTGTGAAGAGATATATGATTCCGATTTAATTGAAGAGACAGACATCAGTCTGGTAAAATGTAACACATAGAAATGGCTCAACTTTAAATTTCAAACTTCTAGACTAAATAAACTTTTGAGGATATAATTTTTAACAATGATTCAAATAATAATTTCCCTTTCGTTGTGATTTATTACCGTAATATTTCTTTAAACGTGGTTAATGTGTGTGTATTTGTTTGTGTGTGTCTGTGTAATGTTCGTCTAATGGTTGAATATCATTAAACATGTTAAATGACAAAAAAAACTAGTTCAAATTAAAGACTTCTAGATAGAACATGAAAAAGAACATCCTTTATGTATGACAATTCCACTAGAATTTGTACCCATTTATGTCGATGTCAAACGGATATAAAGTAGTAAGATGTTTTCGGAAAATTGTTCTCCTAGTCGCAAATCCTACGTGGTACGTACATCAATACAAGTATCCTGTCAACGACTGTTTACCATACTTAGACTTATGTCAACTTTCAGAAAGAAGATACCTTCAAATTTCGTTCTTTGAATACGACCAATTGGAAGGCTGTACAGTTCAGGAAATAATTGTTCTTGCCTCCATGAAATATTCCACTACAAAATCATCTTATGACAGCTTGGGACAATATCAATTATATATTTGAAGAAACACGATGCAGAAACTTTGAAGACCCGAATTTTTGTGCTAATGTTTAAATGTTACAGAATGAACTGTCTCATTTAATGTTTTAATCTGATTTCTGTTTAAATAATGCAAACTAAATAAAATAAATTCCATTAAAATAAAAAAAATGTATTAAATTTTGAGAAAAATATGAGATGACATCTGTTTCTGTTATTTTCAGATGCCTAAAACAACTTTGATAATTACTGTTATATCATCACTGATAGTACAAAAAGTACAGTACCTTTGTGCTCTAGCTTGTGTTCTTTCGCAACTAATTTACATCAATAAATTGTCCTTTCTACGATGTTTCTTCCGGAAATGTTATATAAAATAAGGTTAAACTTGATGTTGTATGATAAAAATATAAACACTATTGTGTGTATATTTTTAACATGCATACGTATAAAAATTAACACTAGGTAAGCATAATAATATCACTTGTATTTTTAAGTGCAGGTTTTGATTATATGATGTTATTACATGGTTGTTTCTGTATTGGCCTTGTTATTGGTCCGAGGCTTGCTGTATTGACCTGAGGCCGAGGACCAATAACAAGGCCAATGCACAAATAACCATGTAATGATATCTTTATTAAGGTTCATCATAACAAATGGACAAGTATGGCTATGTTTACACCAAAACAATTACTCTGAGCATAGACTTACCTGTGCAGTTAAAAACATTTTAAGGCCTAGCATTCCCTAGATATATAAAAGTTAAAGGCATTTTATGTTTCGGAAAGATAAAATCTTTTGGGTATTTTGATGGGCATTTTTTTCCTAACTGAAGAAGGTGTAAAAATAAACTAAGTTGTGTGATATCTTCCAGATTTCCCCTCTCAGGTAACTGATTGATATGGGCAATAGAAGGAAAATAGATTTCTCAAAAAAATAGGGGATTAATAAATAGTTAAACTGAGTGGACGGTGTCAAAAATAACTCAGGTGTTGTTCATGTTATCCTCTTCTGCAATGTTGAAAAAAAATGCTCATCAAAATACAACAAATATATTTTTCTGTCTGAAACACAAAATACCTTTAACTGTTATATATCTAGTGGATGCCAGGCCTTAAAATGGTTTCAACAGCACAGGTAAACACAGCCATATTTCTCAGTTGTTATGATGAACCTTAATTAACTAGTTTTCACAATGCATATTCTGTATGAATTGTTTTCTGAATCAAGTCATTGAAGGATTGGAATGAGGATTGTGAAAGATATTTTTAGTCAGAGCTATTACTGAATTATTTATAATCATCACTTTTGAAGTATCATGTATACATTTAGACATAGTAAACATTTCGGAGTTTTGGTATGTATTCAAACTAAATTCTAGAGAAAATCTACTCACCCTATATCGGCACAAGTTGGCCAATACAGCAAAAAAGCTTTCGGGTTTTAGACATTGGCCGAGTTAATGATTCTTTATTGAAAGGGCAGTTTTAGTCGTATCGAAGCCAATAATACATTAATTAATTAAATATTATATTTATAAACAGCATTTTAAGCCTTGAGCACAACTGATGACGTAAATCGACGAAATGCGCACATCTTGTGCAGCAAAATTGGTATCAAAGAATTTTATATTTAAGTTAGTAGTATATTTAATGTTGCACTTGGAGTTCAGTTAGTTTAGGTCTGGTGACCTGTATGAGGGTGATATTCTGGTATTTTTACCCATAAAGACAAGACGATATGTATATTTGTATATAAGTATCAAAGCTCCAGATAAAATAATTTTTTTGTGATTGTGCAATTAAAAATTCCAAAACTCAATTGTTTTGTCGAATTTCGAGTTTCAAGACCCAAAGCAAAAATTTATGTTAACGCAAATATTTAACTACATGTAAACAATGCGTTTTAAACCTGCCAAATCGTATTTAGGTTGCGTTTATTATGCATATCGTTAGTATTTCGTTGCGTAACATATCGGAAATTCTTCTTTCGTTTCTAAAATCTTTCTTCCGAATATTCGATTTCAATCAACGCAAGTTTTCCAGTACACTTTATTTTCAGAACAGGGTTTCCGTACACGCAGCGGGATGTAATGAACATAAACAGGTTCAGTCTATTTTCAGATTGAGTAAGCCTAAAACTGGGAAGAAAAAACTAAGGGACAAGTAGTATTTAAAGTATTCACTGTTTGACGCGCTGAGTCGAATTTTTAACGTGGTCGCTCACGAGGTAACAGTTCGCAGGAAGACATATTACTCGTGATTTGCTCTCACTCCTGGATGACGCATGCTTGGTGGGGAAGCAGAAAATACCAGTTTTAATGTCTTTGGTTTGACCTGGCCGGGGATCGAACCAGTGACCTGCAGTACTCGAAAAGAGCTTGTTCCCGCGAGACCACCTAGGCGGCGAACAGATTTATATCAACGATAAGTCGGAGTATAAATAAAAAACATACCATTTCAAAGATATAATTTCCGCATAGAAGGAACGTTTTCATGGATACAAAAGATTGAAAAATAAGGTATTTCATATTTATCTTGCGCAGAAGGTAAATGTAAGAGAGAAATATCAGCCATGTCATGTAACTTATATACAATTTTATGCAGTTACAATACATACTCAGAGTGATGAGTCCTAAATGAAAAAAGCACACCATTACAAATATTGTTGATGTTGAATGTGTGGAATGTCATGACAATTACAGATATGTGTTCTGAATGATGACAAAAAGTTCGTCTTGCTACAAAAAATGAAATTCTAACTGACTTTGTAAATGGTTTGCTAGAATTCTTATGTAAGCTTCCATTTAATGACGGCTGTGTTTTCACCATAGCATTTAATTTTTGAAAAACGACGTTTCATCACCATAGAAATTACAAATCTCCCTGTTAATATCGATTTTGTTTCCCTTGTACAAAATTTGCAATTCCGTCCCATTTCCCACGAGTTGTATTTTATCACTCATAAACACTTCAACGAATGATCGAAGAGCTTTCATATTTTCAATGCTAAAATCATTGTATGCATAGAAATAACAAAGCTCTATAACGGATTTGAATAGACCGATCTCAATTTCAGCTTGGTTTTGATTCTTTGTCGTTTCAAGTATTTCTCTGTATACCGCTTCACCCACTAAGCTTACGGAAGTAAGGACATTATACAGTGAATCTATTTTTTCCATAATACTTGTATACTCTTCAGTAATATTTATGGTGCCAAAAGAGCTTTGCAGTGTGCTTGATAAAACATTGTGTGGAACGAAAAAGCTAGATAATTTTTTCTCAAGAAGACATTTCCTTAGCAGTAGAAAAGCTTTTGCAAATCTTTGGGCTAGCTTATCTCTGCTCCAGAAATAACCTTTGTTGTAATAAGCCATTAAATAATACATTATTGTCTTACTCCAATACGAAGGCAAGAGAGGCTCCAAACGAAATACCCCTTCATTATATTTTTGGGGCAAAAACTTCGAAAATGTAAATTTCAAACAACAGTATACAATTTTTCTGCCATTATCGGCACTATAGAGGCCCCAAATCTGTGTTTCTTTTAATGTACGAGTCATTTTTGCCTGTCCATCCGATCTTAATATCAGGTAGTCCTTTTCCCTATTAGTTCTGTCATTTGAAGTTATAATGCCAGGACGCGTCCTGTCTAATATGTCCTGACTGTAATCAATTTCATTGTCAAATTGCTCTGGTTGGAAACATATGCAAATGTCAAGATGTACAATAAGATGCCGCCATTTTTCTCCAGTCCATAATAAGGTTTGTGTCATTGGTAGTCTTGACATATATATGGGGACAGTGTCGAGCCATTTCCAACCAGGCATTGCAATGTCTTCAAATGCCCCAGCAAGTTCAATTTGTATAGTGTTCCATAATCTACGAAGAAAATCACCGTCATTCGTGACATTTTTATCTAAGTCTTCAAAGTCAGTAAAAATATCTATGCATTTTACAGTGATCGTTCTTTTTTCGGTTTCCCAACGAATTCGAACGATATCTTCTTCAACTTTTAAAGCTTCATTTAAACAAGGTAGTTCAATCATGAAATCGAATTCATCTGGGTCGCCTATTTTTGTTCCTTCACAAATACTTCCAGTTTCTATGATAGAATAATCCTTGAATAATCTGTTCTTAGCCTTCAATACATCACATGCCAATTTTAACATGTTCCTAACATCATCCATAACACGTTCATATTCCTGACACATTTCTTGCAATGTGGAAGTTTCATTTTCTCTGAATAAAAAATCTATAAAATGAAAACTAATTTTAGTTCTGTCGATATTTAAGATATCATTCAAAATGCTTTCGTCCGACATTGTTTCTCTGTTGGCATGAGGATCAAAACTACGATCAAACAAGCTAAGAAAGGCATCTGGATCAAGGTAATTTCTGCCAAAATGACATTCCCATTCTTGAAAGGGCCAAGGGGGTCTTGAATATGCATGCTGTGGCTTAAAATAAAATGAACTGTTCATTTTTCTTGCCACATTCCTAAACATATCACGGTTCTTTTCGACATACTGATTTGAGTGCACGGATAAAATAGGTCTAAAATCTCTAATGGCGGCACCTAGCATGGAAACAGGGTCTGATTCCAGAGAAAACATTCCAGCAAAAGGACTCGTTGTCGCCAAATCTGAATTTGTATTAGGCGCGTTTGTGTTTGTTTCCGTTACATTTTGTAGAACCTTTTTGGAATCGTCATTTGTGAGTTGTCTGTTGTTGTTTTCAGAACCGTTGGACAACTCTTTAGATAAATCTGGTAAGGTTTCATTATCTTGAGTATTTGCATGCGTAGGAACTCTTACATATATTATTTCTTCATTCATGACTATAAGGCAGCTGTCGATTTTTATACGCTTTCTGAGATGCAGCAATATGTTTGCATTAAAAGATTAGTTGTTAGAAGCTAATTTTCCTTACTTATTTACAAAAATACATTTTGTTGTTTCCAATTTGTTACGTTAACTTTTCAGTCATCTCTATTCATTCATATTGGATCACTCCAATCTACCAGTGCATGATGAAACTAACATAGATGGGTAATCTGCAATAACAAATTAAATCATATATACGGCACAATATGATTTCGTCCTGAACAATATTATATCGTATGTTTGTCCCGGGAGTTGTCTTGAACATACACAAAATGAATTTGAATTGCCTTATGTAAATTAAAAGATAAACACCGCCCGATTACTAAAATAAAATAATACGGTCAGCCTAACTGTCTGTGGGCACTCTTTGTAATAGACTGAATTATGTTTGGGTATGCTTCTCATAACGTGTATTTTACCATATTTACCGTTATATATTAACATTTTCTTGAAATTATTTTTCTTCATATTCCACACAGACATAACAGAAAAAATGTGGTTAATTCTCTTTGCATAGTTCAAAACATGAAGATCTGCCGGTGTCATTTTAGATCACATTAAATTAAATGAAAATGTTTCGTAACATATATCGCAAATGCAGTATACTGTACATGTGCATAAATAACTTTCCATAAGAACTGGGTCAATATTTGTCAATTTACTGGTGTAGTTTTACTTCCTCATTCGCGTATCAGTTAGACTTACCTATTATAGTACTTCTTAATTAATTTTACATACATATGTGTATCATGTGTATACTCAAGTTGATTAAATACATGTACAATGAAAATAAATGGAAATGGTAAGCTGTTAAACGAAAACGTCCAAAAGACACAAATAAAACAAAACCAAAGGCAAAATAATAAAAAACCAAAAAATTAAAAGTTAAAATTGCACAAGGTTTCGGCCGAGCAGGAAGGAAAAAACATGTTGACTCTTTGAAACTCAGGGCAAGACTGATTCTCACATTAAAAAGTAAAATACAAGTTGGTACAGGTTGTATGGTTGTTATTTTGTGTACGGATACCATTTAAACATATTACCTAGCCGATCCATGTTTACATTTCTGACATTTGTATAAAGTAAATCAAATGCGGAAAAAGGAAACTGATCCGGTTAAGCTCCTTGAATAATTCAGATGAGTGTGTATTATATATGCAGCTTGTTTACTACTCTCTGTTACAAAAATGTAAAATAACTTGATTAACTTTTAAATGTTAGTTTTGATATCATCAAGTGTAGAAGATGCCAGAAAGGAAATCCGAAATCATAATCCAGGGGACAATGTATTACCCGAACGTGACAAACCAAAATGTAACACGACTGGCAAAAAACAGACAAAGAGAAACATACGAACAAAGAACATTGAAACCTAAAGCGTGGGCAATACAAACTCCAATATCAGGTGCTCCGTAAGGATAAGCATATCCTGTTTCGCATGCCAATGGTCAAAGTCGTTAATATGTCTTTATCGGTAAATGTCAACATAGATAAGAGAACTGGAATCACATAGGGGATATGTCAATGATCGTTTGTGACACACTCACCTTGATCGACCAAATCATGATGTCATCGTGGTACAACTTATTGGTGTTCTTCTTGATATTTTTCTTTGCTTCACGGACAAATACTTAAAAGGATAACAGAAAGGTCCATCAGTGATAAACCAGTCATTTAACACATTTCAATCGAATGACAGCATGAACAGGCACAACAAAATTAATAAAACAGCACAGAGGCAGACTAGTCTAGTCTTACTTGGTATAGATTTGTGGAAGAGCAAAACAAATATTAAAACAAACACAGAAAGTCAGAATAGTTTAGTCTGACTTGTAACAGAAACTTAGCAGCGGTGTTCAAATCCGTTTACGTTGGTACCCAATCCTCTCCCTCATATATCCTGACCCTGTTATGCATGTATTGTATAAAATACACTATAGAAAAAGTTTCATAACAAAACATGGAACTCCAAGGGAAATGTCATAATCAAAGTCCGACAAACTGGCAAAGCCGGGAGATACGCAAATACCCGTAACTGCTGGAAAGCAACAGTCATACCCGTACTTGATACAGGCATTTTCAAATGAAAATGGGGAGGGGGAGGGGGCTTGATGGCCGAGTGATCTACGTAGTGCGTCATGACTACTAATGTTCACTATCCTGTCAACACTGAGGTTGTGAATTCGAATCACATCTGTGGCGGGGACTCTGATCTTAATTGACAAGGATTGCATTTTTGCCTACCGAAGGACGGTCGTTCTCTCCGAGTTTTCCAGCTGCTTCCACCAATAAAAGCTGACCGCCGCTAAATGTGCTGAAAACGGCCTGAAACCCCAACTAAACAAACAAAAAATAAAATGAAAATAGTGGGTTAAACCAGGTTTTACGGCATGCCAAACCCTCTGCTTATATGACAGTTGCAATAATTCTAAAATAAAAATAACAACGTATGATTACTAATAAGACTATAAAATTTATTGGTATATGATGTAGATAGGAGGGTCAACATGCAATCGTTTTCACTTGGTTTTCGAAATTAGAGGGGTGATAAGACTTTAAGAAAAGGGCAACAGCGAAATTATGGTATTCGTATACAGGTGTTTAATAAACCCCACACCCTTTATACATTTAACTGTATTTCGTATGCTATAATACAAATCAAATATTGTTTGGAACTTTTGCGCTAGTGAAGTCCAATTGCAAAAGAAATATAAGACATGTAAGAACTAAAATGCCTTTATATATTTTAGAATAAAGTGTCAACACTTCATTTTTGTTATCGTCCATGCACTCAAGTAGATATAAAGTCTATAGTAGTCATTTCTTCCAATTATGGTCGGAAAAAACGTTTTCAATCATGGCAGTGTTTTATGCAATGTGTCATTTGTTTGTTAGTTAAAGTGTCGCATTCGCTACGAGATTTTCCTTCTGCAAGGCATGTGTTTAATTCATACTGGTATTGATGGGCGCAATTTGTTCGGCAGGTTGCAGTAACAAAACTGGCCAAGGTGATAACGAGAAGGGCAACTATTATACTTTTCTTCATTTTCTGAAAAATATGAAAATAGAAGTGCAAGATTATAATGTATTGTATTAGTCCTTAGCTACTGGACCCTCAATGCCATATACATATCTATATAGTCTAGTCTAATCATATTATGAATATTAAACGTACTGATAATAACTTAACACAAAACTTGTCAACATACATATTGAGCTAATTTCAACGTTTATTTTCAAGAAGTTAGGTGGAAATCAAAAATTTACAGCATCATAGTAACAAATTCTTAGTTCACAAAGGACCAAATTGTAGAAAGGTCGAAAATATCGAAGGTATCCTATTTGCTCGTAAGGTTAGAGTATATTCTATTTCAGACTACATCCTTTGTCAAATATGGATAGTTTGATTCCAACGTCATAGACGTCAGACGGTTTGTTTTGCAAGGCCATAGTAAAGTGTCTCACAAGCTTTAACGACGTCATAGTATAACTTGCGTTGTGTAATAGCGTCTTCGTGTCTGAATACCTATGTTGCAGTGTTTCAAAATGTCGTAGAAACTGTCATGTTAGGATACAAATAATTCACTGTGGCTTGAACATATGATTTTACCACGGCTAGGCCTTTTATACCAATATTTTACAACTTGCTGTCGGTCGTGGCAAATATTTGGCATAAAGGGTCTACCCGTGGTAAAATCATGATATTTTGAAGCCACCGTAAAGTACTTCTCATTTACAAGGTCTACAGTTGCGACATGTCATAACCTCTCGTCCAAGTTAACTTGCAGAGCAGTTCTGAGAACTGCTATAAGTTAACTTAGAGCAGCCAAGAAGAAGAGTAGCTGTGCTCAAGAACAATTCTGGTCAGGAAGTAGAACAGCTCTTGTTAAGAATCAGAGCAGTCATGGTCCACGACTGCTTTTACGAAAATATCGCTTCATTTCATCAATTTTATTCGAATGATCTGGACATGTAAATATGCCACCAGTGAAAATTGAATAGACTGATTCCCTACATAAGACAAGGGATTGTAAATTTACGGAATAGTGGAAAATCATTCGTAATCGTAGGGAGTAAAAGTAAATAAAAAAATAAAAATGCAAAAATTACAACTTGATCATCATTATTTCAGTGTGGTATTTTTATTGATAGTGTTAAAAAAAGACTTTACTGAAACTTTAAGTTTGGATGTCTTATTTATTCTAAATCAAGACTGTTATTAGAGCTGTTCTATACTATGAATGGTTATAGAACTGTTCTACACTATGACAGGTTAGAGCTGTTCTAGACCATGACAGGTTAGAGCTGTTCTTGACCATGACAGCTTTGGTCAGGATTCTGTGCTAGAGCAGTCAGGATGCTATTCTAGAGCAGTTCTAAAGCAGTCAGCAGAACTGATCTAAGTTAACTTGATGAGAGGTTATGTCTGCAGCTAACAAGCTCTGCTCGTTAGAAAACAAAATTCGATTGGAGTTCTTTAATAAGTAAAACATATTGGTGGAAATTATTCTTTTTTTTTCAATCTAACACTGTTCGGACACATTGGTTATCAACAATTAAATCAACGTGTGATTGCCGATTATCGCAGTCGATTATTTGTCAAGAAAAGGTTATAACCCACTTAAAAATAAAATAACAATCCAAAGATACTAATATTAGATATAGTAAATTTATACTATGCTGTATACGACGCATTTCAAGGAGTTACCTCTCATCAGCAGCATTAAAACCGAAACAATTGGAAGACCAAAAACCAAACTTATATTAAACAAGAAGTACTCAACCAAAAATACCGAACTAGGAAGCCAAATTTCAGCTAAGGAGATCTCCCATGTGCAATACAAGGAATGAACCCTTAGTATTTCTATTATTTTTGAATTTTGCTAAATACTGGTAATTTCTGTAATAAATCAATGAATAATCATGTCAGACAAGTCTGACGACTGGGTTGGCGAATACCCTCGGGGAACTCGGATTTCTCTGAATCAATCTTTGCCCACATATAAAACATATGCCGTATTACGCGTATGACGTGACAATCAAGAATGCGGAGGCACTCTAAGGGAATTCTCACCAAAGCTCGGACTTCAAAGTTTGACAATTTAACTATTCCGAACAGATAATCAAACAATACACTATAAAGATGTAAGAACCTAAATATGGAAAACAAACAAGCAAAACCTACCTTATAATTTTTTGTTCATCGTTCAAATGATTTCTGAGAACTTAATATTTAGCAAATACCGAGAATAAAAGAGGCAAAAGTCTGGCAAGAATCCTTAAAAATTTCTGTTTTCGAACTCGATCTGGATACATAAAAGATACACATATATGTCATACCTAACTTCATCTTTTCTTTTGTTTACAAGACCCGTCGATTTGGTAAACTGTAAGCAAAGGGAAATAATTCCAACGAAAACCTTATTATCGAGGTTTACCTGGACATTCATGAGAACTAAATTCCAATCTGAGTGTAAGTTCACAAGCAAGTTAACACATGGATATACTATATTTCTTTTCATCGATTCGTCGTGGACCATAAAATACATTTTAGCAGTACGTTGAAAAATAATTTTAAAAAATGAATCTTAAAACTGAAAGAATATTACAATTGCAATGCACAAGCTATGGCGACAGAGGAAATGACATCCTCGAGGATTTACGGTTCCCTAAATGGCTTAGGTATTGTTGGTAAATATATGCCACATGTTGTGTATATTGCCATTTTTTCAAACTTTTTCGGTTTTATGAATTAAAAACAATTTCTGGAGTCATTTCCAGTTGTTATATATATTATGAGGGTAATGTAAAACGATTGAACATAAATTTTTTAATACTTGAATATATATACAAATTGAATTTTGAACCCACTGTTGATAATAAGTATATTTGAAATAGAATCAAATTTCATTTTTTCCCCTCAAATTTGAAAACTCCGAATAATATTAACAAACCAACAAGGAAAAAACTCAAATTTAACTTACGTATAGCATCAGTATTCTGAATATTCGAATTTCTCGACTGTCTGACAATTGTTACTTGCAAGGTTTGAGATTGGATAAATATTTATACCCTTTCTGGATATATTATTAGCTCAAAATTGTGCGTCACAAGATAATATTGATATCACAATATTCCATTGACATTATTTTCTTATTTACAAATAAGAAATTGTTATAAGTTTCACATTGTTTGTAAACACATATAAGTGCAAAATTGCTTCAAACTCTTCATGTTACCCGGTAATGAAATATATTAAACCCAATTTTTTAAACGACTGGTAAACCTCATGATAAACTATTTTTCTGGACTAAAGTATTAAGATAAAATGTTTCTTTGTATTTGATTTAGCAAATTTTTGTGGTGTCCTTTTATCAATTGAAATATAAGCAACTGATTAAGTGGGGATGGAGTACCATCTAAATTTAGACATTTAATATTCATATAAATATTATAATAACAGTACAGCAAAGCGGTTGTTATTTAGGAATCATAAAACTTTGTTTTAGTAATAGTGTTTTCAAAATCTGTCGATTGCATTTGAAGCCGTTATCTATATATCATCGAAAATTATCAAAATCCCACTCACGTTTGAAACATAGTCTATTAAAAGTAAAAGATCGTACTATAACTTGCATTTTATATACTGGTAACGTAAGGTAGACTGTACAGGTTTGATTTGCCAGTGAAGTTTTCTTTCAATTAAAATAAACCATGGTATAATTAGGCAAATAATCAAATTAATTACATAATAATTATTCAATCGTCATTTGGCTTGTTAAACATGTTTTGAAATTTATTTATTTATTTAGTACACTTCTCTGTTCATCTCTTAATGAAAGCATACACACAGCTATGTTTTGGACCCCTCAGTTTCCACCTCCTAATGGGGCAATGGGGCGTGTAGTGATCACAATGTAACACCGAATAACTTGAATGATCTCCAGATTTCCTGCCTGAATGTAACTGATGTTTTGAATAAAATTAATAGTTAAAGTTAGTATTCTTAAAATAGGAAAAAATGAAAAAAAAATCTGGTGGTATATTTGGAGACAAGGACTATGTGGGAAATTGATAAAAAATAATATTACTGGGAAAATCTTTAAAAGTAATCTATAATATGTATGATAATATCAAATCTTGTGTTAAAAAGGAAATGGTATTTCGGAATTTTTTTCGTGTGAAACCGGGTCCGTCAGGGAGAAAATTTATCCCCTTATCTATTTTTCTGTCCGATCTAGTAGAGTTCTAAAAAATAACGTCAAAGATCTTGAAACAGTATCTTCATATTTTCAAGAGCATGTAAGAATATATCTTTTAATCTTTGTATTATTGTACGCTGATGTCACTCTTGCCGAAAATGAATTGGATTTAAAAAAATCTTTCAACAATTTTGTAACGAATGGAAATTATCAGTTAACACGGAAAAAACAAAGGTAGTGGTTTTTGCAAAAAGAAAATGTAATAAAGATTATAGCGTCCAAATACAGGGGACAACGGTTGAAATTATTGATTCATATACATACCTGGGGTTATCGTTTAATCATAACGGTAAATTTACACTGGCGAAAAAGAAGCTCGTAGGTTAAGCTCAAAAAGCCATATACGCTTTGTATAAAAAGATAAGGATTATTTCTATTCATATTGACCTTCAACTTAAATTATTTGATTCTTTGATACAACCGATATTACTGTACTTGTGTGAGGTGTGGGGGTTTGAAAATAATGCTATTCTGGAAAAAATACATCTCCAATTTTTGAAGAGAATAATGGGTGTAAGAGTTAGTACGCCTAATTTTATGGTGTATGAGAAAACAGGTCGTTGTCCTCAGGAAATCAACATAAAAACAAGGTTACTTAATTTTTGGTCGAAACTGTTGAGTAATAGTGATAAGCTTCCAGGTATGATGTATTAACTGTTATACAAAATGCACTTTTTAGAATTATGTAACTCTCCTTGGATAAATTGTATTAAATCCATATTGGATAATGCAGGTTTAATTTATGTATGGAACAGCCAATGTCCTCTTTGTAGTGCACGTATTGTTTTGGTCTTGTCTTCGTTGTTCTCTGGAGTTTGTCAGTTGTTACGATTTTTCTCTCCTTCGAATATCCCTTTGGTATTTCTTGACTTTAATTTCAACTTTGAATGTAAAATTTAACGTTCGTCAAGTTCTCTGTGATCAATTTATTCAAACGTGGATCAGTGAGATAGGCAAATCTTCTAGAGGTCAACTATACTCAAGTTTTAAAGATCAACTTGGCCTTAAAAACTGTTTGATCAAATTAAATAAGAACCACAGAATTAATATATGTAAATTGCGTTGTTCAAACATTAAATTTCCTATTGAGACTATCTGTTCATTTGTCCACATCCTCGAATTACAAATATCAGAGCTAAATACAGAGCAAACTATTTCGTGACAAATCCCAGAGACGATAAAATGTTTGGCTTATTTTCTTTTTGCAATGTTAAAGTCTTAAATAATCTCTCAATCTTTTTGCAGAAAATCTCTAAATATTTATAAAATTGATTTTTCTTTCTATACACGCTCGCTGTTCTATACAATAATCACATATATTTTGTAATGAACTTGTATATATGTTCCGTTCTGTCTTCGTATTTGATATGTACATGTGCCTGTTGTTACAGTGTATACTGTCTGAGAGTAAAATAAAATCTTGAAAAATCTTGAAAGCATAATTAAGTTCAATTTTAATTTAATTTAACGAATCCCATGGAGTTACATGTCATTTATGCATACAATTTTTTTTTATTATTATTAATTTTATTTACCTCTGAAACTTTTAAAATGCATTATAATAACGCACACTTTAGTCTTCGGTATTGAAACACAAATCAATTTTAAAAAGTTTGTCCTTTTTTAATCAACTGACAGGCTTAAAATCATTTTCTTATGTAATTGTTTAAATTTGTCTTCTCTTATTCTAATACTTTTGAAGGAAATTGTTTGATCTTTGATTACATAACACAAAAAAGAGCTGCTACATTGTATAAACTGTAAGATATTATTATGGAATATTTCGGTAATATCACAGGTGGCGAATTATATTTTTGTGATATCATAATTGCCACTAAATTAATGGCCTCATTATATTTACTACCTCACTTACTGTTATTCTGATTGAAGGCTCAATTTACAATGTACAGTAACATACATTTAGATTTTATTTTAAGTTAGGAATTGTCATAACTTTAATTATTTATTAAAATTGTGATAGCACATATATCATGTATATATGATTTGATAGTACTGGAACAAAATATTTGTTTCTATTTAGTTTATTTTAAATTACATATTTGCATCTGGTCATACTGGTAATTCACTGTTCGTTATTCCTATAACATAAACAAACTATCTGTGATATAAAAATCTGTGAACATATTCACACGTGTCCAGTTTAACAAATATTTGATTCAAGCTGATAAGTCTCAGACGTTATTATTTGCATATGCAATCACCAGTACTCCGGATTGGTTGTTTCGTTTTGTCTCAATAAGTCTCTTCCTTCTCACATGTCCTTTGATTGAACTGGAAGGAATATATTTCCATTTCGTTTTATTTCGAGTTCGTCACTCCTAAAACAAAACCAAATAGCGATGTGTGAGAAACCTTTTTAGGAGACTGTTTGTGATATATCAAATTCAAAAAAATATGACAAGCTAAGAGAAATAAAATATTTTGCGAAATATATATATTCATAACGATTTAAAAAATGTTGAAACGAACGAAAGATTCTTTCTTATAATATACTCACTCCCAGAATTGCAATCGTTTATTTAAGAATAGGCTGATATGAAAGTAAACATAGACACATATTATCAAGGAACGCAGATTTCCAGTTTACCAAATGTTTGGTTTCAGCTGATGGAGTCTCAGGTATTGTTTGTATATGCAATCTTAACTTTTTGTCAGCGTTAGGAATTACTACCCGTTTGATATTTTCTGGACTACGCAACCTGTATCGTGTACAGCGCAGAAACTATGTACCATTCAGGAGCTCAATTCTGATTTTTGTAGGGCGTGGATTGACCATGATCTTACTGTCATTTTCTATGTTGTTTTGTTTGTTTTTCTTGGATTTGTTGGTCTATTTTAATTATAAGATCTAACAATAAGAGTTTCAATGATTTTTTTTTAATTAATTATCAAAACATTCATTGGATTTGTAAATCCTCCTTGGCTTTGGGATTGTCATTTCATTTTTAGCGGGGGAAGTGCATAAGCTGACAGGCTTTACATCTTAATTTGCTTACACTTCTAAACTTTGATGGAATGGGTTTGATTTTGTTTCCGTCATGGTTTTATTACACAATATTAAAAGAACTGTTATACTGTATAAACAGTAAGACATCTGAAATATTTCGGCAGTATTACAGGTGGCGAATTACTTTTTTATGATAACAAAATTGCTTCATTAGATGTACTGCCTAACTTGCTGTTTTACACCAATAGATTTTTTACTGAAGTCTAAGTTTAATAAACATTTATTAATATTCTTTTAAGTCGAGAGGTTTTTTAACATTAATTTCAACTATGAAAATTGTGATATCAGACATAATTGTCTGAATGTACTGGGACAAGTATATATTTTTTCTATTTCGTTTATTTTAATGTATATATCGTATCCCCTTCAGTTAGTTATTTCACTTGTAATTAAATTGTGGTATTTGAGAAACAGTTTTGTTTGTTATATACATGTATAGTACCAGATAAACATAGTTTGACACTGGTTGTGTCCCCTGCTTGATGGATGTGCATGTTTTGAGGTCTAACGATTTTTGAAAAGTCCGCTTCATATTTGGATTTGTTTCTTGAATAGAAATAGACAGTGAGGGACATTTGAAGACAAACTTTATAACAAACGTCATCTTTCCTATGGTTAACTGTCCCTTCTTGAGTACCCATATACCAGCATCGCCTGCATATTGTGTCTACGTTTCTCAGCTTATCCAATTTTCAAGGGCATGCGTGAGTTACCCTGACTTTCGACAAAGAGGATTACTGCTGTCATAAAAGCTTCTTAACAAGGATAAGTTAATGTCATCAGTTAAAATTTTTTACGGTCGTCATCACAAACTGATTGACCGTTACAATGTTGCAATATCTAAGATGATGTTGGACCTGTTCCCACTGTCGTAACATTTCATGTGCCTCGACCGATTTGTGACTTCCACCGGATTGACTTTGTTGAACATCACGACGGGTGCCGTATACGGAGAAGGAACTGTTTGCCCTTCCGGAGCAGCTGGGTTCACTATTGTTTTTATATGAGTTCGTGTTGTTCATTGTTTTTTAGTTTTCTGTGTTATTTGTTGTGCTTTTGTTTATTCATTTGTCTTCGCGAGTTTGTCTGTCTAATGGATTTCGTTTTTTATTGCTCCCTAGATATATTTGTCATTTTAATTGTTTCGATTTTTAAAACATTAACATTCAACCTATTGAGCACTGTTCAACGACGATAAACATAATTCGATTTAGTGTATATGAGCAGTCTAACAGAGCTTCAGCCAAGTGAATTTATTTTTCACGCAAGCTTGTCTACAGAACGACCCTTATATAGCTGCACTTTAATCACAAACTCTAAACACTATAGATACAGAATTGTCGTGCGCAATCTTAAATGACACTTCTGTTATTATTAAGTTTATACAACATGAACTATTTTCTTTATCGTAAGATACATTTATAGTTAAACCGATAGAAAAGTGGGAAACATGTACGAACTATGACATTGAAAACATTAGATAAACTCTCCTAGACATTGCCAAATGGAAACAAAATTTTCCGTATTTAAATGCTATACGCTCAAAAAGAGGTTATATCCTAGAAAACCAAATGATGATTCGATCGAAATTAAATTCGGGAATGACTGTTACGTATTGCATTTATCATCTATTTGCGAATATACGGATTATTTGATAACAACAATGAATACCCATCCGCAATAACAATACACACGCAAAGCATCTACAATTGACGCACTCTGTCAATCACAATCATAATCAGTAACCTGCAACATTCCAGATGGGTTGAACATAAAAAAAAACATTGATAGAGAATCAACTCATTAAAAGGTGATTATATACAAGTTAATTTGTAATTAAATATCTCAACAGAACTGTCAAGGAATTATCGCGTGAAAACAAACAATTGTGTATTGTGATTTAAAAATAATGAAAGGATTAATAACTTTCAAAACCAAATATCATCTTTAATGACAACGAAGAACTAACCTCCAAAGTAAAGCAATTGAAAGTTACCTCAAACGCACCCCAAACCTCACGCGATGCAAATAAACTCAATTATGAAAAGGGCAGTGTGGTTCACGAAGAGTTGAAAACGCAGTTAAATGAGTGCGGAAATAACTTTACACAATTAAACACGAATGTATCTGAATTAAAATGTGAATATCAAGAACACCATATGTGACATTAGTGAAATACGGAAGAATCTCAATTTAGAGTCTACTCTAATTAACCAGCTGATTGATCCTCTGTCACAAGGAGTTTCCAGTCTTAAGATGAAAACAAGCATTATAAGCAAAAAATTCAAAGAACTTGATAACACAATGAGTAAAGTGACCAATGACTGTTGTTCACATTCTAAGTCAATCAGCGACTTGCGCCTACGCATAACGAATACCGAACAAGATGTCAAATCTTATGCAGATATTTGAAATCTGAACAAAATAAATTTCTACCGAATTATTTTCAAGAAAAACGCTTGAAATCGTCGATCAAGAACACTCAATTAAAGGAAAAAATTCTACTACAATTCGTGCTGATGATACAATAGATTCTCACCGTCACACTAAAATAT
Source organism: Mytilisepta virgata (assembly GCA_028015205.1). Classification (NCBI taxonomy): domain Eukaryota; kingdom Metazoa; phylum Mollusca; class Bivalvia; order Mytilida; family Mytilidae; genus Mytilisepta; species Mytilisepta virgata. Next base: position 19,238,061 of record CM051515.1, read on the forward strand.
TCATCGGACAAAATAATACATCTGACAAATCACAGAACCATTGTCAGTTATTGAACAATTCAATCTAGATACAGTGTAGTAAATCTTTGCATCTCAATAAAGAAACTACGTGAGTTCGATATTGTATACGTAGATCCACCTTATTCTGAAGAAATAGTGAATGAACCCAAATTCTTAAATCGAAAATAGCTCAACAGACGTCGTTGATGTATCAAACATACCTGTGCATTTTCCGACGCGTCAATGTGTATCCCAATACACGTCATAAGTAAACCAAAACATCATATCTCGATTTTATATAATAGTGCGATGGAATAAATAAACGTACTTAGTCCGTAAATTGTATTTGTGATTATCTTGCATGAAGAGACATTTGCGTGACATATAGTACATATTCGACAAACAAAGCAGACGTACAGGTTCAGCAAAGCCGAACATTGATGCTCAATGCGAACAGCTTATTTGTGAACCATCGTTTTGCCCGGAGGGAATACTCATGAAGGACTGGCTACCATGGTCGGTATTAGTGTCTACGTAAAACTATTAACATTAATGACATTAAACCTGGAATTGTTGTGGGGTAATTTCCGCCGCACCATACTTTATTAATGTGTTGAGGTCTATGAAATAGATTTCATGTGCCTACGTGTTTTGGACCACTGTCTTAGAAAATCTAAATTTCATTTTTTTTTAACAGCATAGATAGTAACTATACAGATCTTGGTAAGGGTGACGACTAACATTGTATGGAAAGACTTATAAGTGTAGTACCCTGGGAGGTGTCGGTATTCTTGTTTCAAAGGCTATTACTCCTTATGTTTCTGAAATTGAGATCAACAGTAATAGAATTTGTTGTATCGACGTAAAATTTACTAACATGCCGACGTTATTTTTCTTATCCATATATCTACCAGCTGTGATACAACCATATGAAGCGTTTACAAATGAACTTGAATATCTCATGGGTATTTACAATGCATATTCCGTTTACGGAACGGAATTCATTCTTGGAGATTTTAATTGACCAATTGTTGGACTCCGTTTTTCTTTCACAAGTAACCGAGGCAAGGAACTTCTACAAGGATTATTGACTAAGAATAATAGCATGTTCAGAGATCTTGCTACCGGACCTGTTTTAAATTTCAATCGTACGAGAAAGGACCCGAAACTGTCATTGATCATACAGAGACACATAATGAAAAAAAAAACAGAACATTGATAAAGTTTTAGTTCTTGATCACGAGGTAGTGAATATCTGATCATAAACCTATTTTCTGCGCGATACGGATTGGTCAATATAACGCAAAATTCTATGCACAATATGAGAATCCGATCTTTCATAAGGTTGCTTGGAAGAAAGCGTTAAAGAGGCAATCAAACTTTGAGTATTCATTTGATATCTCTCAGTATCCATGGTCTATTAAGTTAAGCCAAGAAATACATGCACTACAATTAAAAAATAAAAACATATAAACAACATGGACCGACCAAAAAACCGTGGGTAGACTCCGGTGCTTCGGAAGAGTAAGCAGTCTGCTTCCTGCAAGACACCCGCCATCCTGCCCATGTCAAATCCAGTAATATTCCAAATATTTCTGCTACCCTTGAAGATATAGACCAACTATCATTGATGCATTTCAAAAGGCTGACAAAGAATTCCTCCCTAAGAAAGGATTTGTTCGTCATATCAAACCTAATATTGGACAGAAATAGTGAAAACATCGCAAAAAAGCATGACCAAAAAGCGTATTCCTTGGATCAGAAATGGTAAAATTCATGACCACAGTGACTCTTTTTTTCTCTAATTACAAAAAGGCAAAACTAGTAATTATAAGTGAAATGGAGAAAGCTTACAAGACATATTTGACTGACACTGTAAACAAAATGAAAAAGTCGGTTGAAACCAATCAACGATATATATGGTCAGTGACGAAAAGAGGACGGAGACAGCGAACATTCTGTGTTGAACTTTCTGTAAATGGGACAACGTACATAAGTGATGATGAAATTGCAACGATTGGGTCAATCATTTCGAGGACATTTATAAGCTTGATGGCAGTCATACAAATACGGCAGATAAATTCTTAACGGATATGATTGACTAGAATACAAAAAATACAACATGACAATAAAATTTCGATTCGCCCATTTGAATATACTGAATTTTTTTATACTTGTAGACGGTTACAAAACAACAGCCGTCTTGTCTAGATAGTGTATCTTATGAGCATGTGAAATTTGGGTGTAACACGCTACAAAGACATATGTGCAATTTATTCAGTTAAATTATTGAAGTGTGCTATATACCGCTTGATTGGAAAGCGAGTGTGTTGATACCACTTTTCAAAAGGTATAACACAATTAACTCTAGTCCATATTCATATCGTGGCATATCTTTAACCAGCTGTACGGCAAAAATATTTGAAAAAGCCTTCACTATTCGTCTGGATTCTACACAGTAATTTTCCTCATCAGACATATCTGAATGGCATATCAGAAGTCAGTGTCTACTATCCATGCATCACTCAACCTACAATAGTCTGTCCGTCATTATATCGAAAGGAACAGTGTTGTTATTGTAGTACTGCTCGGCGGTATCAAAGCAGTTGACACAGTGTGGCATGACACCTTAATCTATAAACTTTATAAATATGGCGTAGTTGGCAATCGTTGGTTCCTAATAGAAGAAATAAAGGTATGCGAAGGTGTGTCGCCTGCAACAATAAACTATCTCGCTGGTTGGAGCTGAAGCGTGGCGTTCGACAAAGAGTGTGTCTTATCATCTGTTTTTAGTTGATAAACATTAGAGGCCTCCTTTGCGAAATCAAAAAATCTAGAACAGGATGTACCTTAATGGACATAAGTGTTAGCAGCTCCGTTGACATCTCTTTATTGTCAACATCTGAAGTAGGAATGCAATTTCTTATTAACATTTGCCAATCGTATAGTGAGAACTGGGCGTTTAAATTATCTCCAGTAAAAGCAATGTCCTACTCCACAAAGGTGAGGAATAGTTTTAGTTCTTGAACTTTATATAATAACATAATACATGTTGTGACATTGGCTAAGCATGTTGGTGTTCTTTTATAAGCTTAATTTAAATCCATAGACCAAACTACAAATGCTTACACAGAACTGAATTCAACATGTCAAGTGCATTATCTATCATGAACTCGGATATTCATCCGTCAATTTTGAATCCTCTATCGTGCTCTACAATAATTCTTCATGTCTGTTCAGCTCTCTACGATTGTGAATTGTGGAATGCACTGACTCAAACAGAACTGTTAATGCTGGAACGATCTCACAGGTACATATGTAAAATTTGCCAAAGCATTCAGTCACGAAACTGTTCTGACAAATGCAAAAGCCTCTTTGGGTGGAACTCTAATGAGAGTTACATCGATAAATCTAAACTTCTGTTTTTTGGCAGACTTTGCAGAATGAACCGCATATATACAAATGTATTACCAAAGAAAATCATAATCACTAGACACATGTGTTAAAGAAAAACTTTGCTGAGAAATATCGGTAACTGACTATATTGTGACTTTCATTGGACAATACATTTGTAACTGTTAAAATCATATAAATACAACAGAACAATTGCTACGGCTGTCGAGAATGTCACACGATAGTGATTTTGATGTGTTAATGAAAATTCATCCTACGATTAAACCCCATAGATCTTGGATTATTTCAAAGCCGTACCATAAACCTTGTAAATGTGCCAAATATCTAATATACTTATGTTGTTTGGTGAGACGGGAAGATCAACAGTTATTGTGTGAAAAATATGGCAAACTTTTCTGGAATATAGTTAAACATTTAATGGCATCATGTGAGTATGTAAGATACATAAGGAAGAATTATGGAATGATACACTCAACATTACCTAAGTGGGTTTAGTATTTACAGGGACAGCCTTCCTTCGTCTGAATTTACATTTACATGTACCATTCTTTCATGCAATACCTCATTTGATATGAAGAGGATGAACTTAATTTGTTTTTCCTTTTCAAAATCCTGTGTTTACCATGTTTCACAAATACGCAGATATTTTTACGATAAACGTAAATTTGCCAGGCCTATAAATAATTAAAATCTTCACTGTTTCACTTTGCTTTTCTTCACTGACAGTTAATTGCTCAACGTTAATGATTTAGTTAATTCGTTTTGCAATAATTTATTACATCAAATCTCTGTTAAAGAGGAAATAAAGATATATATATTATTCCACATGTAATTAAACTATGATATACTGTACAAGTTCAACATAGTTTGACGTTCATACTCAGAGAAAGGAAATATACTGAACATCAACCTTTTTATAATGTTTAACAAATTGTTGAAAGATATCGTGTATCAATATTAGTATGATTAATTTGTTTTTCAAGGATACCTACCTGACAAAATCTTTTTTTTTTCGTCTCCTAAATAGTAAAAATACATTATTACAGGAAAAAAATCATGTACATGTAAGGCCACACCAAACTGATTTTTATTTTTTTTATTTCGCCGGTTCAATTTTCAGAATACGTATATTCTAAGAGGAAAAAACATTGGGTCCTCATTTTGCAAACATGCTGAACTTTAGCCCCGAATACTTCAGATTTCAAGAAATTAAAAATAAAAAGTGTTCATCTGGTTCTAACATTTGTAAAAAATAGTGATTTTTTTTTCATTGTTTGCGATATTTTAGTTAAAAAATTTATACCGCATGTCAATTTGATCTTTGCCCGAAGAAACCAGTCCACAAGAAAAAAAATTCGCCCGCTCGCACCTTTTTTGCCATAAAAAATCCAAAAAACTAAAACAAAAAATCTATTTAGTGTGGCCTATCAGAAACAAAAAATAAAACACCCCAAAGTGAGATTTGAAACACGATACTGTAAATACTACAATACGCGCAAAAATAGGGATTTACATCAGATGATCCAAAAAAGGGTAAACATGACCAACTCTGCATTTCAAATGTAAAAATCAGGGAGGGTTGTTTAAAATTTTTGCGGTAATGATATCAAAGAAGTCTGAATATCAGTCTCTATTTTAGACACTATGTGATACTATACTTTGTTGTGTTTGAAATCTGCTTTTGCTTCACCATGCTTGAACTTCTTAAGTATTTGCTATATTGTACATGTATGTCACTTTTGCTTTTTTCCTGTCTTTACAGTTTTGTGCCTGTCATCAAAGTGTTTATTTCATGATTATATTACTTGTTGGTTTCCTTGAAATCCTTTATTTTTTATTGCAGGATATGGTGTTTTATAACTCCATAAAAGTCAAAATCTTGTTTTGCGAAGTTTATGACGCTGAAATGTAGTGGAGGGATATTTCAAGACAATACGGAGAACTGTTATAATAAAACGTATCACAAAATACCGAAATAAATTTGATGCACTGTATGGCGATTTCGTTGACTGACAACTTATCAGCAGTGCTCGATATCAAAATATTGGAAAACTGGTTAACGATACAATGATGTATTAAAAGCACAACCATCAAAAATCAAACAATAAAAACAAACAGGTATCCAAACTCAGCTAAGGGTTACCTCTGCACCAAAAGGAGGAGCCTTAGAAATTTCTGGTAATTTTTGTCAAATTTTGAACGGGAAATTTAAAGGCATTTGACTTATGAATCATGCCAACAAAAACGTTATGGATACTGGGCTGGGAATGCCATCGAGGACTAACAGTCCAACAGCAGTGACATAGACCCAGTGGTAGCAATAAAACGTATCACAAAATACCTAAATAAATTTGATGCACTGTATGGCCATTTCGTTGACTGACAACTCATCAGCAGTGCTCAAGATCAAAATATTGGAAAACTGTTTAAAGATACAATGATGAATTAAAAGCAAAACCATCAAAAATCAAAACAACAAAAACAAACAGGTATCCAAACTCAGCTAAGGGTTACCTCTGCATCAACAGGAAATATAAATTACAGTCATATTTTACACCTGTCAAATGTAAAATGTAATTATAAGAATTGAATGCAACGTTTTTAGTAGTTTTATAGTAAAAGCCTTGACTGTGGGCAAATCTTTAGTATGAAGCTAATACAACATGTACTTTAATCAAGGCTTTTACACTCTAATAAAAAAAATAAGATGAAGCATTCGACACTTAAATGAGTTTTATAATGATCAAATTCATTGGGTTAAAATATATTAACCTTTATCGCCGATGAAATTTGTGGAAAGTAAACAATATCAAATCCAAACATAAAACGAAGTCGTGAGAACAGTAACATCTGTCACAAAACTAAAGATAAATTCAACAGAATTTAAAAAAAAAATAGGTCAAAATTGCAAAATCATATTAAGCACGTGCAATGTAATAATCCACAAGAAACCAGAAGGATAATATTTTATGTTCCGTAATAAATAAGAAATAAAACGAATCTTCGTAGGTTATTTCTAGCTCATTGGGATAGATGAGATGTAGATTTTCTGGCTCAAGTATAGTATAGGCAAAACGTAGATCCAACTGATTTTCGTATTAGTACATTTAATGAATATTAATGTACAACATACGAGTTAAAGATTCCATGAAGATTACACAGAAGGATGAATGTTCATGAATGCACTTTTGAATCGATGCATAGGTTTCAAAGGAAAACTGAGATTTTCAACGATGTTCATATGAGTTTTAAATATGAAAGTCATGAAAGGTAGACGGGTTGACAGGTTGACGGTTATCAGATTTTCATTTTAGGTTATGTGTTTTGGAATGAGCTTACATATCGACGAGTATACAGGATTCATGCTAGTTTTATGTTATTTGAACGTCTTGAAAGGTAGACGGATTGACGGGTCGACGGGTTACAAATCATAATTTGGTTTAAGTTTTACCGTTTTATTTTCATTCATTAAAAATTTGAATTTTGGTTATCTTACTTACTTCTCACATTGTCCACAGAAGACCCTTTTATGTGTCTCTGTATACACAATGACAAACAGCAGAGAACATAATATGCTATTGCAAAGAAACATATACACAATGTGTGACAATGACAAACAGCATAGAACATAATATGAAAAAGATAAAAAAAAACTCAATGTTTAGGCTACATGTGTACATGAAATTGTACTTCATCACGAGATACCGATAGCAGAACTGAATAAAAAAAACTTGAGAATTCAGAACTTGTAGAGTTAATAATAGTTTCCCATTTAATGAATGAAACGCGTTCTTAACTTCATTACAAGAATTTAATGGATTTATTATTTTTCTTTTTGAATACAATGAGTAAAATTTAAAATTATTAACGTTAGACATGAATTGCTTTTATCTAGACTCATTACATCTAATATTTTTCTTTATTATGATTCAGGTCATCACAGTGTTTCCCATCAGAAAATTGTAACCATTTATTTAGTTCTACAGGACAAAATGATCTGAAAACACTGGATCAAATCCTTTAACACTGAAACTTAGAAGAAGTGTTTTAAAAATTAGAATTACATAAACAGTAACCATCAATTGGTAGTCTTATATAGTTGTAAAAAAGTGACTTCTCCCATTGAATCTCCTATTGTCCTCCCATTTATAATTCGGAGCTGAGCATCAGTACACAATTCTAAAACTGACTTTCCATAATCATTCGTTTTCTGTTCTATTTCTGTATTACTTGATTTATGTATACTATTAACGATATATTTTTTTAGGAGAAAATATCCATAAACTCATCAGAATTATCTAAAATTATAAAACAGTAAAATAACATCATCAAAGAGTTAAACTCTCGTACTAAAAAGAAAAAGAAGAGATACGAAAGATTACTAATACCAAGCGGCTAAAGTTCATACTCATAAAATGTCAAAATTATGTAGATGTTGTGAAATGATTTTTTGTAAAGAACAATTTTTGTATAAAAAAAATCCATTATCTTTTGAATAAATATCAAGGTATTTTTCAAGGTTAAGAAAATTTATATCGTGTATATTCTACATATAACGATAAAACCATTTAATCGTAAAATTGCTTTTTGTAAGATTCTTATTTTTCTACTGATGCATGTAATCGATTCAAGTTATTAAATATTTTTCAGGGTATATCAACAGTGATACATAGAAAGAGGTAACTTTGGGAATACCGATCTTACAAAATTTATTCCCCAATCACCGTCTTGACTTGCGGATAATCTCCTGATAATATATTTCATTATAATACAATAAACACATCATCACTCGAATACTGACATACATTTGAAGCATCACGAATCTCTCGTCTTTTCATCTTGTGGAAAACTTAAATTTGAAAGAGACATACAATCTTTTCGTTAAAATTTATATCCTCAGTATGGATATTTTAAAAGTACTAGATTCGTTGATACAAATTTTGATGCGGCAGATGTGATTGTTGGTTAACGACACATCAGTTGTACTTAACACCTAAAATCTTGAAAACCAGAACAAATCCTATACGTTGAAGAGCAAATTCAAAGAATGCCAAAATGACTTGAATAATAATCCAAACACTACTGACACACTTTGGATATTAAACAACCATTTCTGCCTTGTTTAATCTTTGATGTCTGTATTTTTGCAGGTTCTGAAATTTTAGAAAAGATAACAAGACCAAAACAAGATATTATTTGTTTTAGTCAATTAAAACTGGCTAAGATCAGTTCAAGAAAGTTAGAATGGTTAATGTATTGTTCAACGTCACCTGTTCTGAACTGATCTTAACTTGTCTTGACAATGTTCCTGGATTAGATCTTGTTATCCTGAGTTTGTTTTAAAATATGATCCTGCTTAAAACCAAGAAAAGGTCAGAATAAACAAGACCGAAATGGGCTTTTAAGACAAAGAAAGTTACTAATGAAAAAGTGGAATTCGATATCTGCATCCTTAACTGTCGAAAATGCCGTATACTTAGCCGTGACAAATATAGTCATGGTAAGTGGCATTTGGGGTTTAAAAGTATGTTTTTGGAATTTATTCTAAAGTTCAGTTCATGAATTCATGAAACACTTTATGAAAAATGTTTAATGGTCCATTTGATTAAATCAGGTAATTCAAAGTATCTGAAAAATTGTTGCATAATGAAAGATGAGTCAGGCAAGTTCATTAAAGCAAAGTGTCCATTCTTTAATGTATAATTAAAACTCTCAATTAAGTAAAATTTTACATATATCGGCAAAAGTATGCCAAGTGGAGTCTTTACCGTGTTAAGGGTGTTGCTTTCCCTTAAAACGGGACAGTCATTTTTCGTCCCCATCCGACGGACAAGCATCGTTTATCGAGACCATCCTCGCAAATGATGTCGATAGGGCGTCGCAAATTTGATCCCTGAAATTTTCATCCCGAACAGGAATCGAACCAGGGACCTCTGACTTCGTAGTCCGAATCTAAAGCTGAGATGTACTCAATATTGAGAACAAATTTTAGAACTATGCAACCAAAGGAAAATAAAAAATATAACCAACCAAAGAAGATGAGAACAAATCAGCGCTAAACTCCCACAAAATCCGATGTTCTTCTTGAATGAGTAATCAAAATATGCGTTAAATTTGCTGTCTTTATTTGAAATATTTTCATCATGTCCTTAATCTCTTATCGTCTTAATGACCAAAACCTAAAACACATGCAATCAAATTTTCATTCTGATCATGCTATTTAAAGTGTACTGATGTTCACTTTTCTGGTTAGCTATCAACTTGTTGGTAATCATGCTGTATTGTTATTTATAATGTTTTTAAACACTAGAGTGTCGCGACGGGATAGATAATGTGGAACTCTTAAATCCGAGTTAACCCCTAAATCAAACTATAACTACTTTATTTAGTTTGTATGTCTGTATTTTGTGCTCTTATTCTGGTCTGTGGTTCTGTCGATTGGATGGCGTTAATTAATTGGTGTCATTGTGTCCGTTGTAATATGTTTAACCTTATTTGTCATAAGGGTTGGCTACAAAAGACAAATAAACGTAAGTTCTAAATGTACTTTGATTTTTTCCATTTATGTTGTAGTGTACTTGTACATTGAAGAGTGTTCTACTCTGTATTCCAATTTTCTTTAATCTTTTGTTTCTATGACTCTGCTGGTGGACTCCAACGCGTAGAATATACGTCTAAAATATACTCTTATAAAAATGTAAAATTTGGGTCGAATTACATTTTAATTTGATTACTAACGTTCTCGTTTTTTTGTTTTTGCTTTCAAAATTGTTGGCTATGGGTGCAACTGAGTTATAAAATGACGAAATGTGCACATCTTCTGCATACAGACAACTTCATCCGTTTCTTTTCATAAAACTACGAAAATGTGTGTGATTATGTAAACGTATCGATCAAAGTTAAAGCCTTCGATGACTATTTATAATTTAAGATACATGTATTTAAGATTTATTTATAGAATAACTTGCCTTTAAATTTTCCGTTCAAAATTTGACAAAAATTACCAGAAATTTCTAAGGCTCTTACTTTTATTACAATAGAAAACAGGACTTAAGTATTAACATTTTCAGTGACTTCACGTAACACTGTATATATAAGCTGACCTTTTGCTTGTCCCTTGTTTGATCATAATGTAACGCCCATGGATTAGTTGCTCCTTCTTGTTAAGACAAAAGTTTTCTATGTTTTTTCCATCTGGAGATAAAACAATAACTTTTTGATCTGCATAACTAGCTACATACACGTTTCCATGGAGACTGTAATTCCAAGTGGTCTCCACAAGACAGCTTTATCCCCTTTTTGTTTTACCTTTGAGATCACAACACGTCACAGTATCTTTGTCAATTTTCGTATAGTAAATGTTTTCATTAAGTATTGTAATGTAGGTTATCCTAGGAAATGTACATTTGAAAATTTCATTAATAGATCCATCAGTCACATTCATCGTGCGGATCCCGTCTTCATTGGCGAAAAAGATACCTTTATTATTACATTTAGTAATACCAGAGTTAAGGGAGCCAACATTAATACTTTTCTTAACTTTTGTATCCTTTATGTCGAAAATGTAAATAAAAATAATTCTTGTAAGAGATCTAAATCCAAGAATATCGTCTTCAATATTAACCACATCCAATAAACCGCCTTTCCTTTTCCTTTCAAAGTCTAATGTCCCGGCTTTACTAAATATTTTTATTAAACCTGTTACAGTACATATAACAATTTTTCCGCCTGCCAATAAAGAACATCCACTAATTTCATTGTTCAAATAATTTATTTATTGAAGATCACGTTTAAGTTGTAAATCTTCAACAGATCTTGGCGGCAGGGGAGTCATCAATATCTGTGCTTGCCTCCTTTTTTCTTTTTTTCTTTTTTTTTTTTTTTTTTTTTTTTTGTTGTATAACGATTAACTCTGTTTGTTTTGTATCAACATTAACTTCACCAAATTTGTCAACATTGGCTATGAATTTCTGCAACGAAGCGTCAATTGTGCAAGAGATTTTTGTCAGATTTAGGACCTCACTATTTTCAATTGCTTGTACAAACATTTCCTTCTTCAAAACTTCACTCTCTATTTGCTTCATAAAAAGAAATGTCTGAAAATCGGATGCATATTGCTTTATATTTTGAAAAGTAGTCTTTAGTTCCAAGATATTGGCTTCTGTTTTGTCTACGGACTTTAGTAATTGTTTTATTTTATTACTCTCTGTCTCTTCAGCTTTATGCAATTCTTTCAACAAATCATTTTGGATTTTATCAGGGTGCTTGTTTATTATAGTTCTGGTCTGTTCAACCTCCTTTTCAAATATTTTTCGATTTTCTCTAAAGGAATTAAGATTCATTTTCCTATCTTGTCGAATTTTATTAATATTTTCAGAAGTCTCAAGCAGAATAGACTCTATTTTATTAAAAGCATTTGACTTTTTAACGTTTCGCATGAAGTCATCTACAGGACCAATACTTTTGCATTTATCATGATTTTTATCAACACATGTTCGACAACATAGACAGTCATGTTTCTTGCAAACTATTTGATACTTTTCATTGTGTTTTGTGCAGAACTGTTGAATATATAAAATATCAGAAGGAAGTTGGTGATACTCGGTAATAGGTATTACCCTGTGGTTGCTTATCGCTTTGGATATATCATGGTGGCCTTTACATTCATTACACAACCCAGCGTCACATTCCTCATACCAGACTACTGCCTAACTAGCAATATTTCGTACATCGCATTTATCACACAGGGTCCCGTTATTGGCCATTTCCTAAAAAATAATACATCGGTTTTAAACAGGTGTAAGGATATAATGGGCAGTAGTATTTCTATGCAGGTTAATATTCACTAAGAAAGGTACTCTGCAACTCAAACTTGAAGTAAAATCCAATTGTGTAAAAGGGAAAATGTTAATTTACTGACGTAACCAGTATAAAGCATTCCATGTACCGGCAAATATTGTTCAAGAAGATGAAATATTATATCTACCTGAAAATTCACTCTTATGTGTAACGGAGTAGAAAATTCTCACTCTTCTAGATCACCGTTATCTCTCCCGGATTTTTTTTATTATTTGGGTAAGGCCGCGCAATTGTTTTCCTGTTACAGAAGCCATGAAATAATAGGCTGCCATTAAGTCTGTACGTTTCGTTGAAACATGGGAGATGGCTCAAAACGATCGCCATACAATGACACATATCCAGTTAAAATCTCGGGGTGTGAAGTCAGTCTACTTTTTCCGTAATTTGAGAAATCAAGAGCCATGGTAAAAAAGTCTCCTTCCGCAAAGTAAAATGTACCTCTTTCATGCTTTCCATGTAGAATAAAAATTTTCTTGGTTTTATTCATTTAATCCTTTCAATATTTCTATGTCAAATGTCTCAGGTAAATACGCCTTTAAAACAACACTAGTTATTCAGTTATCATGGTTGGTTTTGTTACAGTAGGTCCATATATCATGGTGCAATTATAATTTTTTTAATGGACTTCTTTCGTATCCCTCAGGTCAAAGTTCATTGCAGGTCTTGAGCCATTTGGTTTTGGGGGGAGGGAGTTCGTAGTGCGGTTTCTATTTGGTTGTCTGTATGTTTCTTATCCTTTTTGTTATATTTTTGTACGTATTTGTTTCAATACAGTTAAGGATGATCGCTGGTCTAATATGAAATAAATAGGATTTGAAATACGTGTTTTAGTTTGAGAGAACATATGAATAGTAAGCAAATAAGCAAGAAAAAATATAGGTTCATGTGCTCATTTTAGGGCTATAAGGCCTTGAAAATTTGCAGGAAATGGGTTTTCTCTGGATTTTTCATTGTCTTTGCATTGACAACTTCAGTCTCTCAAAATGTATGAAAAAATAAAAAGGATTTCATAAGATTTTTTTAATTACCATTTTACGGTATATATGATTGCATTATAAAAGAAAAAGTAGGGGTTCATGGGCAAAAAAAATCATGTTTAAGAAATGGATAAAACCCGAGGATTTCGAAAATCTGACAAAAAGACCAAAACATGACCAGCGAGCATCCTTAAAATTAGATCTACTAATTGCTCCTATCAATCCCTGCGTGTAGATCTAACAACACTCCATTTTACTTTCTGTTTTGATGACCGTTCCAATCAGCCAATCAGATGTTAGCCTTCATGATTTTGAAATCATTAGCCTAAGGATAAAACCCCAGGATTCAAAATAGGTCATCACAACAGAAAGTAAAATGGAGTGCTGTTAGATCTACTTGCAGTGACTGAAGGAGCAATCAGTAGATCTAATTTTAATTAGATTGTATTTGTTCTCAACACAACTGCAAGAATCGCTGAGTTTGTTGATTCTGATCATATAAACTATTCCCAGTATTTTAATTCTTTGATATTCTTTTGCTAGCATCTGTATTGTTTTTTTTCAGAAGCAAAACATTAAAACGAAGGATACAAGTAAAACCTCATGGCTTTCGACAGAGATGAGACGATAAAAAAAAATATGGAAATGGGACAAGAAACATGAGTAAGGAATTCCAAACAAAGTGTCTTCTAAACTTGATGAAATAAAACATATAGGCTATTTCTTTGCATACTAACATTTCAAAAATACAAACAGTTGCGTTGATTTAGAAACCTTATGTTTATGATAACTAACTTCACCATTCGTCCTTCAGCAAGAACCGACGAAACTTCAAATTGTTCGTTCGGTATGGCATATTTGGTCCTTTTTTATAATTTAATGTTCTAAAATTGGTCTAAGGTCGAACAGTAAGTAATATAATAATCTTTAGAATGGATCACATTAGAGCGTTGCATCAAAGGCAGTTGGAAAAAATGAATCTACTTGCACGTGACCCTAAATTATCACGATATGAAACCTTAATTACAGTCAAGATTCTTTCGATTAGGTAAAATACATAGAGAATAATACATGGTAAAATCCGTATCACATGCCGTATTACCCCGAGATTTCAATATCAGCTCCAGGGTTTCATGATATCGATATCATCACGGTAGAAAATACAGCTGACAATGTTCTTTCAGTATCATATATGAAATTTTGCTTTATTTAGTACTAAGTATATGATAAATAAAAATATCGTAATATGATACAAGTTTTTACTTCCAAGATATGCACATTTCCACGATTCATTAGTTCTACTCAAGGTCTGAAATTTTGAAAACCAAAACAATAATTCAAAACATTGCAGGAGAAAATTAAAAACAAAAAGAAAAAAAATTACCAAAATGATCTAAAGAAAGAGCAACGCACGAGTTAGATGTTTCTTAGCTTTCACAAAATACAACCGTGATACATTGTAGTTTTGAACTTTGGCACAGAATACAAATATTCTGTAAGTTTAATTTGACCAAATTTGTGACATTATGCGTATCTACCATACAATTAGACCTATGCATCTCAGATACTGTAAATTCAGAAATTATTGCGTGCATTTATTATTGCGATTTTGTCATTTTAGACCAAAATGCGATTTTAATCTTTGCGATATTGAAAAAAATCCCGCTTCATTCATATAAAAAATTCCAAAATACGAATTGAAATTATTGCGATTACATAATATTTTTACATAATAATTTTTACAATAATAAAAACATCGCAATAATTTCCGAATTTACAGTTGTTAAAGATCTCGTTAACCTTAGTGCTACAAACGTCAGTGGAAATCACACCATACACACGGATGCTGGACATATTTATGAGATTATTTATGTAAATGCTTTATATATGACACTCTGTCCTAATGTGTGATCAACTGGGATAATGTCAACAGTGGAGGACCCGAATATGACGATTCCTCTGGCGGATGGAGATGGACAGTGTTATATAGAGAGAGTGTGCGATTGAAAAATACACTTTACTTTTCACTTAACTCTAATTTTTTCCTTTTTGACTTTAACTTTGGCTACTTTATTTAATCCAAAATGCAAGAGCTACATTTTAGTTTACGGTAAAGCTTATTTTGTTGTAAACGCGACTGTTATTAATTTATTGAATATTATTATAAAACCTGTATTAGTTTCTTCTTTGAAGTGCCACACAGTAAGAATATTGTCAGTTCATCGACATCGATTATTATTCCACTATATATATTAATTCATAGCTGTGTACGTATTTTATTGGTTGAGACTCTCCCACGTGATATTGAACAAAACATCGTGTTTCCCTCTCAGATTCGTTTTTTACCATCATATCCTAATTATTCGAAATGCTCAGGATTTAACTCGAGTTAGTGGAATAAATAATTAATTTCCCTTGAATTAATGAAATATGAAGATTTGTTCACGTACCCTCGAAAAGTCATGTTTCCCTCGAGCAAGCCCTCGGGAAACATGACTTTCCTGGGGTTAACAATTCTTCATATTTCACTAAAGCCAGGGAAATAAATGTATATTATTACTCCATCAAATGTTCACATATAAATGTTAAGTTTATTAGATTATATTCAGTGACAATTTGTTCTTTTGTTAAAAACGTAATCACAAGAACTTTCCCACACAAATTTTACGACTCAAATTTTACATTTGGCTTATTTCGATTCCTCTATACGTTATAAAGTACCCTTTAGCGTGATACCTCAAATCGATAACTTTGCATTCGCTAGTTTTACTATAAATAGACACAAATTAATTTTGCTATCAAATAATTGAAACGAACCGCCTATTACAAAGAGTCAACACCTTATTTTCATTATTTCGTGCTCGTGATCAAGGCCATATTGGTCGAAACGTTGGGTAATTTTAACTTTTTAGTTTGGTTGTTGTTGTTTGTTTTTACAATTTTGTATTTGGTTTTGTTCGGCTTGTGTATTTTGTACATTTAAATCGTTTAATGCCCCTTTCGACAGCTCACCATTTCCATTTATTTTCCTTGTTTTCTATTACAATAAGCATTTCATTTGATAGAAAACAGAAAACATTAACTCGTCAGTAGCACAGTTAGTTTTTAACCTATTATATAATTAATGCCAAAACTGCAGCCACTGTACATTCTTACATGTACAAAAATAAATAAGTTTGGTTTTCTTTCTAATTCAACCTAATGATTGAAATAACAATTATGAAAGAATTGAATAAACATTGCGGAATACTTGGGTGGCATGAACTCTGTGCACTTGATATCAGAAGAAAATGTTCTCATTATCGAGATAAACTATTGTGTAATAGATCTGTTTAGAACATTCAGTTTTGTCTATATTTCACCGTTTATCTAATAATAAATCTAATCTTAAATGTGTTATTTTTATATACATGTATTTAAAATGTGTAAACCACGCGACAACAGATCAAATTATTCTTAATGAAGAGTTTGTAGCAGTGATCGAGTAGGTAGTTACGTAATTTAATTTGAATGACGGTTTATTCACAAATTAAACTTTGGATTGATTAATACATTACTATAGTAATATATTACTATAAGTTGCGACAAGTTGCGAATGCAAAGTTATCGATTTGAGGTATCACGCTAAAGGGTACTTTATAACGTATAGAGGAATCGAAATAAGCCAAATGTAAAATTTGAGTCGTAAAATTTGTGTGGGAAAGTTCTTGTGATTACGTTTTTAACAAAAGAACAAATTGTCACTGAATATAATCTAATAAACTTAACATTTATATGTGAACATTTGATGGAGTAATAATATACATTTATTTCCCTGGCTTTAGTGAAATATGAAGAATTGTTAACCCCAGGAAAGTCATGTTTCCCGAGGGCTTGCTCGAGGGAAACATGACTTTTCGAGGGTACGTGAACAAATCTTCATATTTCATTAATTCAAGGGAAATTAATTATTTATTCCACTAACTCGAGTTAAATCCTGAGCATTTCGAATAATTAGGATATGATGGTAAAAAACGAATCTGAGAGGGAAACACGATGTTTTGTTCAATATCACGTGGGAGAGTCTCAACCAATAAAATACGTACACAGCTATGAATTAATATATATAGTGGAATAATAATCGATGTCGATGAACTGACAATATTCTTACTGTGTGGCACTTCAAAGAAGAAACTAATACAGGTTTTATAATAATATTCAATAAATTAATAACAGTCGCGTTTACAACAAAATAAGCTTTACCGTAAACTAAAATGTAGCTCTTGCATTTTGGATTAAATAAAGTAGCCAAAGTTAAAGTCAAAAAGGAAAAAATTAGAGTTAAGTGAAAAGTAAAGTGTATTTTTCAATCGCACACTCTCTCTATATAACACTGTCCATCTCCATCCGCCAGAGGAATCGTCATATTCGGGTCCTCCACTGTTGACATTATCCCAGTTGATCACACATTAGGACAGAGTGTCATATATAAAGCATTTACATAAATAATCTCATAAATATGTCCAGCATCCGTGTGTATGGTGTGATTTCCACTGACGTTTGTAGCACTAAGGTTAACGAGATCTTTAACAACTGTAAATTCGGAAATTATTGCGATGTTTTTATTATTGTAAAAATTATTATGTAAAAATATTATGTAATCGCAATAATTTCAATTCGTATTTTGGAATTTTTTATATGAATGAAGCGGGATTTTTTTCAATATCGCAAAGATTAAAATCGCATTTTGGTCTAAAATGACAAAATCGCAATAATAAATGCACGCAATAATTTCTGAATTTACAGTATCTGAGATGCATAGGTCTAATTGTATGGTAGATACGCATAATGTCACAAATTTGGTCAAATTAAACTTACAGAATATTTGTATTCTGTGCCAAAGTTCAAAACTACAATGTATCACGGTTGTATTTTGTGAAAGCTAAGAAACATCTAACTCGTGCGTTGCTCTTTCTTTAGATCATTTTGGTAATTTTTTTTCTTTTTGTTTTTAATTTTCTCCTGCAATGTTTTGAATTATTGTTTTGGTTTTCAAAATTTCAGACCTTGAGCAGAACTAATGAATCGTGGAAATGTGCATATCTTGGAAGTAAAAACTTGTATCATATTACGATATTTTTATTTATCATATACTTAGTACTAAATAAAGCAAAATTTCATATATGATACTGAAAGAACATTGTCAGCTGTATTTTCTACCGTGATGATATCGATATCATGAAACCCTGGAGCTGATATTGAAATCTCGGGGTAATACGGCATGTGATACGGATTTTACCATGTATTATTCTCTATGTATTTTACCTAATCGAAAGAATCTTGACTGTAATTAAGGTTTCATATCGTGATAATTTAGGGTCACGTGCAAGTAGATTCATTTTTTCCAACTGCCTTTGATGCAACGCTCTAATGGGATCCATTCTAAAGATTATTATATTACTTACTGTTCGACCTTAGACCAATTTTAGAACATTAAATTATAAAAAAGGACCAAATATGCCATACCGAACGAACAATTTGAAGTTTCGTCGGTTCTTGCTGAAGGACGAATGGTGAAGTTAGTTATCATAAACATAAGGTTTCTAAATCAACGCAACTGTTTGTATTTTTGAAATGTTAGTATGCAAAGAAATAGCCTATATGTTTTATTTCATCAAGTTTAGAAGACACTTTGTTTGGAATTCCTTACTCATGTTTCTTGTCCCATTTCCATATTTTTTTTTATCGTCTCATCTCTGTCGAAAGCCATGAGGTTTTACTTGTATCCTTCGTTTTAATGTTTTGCTTCTGAAAAAAAACAATACAGATGCTAGCAAAAGAATATCAAAGAATTAAAATACTGGGAATAGTTTATATGATCAGAATCAACAAACTCAGCGATTCTTGCAGTTGTGTTGAGAACAAATACAATCTAATTAAAATTAGATCTACTGATTGCTCCTTCAGTCACTGCAAGTAGATCTAACAGCACTCCATTTTACTTTCTGTTGTGATGACCTATTTTGAATCCTGGGGTTTTATCCTTAGGCTAATGATTTCAAAATCATGAAGGCTAACATCTGATTGGCTGATTGGAACGGTCATCAAAACAGAAAGTAAAATGGAGTGTTGTTAGATCTACACGCAGGGATTGATAGGAGCAATTAGTAGATCTAATTTTAAGGATGCTCGCTGGTCATGTTTTGGTCTTTTTGTCAGATTTTCGAAATCCTCGGGTTTTATCCATTTCTTAAACATGATTTTTTTTGCCCATGAACCCCTACTTTTTCTTTTATAATGCAATCATATATACCGTAAAATGGTAATTAAAAAAATCTTATGAAATCCTTTTTATTTTTTCATACATTTTGAGAGACTGAAGTTGTCAATGCAAAGACAATGAAAAATCCAGAGAAAACCCATTTCCTGCAAATTTTCAAGGCCTTATAGCCCTAAAATGAGCACATGAACCTATATTTTTTCTTGCTTATTTGCTTACTATTCATATGTTCTCTCAAACTAAAACACGTATTTCAAATCCTATTTATTTCATATTAGACCAGCGATCATCCTTAACTGTATTGAAACAAATACGTACAAAAATATAACAAAAAGGATAAGAAACATACAGACAACCAAATAGAAACCGCACTACGAACTCCCTCCCCCCAAAACCAAATGGCTCAAGACCTGCAATGAACTTTGACCTGAGGGATACGAAAGAAGTCCATTAAAAAAATTATAATTGCACCATGATATATGGACCTACTGTAACAAAACCAACCATGATAACTGAATAACTAGTGTTGTTTTAAAGGCGTATTTACCTGAGACATTTGACATAGAAATATTGAAAGGATTAAATGAATAAAACCAAGAAAATTTTTATTCTACATGGAAAGCATGAAAGAGGTACATTTTACTTTGCGGAAGGAGACTTTTTTACCATGGCTCTTGATTTCTCAAATTACGGAAAAAGTAGACTGACTTCACACCCCGAGATTTTAACTGGATATGTGTCATTGTATGGCGATCGTTTTGAGCCATCTCCCATGTTTCAACGAAACGTACAGACTTAATGGCAGCCTATTATTTCATGGCTTCTGTAACAGGAAAACAATTGCGCGGCCTTACCCAAATAATAAAAAAAATCCGGGAGAGATAACGGTGATCTAGAAGAGTGAGAATTTTCTACTCCGTTACACATAAGAGTGAATTTTCAGGTAGATATAATATTTCATCTTCTTGAACAATATTTGCCGGTACATGGAATGCTTTATACTGGTTACGTCAGTAAATTAACATTTTCCCTTTTACACAATTGGATTTTACTTCAAGTTTGAGTTGCAGAGTACCTTTCTTAGTGAATATTAACCTGCATAGAAATACTACTGCCCATTATATCCTTACACCTGTTTAAAACCGATGTATTATTTTTTAGGAAATGGCCAATAACGGGACCCTGTGTGATAAATGCGATGTACGAAATATTGCTAGTTAGGCAGTAGTCTGGTATGAGGAATGTGACGCTGGGTTGTGTAATGAATGTAAAGGCCACCATGATATATCCAAAGCGATAAGCAACCACAGGGTAATACCTATTACCGAGTATCACCAACTTCCTTCTGATATTTTATATATTCAACAGTTCTGCACAAAACACAATGAAAAGTATCAAATAGTTTGCAAGAAACATGACTGTCTATGTTGTCGAACATGTGTTGATAAAAATCATGATAAATGCAAAAGTATTGGTCCTGTAGATGACTTCATGCGAAACGTTAAAAAGTCAAATGCTTTTAATAAAATAGAGTCTATTCTGCTTGAGACTTCTGAAAATATTAATAAAATTCGACAAGATAGGAAAATGAATCTTAATTCCTTTAGAGAAAATCGAAAAATATTTGAAAAGGAGGTTGAACAGACCAGAACTATAATAAACAAGCACCCTGATAAAATCCAAAATGATTTGTTGAAAGAATTGCATAAAGCTGAAGAGACAGAGAGTAATAAAATAAAACAATTACTAAAGTCCGTAGACAAAACAGAAGCCAATATCTTGGAACTAAAGACTACTTTTCAAAATATAAAGCAATATGCATCCGATTTTCAGACATTTCTTTTTATGAAGCAAATAGAGAGTGAAGTTTTGAAGAAGGAAATGTTTGTACAAGCAATTGAAAATAGTGAGGTCCTAAATCTGACAAAAATCTCTTGCACAATTGACGCTTCGTTGCAGAAATTCATAGCCAATGTTGACAAATTTGGTGAAGTTAATGTTGATACAAAACAAACAGAGTTAATCGTTATACAACAAAAAAAAAAAAAAAAAAAAAAAAAGAAAAAAAGAAAAAAGGAGGCAAGCACAGATATTGATGACTCCCCTGCCGCCAAGATCTGTTGAAGATTTACAACTTAAACGTGATCTTCAATAAATAAATTATTTGAACAATGAAATTAGTGGATGTTCTTTATTGGCAGGCGGAAAAATTGTTATATGTACTGTAACAGGTTTAATAAAAATATTTAGTAAAGCCGGGACATTAGACTTTGAAAGGAAAAGGAAAGGCGGTTTATTGGATGTGGTTAATATTGAAGACGATATTCTTGGATTTAGATCTCTTACAAGAATTATTTTTATTTACATTTTCGACATAAAGGATACAAAAGTTAAGAAAAGTATTAATGTTGGCTCCCTTAACTCTGGTATTACTAAATGTAATAATAAAGGTATCTTTTTCGCCAATGAAGACGGGATCCGCACGATGAATGTGACTGATGGATCTATTAATGAAATTTTCAAATGTACATTTCCTAGGATAACCTACATTACAATACTTAATGAAAACATTTACTATACGAAAATTGACAAAGATACTGTGACGTGTTGTGATCTCAAAGGTAAAACAAAAAGGGGATAAAGCTGTCTTGTGGAGACCACTTGGAATTACAGTCTCCATGGAAACGTGTATGTAGCTAGTTATGCAGATCAAAAAGTTATTGTTTTATCTCCAGATGGAAAAAACATAGAAAACTTTTGTCTTAACAAGAAGGAGCAACTAATCCATGGGCGTTACATTATGATCAAACAAGGGACAAGCAAAAGGTCAGCTTATATATACAGTGTTACGTGAAGTCACTGAAAATGTTAATACTTAAGTCCTGTTTTCTATTGTAATAAAAGTAAGAGCCTTAGAAATTTCTGGTAATTTTTGTCAAATTTTGAACGGAAAATTTAAAGGCAAGTTATTCTATAAATAAATCTTAAATACATGTATCTTAAATTATAAATAGTCATCGAAGGCTTTAACTTTGATCGATACGTTTACATAATCACACACATTTTCGTAGTTTTATGAAAAGAAACGGATGAAGTTGTCTGTATGCAGAAGATGTGCACATTTCGTCATTTTATAACTCAGTTGCACCCATAGCCAACAATTTTGAAAGCAAAAACAAAAAAACGAGAACGTTAGTAATCAAATTAAAATGTAATTCGACCCAAATTTTACATTTTTATAAGAGTATATTTTAGACGTATATTCTACGCGTTGGAGTCCACCAGCAGAGTCATAGAAACAAAAGATTAAAGAAAATTGGAATACAGAGTAGAACACTCTTCAATGTACAAGTACACTACAACATAAATGGAAAAAATCAAAGTACATTTAGAACTTACGTTTATTTGTCTTTTGTAGCCAACCCTTATGACAAATAAGGTTAAACATATTACAACGGACACAATGACACCAATTAATTAACGCCATCCAATCGACAGAACCACAGACCAGAATAAGAGCACAAAATACAGACATACAAACTAAATAAAGTAGTTATAGTTTGATTTAGGGGTTAACTCGGATTTAAGAGTTCCACATTATCTATCCCGTCGCGACACTCTAGTGTTTAAAAACATTATAAATAACAATACAGCATGATTACCAACAAGTTGATAGCTAACCAGAAAAGTGAACATCAGTACACTTTAAATAGCATGATCAGAATGAAAATTTGATTGCATGTGTTTTAGGTTTTGGTCATTAAGACGATAAGAGATTAAGGACATGATGAAAATATTTCAAATAAAGACAGCAAATTTAACGCATATTTTGATTACTCATTCAAGAAGAACATCGGATTTTGTGGGAGTTTAGCGCTGATTTGTTCTCATCTTCTTTGGTTGGTTATATTTTTTATTTTCCTTTGGTTGCATAGTTCTAAAATTTGTTCTCAATATTGAGTACATCTCAGCTTTAGATTCGGACTACGAAGTCAGGTCCCTGGTTCGATTCCTGTTCGGGATGAAAATTTCAGGGATCAAATTTGCGACGCCCTATCGACATCATTTGCGAGGATGGTCTCGATAAACGATGCTTGTCCGTCGGATGGGGACGAAAAATGACTGTCCCGTTTTAAGGGAAAGCAACACCCTTAACACGGTAAAGACTCCACTTGGCATACTTTTGCCGATATATGTAAAATTTTACTTAATTGAGAGTTTTAATTATACATTAAAGAATGGACACTTTGCTTTAATGAACTTGCCTGACTCATCTTTCATTATGCAACAATTTTTCAGATACTTTGAATTACCTGATTTAATCAAATGGACCATTAAACATTTTTCATAAAGTGTTTCATGAATTCATGAACTGAACTTTAGAATAAATTCCAAAAACATACTTTTAAACCCCAAATGCCACTTTCCATGACTATATTTGTCACGGCTAAGTATACGGCATTTTCGACAGTTAAGGATGCAGATATCGAATTCCACTTTTTCATTAGTAACTTTCTTTGTCTTAAAAGCCCATTTCGGTCTTGTTTATTCTGACCTTTTCTTGGTTTTAAGCAGGATCATATTTTAAAACAAACTCAGGATAACAAGATCTAATCCAGGAACATTGTCAAGACAAGTTAAGATCAGTTCAGAACAGGTGACGTTGAACAATACATTAACCATTCTAACTTTCTTGAACTGATCTTAGCCAGTTTTAATTGACTAAAACAAATAATATCTTGTTTTGGTCTTGTTATCTTTTCTAAAATTTCAGAACCTGCAAAAATACAGACATCAAAGATTAAACAAGGCAGAAATGGTTGTTTAATATCCAAAGTGTGTCAGTAGTGTTTGGATTATTATTCAAGTCATTTTGGCATTCTTTGAATTTGCTCTTCAACGTATAGGATTTGTTCTGGTTTTCAAGATTTTAGGTGTTAAGTACAACTGATGTGTCGTTAACCAACAATCACATCTGCCGCATCAAAATTTGTATCAACGAATCTAGTACTTTTAAAATATCCATACTGAGGATATAAATTTTAACGAAAAGATTGTATGTCTCTTTCAAATTTAAGTTTTCCACAAGATGAAAAGACGAGAGATTCGTGATGCTTCAAATGTATGTCAGTATTCGAGTGATGATGTGTTTATTGTATTATAATGAAATATATTATCAGGAGATTATCCGCAAGTCAAGACGGTGATTGGGGAATAAATTTTGTAAGATCGGTATTCCCAAAGTTACCTCTTTCTATGTATCACTGTTGATATACCCTGAAAAATATTTAATAACTTGAATCGATTACATGCATCAGTAGAAAAATAAGAATCTTACAAAAAGCAATTTTACGATTAAATGGTTTTATCGTTATATGTAGAATATACATGATATAAATTTTCTTAACCTTGAAAAATACCTTGATATTTATTCAAAAGATAATGGATTTTTTTTATACAAAAATTGTTCTTTACAAAAAATCATTTCACAACATCTACATAATTTTGACATTTTATGAGTATGAACTTTAGCCGCTTGGTATTAGTAATCTTTCGTATCTCTTCTTTTTCTTTTTAGTACGAGAGTTTAACTCTTTGATGATGTTATTTTACTGTTTTATAATTTTAGATAATTCTGATGAGTTTATGGATATTTTCTCCTAAAAAAATATATCGTTAATAGTATACATAAATCAAGTAATACAGAAATAGAACAGAAAACGAATGATTATGGAAAGTCAGTTTTAGAATTGTGTACTGATGCTCAGCTCCGAATTATAAATGGGAGGACAATAGGAGATTCAATGGGAGAAGTCACTTTTTTACAACTATATAAGACTACCAATTGATGGTTACTGTTTATGTAATTCTAATTTTTAAAACACTTCTTCTAAGTTTCAGTGTTAAAGGATTTGATCCAGTGTTTTCAGATCATTTTGTCCTGTAGAACTAAATAAATGGTTACAATTTTCTGATGGGAAACACTGTGATGACCTGAATCATAATAAAGAAAAATATTAGATGTAATGAGTCTAGATAAAAGCAATTCATGTCTAACGTTAATAATTTTAAATTTTACTCATTGTATTCAAAAAGAAAAATAATAAATCCATTAAATTCTTGTAATGAAGTTAAGAACGCGTTTCATTCATTAAATGGGAAACTATTATTAACTCTACAAGTTCTGAATTCTCAAGTTTTTTTTATTCAGTTCTGCTATCGGTATCTCGTGATGAAGTACAATTTCATGTACACATGTAGCCTAAACATTGAGTTTTTTTTTATCTTTTTCATATTATGTTCTATGCTGTTTGTCATTGTCACACATTGTGTATATGTTTCTTTGCAATAGCATATTATGTTCTCTGCTGTTTGTCATTGTGTATACAGAGACACATAAAAGGGTCTTCTGTGGACAATGTGAGAAGTAAGTAAGATAACCAAAATTCAAATTTTTAATGAATGAAAATAAAACGGTAAAACTTAAACCAAATTATGATTTGTAACCCGTCGACCCGTCAATCCGTCTACCTTTCAAGACGTTCAAATAACATAAAACTAGCATGAATCCTGTATACTCGTCGATATGTAAGCTCATTCCAAAACACATAACCTAAAATGAAAATCTGATAACCGTCAACCTGTCAACCCGTCTACCTTTCATGACTTTCATATTTAAAACTCATATGAACATCGTTGAAAATCTCAGTTTTCCTTTGAAACCTATGCATCGATTCAAAAGTGCATTCATGAACATTCATCCTTCTGTGTAATCTTCATGGAATCTTTAACTCGTATGTTGTACATTAATATTCATTAAATGTACTAATACGAAAATCAGTTGGATCTACGTTTTGCCTATACTATACTTGAGCCAGAAAATCTACATCTCATCTATCCCAATGAGCTAGAAATAACCTACGAAGATTCGTTTTATTTCTTATTTATTACGGAACATAAAATATTATCCTTCTGGTTTCTTGTGGATTATTACATTGCACGTGCTTAATATGATTTTGCAATTTTGACCTATTTTTTTTTTAAATTCTGTTGAATTTATCTTTAGTTTTGTGACAGATGTTACTGTTCTCACGACTTCGTTTTATGTTTGGATTTGATATTGTTTACTTTCCACAAATTTCATCGGCGATAAAGGTTAATATATTTTAACCCAATGAATTTGATCATTATAAAACTCATTTAAGTGTCGAATGCTTCATCTTATTTTTTTTATTAGAGTGTAAAAGCCTTGATTAAAGTACATGTTGTATTAGCTTCATACTAAAGATTTGCCCACAGTCAAGGCTTTTACTATAAAACTACTAAAAACGTTGCATTCAATTCTTATAATTACATTTTACATTTGACAGGTGTAAAATATGACTGTAATTTATATTTCCTGTTGATGCAGAGGTAACCCTTAGCTGAGTTTGGATACCTGTTTGTTTTTGTTGTTTTGATTTTTGATGGTTTTGCTTTTAATTCATCATTGTATCTTTAAACAGTTTTCCAATATTTTGATCTTGAGCACTGCTGATGAGTTGTCAGTCAACGAAATGGCCATACAGTGCATCAAATTTATTTAGGTATTTTGTGATACGTTTTATTGCTACCACTGGGTCTATGTCACTGCTGTTGGACTGTTAGTCCTCGATGGCATTCCCAGCCCAGTATCCATAACGTTTTTGTTGGCATGATTCATAAGTCAAATGCCTTTAAATTTCCCGTTCAAAATTTGACAAAAATTACCAGAAATTTCTAAGGCTCCTCCTTTTGGTGCAGAGGTAACCCTTAGCTGAGTTTGGATACCTGTTTGTTTTTATTGTTTGATTTTTGATGGTTGTGCTTTTAATACATCATTGTATCGTTAACCAGTTTTCCAATATTTTGATATCGAGCACTGCTGATAAGTTGTCAGTCAACGAAATCGCCATACAGTGCATCAAATTTATTTCGGTATTTTGTGATACGTTTTATTATAACAGTTCTCCGTATTGTCTTGAAATATCCCTCCACTACATTTCAGCGTCATAAACTTCGCAAAACAAGATTTTGACTTTTATGGAGTTATAAAACACCATATCCTGCAATAAAAAATAAAGGATTTCAAGGAAACCAACAAGTAATATAATCATGAAATAAACACTTTGATGACAGGCACAAAACTGTAAAGACAGGAAAAAAGCAAAAGTGACATACATGTACAATATAGCAAATACTTAAGAAGTTCAAGCATGGTGAAGCAAAAGCAGATTTCAAACACAACAAAGTATAGTATCACATAGTGTCTAAAATAGAGACTGATATTCAGACTTCTTTGATATCATTACCGCAAAAATTTTAAACAACCCTCCCTGATTTTTACATTTGAAATGCAGAGTTGGTCATGTTTACCCTTTTTTGGATCATCTGATGTAAATCCCTATTTTTGCGCGTATTGTAGTATTTACAGTATCGTGTTTCAAATCTCACTTTGGGGTGTTTTATTTTTTGTTTCTGATAGGCCACACTAAATAGATTTTTTGTTTTAGTTTTTTGGATTTTTTATGGCAAAAAAGGTGCGAGCGGGCGAATTTTTTTTCTTGTGGACTGGTTTCTTCGGGCAAAGATCAAATTGACATGCGGTATAAATTTTTTAACTAAAATATCGCAAACAATGAAAAAAAAATCACTATTTTTTACAAATGTTAGAACCAGATGAACACTTTTTATTTTTAATTTCTTGAAATCTGAAGTATTCGGGGCTAAAGTTCAGCATGTTTGCAAAATGAGGACCCAATGTTTTTTCCTCTTAGAATATACGTATTCTGAAAATTGAACCGGCGAAATAAAAAAAATAAAAATCAGTTTGGTGTGGCCTTACATGTACATGATTTTTTTCCTGTAATAATGTATTTTTACTATTTAGGAGACGAAAAAAAAAAAGATTTTGTCAGGTAGGTATCCTTGAAAAACAAATTAATCATACTAATATTGATACACGATATCTTTCAACAATTTGTTAAACATTATAAAAAGGTTGATGTTCAGTATATTTCCTTTCTCTGAGTATGAACGTCAAACTATGTTGAACTTGTACAGTATATCATAGTTTAATTACATGTGGAATAATATATATATCTTTATTTCCTCTTTAACAGAGATTTGATGTAATAAATTATTGCAAAACGAATTAACTAAATCATTAACGTTGAGCAATTAA
Organism: Mytilisepta virgata; assembly: GCA_028015205.1. NCBI lineage: Eukaryota > Metazoa > Mollusca > Bivalvia > Mytilida > Mytilidae > Mytilisepta > Mytilisepta virgata. The sequence goes on from CM051515.1 coordinate 19,266,772, forward strand.
CTGTCAGTGAAGAAAAGCAAAGTGAAACAGTGAAGATTTTAATTATTTATAGGCCTGGCAAATTTACGTTTATCGTAAAAATATCTGCGTATTTGTGAAACATGGTAAACACAGGATTTTGAAAAGGAAAAACAAATTAAGTTCATCCTCTTCATATCAAATGAGGTATTGCATGAAAGAATGGTACATGTAAATGTAAATTCAGACGAAGGAAGGCTGTCCCTGTAAATACTAAACCCACTTAGGTAATGTTGAGTGTATCATTCCATAATTCTTCCTTATGTATCTTACATACTCACATGATGCCATTAAATGTTTAACTATATTCCAGAAAAGTTTGCCATATTTTTCACACAATAACTGTTGATCTTCCCGTCTCACCAAACAACATAAGTGTATTAGATATTTGGCACATTTACAAGGTTTATGGTACGGCTTTGAAATAATCCAAGATCTATGGGGTTTAATCGTAGGATGAATTTTCATTAACACATCAAAATCACTATCGTGTGACATTCTCGACAGCCGTAGCAATTGTTCTGTTGTATTTATATGATTTTAACAGTTACAAATGTATTGTCCAATGAAAGTCACAATATAGTCAGTTACCGATATTTCTCAGCAAAGTTTTTCTTTAACACATGTGTCTAGTGATTATGATTTTCTTTGGTAATACATTTGTATATATGCGGTTCATTCTGCAAAGTCTGCCAAAAAACAGAAGTTTAGATTTATCGATGTAACTCTCATTAGAGTTCCACCCAAAGAGGCTTTTGCATTTGTCAGAACAGTTTCGTGACTGAATGCTTTGGCAAATTTTACATATGTACCTGTGAGATCGTTCCAGCATTAACAGTTCTGTTTGAGTCAGTGCATTCCACAATTCACAATCGTAGAGAGCTGAACAGACATGAAGAATTATTGTAGAGCACGATAGAGGATTCAAAATTGACGGATGAATATCCGAGTTCATGATAGATAATGCACTTGACATGTTGAATTCAGTTCTGTGTAAGCATTTGTAGTTTGGTCTATGGATTTAAATTAAGCTTATAAAAGAACACCAACATGCTTAGCCAATGTCACAACATGTATTATGTTATTATATAAAGTTCAAGAACTAAAACTATTCCTCACCTTTGTGGAGTAGGACATTGCTTTTACTGGAGATAATTTAAACGCCCAGTTCTCACTATACGATTGGCAAATGTTAATAAGAAATTGCATTCCTACTTCAGATGTTGACAATAAAGAGATGTCAACGGAGCTGCTAACACTTATGTCCATTAAGGTACATCCTGTTCTAGATTTTTTGATTTCGCAAAGGAGGCCTCTAATGTTTATCAACTAAAAACAGATGATAAGACACACTCTTTGTCGAACGCCACGCTTCAGCTCCAACCAGCGAGATAGTTTATTGTTGCAGGCGACACAGCTTCGCATACCTTTATTTCTTCTATTAGGAACCAACGATTGCCAACTACGCCATATTTATAAAGTTTATAGATTAAGGTGTCATGCCACACTGTGTCAACTGCTTTGATACCGCCGAGCAGTACTACAATAACAACACTGTTCCTTTCGATATAATGACGGACAGACTATTGTAGGTTGAGTGATGCATGGATAGTAGACACTGACTTCTGATATGCCATTCAGATATGTCTGATGAGGAAAATTACTGTGTAGAATCCAGACGAATAGTGAAGGCTTTTTCAAATATTTTTGCCGTACAGCTGGTTAAAGATATGCCACGATATGAATATGGACTAGAGTTAATTGTGTTATACCTTTTGAAAAGTGGTATCAACACACTCGCTTTCCAATCAAGCGGTATATAGCACACTTCAATAATTTAACTGAATAAATTGCACATATGTCTTTGTAGCGTGTTACACCCAAATTTCACATGCTCATAAGATACACTATCTAGACAAGACGGCTGTTGTTTTGTAACCGTCTACAAGTATAAAAAAATTCAGTATATTCAAATGGGCGAATCGAAATTTTATTGTCATGTTGTATTTTTTGTATTCTAGTCAATCATATCCGTTAAGAATTTATCTGCCGTATTTGTATGACTGCCATCAAGCTTATAAATGTCCTCGAAATGATTGACCCAATCGTTGCAATTTCATCATCACTTATGTACGTTGTCCCATTTACAGAAAGTTCAACACAGAATGTTCGCTGTCTCCGTCCTCTTTTCGTCACTGACCATATATATCGTTGATTGGTTTCAACCGACTTTTTCATTTTGTTTACAGTGTCAGTCAAATATGTCTTGTAAGCTTTCTCCATTTCACTTATAATTACTAGTTTTGCCTTTTTGTAATTAGAGAAAAAAAGAGTCACTGTGGTCATGAATTTTACCATTTCTGATCCAAGGAATACGCTTTTTGGTCATGCTTTTTTGCGATGTTTTCACTATTTCTGTCCAATATTAGGTTTGATATGACGAACAAATCCTTTCTTAGGGAGGAATTCTTTGTCAGCCTTTTGAAATGCATCAATGATAGTTGGTCTATATCTTCAAGGGTAGCAGAAATATTTGTAATATTACTGGATTTGACATGGGCAGGATGGCGGGTGTCTTGCAGGAAGCAGACTGCTTACTCTTCCGAAGCACCGGAGTCTACCCACGGTTTTTTGGTCGGTCCATGTTGTTTATATGTTTTTATTTTTTAATTGTAGTGCATGTATTTCTTGGCTTAACTTAATAGACCATGGATACTGAGAGATATCAAATGAATACTCAAAGTTTGATTGCCTCTTTAACGCTTTCTTCCAAGCAACCTTATGAAAGATCGGATTCTCATATTGTGCATAGAATTTTGCGTTATATTGACCAATCCGTATCGCGCAGAAAATAGGTTTATGATCAGATATTCACTACCTCGTGATCAAGAACTAAAACTTTATCAATGTTCTGTTTTTTTTTTCATTATGTGTCTCTGTATGATCAATGACAGTTTCGGGTCCTTTCTCGTACGATTGAAATTTAAAACAGGTCCGGTAGCAAGATCTCTGAACATGCTATTATTCTTAGTCAATAATCCTTGTAGAAGTTCCTTGCCTCGGTTACTTGTGAAAGAAAAACGGAGTCCAACAATTGGTCAATTAAAATCTCCAAGAATGAATTCCGTTCCGTAAACGGAATATGCATTGTAAATACCCATGAGATATTCAAGTTCATTTGTAAACGCTTCATATGGTTGTATCACAGCTGGTAGATATATGGATAAGAAAAATAACGTCGGCATGTTAGTAAATTTTACGTCGATACAACAAATTCTATTACTGTTGATCTCAATTTCAGAAACATAAGGAGTAATAGCCTTTGAAACAAGAATACCGACACCTCCCAGGGTACTACACTTATAAGTCTTTCCATACAATGTTAGTCGTCACCCTTACCAAGATCTGTATAGTTACTATCTATGCTGTTAAAAAAAAATGAAATTTAGATTTTCTAAGACAGTGGTCCAAAACACGTAGGCACATGAAATCTATTTCATAGACCTCAACACATTAATAAAGTATGGTGCGGCGGAAATTACCCCACAACAATTCCAGGTTTAATGTCATTAATGTTAATAGTTTTACGTAGACACTAATACCGACCATGGTAGCCAGTCCTTCATGAGTATTCCCTCCGGGCAAAACGATGGTTCACAAATAAGCTGTTCGCATTGAGCATCAATGTTCGGCTTTGCTGAACCTGTACGTCTGCTTTGTTTGTCGAATATGTACTATATGTCACGCAAATGTCTCTTCATGCAAGATAATCACAAATACAATTTACGGACTAAGTACGTTTATTTATTCCATCGCACTATTATATAAAATCGAGATATGATGTTTTGGTTTACTTATGACGTGTATTTGGATACACATTGACGCGTCGGAAAATGCACAGGTATGTTTGATACATCAACGACGTCTGTTGAGCTATTTTCGATTTAAGAATTTGGGTTCATTCACTATTTCTTCAGAATAAGGTGGATCTACGTATACAATATCGAACTCACGTAGTTTCTTTATTGAGATGCAAAGATTTACTACACTGTATCTAGATTGAATTGTTCAATAACTGACAATGGTTCTGTGATTTGTCAGATGTATTATTTTGTCCGATGAATATTTTAGTGTGACGGTGAGAATCTATTGTATCATCAGCACGAATTGTAGTAGAATTTTTTCCTTTAATTGAGTGTTCTTGATCGACGATTTCAAGCGTTTTTCTTGAAAATAATTCGGTAGAAATTTATTTTGTTCAGATTTCAAATATCTGCATAAGATTTGACATCTTGTTCGGTATTCGTTATGCGTCTGCGCAAGTCGCTGATTGACTTAGAATGTGAACAACAGTCATTGGTCACTTTACTCATTGTGTTATCAAGTTCTTTGAATTTTTTGCTTATAATGCTTGTTTTCATCTTAAGACTGGAAACTCCTTGTGACAGAGGATCAATCAGCTGGTTAATTAGAGTAGACTCTAAATTGAGATTCTTCCGTATTTCACTAATGTCACATATGGTGTTCTTGATATTCACATTTTAATTCAGATACATTCGTGTTTAATTGTGTAAAGTTATTTCCGCACTCATTTAACTGCGTTTTCAACTCTTCGTGAACCACACTGCCCTTTTCATAATTGAGTTTATTTGCATCGCGTGAGGTTTGGGGTGCGTTTGAGGTAACTTTCAATTGCTTTACTTTGGAGGTTAGTTCTTCGTTGTCATTAAAGATGATATTTGGTTTTGAAAGTTATTAATCCTTTCATTATTTTTAAATCACAATACACAATTGTTTGTTTTCACGCGATAATTCCTTGACAGTTCTGTTGAGATATTTAATTACAAATTAACTTGTATATAATCACCTTTTAATGAGTTGATTCTCTATCAATGTTTTTTTTTATGTTCAACCCATCTGGAATGTTGCAGGTTACTGATTATGATTGTGATTGACAGAGTGCGTCAATTGTAGATGCTTTGCGTGTGTATTGTTATTGCGGATGGGTATTCATTGTTGTTATCAAATAATCCGTATATTCGCAAATAGATGATAAATGCAATACGTAACAGTCATTCCCGAATTTAATTTCGATCGAATCATCATTTGGTTTTCTAGGATATAACCTCTTTTTGAGCGTATAGCATTTAAATACGGAAAATTTTGTTTCCATTTGGCAATGTCTAGGAGAGTTTATCTAATGTTTTCAATGTCATAGTTCGTACATGTTTCCCACTTTTCTATCGGTTTAACTATAAATGTATCTTACGATAAAGAAAATAGTTCATGTTGTATAAACTTAATAATAACAGAAGTGTCATTTAAGATTGCGCACGACAATTCTGTATCTATAGTGTTTAGAGTTTGTGATTAAAGTGCAGCTATATAAGGGTCGTTCTGTAGACAAGCTTGCGTGAAAAATAAATTCACTTGGCTGAAGCTCTGTTAGACTGCTCATATACACTAAATCGAATTATGTTTATCGTCGTTGAACAGTGCTCAATAGGTTGAATGTTAATGTTTTAAAAATCGAAACAATTAAAATGACAAATATATCTAGGGAGCAATAAAAAACGAAATCCATTAGACAGACAAACTCGCGAAGACAAATGAATAAACAAAAGCACAACAAATAACACAGAAAACTAAAAAACAATGAACAACACGAACTCATATAAAAACAATAGTGAACCCAGCTGCTCCGGAAGGGCAAACAGTTCCTTCTCCGTATACGGCACCCGTCGTGATGTTCAACAAAGTCAATCCGGTGGAAGTCACAAATCGGTCGAGGCACATGAAATGTTACGACAGTGGGAACAGGTCCAACATCATCTTAGATATTGCAACATTGTAACGGTCAATCAGTTTGTGATGACGACCGTAAAAAATTTTAACTGATGACATTAACTTATCCTTGTTAAGAAGCTTTTATGACAGCAGTAATCCTCTTTGTCGAAAGTCAGGGTAACTCACGCATGCCCTTGAAAATTGGATAAGCTGAGAAACGTAGACACAATATGCAGGCGATGCTGGTATATGGGTACTCAAGAAGGGACAGTTAACCATAGGAAAGATGACGTTTGTTATAAAGTTTGTCTTCAAATGTCCCTCACTGTCTATTTCTATTCAAGAAACAAATCCAAATATGAAGCGGACTTTTCAAAAATCGTTAGACCTCAAAACATGCACATCCATCAAGCAGGGGACACAACCAGTGTCAAACTATGTTTATCTGGTACTATACATGTATATAACAAACAAAACTGTTTCTCAAATACCACAATTTAATTACAAGTGAAATAACTAACTGAAGGGGATACGATATATACATTAAAATAAACGAAATAGAAAAAATATATACTTGTCCCAGTACATTCAGACAATTATGTCTGATATCACAATTTTCATAGTTGAAATTAATGTTAAAAAACCTCTCGACTTAAAAGAATATTAATAAATGTTTATTAAACTTAGACTTCAGTAAAAAATCTATTGGTGTAAAACAGCAAGTTAGGCAGTACATCTAATGAAGCAATTTTGTTATCATAAAAAAGTAATTCGCCACCTGTAATACTGCCGAAATATTTCAGATGTCTTACTGTTTATACAGTATAACAGTTCTTTTAATATTGTGTAATAAAACCATGACGGAAACAAAATCAAACCCATTCCATCAAAGTTTAGAAGTGTAAGCAAATTAAGATGTAAAGCCTGTCAGCTTATGCACTTCCCCCGCTAAAAATGAAATGACAATCCCAAAGCCAAGGAGGATTTACAAATCCAATGAATGTTTTGATAATTAATTAAAAAAAAATCATTGAAACTCTTATTGTTAGATCTTATAATTAAAATAGACCAACAAATCCAAGAAAAACAAACAAAACAACATAGAAAATGACAGTAAGATCATGGTCAATCCACGCCCTACAAAAATCAGAATTGAGCTCCTGAATGGTACATAGTTTCTGCGCTGTACACGATACAGGTTGCGTAGTCCAGAAAATATCAAACGGGTAGTTTTTCCTAACGCTGACAAAAAGTTAAGATTGCATATACAAACAATACCTGAGACTCCATCAGCTGAAACCAAACATTTGGTAAACTGGAAATCTGCGTTCCTTGATAATATGTGTCTATGTTTACTTTCATATCAGCCTATTCTTAAATAAACGATTGCAATTCTGGGAGTGAGTATATTATAAGAAAGAATCTTTCGTTCGTTTCAACATTTTTTAAATCGTTATGAATATATATATTTCGCAAAATATTTTATTTCTCTTAGCTTGTCATATTTTTTTGAATTTGATATATCACAAACAGTCTCCTAAAAAGGTTTCTCACACATCGCTATTTGGTTTTGTTTTAGGAGTGACGAACTCGAAATAAAACGAAATGGAAATATATTCCTTCCAGTTCAATCAAAGGACATGTGAGAAGGAAGAGACTTATTGAGACAAAACGAAACAACCAATCCGGAGTACTGGTGATTGCATATGCAAATAATAACGTCTGAGACTTATCAGCTTGAATCAAATATTTGTTAAACTGGACACGTGTGAATATGTTCACAGATTTTTATATCACAGATAGTTTGTTTATGTTATAGGAATAACGAACAGTGAATTACCAGTATGACCAGATGCAAATATGTAATTTAAAATAAACTAAATAGAAACAAATATTTTGTTCCAGTACTATCAAATCATATATACATGATATATGTGCTATCACAATTTTAATAAATAATTAAAGTTATGACAATTCCTAACTTAAAATAAAATCTAAATGTATGTTACTGTACATTGTAAATTGAGCCTTCAATCAGAATAACAGTAAGTGAGGTAGTAAATATAATGAGGCCATTAATTTAGTGGCAATTATGATATCACAAAAATATAATTCGCCACCTGTGATATTACCGAAATATTCCATAATAATATCTTACAGTTTATACAATGTAGCAGCTCTTTTTTGTGTTATGTAATCAAAGATCAAACAATTTCCTTCAAAAGTATTAGAATAAGAGAAGACAAATTTAAACAATTACATAAGAAAATGATTTTAAGCCTGTCAGTTGATTAAAAAAGGACAAACTTTTTAAAATTGATTTGTGTTTCAATACCGAAGACTAAAGTGTGCGTTATTATAATGCATTTTAAAAGTTTCAGAGGTAAATAAAATTAATAATAATAAAAAAAAATTGTATGCATAAATGACATGTAACTCCATGGGATTCGTTAAATTAAATTAAAATTGAACTTAATTATGCTTTCAAGATTTTTCAAGATTTTATTTTACTCTCAGACAGTATACACTGTAACAACAGGCACATGTACATATCAAATACGAAGACAGAACGGAACATATATACAAGTTCATTACAAAATATATGTGATTATTGTATAGAACAGCGAGCGTGTATAGAAAGAAAAATCAATTTTATAAATATTTAGAGATTTTCTGCAAAAAGATTGAGAGATTATTTAAGACTTTAACATTGCAAAAAGAAAATAAGCCAAACATTTTATCGTCTCTGGGATTTGTCACGAAATAGTTTGCTCTGTATTTAGCTCTGATATTTGTAATTCGAGGATGTGGACAAATGAACAGATAGTCTCAATAGGAAATTTAATGTTTGAACAACGCAATTTACATATATTAATTCTGTGGTTCTTATTTAATTTGATCAAACAGTTTTTAAGGCCAAGTTGATCTTTAAAACTTGAGTATAGTTGACCTCTAGAAGATTTGCCTATCTCACTGATCCACGTTTGAATAAATTGATCACAGAGAACTTGACGAACGTTAAATTTTACATTCAAAGTTGAAATTAAAGTCAAGAAATACCAAAGGGATATTCGAAGGAGAGAAAAATCGTAACAACTGACAAACTCCAGAGAACAACGAAGACAAGACCAAAACAATACGTGCACTACAAAGAGGACATTGGCTGTTCCATACATAAATTAAACCTGCATTATCCAATATGGATTTAATACAATTTATCCAAGGAGAGTTACATAATTCTAAAAAGTGCATTTTGTATAACAGTTAATACATCATACCTGGAAGCTTATCACTATTACTCAACAGTTTCGACCAAAAATTAAGTAACCTTGTTTTTATGTTGATTTCCTGAGGACAACGACCTGTTTTCTCATACACCATAAAATTAGGCGTACTAACTCTTACACCCATTATTCTCTTCAAAAATTGGAGATGTATTTTTTCCAGAATAGCATTATTTTCAAACCCCCACACCTCACACAAGTACAGTAATATCGGTTGTATCAAAGAATCAAATAATTTAAGTTGAAGGTCAATATGAATAGAAATAATCCTTATCTTTTTATACAAAGCGTATATGGCTTTTTGAGCTTAACCTACGAGCTTCTTTTTCGCCAGTGTAAATTTACCGTTATGATTAAACGATAACCCCAGGTATGTATATGAATCAATAATTTCAACCGTTGTCCCCTGTATTTGGACGCTATAATCTTTATTACATTTTCTTTTTGCAAAAACCACTACCTTTGTTTTTTCCGTGTTAACTGATAATTTCCATTCGTTACAAAATTGTTGAAAGATTTTTTTAAATCCAATTCATTTTCGGCAAGAGTGACATCAGCGTACAATAATACAAAGATTAAAAGATATATTCTTACATGCTCTTGAAAATATGAAGATACTGTTTCAAGATCTTTGACGTTATTTTTTAGAACTCTACTAGATCGGACAGAAAAATAGATAAGGGGATAAATTTTCTCCCTGACGGACCCGGTTTCACACGAAAAAAATTCCGAAATACCATTTCCTTTTTAACACAAGATTTGATATTATCATACATATTATAGATTACTTTTAAAGATTTTCCCAGTAATATTATTTTTTATCAATTTCCCACATAGTCCTTGTCTCCAAATATACCACCAGATTTTTTTTTCATTTTTTCCTATTTTAAGAATACTAACTTTAACTATTAATTTTATTCAAAACATCAGTTACATTCAGGCAGGAAATCTGGAGATCATTCAAGTTATTCGGTGTTACATTGTGATCACTACACGCCCCATTGCCCCATTAGGAGGTGGAAACTGAGGGGTCCAAAACATAGCTGTGTGTATGCTTTCATTAAGAGATGAACAGAGAAGTGTACTAAATAAATAAATAAATTTCAAAACATGTTTAACAAGCCAAATGACGATTGAATAATTATTATGTAATTAATTTGATTATTTGCCTAATTATACCATGGTTTATTTTAATTGAAAGAAAACTTCACTGGCAAATCAAACCTGTACAGTCTACCTTACGTTACCAGTATATAAAATGCAAGTTATAGTACGATCTTTTACTTTTAATAGACTATGTTTCAAACGTGAGTGGGATTTTGATAATTTTCGATGATATATAGATAACGGCTTCAAATGCAATCGACAGATTTTGAAAACACTATTACTAAAACAAAGTTTTATGATTCCTAAATAACAACCGCTTTGCTGTACTGTTATTATAATATTTATATGAATATTAAATGTCTAAATTTAGATGGTACTCCATCCCCACTTAATCAGTTGCTTATATTTCAATTGATAAAAGGACACCACAAAAATTTGCTAAATCAAATACAAAGAAACATTTTATCTTAATACTTTAGTCCAGAAAAATAGTTTATCATGAGGTTTACCAGTCGTTTAAAAAATTGGGTTTAATATATTTCATTACCGGGTAACATGAAGAGTTTGAAGCAATTTTGCACTTATATGTGTTTACAAACAATGTGAAACTTATAACAATTTCTTATTTGTAAATAAGAAAATAATGTCAATGGAATATTGTGAAATCAATATTATCTTGTGACGCACAATTTTGAGCTAATAATATATCCAGAAAGGGTATAAATATTTATCCAATCTCAAACCTTGCAAGTAACAATTGTCAGACAGTCGAGAAATTCGAATATTCAGAATACTGATGCTATACGTAAGTTAAATTTGAGTTTTTTCCTTGTTGGTTTGTTAATATTATTCGGAGTTTTCAAATTTGAGGGGAAAAAATGAAATTTGATTCTATTTCAAATATACTTATTATCAACAGTGGGTTCAAAATTCAATTTGTATATATATTCAAGTATTAAAAAATTTATGTTCAATCGTTTTACATTACCCTCATAATATATATAACAACTGGAAATGACTCCAGAAATTGTTTTTAATTCGTAAAACCGAAAAAGTTTGAAAAAATGGCAATATACACAACATGTGGCATATATTTACCAACAATACCTAAGCCATTTAGGGAACCGTAAATCCTCGAGGATGTCATTTCCTCTGTCGCCATAGCTTGTGCATTGCAATTGTAATATTCTTTCAGTTTTAAGATTCATTTTTTAAAATTATTTTTCAACGTACTGCTAAAATGTATTTTATGGTCCACGACGAATCGATGAAAAGAAATATAGTATATCCATGTGTTAACTTGCTTGTGAACTTACACTCAGATTGGAATTTAGTTCTCATGAATGTCCAGGTAAACCTCGATAATAAGGTTTTCGTTGGAATTATTTCCCTTTGCTTACAGTTTACCAAATCGACGGGTCTTGTAAACAAAAGAAAAGATGAAGTTAGGTATGACATATATGTGTATCTTTTATGTATCCAGATCGAGTTCGAAAACAGAAATTTTTAAGGATTCTTGCCAGACTTTTGCCTCTTTTATTCTCGGTATTTGCTAAATATTAAGTTCTCAGAAATCATTTGAACGATGAACAAAAAATTATAAGGTAGGTTTTGCTTGTTTGTTTTCCATATTTAGGTTCTTACATCTTTATAGTGTATTGTTTGATTATCTGTTCGGAATAGTTAAATTGTCAAACTTTGAAGTCCGAGCTTTGGTGAGAATTCCCTTAGAGTGCCTCCGCATTCTTGATTGTCACGTCATACGCGTAATACGGCATATGTTTTATATGTGGGCAAAGATTGATTCAGAGAAATCCGAGTTCCCCGAGGGTATTCGCCAACCCAGTCGTCAGACTTGTCTGACATGATTATTCATTGATTTATTACAGAAATTACCAGTATTTAGCAAAATTCAAAAATAATAGAAATACTAAGGGTTCATTCCTTGTATTGCACATGGGAGATCTCCTTAGCTGAAATTTGGCTTCCTAGTTCGGTATTTTTGGTTGAGTACTTCTTGTTTAATATAAGTTTGGTTTTTGGTCTTCCAATTGTTTCGGTTTTAATGCTGCTGATGAGAGGTAACTCCTTGAAATGCGTCGTATACAGCATAGTATAAATTTACTATATCTAATATTAGTATCTTTGGATTGTTATTTTATTTTTAAGTGGGTTATAACCTTTTCTTGACAAATAATCGACTGCGATAATCGGCAATCACACGTTGATTTAATTGTTGATAACCAATGTGTCCGAACAGTGTTAGATTGAAAAAAAAAGAATAATTTCCACCAATATGTTTTACTTATTAAAGAACTCCAATCGAATTTTGTTTTCTAACGAGCAGAGCTTGTTAGCTGCAGACATAACCTCTCATCAAGTTAACTTAGATCAGTTCTGCTGACTGCTTTAGAACTGCTCTAGAATAGCATCCTGACTGCTCTAGCACAGAATCCTGACCAAAGCTGTCATGGTCAAGAACAGCTCTAACCTGTCATGGTCTAGAACAGCTCTAACCTGTCATAGTGTAGAACAGTTCTATAACCATTCATAGTATAGAACAGCTCTAATAACAGTCTTGATTTAGAATAAATAAGACATCCAAACTTAAAGTTTCAGTAAAGTCTTTTTTTAACACTATCAATAAAAATACCACACTGAAATAATGATGATCAAGTTGTAATTTTTGCATTTTTATTTTTTTATTTACTTTTACTCCCTCCGATTACGAATGATTTTCCACTATTCCGTAAATTTACAATCCCTTGTCTTATGTAGGGAATCAGTCTATTCAATTTTCACTGGTGGCATATTTACATGTCCAGATCATTCGAATAAAATTGATGAAATGAAGCGATATTTTCGTAAAAGCAGTCGTGGACCATGACTGCTCTGATTCTTAACAAGAGCTGTTCTACTTCCTGACCAGAATTGTTCTTGAGCACAGCTACTCTTCTTCTTGGCTGCTCTAAGTTAACTTATAGCAGTTCTCAGAACTGCTCTGCAAGTTAACTTGGACGAGAGGTTATGACATGTCGCAACTGTAGACCTTGTAAATGAGAAGTACTTTACGGTGGCTTCAAAATATCATGATTTTACCACGGGTAGACCCTTTATGCCAAATATTTGCCACGACCGACAGCAAGTTGTAAAATATTGGTATAAAAGGCCTAGCCGTGGTAAAATCATATGTTCAAGCCACAGTGAATTATTTGTATCCTAACATGACAGTTTCTACGACATTTTGAAACACTGCAACATAGGTATTCAGACACGAAGACGCTATTACACAACGCAAGTTATACTATGACGTCGTTAAAGCTTGTGAGACACTTTACTATGGCCTTGCAAAACAAACCGTCTGACGTCTATGACGTTGGAATCAAACTATCCATATTTGACAAAGGATGTAGTCTGAAATAGAATATACTCTAACCTTACGAGCAAATAGGATACCTTCGATATTTTCGACCTTTCTACAATTTGGTCCTTTGTGAACTAAGAATTTGTTACTATGATGCTGTAAATTTTTGATTTCCACCTAACTTCTTGAAAATAAACGTTGAAATTAGCTCAATATGTATGTTGACAAGTTTTGTGTTAAGTTATTATCAGTACGTTTAATATTCATAATATGATTAGACTAGACTATATAGATATGTATATGGCATTGAGGGTCCAGTAGCTAAGGACTAATACAATACATTATAATCTTGCACTTCTATTTTCATATTTTTCAGAAAATGAAGAAAAGTATAATAGTTGCCCTTCTCGTTATCACCTTGGCCAGTTTTGTTACTGCAACCTGCCGAACAAATTGCGCCCATCAATACCAGTATGAATTAAACACATGCCTTGCAGAAGGAAAATCTCGTAGCGAATGCGACACTTTAACTAACAAACAAATGACACATTGCATAAAACACTGCCATGATTGAAAACGTTTTTTCCGACCATAATTGGAAGAAATGACTACTATAGACTTTATATCTACTTGAGTGCATGGACGATAACAAAAATGAAGTGTTGACACTTTATTCTAAAATATATAAAGGCATTTTAGTTCTTACATGTCTTATATTTCTTTTGCAATTGGACTTCACTAGCGCAAAAGTTCCAAACAATATTTGATTTGTATTATAGCATACGAAATACAGTTAAATGTATAAAGGGTGTGGGGTTTATTAAACACCTGTATACGAATACCATAATTTCGCTGTTGCCCTTTTCTTAAAGTCTTATCACCCCTCTAATTTCGAAAACCAAGTGAAAACGATTGCATGTTGACCCTCCTATCTACATCATATACTAATAAATTTTATAGTCTTATTAGTAATCATACGTTGTTATTTTTATTTTAGAATTATTGCAACTGTCATATAAGCAGAGGGTTTGGCATGCCGTAAAACCTGGTTTAACCCACTATTTTCATTTTATTTTTTGTTTGTTTAGTTGGGGTTTCAGGCCGTTTTCAGCACATTTAGCGGCGGTCAGCTTTTATTGGTGGAAGCAGCTGGAAAACTCGGAGAGAACGACCGTCCTTCGGTAGGCAAAAATGCAATCCTTGTCAATTAAGATCAGAGTCCCCGCCACAGATGTGATTCGAATTCACAACCTCAGTGTTGACAGGATAGTGAACATTAGTAGTCATGACGCACTACGTAGATCACTCGGCCATCAAGCCCCCTCCCCCTCCCCATTTTCATTTGAAAATGCCTGTATCAAGTACGGGTATGACTGTTGCTTTCCAGCAGTTACGGGTATTTGCGTATCTCCCGGCTTTGCCAGTTTGTCGGACTTTGATTATGACATTTCCCTTGGAGTTCCATGTTTTGTTATGAAACTTTTTCTATAGTGTATTTTATACAATACATGCATAACAGGGTCAGGATATATGAGGGAGAGGATTGGGTACCAACGTAAACGGATTTGAACACCGCTGCTAAGTTTCTGTTACAAGTCAGACTAAACTATTCTGACTTTCTGTGTTTGTTTTAATATTTGTTTTGCTCTTCCACAAATCTATACCAAGTAAGACTAGACTAGTCTGCCTCTGTGCTGTTTTATTAATTTTGTTGTGCCTGTTCATGCTGTCATTCGATTGAAATGTGTTAAATGACTGGTTTATCACTGATGGACCTTTCTGTTATCCTTTTAAGTATTTGTCCGTGAAGCAAAGAAAAATATCAAGAAGAACACCAATAAGTTGTACCACGATGACATCATGATTTGGTCGATCAAGGTGAGTGTGTCACAAACGATCATTGACATATCCCCTATGTGATTCCAGTTCTCTTATCTATGTTGACATTTACCGATAAAGACATATTAACGACTTTGACCATTGGCATGCGAAACAGGATATGCTTATCCTTACGGAGCACCTGATATTGGAGTTTGTATTGCCCACGCTTTAGGTTTCAATGTTCTTTGTTCGTATGTTTCTCTTTGTCTGTTTTTTGCCAGTCGTGTTACATTTTGGTTTGTCACGTTCGGGTAATACATTGTCCCCTGGATTATGATTTCGGATTTCCTTTCTGGCATCTTCTACACTTGATGATATCAAAACTAACATTTAAAAGTTAATCAAGTTATTTTACATTTTTGTAACAGAGAGTAGTAAACAAGCTGCATATATAATACACACTCATCTGAATTATTCAAGGAGCTTAACCGGATCAGTTTCCTTTTTCCGCATTTGATTTACTTTATACAAATGTCAGAAATGTAAACATGGATCGGCTAGGTAATATGTTTAAATGGTATCCGTACACAAAATAACAACCATACAACCTGTACCAACTTGTATTTTACTTTTTAATGTGAGAATCAGTCTTGCCCTGAGTTTCAAAGAGTCAACATGTTTTTTCCTTCCTGCTCGGCCGAAACCTTGTGCAATTTTAACTTTTAATTTTTTGGTTTTTTATTATTTTGCCTTTGGTTTTGTTTTATTTGTGTCTTTTGGACGTTTTCGTTTAACAGCTTACCATTTCCATTTATTTTCATTGTACATGTATTTAATCAACTTGAGTATACACATGATACACATATGTATGTAAAATTAATTAAGAAGTACTATAATAGGTAAGTCTAACTGATACGCGAATGAGGAAGTAAAACTACACCAGTAAATTGACAAATATTGACCCAGTTCTTATGGAAAGTTATTTATGCACATGTACAGTATACTGCATTTGCGATATATGTTACGAAACATTTTCATTTAATTTAATGTGATCTAAAATGACACCGGCAGATCTTCATGTTTTGAACTATGCAAAGAGAATTAACCACATTTTTTCTGTTATGTCTGTGTGGAATATGAAGAAAAATAATTTCAAGAAAATGTTAATATATAACGGTAAATATGGTAAAATACACGTTATGAGAAGCATACCCAAACATAATTCAGTCTATTACAAAGAGTGCCCACAGACAGTTAGGCTGACCGTATTATTTTATTTTAGTAATCGGGCGGTGTTTATCTTTTAATTTACATAAGGCAATTCAAATTCATTTTGTGTATGTTCAAGACAACTCCCGGGACAAACATACGATATAATATTGTTCAGGACGAAATCATATTGTGCCGTATATATGATTTAATTTGTTATTGCAGATTACCCATCTATGTTAGTTTCATCATGCACTGGTAGATTGGAGTGATCCAATATGAATGAATAGAGATGACTGAAAAGTTAACGTAACAAATTGGAAACAACAAAATGTATTTTTGTAAATAAGTAAGGAAAATTAGCTTCTAACAACTAATCTTTTAATGCAAACATATTGCTGCATCTCAGAAAGCGTATAAAAATCGACAGCTGCCTTATAGTCATGAATGAAGAAATAATATATGTAAGAGTTCCTACGCATGCAAATACTCAAGATAATGAAACCTTACCAGATTTATCTAAAGAGTTGTCCAACGGTTCTGAAAACAACAACAGACAACTCACAAATGACGATTCCAAAAAGGTTCTACAAAATGTAACGGAAACAAACACAAACGCGCCTAATACAAATTCAGATTTGGCGACAACGAGTCCTTTTGCTGGAATGTTTTCTCTGGAATCAGACCCTGTTTCCATGCTAGGTGCCGCCATTAGAGATTTTAGACCTATTTTATCCGTGCACTCAAATCAGTATGTCGAAAAGAACCGTGATATGTTTAGGAATGTGGCAAGAAAAATGAACAGTTCATTTTATTTTAAGCCACAGCATGCATATTCAAGACCCCCTTGGCCCTTTCAAGAATGGGAATGTCATTTTGGCAGAAATTACCTTGATCCAGATGCCTTTCTTAGCTTGTTTGATCGTAGTTTTGATCCTCATGCCAACAGAGAAACAATGTCGGACGAAAGCATTTTGAATGATATCTTAAATATCGACAGAACTAAAATTAATTTTTATTTTATAGATTTTTTATTCAGAGAAAATGAAACTTCCACATTGCAAGAAATGTGTCAGGAATATGAACGTGTTATGGATGATGTTAGGAACATGTTAAAATTGGCATGTGATGTATTGAAGGCTAAGAACAGATTATTCAAGGATTATTCTATCATAGAAACTGGAAGTATTTGTGAAGGAACAAAAATAGGCGACCCAGATGAATTCGATTTCATGATTGAACTACCTTGTTTAAATGAAGCTTTAAAAGTTGAAGAAGATATCGTTCGAATTCGTTGGGAAACCGAAAAAAGAACGATCACTGTAAAATGCATAGATATTTTTACTGACTTTGAAGACTTAGATAAAAATGTCACGAATGACGGTGATTTTCTTCGTAGATTATGGAACACTATACAAATTGAACTTGCTGGGGCATTTGAAGACATTGCAATGCCTGGTTGGAAATGGCTCGACACTGTCCCCATATATATGTCAAGACTACCAATGACACAAACCTTATTATGGACTGGAGAAAAATGGCGGCATCTTATTGTACATCTTGACATTTGCCTATGTTTCCAACCAGAGCAATTTGACAATGAAATTGATTACAGTCAGGACATATTAGACAGGACGCGTCCTGGCATTATAACTTCAAATGACAGAACTAATAGGGAAAAGGACTACCTGATATTAAGATCGGATGGACAGGCAAAAATGACTCGTACATTAAAAGAAACACAGATTTGGGGCCTCTATAGTGCCGATAATGGCAGAAAAATTGTATACTGTTGTTTGAAATTTACATTTTCGAAGTTTTTGCCCCAAAAATATAATGAAGGGGTATTTCGTTTGGAGCCTCTCTTGCCTTCGTATTGGAGTAAGACAATAATGTATTATTTAATGGCTTATTACAACAAAGGTTATTTCTGGAGCAGAGATAAGCTAGCCCAAAGATTTGCAAAAGCTTTTCTACTGCTAAGGAAATGTCTTCTTGAGAAAAAATTATCTAGCTTTTTCGTTCCACACAATGTTTTATCAAGCACACTGCAAAGCTCTTTTGGCACCATAAATATTACTGAAGAGTATGCAAGTATTATGGAAAAAATAGATTCACTGTATAATGTCCTTACTTCCGTAAGCTTAGTGGGTGAAGCGGTATACAGAGAAATACTTGAAACGACAAAGAATCAAAACCAAGCTGAAATTGAGATCGGTCTATTCAAATCCGTTATAGAGCTTTGTTATTTCTATGCATACAATGATTTTAGCATTGAAAATATGAAAGCTCTTCGATCATTCGTTGAAGTGTTTATGAGTGATAAAATACAACTCGTGGGAAATGGGACGGAATTGCAAATTTTGTACAAGGGAAACAAAATCGATATTAACAGGGAGATTTGTAATTTCTATGGTGATGAAACGTCGTTTTTCAAAAATTAAATGCTATGGTGAAAACACAGCCGTCATTAAATGGAAGCTTACATAAGAATTCTAGCAAACCATTTACAAAGTCAGTTAGAATTTCATTTTTTGTAGCAAGACGAACTTTTTGTCATCATTCAGAACACATATCTGTAATTGTCATGACATTCCACACATTCAACATCAACAATATTTGTAATGGTGTGCTTTTTTCATTTAGGACTCATCACTCTGAGTATGTATTGTAACTGCATAAAATTGTATATAAGTTACATGACATGGCTGATATTTCTCTCTTACATTTACCTTCTGCGCAAGATAAATATGAAATACCTTATTTTTCAATCTTTTGTATCCATGAAAACGTTCCTTCTATGCGGAAATTATATCTTTGAAATGGTATGTTTTTTATTTATACTCCGACTTATCGTTGATATAAATCTGTTCGCCGCCTAGGTGGTCTCGCGGGAACAAGCTCTTTTCGAGTACTGCAGGTCACTGGTTCGATCCCCGGCCAGGTCAAACCAAAGACATTAAAACTGGTATTTTCTGCTTCCCCACCAAGCATGCGTCATCCAGGAGTGAGAGCAAATCACGAGTAATATGTCTTCCTGCGAACTGTTACCTCGTGAGCGACCACGTTAAAAATTCGACTCAGCGCGTCAAACAGTGAATACTTTAAATACTACTTGTCCCTTAGTTTTTTCTTCCCAGTTTTAGGCTTACTCAATCTGAAAATAGACTGAACCTGTTTATGTTCATTACATCCCGCTGCGTGTACGGAAACCCTGTTCTGAAAATAAAGTGTACTGGAAAACTTGCGTTGATTGAAATCGAATATTCGGAAGAAAGATTTTAGAAACGAAAGAAGAATTTCCGATATGTTACGCAACGAAATACTAACGATATGCATAATAAACGCAACCTAAATACGATTTGGCAGGTTTAAAACGCATTGTTTACATGTAGTTAAATATTTGCGTTAACATAAATTTTTGCTTTGGGTCTTGAAACTCGAAATTCGACAAAACAATTGAGTTTTGGAATTTTTAATTGCACAATCACAAAAAAATTATTTTATCTGGAGCTTTGATACTTATATACAAATATACATATCGTCTTGTCTTTATGGGTAAAAATACCAGAATATCACCCTCATACAGGTCACCAGACCTAAACTAACTGAACTCCAAGTGCAACATTAAATATACTACTAACTTAAATATAAAATTCTTTGATACCAATTTTGCTGCACAAGATGTGCGCATTTCGTCGATTTACGTCATCAGTTGTGCTCAAGGCTTAAAATGCTGTTTATAAATATAATATTTAATTAATTAATGTATTATTGGCTTCGATACGACTAAAACTGCCCTTTCAATAAAGAATCATTAACTCGGCCAATGTCTAAAACCCGAAAGCTTTTTTGCTGTATTGGCCAACTTGTGCCGATATAGGGTGAGTAGATTTTCTCTAGAATTTAGTTTGAATACATACCAAAACTCCGAAATGTTTACTATGTCTAAATGTATACATGATACTTCAAAAGTGATGATTATAAATAATTCAGTAATAGCTCTGACTAAAAATATCTTTCACAATCCTCATTCCAATCCTTCAATGACTTGATTCAGAAAACAATTCATACAGAATATGCATTGGGAAAACTAGTTAATTAAGGTTCATCATAACAACTGAGAAATATGGCTGTGTTTACCTGTGCTGTTGAAACCATTTTAAGGCCTGGCATCCACTAGATATATAACAGTTAAAGGTATTTTGTGTTTCAGACAGAAAAATATATTTGTTGTATTTTGATGAGCATTTTTTTTCAACATTGCAGAAGAGGATAACATGAACAACACCTGAGTTATTTTTGACACCGTCCACTCAGTTTAACTATTTATTAATCCCCTATTTTTTTGAGAAATCTATTTTCCTTCTATTGCCCATATCAATCAGTTACCTGAGAGGGGAAATCTGGAAGATATCACACAACTTAGTTTATTTTTACACCTTCTTCAGTTAGGAAAAAAATGCCCATCAAAATACCCAAAAGATTTTATCTTTCCGAAACATAAAATGCCTTTAACTTTTATATATCTAGGGAATGCTAGGCCTTAAAATGTTTTTAACTGCACAGGTAAGTCTATGCTCAGAGTAATTGTTTTGGTGTAAACATAGCCATACTTGTCCATTTGTTATGATGAACCTTAATAAAGATATCATTACATGGTTATTTGTGCATTGGCCTTGTTATTGGTCCTCGGCCTCAGGTCAATACAGCAAGCCTCGGACCAATAACAAGGCCAATACAGAAACAACCATGTAATAACATCATATAATCAAAACCTGCACTTAAAAATACAAGTGATATTATTATGCTTACCTAGTGTTAATTTTTATACGTATGCATGTTAAAAATATACACACAATAGTGTTTATATTTTTATCATACAACATCAAGTTTAACCTTATTTTATATAACATTTCCGGAAGAAACATCGTAGAAAGGACAATTTATTGATGTAAATTAGTTGCGAAAGAACACAAGCTAGAGCACAAAGGTACTGTACTTTTTGTACTATCAGTGATGATATAACAGTAATTATCAAAGTTGTTTTAGGCATCTGAAAATAACAGAAACAGATGTCATCTCATATTTTTCTCAAAATTTAATACATTTTTTTTATTTTAATGGAATTTATTTTATTTAGTTTGCATTATTTAAACAGAAATCAGATTAAAACATTAAATGAGACAGTTCATTCTGTAACATTTAAACATTAGCACAAAAATTCGGGTCTTCAAAGTTTCTGCATCGTGTTTCTTCAAATATATAATTGATATTGTCCCAAGCTGTCATAAGATGATTTTGTAGTGGAATATTTCATGGAGGCAAGAACAATTATTTCCTGAACTGTACAGCCTTCCAATTGGTCGTATTCAAAGAACGAAATTTGAAGGTATCTTCTTTCTGAAAGTTGACATAAGTCTAAGTATGGTAAACAGTCGTTGACAGGATACTTGTATTGATGTACGTACCACGTAGGATTTGCGACTAGGAGAACAATTTTCCGAAAACATCTTACTACTTTATATCCGTTTGACATCGACATAAATGGGTACAAATTCTAGTGGAATTGTCATACATAAAGGATGTTCTTTTTCATGTTCTATCTAGAAGTCTTTAATTTGAACTAGTTTTTTTTTGTCATTTAACATGTTTAATGATATTCAACCATTAAACGAACATTACACAGACACACACAAACAAATACACACACATTAACCACGTTTAAAGAAATATTACGGTAATAAATCACAACGAAAGGGAAATTATTATTTGAATCATTGTTAAAAATTATATCCTCAAAAGTTTATTTAGTCTAGAAGTTTGAAATTTAAAGTTGAGCCATTTCTATGTGTTACATTTTACCAGACTGATGTCTGTCTCTTCAATTAAATCGGAATCATATATCTCTTCACAAATAATGGTATATTTGCCTTTGTAAGACTATAAATTCTAAATGTAAATATAATAGTTCAAGTATTATGTAATTTTATGATTCGTTTTCAGACATAAGTCAATTCCATGAAGTTATAAATACTTCTCAAAATTAGGATCAAGCAAATATAGATATAAATCGACCATTCAATCGTCAAGACACTGTTTATTTGCTCCCTTGTAAACATTTTCCAACCAAAATCTGATTTATGAAATTCTGAAATTTGGAAATTAAAGAGAATGTACCATTTTTATAATAAATTGCGGTTTTGACCATCGGCTATCTGTTTATATTTGGCATTTAATTATGAAAGTTGAGTGAGTTCGGGACACATTTGCTCATGTACCCATTTTAACTCATATTACATTTCCACTGTGTTAACGTGTTGTCAAAGTTGATGGTGATTAGGTACAAAAATATAATACTGTAATTAGAATTTATGAACATCAAAAATTACGGACTAGTACAAAGCA
The DNA here is from genome assembly GCA_028015205.1 of Mytilisepta virgata. NCBI lineage: Eukaryota > Metazoa > Mollusca > Bivalvia > Mytilida > Mytilidae > Mytilisepta > Mytilisepta virgata. Next base: position 19,289,770 of record CM051515.1, read on the forward strand.
GGGATCAATTCATTATTATACATGTTCTCGTCCTGATATGCACCTGGCTTCCACTGGACGTTAAACCACATCCATCTAGTTTGTATGCAAGGCAATTGCGCCATTGCCTTTATTATAAGAAAAATGTTCCATTAAAATAAATGTTTGAAGTAACTTGGGATATTTTTCTAGATATCGATAACACATTTTACTGTTAATGTTCTCAGGAATTGGTCTTGTCTTTGGATTTGTTGTTCTTATGGACTTTCCATATTGTTTTATCGCTTCGATAATCTTTTGTCTATATGCATTGCATACATTAACGGTTTCATTCCAACAGGTTGACGTAAGCTTATGCTAAATCAAATCACAATCTGATTGAGGATATATTTTTGTCTGAAATTTCACGCGTTTAGGTCGATACGTTTCTTTAAATGCTGAATTATCGATAAGTTAACACGATCCGAACCAATCCGACATGTTTCGTCATTCGTCTCCACTTCCGTTTTAGGGATAATTGTTCAGCTATAACTTGACCAGAGGTAGCCGTACGCGTAGTAATTATACCGCAGATGAATCAAGTTATTAATAAACTTATTATACTTCTAATTAATCCAAAGCGGGTGGTTTTGACATTTTTATATTAACAAGGAGAAGGTAAAACAATGACATAGAGATTATGCACTGAATATTTTTACTAATAATGGAACAATTATATAAGAAAACTTTTTTTCATACTTGAATAAACCATAGAATCATATTGAGCTATTAAAACGGACACACTTGATATAGATACGACAAGCACATAACAAGAGATCTCTTATTTGAAGGGAATTAAAGTATTTCGGATTACTTTTGAATATTTTTTTCAATTTATTACAATAAATTGGTACCGATAAATGACTATCGTTATAGGGAAAAGACAAGTTTTAGTAATAACAAAGTACAAATTTAGTATATATCATGTTTTTTTTCACCTATTGCCTTACAAGAAACAAATATCGCGCCCTCAGAAAATGGCAGAGGTGCTCTGTCCAAGTGGTAAGAAAAGCTATTCAACCTGTTTATGATATACTAACTTGCAGGGTAGTTACCTAGTAATATTTAAAACTAGGGACAGTCACTGCAAAATGAAGTCGGTATCATTCATAGTCAATTTAGACTCTGAAAACTAAAGGCTAGCCACACGTGATAAACACGGGAGCTCAACCAACACAGAGCTGCCTCGCGAGTCCACGAAGGCGCATATTATGTCAGGTCATAATGCGGAAAGCCTAACCGTTTGTCTGCTAACAAAAAAATGAATTGCATATATAGTAGAATCTCGGTGGTTCGAACTCTGGTTTCTCGAACACCATGGATTTCTCGACCCTTTACGAAATTCCGGTAAATGTTTTCCATTATGTCTATATACATTGACTCTCGATTTTTCGAACATCGATTTCTCGAATTCTCGAACAGTAATATAATGTAATTTACTCTCGGTAACTAAAACATATTTTTTTATTGGCATTCATGACAAATAAGTGTGAAAAACCAGAGGTCAGATCATTGATGACAAGAAGGTGATTAATTGTCAACTACAGCTCATTGATAATCCATTTGATGTTTATCGGTGATTTATTCTAAAATTATATTATTTCCACATCAAGATTTGATGAGTGGACGTTGTTTAAACGATCGGAAAGATAAACGGATGTAATTGAATTTTAAATTTATTGCTGGTTCGTAACGGAATATTTTCCGGACTTCGATGGCTCGAACTACCGATGCCTCGAACTAATTTTACAGACCCCTTCGAGTTCGAGAAATCGAGATTCTACTGTAATCGTTTACTATAAAAAGTAGGTAAATATTTTTAGATTAAAACATGGATGATAAATACAGGCGAAAGTGGCCCTACTTCTTGTTTTATTTCAATCGCCAAGTATTGTCTATGTACAAGTACAAATATAAAAATGAAGCAGAAATGGTCCCTTTAAATTGAAATTCAATTGGCTAGATGAGATGTATATCCTTAAAGTTCGGATTATTAAGTGACAGAACATCATCTACATGTATATATAGCGGAAGTTGAAATTAATGGACTCGGCTGGTTTCTTTTTTCCGCTGTAGTACGCCTGTAACAATTTAGCTTCATACAAAAGCAAGAACAAATCGGCCAAAAGCGGTGCACAGATTGTCCTCATTTGAATACCGACGGTCTGTTAAAGAAGGTGTCCTCCAAACTTAACAAAGATGTAGTCGATGAGAAATTTCCGGCATGTTAACCATATCAGTCTCGGAGTACTTTTTGTTAAATTCGGTGTGGTTTGCTTTTACAAAATAAGCCTTATCCATATAAGATATCTTTGTAAACCTTGTTTGGTCCAGAAACATTGATGTATTAGCTCACCAAAAAAACCCCAGATTTTTAGTTTGTCATATGGGAGGGTCGTATGCAGTGTAGACAAATCAAAAATTTGTTTATGGTATTACAATAGGTAAGGTCATTAGAAGATAGATATTCCTGTAAATCTTTAGAATTTTTAAAAATCCACTTCTGATTCAAAACACTAGTTGTGTAGGCTTTAACACAGTAGCTCTTTAGACCGTCCTTATTGCTCTATGTAAAGTAGTAAGGAGTTTTGAAAGGGACTTAGTAGTGCACCTGGCAGGGCCTTTGTTTGGATAATTCTGTAGTTTGGGTATCCAGTAAATGGAAGAAAGGTTATATAACTGTCATCACTTACTGCAATACTAAAGGAAGATAGAACATACATATGATTACTGATAGTCTCTTCCTTTGGTATTGTAATTTGCGTGTAAGTGGGGTTGCCAAGTGAATTGTCAGCACCTATTACATTAATCAATTAACTTAATTTAGCGTATTTGTAGGACAGTGTTTTTTCTTACTTCGGGATCGTTGGTAAAGCCATTAAAATTAGAACTCATGGACGTTTTAAGGTGCCGAATAAGAGTAAGAACGAATGACCGTTAAAGTGTTTCAACGTCTTCCTTCTCTCTTACTTCGCCCATTTTGTGGCATCGCCCTCAACTGCATCCATCAGCATTTGATGTTGCGCTTCCACGTGATAGGATAGAGCTCACGATAATAAGGAACTTTTGCAAGAATGTCTTCCAATTTTATATTGTTAACGAGGCGTAGGTCACCAGTAGCTGTTGTGATAAATTTCGCTAAATCAAGGATTTAAAAAAAAATTGATTGTTTTCACAGTCGATTTTGGACAAGACTACAATGAGCAACATCCTTGCTCAAAGAGATTGTTTATTTAATGTTTGTCTTACATAAAGACACATTTTAATAAAATATTTGTTTTGGCAAGCTTTTACTCATATAAAAATTATAATTTAAAGTTTCAAAAATGAGTGAATTAAGCCTTTTTGACAGCATATTGCTGATATTACAGACATTTCCTGTTGAAAACAACGCATGTTCCTTAATATGCAACATTTTAAAGAACTTAATGAATGCTGCGAATAAATTTTTTCATTAATTTTTGATTTTGTAATTCAAGGTGCTAAATATCAGACCAAATCATACCATGCCCTTTGTGATTACAGATAATCTTCTGTATGACTTTGTACTAGAACGTACGACTGTACTTGTTTAGACTGGTATTCTCCTGTTCGGTTAAATCAACATGACATGAAAGTGTTACTTCATATATCTCTAGACAAACACTGATATGTACGCCTTTATCATTTTATATTCTAAATATAACGACTTTTGTGCAAAGGTAAAACGAAGTTCATCATATATATTTTTTTATTTCTCTTTTTTTTTCCTGCTTCGTAATCTGCTCGCGAAGGCATTTTTAAAATTATTTCACGATCAAATTATTAAAAGATGAAATCTATTTTGATAATAAGGTATATGTATGATGTAATGTAATAGTCTGTTTATCAGATACTTGTTCCATTAATATTTATATTAGTGTTTTGTAATAAATAATTTTATCGATTACGCTAATACTAATTCCTTGCTTTAATATTTCATGAATAACAGGTTGACTGAACAAGGCATGAACCAAATAACACAAACGTAAAAAGTATGTTTAATCATCAGTCCGTTCAAACATGAAAACTACCGGACCAATAAATAATATAAAAACGAAAATCTATAAGTTCAAAATTGAAAAATTAAGCAACAGCTGTATAGAGGACAAATAGCTCAAAGTAAAGTGAAATGCATAGTAAACCACAAAAAATTATTGCTTATATTTAGTACATGTTGTTGTGACGTTGAACAACTGGTCCCGGGTTGCTTGGATTGTCCTTTTTGTCAGAAAATTAAAAACAAATGAGAACAAAATTACCTTAATGATAACTCTGCTTTCTTGCTGATATTGTTTCCGGTTCTATGAATACACTTCTACTTCCTCTTATATATAATCTTGTGGTTTCGGACAAAATTTCTCTCCTTATGAATTTGATGCACTGTTAGTTTGGTTTGCTTCGAAATTGTTACCAATATCGTTTGCGGTTCTATGAATACACTTCTACTTCCTGTTATGTATAAGCTTGCATAAATGAATTGCATATATAGACTTTAGAGATGCGAGCTTTTGCCTTGCAATACAGACTTTAAGCCAGTATTTTCCTTCTTTTATTTTTATTTTATCATAGGATATTAAACAGATTTTGAAGTACCATTGTTGATATTCAAGTCTGAAAGGACATTAAGTTATAAATACATGTTTAGTATTTTGAGTTATTTTGTACGTTAACTGGAAGCATGTTAATCGCAGTGACCGCTCTTTCTAAATGTAGTGTTTTTTTAATTTATATGTGCCTTAATCTTCTTAAAGATATTCTCAAGATGTAGAAACAGAATTAAATACTAATTCAAATAATTATAACACAACAATATCATTAATATTCCTGTCCTAACCAAAGACCACGTGTATTTTTTGTACGTACGGTAAAATGCTAACTGTATGAACAATGCGTTAATTTAGTCTTGTAATAAAACGTGTCACAAAATACCGAAAATAAAACGTGTCACAAAATACCGAAATAAATTTGATGCACTATATGGCCATTTCGTTGACTGAAACTTGTGTTCATTGTGTGACACCGTTGTTTTCGGGACGTATCTAGTACTTTTGATGGGCAAACTCTTGTAGACCTTAAGAACAATTGTTATCATATTTGCACATGTAGATTTTAAAAAGTGTAAAAGGTAGCCTTAATTTTTTCAACTTCGCTTGGTAAAGGTCCAGATTGAAAAAAATAGAGATTTTATCTAGAGGAGCGGAATATCTTACATAGTTAAAATTTATTTATTTATATTTTACTGGTATACAAGTTTTATCAGCTTATAATTATATTAATCCTAACTTGGAGAGCGACAGCACCCGCCCCCCCCCCCCCCCCCTCCCCCTCCCCCTCTCCACCGTTTAGCGTTTTTAGAAATACCATATATGCATGTTTAAAAAACGAAAGTAAACTGCAAATAATTCATCATTTTTTCAAATGCCACATCAGACTCAGCAGGCATCGCATGGTAGGCTCCATCCGACGGCAGATACGGCTTATGAAACCACAGATTAACAGAGCCTAATGCTACCAGAGACTAACGCGATCCAATCTGGTTTCTTCTTACTTTAATTCTTTGGGTTTCATACCTTTACACCTACAGTAATTTGAACCTCTTTATTTTATACATGCAATACTTTTAAGTTTTATGCACCTGTTTCATATGGCCATTAATTCTATGTGTTTTTATGGTATTATTTAAAAATGATATCAAATTTTATTGATACGCGTAAACATATATATACATTCAACGTCAATAACCCGATAATGTATTGACCCTGTGTTTAAAGGTATGTTCAATAACCGTAAACACTGTACAAATGTAGCTGCCATATTTGGCATAGATCCTGCCATATTTGGAATTGACCTGCCATATTTGGTAAGTAGACAATATTTACTGAATATAGTGAGTTTTCGTTGAAGAAAATTTATTTACTTCTGATAAATCTTTTGGAATGGAACTTTTTGAAAATGTTTTATTTTAAAATTTCGCTATACATAACTTTCATATTTATATTTATGATAGACATTCTGGATTTTTAAAAAGTGAAATCTAAAAATAAACACGCAGTACTATGGGTATAATAAAAAAAAATAAACTGATAAAGGAAAAGGATTTAACATACCAAATTTTAACGAAGAGTATAAATGTAATTTAATAATGCAGTTTCTCCCAGAAACGCAGATACTTTTTTATCGACATATTGGCAGAAATAAATGAATCTTCAATATAATTTCAATGTATACGAACCCTGTAGCGATGCGTCCAAGCCGTATAATATACAAATGTATGTACACAGCAAACCTTCTTTATAAAAAGCATACATAAGCTTTCGTAAAAGTATCAACAACAAAAAAAAAATAGACATGCTTAAAAAATAAGTAAGTAAATAAATAAATAAGAAAATAGAAATAAAAACAGAAAAATCTTGAAACATAAATAACGGTTATGTTTATATAAGTATATTTTTAATTAGTTCTTTCATCGTCGAAAACTTTTTACCAAGCATCTCAACAAAGTTTCAGTCAGTTGTTAATTGTAAGATATTTCAGTCGCATACCTACGTATACGCACCCAAATATTTAGATTTTTGTTGAATATTTCAACACCAATGTTTCCGCGGTGGGCGGGCGGGGGGAGATGGATTGATAGAGGGGCATTAAATGTCTGGGAGGGCGGCTGCACTTCGTTGAAGGGCACGACGAGCCTAACATGTAATAAATGTATTTACAGTCTCATTGACGCTGAAACCTTATCCGTACATTTTCAAACAGACAATTTTATTTTATTTATTTTTTTCGCAGAAGATTTAAATACCCCTTTCTTAACAGAGCTCAAACTCCGAAACAGTGGCGACGTCGCTGCGCTAAACTTTCACGCTATAAGTAGGCGTAGCGTAGCAGAGTAGACGTTACCACTGTTTCGGAGTTTGAACAGGGCTAAACTATGTTTATTATATTTGTTTGCAGAAGGACATCTTTTATTACAAAGCAGACGACGGGATCGGCTTTGTTTATATTTACATTGTACCTAAGGATTTTTTTTGAAGACCAATCATATTCCGAGAACCAAAAACTCATTAGTTTAATTACCATTTTTTCCAACACGGGTCGAGAGACTGTTAAATTGGCTGAAAATTCGAGAAACGCTTTCGTATATGGAATGAGCAAAGTTTATTTTAAATTTTTCGCAGAAAGTTTAAACACATCTTTCCTATTTGAGCTCAACTAAGTTTATTTCATTTTTTCACAGAAGGTTTAGACGTCTCTGTCTTTTTTATTAGCTAAAAGAAATCATTTCCTTTGAAAACTAGAGTTTATTGCACCATAACGATAGTTTTGAGGCTTTGCTAGTGATTTAATATTATCAAGTCTAGACTATGAAAAAGACATTTACATAAATTAGTCAGCCGTAACGGAAAATTATATAATTTTAATATGATATACATGTATATTGAACTTCATTTAAACATATAACAATACTTTTTTTTGACGAAAGTGTTACATTGAAATAAAGAATTACGCGGTTATTCAATAAGTATTAATATCAACAACTTGACACGTGAATGTTGAGATGGCATAAGAGTCCATTAAAATAACTTTATTAAGCTGATTATATTTCATAAGCTTACCCACTGTTTCTACACAATGCTGCATGTAGCAAGAGAATCCTTTGGTTTCAAATGGCCTGTTTTATAATTGGTTTGGTCAGTTGGACTTCCAAGCGCATTCTATATATATGACTGGGAAAATTGTCGAATCGGTCGGTAATTGGCACTTATCAATATTATTATGAAAACCTAAGATGCTTTATTTTTCTCTCGTCATAAAAGTTTATAGTTTTAAATTATGTCTCCTTACAAAAAAAAAAAACATAACTAGTATACCTGCTAAGTACTAATGACGAATTTGTATGATCTTCTTTCCATGTGCCTGATAAAACAAGGTTTCATCGGACGAAATTTTATTTGAAATTTTGAAGAAAATCATAAAAAGGGGAAAAAAATGCCGCTTTGTCAGTTGGACTTCCCAGCGCTTGCGGTTTTTCATAGTTTTACATATGGTATGCGCTCTGACGTTCCAATGCCAATTTAGAAACAGTACTTATAGCTTCAGAGCAATTTCGGACTAAGATGCCTGTGGACCATAAATTCTTGAGGATGTTATTCCCTAAATAGTTATTGCTCTTGAGTAATAACACGGTATTTACATTTATTTTGTATATTTATCTAAATCTCCATTTCATGAAATTTAAAATTCCGTTATATTTAGTGTGAAATTATCCCATGTCTTCTCCATGTGTTACAAAGCAAAACGTCGTAAGCCTTATTTGGAATGTATTAATATATGTACGTACATGCATGCTAAATCAAAAATAAGAAGTTTATTTGAACAACGGGGTTGTCTTTTCTATCGTTATCACCATCGTGACCAAAGGTATTAATGATAGTCTACATTGAACAAATAAGATTTCCGTAAGAATCAAGGAAAAAGTTTGACTTATCCGAGGTTTTTATACAAATAAGTTCCAAATAACAAGGTAGATTTGTATTTGAATATTTTGCCATTCTTTGTGAAATGATTTTCGGACTAAAATCTATACATATTACATAATTGACAGAAGGCTTTCTGCAGTCTATTAAAAAATTATATATCTTTTTAATGACCGAGAGTTTTTTTAACTTTTAATACGATATATTTTGGAGCTAGGTCTGAACATTTCACTTGGCATGTAGAGATATTCCTTATACAGTGAAAATCAAAGTTACAACCTAAATTGCGTTAGAAACGGATGTACATGTATACCATTTTTTGCATTTGCTGTAAATCTTCGTGCTTAACGATTTGTTACGATAGGTCTATTCCTATAAATCTGGGTGTAACCTAATCTATTACAGAACTGGTTTTCAATGAACTGAAATCCTAGGTGTACACACATCTGGTGTTTTTAATATTCAATGAATCTAATTTAATTTACTAATTGTATTCACGTAATTATATATATTTTACATTATCAATAACATCTTACGACGTCATTTCCGGCCAACAGTAAATACTCGGTGTAACCTAATCTATTACAGAACTGGTTTTCAATGAACTGAAATCCTAGGTGTACACACATCTGGTGTTTTTAATATTCAATGAATCTAATTTAATTTACTAATTGTATTCACGTAATTATATATATTTTACATTATCAATAACATCTTACGACGTCATTTCCGGCCAACAGTAAATACTCGGTGTAACCTAATCTATTACAGAACTGGTTTTCAATGAACTGAAATCCTAGGTGTACACACATCTGGTGTTTTTAATATTCAATGAATCTAATTTAATTTACTAATTGTATTCACGTAATTATATATATTTTACATTATCAATAACATCTTACGACGTCATTTCCGGCCAACAGTAAATACTCGTCTGATCCTGCATAGGTCCTGCATTTCTTTTTTTTTGGCCGCTATCTTGGCCTACATTTTTATTTTCATTTAGTCGAGAACAAAAATCCTGATTGACACAAGTCCTGCAATTTTTTTCACACCTAAGGTCATCCTGGCTATTTATTTCGCCAAAATCCCGGTCCTGCCTTCTTATTTCAAATAATACCCTAGCCTCCCTAAAAATCAAATGGTTGCTCCCTAGACCGTGTGTATTTATTTAGTGTTAGTCCTAGCATTTGGACAGTCAAGGACGTTTATATTGACATTTTTCAAAAGATTTGACCATGACCTAATTTACTGACATTGCAGCGCAGTACATGTACGTTATTACTGCATTCTTTATCGTTCATTAATCTGTAAAATGATCATGAGTGCAAATACCTTTGAAATGAAAAGCTCACTGAAGAGGATCATAAAAGTCAATTATTTAAGAAGGTAAATGAAAAAAGTAATTACGCGAGTACAGAAAAAAGTAATTACGGCGAGTACAATTGTGTCTTTTCTTTTGTAATGCGATATTATTTAAAATCATACCGTACGTGTTGTAATGAAATAAACTTTACATATACATGATACATGTATATATATGTCATGGACATAAAGTGACAATAAAATTGCAAAAGATTGATTTTGGGTTAATGTGAATGAAAATGCAAGTTATACATTTTATTTCGTACGTACGTTTCAAAAGCAACATACATGACATATACGATATAATTAGTTTTTTCCCCAATTATCCGCGGAATGAAATATGATTTAATCTTGTGTATAATGAATACATGTAAGGGAGAAGAAGAAAGGTGTTTTTTCAATCGGTTAGGGACGAGATCAAAAGTTCAATGTAGGATAAAAAACTTAATTCACATAGTTTTTCACTGACCCCCCCCCCCCCCCTCCCCCTCTTAACTTAATTTGGGAAAAATTGATTGACCAATATGGGCATATGCTTTGAGAGTATACTTTTTGTATCATGGGTCCTGTTTTTCAACAAAGTATGTTTGTTCTGTATATTGACTTGGACATCACTTGAATCGTATTTTTCAATCCGAAAATCGATGTCGGATAACAAAACTTGCAGCGATTTTTATCCCCCCCACCCCCAAACTATTTGAATTAAGTTTTTTATCCTACATTGAACTTTTGATCTCGTCCCTTAGTGTTCGGCATGTATATGGAATGTCAAAAGTTCAGTTTTTGATCAGTTGTGAGGTTGTTACAGATCCAAATTTTATTATGGACAGGGGATGTGACAAGGTTAAGGGACTCCATGTAATGTGCTCAGATTCTAGATAACTAGGAATGTGAAACTGAAAATGTTTAGTGGATTCAGGAAGAGGACATTCGCAATTTTGGAGAATGAACAATGTAAATACACATTTGTACCCAATGAACTGAATTATAATCGTAATCTCGCATTTATTGATAGCCACAAAAAAGAACTGATACGTGTGAAGTACTCGTGGTAATACTGTTCAATAGCCTAAAACATAACTTTTCTTCAACAGTTTGGCTTATGGATTCAGTTTTCAACATTTTACTCCTTGAACATAAGACACCTATTAAAGATTGCGCAATTGGATGAAATAAAAATAATTGATGTCACATGGTAAAATGGCGAAGAAAAAAAATTTAAATCATAAAAAGGGGAAAAAATTCAAACAACTTCTCATTTACATTTGTAACTTCTCTTTGAAGCAATCAAAATATGAAATTGTAATTCAAAAATTGATAGTAAAAATGAAATAGAAGAGCCTTTATAATTCATCCGCGTGGATTAATTTTTCGCCATCTTTTGTGAAACATTCGTTTGTATCATTTTCAAATTTCAGAATATTTTAAATTGTCTAGATATTAAACATTTAAATGTTGTTCTTTCAATTTTATGACATTTGCATTGTACTTCCTTGAAACACTCATCGAATATTTAACGGCGATAAAAATGCCTCGTTTCGTAATAATATATACACAGTCATGACAGTATATTTTATTAGGCCAATTCAGGTGCATTGTATATGCGTATGTCATTAATTTATGACTAATGCGTATTACATCAAGGTCGATTAACTTGATGGATAAAAAAACATTGATCTACATTGCTACACAACAGAGGTAAAAGACAGAAAAAAATCAAAAGAGCGAGCTCTTTTAGACAGAGATACTATATTTGTGTTGAAAAATGAAAAAAAGAAATATTAATTTATCAAAGATATTTTATTTTTAAGTTTCAATGTTAAATTACTGAAGTGAATTATACAAATAGATAGACTTTCATACAATATAAATTTATTTATCAGTTTATCCTATGTTTAATTCCTAATGGCCATTCTAGTCCTCTCTATTAGACAGTTATCACCTGTTATGATATTAATTGCATAATACGTTTGAATAAATGCAGATGTGAACTGGTCTAAACCGATCTTGATAGACTGAAGCGCAATATGTATCTTTAGAGGGCGTTTTATAAAACGTGACATCATACAATTCAAAATGTTAACAATTTCGGATTGGAGTTTTATATAGAATATACATATACATGTAGATAACATTTTAAAACAGGCACACATTTTTATATTCCCGAAAATTCACTGCTTCAGAGTGAACAGGATTTGCAGAAAATTCAGATTTCTATACAGCTACAGTTAAATTTTCATAATATGAAGCCTGTGGTGGATAAAGATTTTACTTTACAAACAGACAAAGGATACTATGCCCATATATGACGAGTCTACGAGTTGAACATATACTATAGTTTTTTTTTGTGTAAACTATACCGGAAGCAAAGAAAACAACGTAGGAAAATAACTCCTCTGGCTTTGAATGATGGGTAAAGAGCATGTTTTAAGTGTATGTCGTTACAATTAAATATATACAAGTTATTTATTATCTATTTGTTTTCCTTCATCAAAAAGAGATCCACATACATGTAGCACAGTCGGAATGTTTTCATGTTTGGATTCTATTAAGAGATATTATAAACATTTTGAGAGGTAAAAACCGTTTTTGATATAATTGTATATATTACAATATAATATTATTTTGTTTTATTTAAAATATTTTTTCTTCCACCAGAGGCCCTTAAGGAAAATATTTTACGGATATTTAACAAAATATTGCAAAAGATACATACTGGAGGTAATGAACTTGCCGGTATATTTATTGGATTAGTTTTTCATATGGCACCATTGGTGTTTACCCGTCCATATTATTGTTATTTTGGTTATAAAGACAGTCTTTATCCTTTCACTCAATATAAAGACAATGGAAAACTTTGGAGCTACCCCTTTTTGGATGAAAATTTTACATTGCTTGGCTGCAGTAAACCGATATACCTTGACACTAAAGAGAAAAGAGACAATAGAATAGGTCCAAATAATATAAAGTTTAACGTAGAAAATTTTTAATGTTTTAAAAAGACTTTACAGTACAAAATACTGAAGAACAAGGAACAATGTGAATACTTTAAATTTTAATTTAATTGGCCATTTCCCAATACGTACTACCAATTTTATCAATTTTAAAAACGTTCAAATTATGCTTTGATGCCCAAACGATTTTCACTACTCACAGCTAAAAGTTTGAGAAAAACAAGAGTCAGACCATATTTAACTGCAGAGGACATGACTGTAAATTGTTGACACAGACAAAATATATCTTTAACAGGTTAAAAAGGGTTTATTCAGTCAGATGTAAACCTTTCTACAGGAAAAATGTATATAACGCATAACAAATTAAGAAAAATGTTAACTGTGGACAAATTTTAACTTTCTCTTTCAAACGGTTTGTTGGACTTAACGGTTTGCTGACATCTTCTAACTGTTTCGATAGTCATAATTTGCGTAGTTTTCTACAAAGATGAACATCGCTTGATTAATTTTTGAAGATATTGCAAAGACTGGATGACTTGAAGTTCCTATCCATAACCATATATATTGTATTTCTGAAGCTACAAAGTGCAAAAGAAATAAGTCTATTATTTGTTTTATGGACTTTGTAATTTCTTTTCTTCCTATACCATTTATACTCTGTCCGCTTATCATGACGTTTATCTAACAAAGATATATAATTAGTCTTTTGTGTAGAAAGCAAGCTGTTCAGTCTTCCATGTCTATTGTTTTCCCTAGAAAAAAAAAATGAATTATTTATTTCGAAGATGTCTTTTCAAAACTAATTAACAAGAGTAAAACGCAATAGCGCTCCTTAAAACATTTAAAAAAAACGTGTTTTCCTTTCGATTACAGCGAAACGTACAAAATGTACGCATTAGAAATTCAGTAGGACGGAAAAAAATTAAAACAAATGTGTACATAACATATAACAAATGGGAAAAATCTTAAGTAGATGGGTTAAACTTACATCAATTAAAGTATTCTTGTACTTCACGGGAGCATACGAAATGCTCCATGTTTCATTTATTAAAAGAAAGAAAGAAAGAAAGCTTAGCTTCCATTATTCACCTCCAAGTGAATAACCTGAATTCTTTTTTGTAGATGATATTTATTTAATTATACCATGTAACATGCCGATGTAAGACATTTTTTTAGCTGGTTTTTGCTTTCCCTTTTTGCCAATTTTTGGATTTTGGAATTTGCTCTTTAGCATTTTTTGCTCTCAACATATAACATGTTTAAGGCCTTGAACACAACGTAAATCGACATAATCTTCATTTAATTTTGGTATCATGAAATATTTTTAAATACGGAACTAATATATTTTTTGGATACAGTTGAAGTGGTCTCATGTAGCCTTATATGTATTTATATGAAAAGTCTAATCGTTAGTGTCCAACTTTTTCAATAGGATATGCTTTACATCTGCTAAAGCATGGCTATTGATATATAGATACAGAACTGTTATATGTAGCGATGATGATGCGCACATTCTAAAAAAAACTTCGAACTCCGAAATAAGTCAAACGGTCAGATACGTTCCTGACAGAAACAGACGTACTTACACACAAATTGGACGAAGTCGGAATGTAGAAGGGAAAACGGGAGTGTGTCAATGAGACAACAACCTTACCAAAGAGCAGAACACAGCCGAAGACTATCAATGGGTCTTCAACGCGGCGAGAAAATCCCGCACCCGGAGGCGGGCTTCAGCTCGCCTCTAAACAATAATGCATACTACTTCAGCGAAATGGACGGTACACTAAACTCCAAAACATACAAATGAACCAAGATTAAAAAACCACACAAGACTAACAAAGGCTAGTGGTTCATGACTTGGGACATGCGCAAAAGTTTGGCGAGGTTTAACATGTTTTGTGAGATCTCATCCCTCACCCTATACCTCTAGCCAATGTGGAATAAAACACACAGCAATACACACAGTAAAACTCAGTTCAAAAGATGTCCGAGTCCGATGTTTGTTAGTAAGATGGATGAGTTTACATACCGATTAATTCCGTAAGAATACTTTAAATTTGTTTAAATTCCAAAAACCTTTAGTTTGAATTTTAGCCTGTAAAAACAACATTATTTCTCCAGCTCATTTTGTCTAACGCTAACGTCTTTCATCTAAAAAATGAACGACATAAATTAAAATTGGCTAGACAAACTGTTGGCAGTGACCATGTCAGTTCCGAAAATACATGTACATGTATGTACTTTCATGAATGGCTACGGATCGGAACTGAAACTGATTAGGAGTTTCCTCTAAATTATAAACTACTTATCAGTAAAACATGAATTTTAAAAAGTGATGAACTTGAAATGTCATTTTTAGCAACCTTTGCTTCTCTTAGACCAATAAACCATTGTCTGAAGTAGACAACTCGGGCCACTTAATTAAAGAAAATCCTTTTTTTCCTGAAAAATGGTCTTTGAAATCTTGACAGTACTAAAGAGTAAAGTTTTACTAAAAGTATGGCTTCAACTCCATCAAGTAAAATAGACCCGTCCTAATTTTCGTTCTAACATGTAAACGAGCTGACAATTATTTAATCATTCTAATATCTTCAAAGTTCTGATCTTGCTCCATGCTGAACTACTAGGTTTCGCTCACATTGTCATAAATTCTAGTATTCACTATTCATTTCCCTTCTGGTAATGGTACGATTTTGAAAAAGGACAGCAGTTTTTATGGTATATTTTATTTCTTTTGCTGCATCTTTGGTGATAAACATCCTTTCTGACACTTTTAAGTTTTGTCTTGGCTATCGTTACAGAGAATAGATTGTAAACCACCACAGTTTCAGTAAAGTATCTTTTATAACTGTTTTATATGGTGTTGCATTAACTATACATTATGGGTAGGGACTTTAAAAATTTGAATCAGTTACAAGAAAACATATCAGTTAAGCCATGTTCATGATACCTCTTTCATACTGACTAACTATGTCCCTGATTAACGTTTGACAGTCAATGTCAAATTGCATATTTTATTTCAGAGACATTTTCCATGTAACAAAATATAACCAATGTATCCAGAGGATGAAAATTGCCATGACCGTCCAAGCGAATACGATTTAAATGGATTGGTGCAAAATGGATATGAACAAGACCGAAAACACGACAGATATTTGTGTGAACTTGAAGTTGAAGACAAAGCGAAGAATCAAGGAAAGGAAAATGAAGTTAAAATGGAAAGAAGTCTTGGTCTTGTTAGTGGGACAGCTATTATAGCTGGAACTATGATCGGTACGTATATCCATTATACCATAAGGTTATTGCATGAACGCTGGGAAATATTTTGTTCCGAGTAAAATGATTCGTTTTGTGAGACGGTGACAATCTTTTAAATGTCAGACAAGCCTATTTACTACATCAATAATGTCATTTTTTAAAGCAATATCGCATGAAGTAGAATATCGTAAAGTTTGGTTACACATGGAATATTAGGTTGATATACCATGTTGATATACAATAAATTGGTTCATTCCTTGTATTGCACATGGTAGATCTCCTTAGCTGAAATTTGGCTTCCTATTTCGGTATTTTTGGTTGAGTACCTCTTGTTTAATATAACTTTGGTTTTTGGTCTTCCAAATGTTTCGGTTTTAATGCTGCTGATGAGAGGTAACTCCTTGAAATGCGTCGTATACAGTATAGTATAAATTTACTATATCGAATATTAGTATCTTTGGATTGTTATTTTGAAACTCCTGGGATGATGCCTCTGCTGGTGGACCCTAGGTCCCCGAGGGTATTCGCTAACCCAGTCGTCAGACTTGTCTGACATGATTATTCATTGATTTGTTACTGAAATTACCAGTATTAAGCAAAATTCAAAAATAATAGAAATACTAAGGGTTCATTCCTTGTATTGCACATGGTAGATCTTAGCTGAAATTTGGCTTCCTATTTCGGTATTTTTGGTTGAGTATATTTTGTTTAAAATAACTTTGGTTTTGGTCTTCAAAATGTTTCGGTTTTAATGCTGCTGATGAGAGGTAACTCCTTGAAATGTGTCGTATACAGCATAGTATAAATTTACTATATCGAATATTAGTATCTTTGGATTGTTATATTATAAAAAAAAAATTTGCAAATTGATATATTGCAAGATAATGTGCGACATTTGCAGTTCTTGCAAACATTATATACACTGTCATTGAAAGTGTTTTTCGCTCATGATTTTCGCAGTTGAATAATTTAATCAAAACTGTTATTAGCTTTTCATCTTTGTCATGTTAGTACAAATTTACAAATACAAGAGGGTTAAAGTAATGGTTAATGATGATATAGCAATCACATTCATTCATGGAAAGCACAAAGCGCACACAGAGGAACAACAAGATGGCAGGATAGTCTTATTAAGTACCAATATTTGGCAGTGGTAGAGAAAAAACAACAGTGGTTTGGAAGCACAAACCTCCCATTATCTTTATATTTGCTCTTTGGTGTATAAAACAAACGGGATGTTAATATATCTAATGCCTTGGTACTTTTACAGGCTCTGGAATATTTGTTTCCCCAAAAGGAGTTTTAGAAGGATCGGGATCAGTTGCAATGAGCTTGCTTGTGTGGTTTGTGTGTGGAGTTATGGCCATGCTAGGTAAGACTTTAAGTGCAAGAGTGGGTTTAATCTTATGTATTTGAAATTTTTTATACATATGGACTTTATTGCATATACTTTCAGTTTTTAACCATAGTGAAAAAGAACACGTCACGGACTTTGTATAAAAGTGTAAAATGTATAAAATGCAAAACTTGCAATATATAGCCTATAAAGGTGACAAAATATCAATAAGATGATTAAAATTGTTATTTTACGTTAAATAGTATTACCTATATGTCTGTTTAGGTGCCTTGACGTATGCTGAATTAGGAACAACTATACCTCTCTCTGGTGGAGAGCATGCTTATCTTATGTTTACATTTTTCGCCAATCAAAAACATGGTTGTTTTGGAAGAATACCAGCATTTTTGTTTGATTGGATAAGTATTTTTATCATCAGGCCGTCTATGTTTGCCATAATGTGTTTTACACTTGGGACATATATTACGCAGCCTTTTTTTCCTGACTGTTCGCCACCAGTATACCTTACAAAGACGTTTACTCTGCTAGCCATGGGTAAGTCAGTAAAAGCACTGCTGTAATTTTGAAAAGTCCTAAAATACAATAATCAATCCTAATAATTTAATTCCAGACGTTATTTTAAGGTCTAAAAATGATGGAATTCCCTTTGTCACATTACCACATCAATAAAAAACTTCTTGTTTGTGCTTTCTATATCTTGATATTCTGTAGCACATTATTTCAAAACAAATATAACAACTTAAGATGAAATTAAGACAAGTTGTGTTCAGGTCAATCTGAATCCTTCAAGGCAAGTTTTATGTAAGTTTATCCCTGATTAAACATTACACAATTCATAAAAAATGTATGCATGAGCTAGTCTTAACCAGTGTTTTTTGACTGGAAAGCATTTTATCAGGTTTATTTCTTGTTATCTTAATTATCTAAAATTTAAAAGATTGTTAAAATCTAGACACCCAAGATGAAACAAGACAAAAAAGGACGTTTTTAAAGTTCAAATGTCTCTACCAGTAACTGGTACAAAAATTCTATTCCAAACTTATTTTTCAGTGATATTATGTTTAATTAACTGTATGAGTATCAAAGTAGCTGAAAAAATACAAGTAACCATGACAGTTGTTAAACTCCTAGCAGCGGTTATTATTTCATTTGGAGGAATCTATCACTTCTCACAAGGTATGCGTCTTGTTTTGCAACGATCTGTGTATACATGTAATTAGTTTTAAGTTTGTGACCATTTCATCTCACTGGAAAACTAAATATAAATCGAACAAGCATTTTAATTGTGCAAATCAGCAATGTTGTCAAAAGTAGCCATGGGAGAGAGAGATGAATACTGAACACCAACCATCAGTAACAAAACGAATACACAAGCACAGTAAACACAACGATAATAATGCTTTATAGTACTGACACTGCTCTAAACCCCTGTTTTCCACTATTCAAGGACCTATAAGAATTTATAGGGTCGAGCAGTCGACTTGCCTTTCGGTGCAATTAGCCCAGTCATTATTAAGATAACTTAACCTAATGGATTCTGGAGAATAATCTGGGGGCTTGTGTTCCATTCTCCTGACTTTGCCTTTTCCTTGGACTTCGAATGTGTGGACTTTTCCCACCTTTTGTCGCTTCGGTATTCTTTTACCGATATTTTGAACCAAAATATATAACATAATAGTTTTACTTAATTCAGAATCAATTAATAAACTTATAAAAATTTTCCATTTTTTTAATTATATTTTTTTTTTCATTTTAATTTGGAAATTTGTAAATTATTATAATTTTGGTTTTGCTTGGACAACTGCTTACCCTTCCGGAGCACATGGGTTCACTCCTGGTTTTTATAGGAGTTCGTGTTGTTCATTGTTTTTTAGTTTTCTGTGTTTATTTGTTGTGCTTGTGGTTGTTCATTTGTCTTCCCGGGTTTGTCTGTCCAATGGATTACGTTTTTTGTTATTGCTTCTTACTAGGTATATTTGTCCTTTTTAGAAGCAGACTACAGAAAAATAGAACGACACAAGATTAACACACACTCATTGTGAACTAAATAAATAAACCAAATATAAATCGTCCTATGATGACGTTAAAGCCCTGATCCGTTAGCGGCCTTTGTCAAATTACATAAAAAGCCGCGGTTTCTCTTTGAAGTGTGTTTGATTTTAAGATCAAATCATGGGCAATGAATGCATCAATGACATAACTTCCCTATCCATTAACATATCGAAACATCAAAGAGTACTTCATACATGATCTTCACAAAATCAATTATGTCCGTGTGTGCTTAGATCAAAACTGTACTAAACATTTTTATTTTATATGGACGACCTCGTATCTTTTTTTTTGTTAACAGGAAATACTGATACAATATATAGTGGGTTCGATGGAACAGGAGAAGATGTATCTTTACTGGTTTTGTCATTCTACAATGGTCTCTGGGCATATGACGGCTGGTAATACTGTAAATCAAAACATAGATTGTATAAAATATTAACAGCAATGTCTTGCTCAAAGACAGCAAATAGTTCTTTCAGCCTTTCAATTTACTGTCATGTTATCAAAGTGGATAAAGTCTAAACGTGAATATTCTCAGATTAAACCTTGATACACTGTAGCACACACTTCAATAAATTGTTTCATATGCAATAATCAAGGCCTAAAATGTCAAAGTAGAACGCATAAATCGAAATACTACAGAGCAGATTGCATGCTTAATCGTTGACAAGTTTTCCACCCACAAAGGTCGTGTATATAGGCAATTTGGGTCACTTTATGAAATATTGCCAAGTACTACGACCATTTCTCCCTGCATTTATTTCACTTCTAGGCCAATAATAGCTAACAAGTAAGTTACTAAAATATTTCTAAATACCTAAATATCGCTTTGGTAGGCAGTTTTAACACAACTTTGACGAATTAACGTTTTAAGACAGTTTTTCAACGTGAAGGACACTCAGAAACAAAACGAATTTTTCGCAGTAAGTGAGATTATGTATTTTCTTTCATACGATAGAATGCTTTAGATTCTGAATGTCCTTCTTGGAAATATTTCAAAAAGTGATGCAAATTGACCAACAAAAAAAAAAAAAAACGCTTATATTTACGACCTTTGTCGGTAGCAAACTTGAACTTAATAATGATGTAGCATAAAATTGTTGTTTGCTAACATAAAAAATGAGATTAAAAAATCAACATAAATTTTTGGAAATCGAAAAAAACTGCAGACGTTAATACAGATATTTTTGTATGAAACCAATATTTTTAGTCTCAAAAGTAACTTGATACAGAAACCATTGCATACCGTTTTTGAAGAAACATTTGTATATTGATATAGGAACAACCTAAACTTTGTAACAGAAGAACTGAAGAACCCAAGGAAGTGAGATTTTTTTTCTATTTTTCTATTTTTAATCTTTTATTCTTTTCGAGTCACAGTCCAGATCATACTGCTTGCTTTTATGATTATCAGCGTTTTCATGCAATGCTGTCAGTGATCTTCTCTCTTTCCAGATTCTCTTACTCATACCTATATTACTTAATTCTAATAAAATTCTTTAATACAAATTTTGACGGACAAGATGTGCACGTGATGTCGATTAACGAGTTATCAGTTGACCTTAAGGCCTAATATGTTGAAAAACCAAATCAAAAATCCAAAACGTTGAAGAGCAAATAAAAAGAAAACAAAAAACCAAAAGGGTAAAGCCAAAACAATCTGAGGACAGAGCTATGCTCGAGGGAGATACTGCTTAGTTTTTCACAAATTTAAATTTGTATAGCTGTAAATTCCGGGCTTATCTCAAAATACTAGCAAATGAGATAAAAAAGGAGAAGTCAGTCAGAAATTTTGAATATTTTTGAATGCATCTACTAGAAAGATTATCATTGCAATTCAAACAGATTTTCCTCTCGCCGACACTACAAACGCAAAAATTAGATTGTAGTTCATACCGTTGTGTAACACGCAAAAGAACCTTTTTCACTCGGAAAAACAACTTTAGGGGGATTCATTGTACGAGAAAATTAAAATAATAAGTATTGGGACTTATCTTAAATATTCGTACCACTAAACTGAGGTTAAGAATTCTAACTATGATTGAAACTGGGAAAAGCAAACAAGACATAAAGGAAACGGAAAACTCGGAAATAATCCACTATTTACTTTATAATAAATAAAGTGGTTTGTTTTAATAGAATGACGACGAATTTTGCGAAAATCAACTTATTTTAAGATAGAAGGACACCCCAGATGTGTCCAGAGCTGCTAATTTAAGTTAAGCCAGAAATAAGGGAAGAATTCAGAAGAAAACGAAATATTTGTATAATTGTATAAATATTTGTATATTTGTGTATAGGGGAGGGTTGAGATCTCACAAAACATGTTTAACCCCGCCGCATTTGCACTTGTCCCAAGTCAGGAAATTCTAGCCTTTGTTAGTCTTGTGTTTTTTTAAATTGTGGTTCATTTTTATGTTTCGGAGTTTAGTGTGCCGTCCACTTTGCTGAACTAGTACGCATTATTGTTTAGGGGCCAGCTGAAGCCGGCATCCGGTTGGGGGATTTTCTCGCTGCGTTGAATACCCATTAGTAGCCTTGAGCTGTTTTCTGCTCTTTTTTTCGGGTTTTTGTCTCTTTGACACATTCCCCGTTGCCATTTTCTATTCTATTTACAAATTATCTATAGATAATTTAAAATGAACGGTTTTATATTCAGGGTGGAATTCTACTTAAGATTCAACAAACAATTTAATATGATATTGAATATGGTGATAAAATTCGTTCAACCTGTTTAGTTTATTTTGATACCCATTACCTAGAATTTATTATATTTCAGAAATATACCACGCGCTATTTGTATAGCACTTCCGTTAGTGACTATAGTGTATTTAGCTGTAAACATTGGATACTTTGCTGTCCTGACAAAAAATGAAATCTTAATGGCGGATGCTGTAGCTGTTGTAAGTTTACTACTTTTGTCAACTAATTGCTTCAATAGTAGATTATTTTAATACATTGAACACACGAGTTACAAATTACAGAGTTAGTTTTGCTTATACAATTTGCCGTTCTAAATTCATGATATTTAATTCACTTCAGACTTCCTGTTGATAAAGATGGTTTTTTTTTCATCGGGGGCTATTTGGCCAAGGCTCCTATGTATTATTCACTAGCTGGTTCTTCGTTAGCCCTTCAACACCGAAGTTGTCAGTTTGATCAAACCCCGTTGCGAGATGGTTTCGACTTCGATATTTATTGACAATGATTCCAAGTATATCTCCGAATCTACCAGAAATAATATAAAATAATAAAAAAAAGTCATTAATGTATTTTCAGTTATGGGGTAAGCGTATGCTTGGTGTTATGCAATGGATCATACCCGTGTTTGTTGTTTGTTCGTGTTTTGGATCAGCTAATGGTTCTTTGTTTTCAAGTGGAAGGTAAACAATTACGAACTGTTTTTTATGTTTCAACTTTTAACTGCTGAGATATTCAATATTAACGTTTTTTGGTAACTTATAATTCTGAATTATTAAACAAATAAATAGATGTAAAATGCATTATCTAATGTTGTTGAAATAGATGAATATAATATACATGTATTCAGAAACAGTATCCAACTATGTTGTAATATTTCATTCTGATGAGTACATTTATAAAATACAAAAGAAACATTTAAGTTAGAAGACAATCATGAAAATTCTCCATATTACTTAGAGATGTCGCCATTGAAATCTGCTAACAACATCAAAATTCACTTTGTTGATTACATTCGAATCAAGTAATGTTCAGTTGAATGTTAATATCTTCTTAAAATTCAGTGGGAGTTTTTAAAAAGACAGTGATATAATTTTAGGTTATGTTACGTAGCAGCACGTGATGGACACTTACCAACAGGCCTGTCATTCCTGCACGTGACCAGACACACTCCTATACCATCTATGATATTTACTGTAAGTTCTATTTAACGCGCTTAAAGCTTTTTTTTGTCTTTCTTGAGCCTTTAGGAACTTTATTTCAGCTGACAGTAGATAAAAACAACTAAATCGAACAAAATACAGACAAAGTCAAAAACAAAAGAGAATGAAACATTCTGATTAAACAAATCGAAAGAATATATATTAATAAAAGACTAGCGAATTAACTGGACAATGGAAAAAGTCCGTAAGACTGAAATCCAAAGGCAAGGCACTCTTGCGGGATTATAACAAAAGAAAACGTGCAAATCTAAATGACTAAAAACATGGAAAAAAAACTAAACAGATGAAATGTAATAAAACAAGGCAAGATGCTGGATTAAGGAAAAACAAAATCATGGGATACTTGGACATAATGCATGCACAAAATGCACGTTAACAATGCTTTTATTGCTGTTCTTCATCTTGGACGTCGTTGTGGGGTCTTCAACTATAAGGCAAAGTTGCCTTGAATGTACCTGAACCCATACTATTCAGATGGTGTTGAACGGTCTGTATTTCTTACTTCTCGCCAATGTTTTGTTGTTGCCATCGTAAATTTCTTTAGACAGTGGTGAGATAAATGCCAGTAAGACAAGTAGAATAGATTGTTACGCATATACAATGGAAAATTTAAAATAGCAAAACTTATTTCAAACAAATGGTTCTGAGTGTCTCAAAATATACTTCTTAAAATACAATTTGAAAGTGAATATATACTGTTTGTATACGTTTTCATAAATATCAAATTTTGCAACAACAAAAACATATCACCAGCAAAGATATTTTCTTATTAATTATTATAATAGAATAGAGAATGGAAACGGGGAATGTGTCAAAGAAACAACATGCCCGCCAAAGTGCAGAAAGCAGCTCAATATTTATGAGAAAGTAAATAACCGGATCGATCTTTAAACTCTGTTTTGGAATAAATGGATTTAATTAATATTATATAACTAACTCGGTTTAAAATAAATGAATTCATTTGAGACTGAAATCTTTCTTTTATTCTAGCTTATCATATCAGCGCTTCTAATTATTCCGTTTGATCTAGGATCACTAATTGGAATTTTTAGTTTCACTGCGTGGATATTTTACGGCCTAACGGCATCGACAGTACTTGTTCTACGATATAGGAAGATAGCAAATAAAAGAGATACTTACAAGGTAAATAGTAATATATGTATTGTATATAAAATTCTTTTTGATGCACAATTTTGATGCACAAGAGATGCACATTTCATCGACTTACGACTCATTAGTTGTACTCAAGGTATACAATGTTGAAAATTAGAACAAACAAAAAATACGAAAATGACCAAAAGCTGCAAAGGTAAACCCATCTAAGGATAGGGCTAGGCATGATGGAGATTTTGTAACAATTATTGCCAAGATGTGACGAATTATTGTTGCTTTACACATAGGCACCTATATCTGGAAAAAAAAATACTCGCGTATTTTATACTTCATACATTATATAAACAGATGTTTTATTTTATTTCATAATTTTCCTATTTCAAATATATAGAATGACAATATTCTATTGGAATAAAATTCAAACATAAGGATTATTACTAGAATATAGAAATATATGACAAGCAAAAACAGAAAGGAAACAAACATATATAGAACAAATACAATGAAATATATAATTATACATGCTAGAATGGTACGTGCTATCCGCAGACCCATTCCTCTGTAGCTATCTAATTTTAATGTTAATATCAAATATAATTCGAGAAGTTAATATTATACAATTATTGAAAAGCGTTGAGGGATATAGCAATTTTATTGGTCCCGAGACATTGACTATTTTCCCGACGCGTTAGCGAAGAAAAATAGTTGTTTCGAGGGACTAATACAATTGCTACATTCCGAAACAGCTGTTCAATAATTGTTTTATTATACAAAAATTGCAAATTTCTCCGAAATGTCGAAAAAACCGTGATTACTTACAAGTTATAGACGAAATCGAAACCATTAAAATCTTATTGACACGCCCACTATCGTCACGTTGTCCAAAAACACGCCCATAATAGTGACGTTGTCCAATCAAATGAGTCTGCGAAAAGAAGTTTTGCCCGGGAAATAGTTAAAAAAACTATTACCCCTAGCAATAGTTCTTCCAACTCGAAAAGCGATCGAACTGTTACGTTACTGAATAAAGTTTTACATAGCAAATAATAAAAGGACATATGAATGAACTTTAGCTTTAAGGTGTAGATGCTTATTTCTATTTCTCAGAAAATCAGTGCCCTTTATTTACGTCTTTTTAGTTTTACGTTTACTTTGTCAGTCTTGTCCATGTATCAAAAAAATAAAATGTATCATACAGTTATTTTTTTTTTCTCGTTTTGTTTCCTTTTTAGGTACCTATAGTGATACCAGTTTTAGTTATATTTTATTCAACATATCTGGTACTCATACCATTAATTTATTTACCAAGACCAGAATACAACTATGTATTGCTGTTTATGGTCGTAGGACTATTTCTGTACTTTCTGCTGGTAAATGGAAGAATAAGAATACCGTTTGTGGGTAGGTACAGTTCCGGCCTGGCGAAAGTTTAAATTTGTATCTAGCAAAAAGGTGTCAAATTGAAATACCGTTTTAAACCATAGTTAGCTATCGTTGAAAGCCTGGATTTCAAATTTCGTTCAATGGTTCAATGGTTCGTTCTCGATGGCCTAAAATAACTTTGCAACCAACCACAGTTTGCTTTTCCTTGACACTAGCGTGCTATAGTTGAACACCGGAAATCTTTCCGACTGCCTGGCATTTGCCAGCTTTGTCGTGAAGGAAAATAACATACCTGGTTGTGTCCGAATATCCGCAGCTTTCTTGTAATCATTTGTAAACATTTAAAGATATCTATGATTGACACAAATACAACTTAACATGAAAGAAAAAGTCTCCTTTAAAAATAAAGATATTATAATTTATATATTTCATTGCAAAAAACATAAAGTACGACGGGATGAAAAAAGTTGAAATGTCGAAACTAAATACAGTAGTAGGAATAAATGTTAAAAACTTACACTATTATTTACACAAAGCCTATGGAGAAAGATACTTCCAAAGAAAGGTAAGAAAAATAATATGGTACAAGATTTATAGATCATTGTTGTTGTTTCACGTTTGTTGAAAGTAGGGGAAACCAGTTTAACAGGACCTATCTGTAATTAGCCATGTCTTTTTTTTCTGTTCCAGGCTCACTAACCAGACTTATGCAAAAAGTGTTCATGGTAGTACACCCATCGCACAGGATAAAAACTTGTGATTAGTTTTAAATGTGAACAACGTGGATACAAACTGGCAAGACTACTTATTATATTCATATTTTCCTGTTTTCAGTTCATTCTTTGTCCAAAATCGGTTAATGTTTTTTACTTAACGATTGTTTTGAATTTACGCTTCATAAACCGTGTAAACCAATTATAAGCGTAAATTTACCAAAGTAGGTTATACAAGAATTTTGGAACAGGTTATACAAGTATAACCTGTTCCAAAATTTAAAACAAGTCTTATATTTTAATTTTAAAAATATAAGAATCCAAACTTGCAGGTCAAGTCATTTGAATAACTTATTCCACATTGGAATATTTGAATCACGGACTGCGAATTAATACATTGGTGACGTCATAGTACCCAAAGTTGATTATACAATATAATGCAACTTACATAATCATTAAACAACCAATCAAATTGTTTGTTACAATCAAATTAAATTATATGTTGTATATTCTATTGTTTGTAAAAAAATAAATGGATTATTGTAAATTTTAAGAAAAAGTAAAAACCAATTGCCTATTATTACAACTTCGAAGCAAAGGCTGGTGAAACTCTTTTAAATTGAGTTATCCAAGAACATTGATAGCGAGGTCAATTTGAAATAATGATAACCAGCAGCGGTGTAGCTTGCCTATTTCGAACGTTGAGGCAGACGTGGATAAATATTTTTCAATGCGTTTTGTAAGCCAAATTGATCTGCTCGATCTACTCGAGACTCCAGCATTTCCCATACATGTACCTTGTTTTGGCTTATTTTGCAGTAAAATGTCAAACTTCTAAAACTTGGCGGGGATATACATGTATGTATACAATGCTCTTTGTTTAATCTTGGACAATTAAGAGGTCAACATTCAAGTCCTAAAGTTGAAACTTCCACATGGGAGAATTTGTATTAGCATTTCAATGGAATCGAGCTGTTTGTTTTAATGAGAGAATTCTCGTAAATAAGGGAGAAGCTCTGGCCCTTACATCTCAATTCATTGCGGTAGAAACGAACAACTATAAATTACCATTATATCGAAAAGATCAATGTCTTAATGTAGCACTGCTGGTTTTAGGCAATTATGAACAACAGTAACTCTAGGGTTCAGGATGTTTTATTAACAGTAACAATCATGTACATATATTTGTATCACCCTGTAATTACATGTATAACAATAGTAAAATCATAAGCAAAAATATATATGCGTTAAGGGTAACTGTTACAATGCACAATGTTACGATTTGATTTGCAATATAATTAAAATCTGAAGTAGATGATTAAGCTTATATTGTGCTGAATTCCATAATAAGTTTTATCATAAAATATATATGCTAACAACAAAATTTTACACGTACGTAATTCTGTTTTAAAAAAAAGACAAATATACCTATGTAGCAATCTAAAAAAACGTAATTGCGTATTAAATTACGGAATTGAATAAACCATATGTACTGCAAAACATTACTTCAGTACATTGAATAAAGGCTACATTTGCAATTAGCAAAATCAGTATATATATTCGGAATATATATATATATATATTACCTCTCCTTTCATATATATATACAGACCATTTGATTTTTTTCTTATATATAAGAAAAATGTTTTTTATATAGTACCAGCGTGGTCTGTACGCTGGTACTATATACAAAACACATTAAGATGAAGAATGAATCAGTTCCACTTTTACGTCATTTATTACTACAAACGCTTTCACTGTGTTACACAGATCTTCAGATCTTCAGGTATAAATATAGATTCTCCTTCAGGTACGAGTGAGTTATGGAATTTCTCAACCGGAGATAGTTAAATTTTGATTTTCAACACGCGAGCCTTCAGCGAGCGTGTTAAAATCTAAAATTTAACTATTGAGAGTGGAGAAATTCCATAACTCACGAGTAAATTGAAGGAGAATCTGTTTCTCCTATGATTTTTTACAAAAACCTCAAGAAAATGTCGTTGCTATGTAGTTTGTTTACATAGACGTCATTTCGGGACTTCTCTAGTTTATCGTTCCAATAACTGTAGAAAAAAGGCGGTAATTCCCACGTAGAAATTTAATCACCGGGAAGTGGTTAAAGATATTATATATTTTTATCCCACCGATTAAACACGTCAAGAATAGGAGAAACAATGTTAATAACAGAGTGACGTTAACAATATAGAGTAACGTTAACAACAAGGGAAGTAACTTTCAATAGTGTCTTTCGCGCAAAAAATATGATCGCAATGTCGAAATAGAAATAATGATAAATTATTTAAAATGCAAGTTCAAACATCAAGTTATTTATCGTTCAATGAGGGTTGTAAAATGTTTATGAACTCCTGTTCTTTTTTTTTTTGACGGAAAAAATCACCTTATAAGATAAACAAAGAATCTGTGTAAAGCAGTGAAAGCGGTTGTAGTAATAAATGCCGTAAAAGTGGAACTGATTCATTCTTCATCTTAATAATATAAATATTGGTTATTCAACCTTTATGAACAAACTTTATTAAAAACAATAAAAGTACCCCTTACCAACTTGTGGAGCAGGGTAGTTACTGTTTGGTACAGACACAACACTTCTACACAAATATATATACATAGGTTTACAAGTCCTGAAAACCAATATACCATATTTACTATATGTACTACTTGTACACAACATTTATATAATTACATGTAGAAATCTTCCGTATAGTTCAAATATACAAGGTTACGATTTATACAAGAAATAAATCATGTGAAAATTGAGCTGATTGATAAATTAATATATTTACTTAATATACAAAATATAGATATTCATCAGACATATCATAAAGTATATAAGTTGGTGTACGATAACATGGTTTTAATAAAATTCAATCAACATGATCAAAGTCAGATATACAATGTACTCGTTCGTTTAAATATCTGGGTCTTTACGTTTATCAACTCAGAATGTATGTAATAATCTTTCGACTGATTAAACTGATTACAGAGATATCCATCAATGACAACGTGAGGCGTCTTTTACATTATTTTATGACAAAAAGGGGGTTTTCCATCTTTCATACTAAAATATATAGTCTTTTAAAGTAGAATAATATCAAGAATATATTAAATATGAAATAAATGTCAAGTTACGTCAAAATTTCAAATTGGCTTTTATACAATGCAAGTATTTCAGTAGACCAAACAGTAGGACAGTTTCAACCAATATCGGCACAATAATATTCAGCAAATTCAAACATGTCTGCCCATTTCAAAAATTGTACCCTTCTAACCAAAATCAAAATCACCCGTCTGACCAATGTGCACCAATCAAATTACAGATTAACTTATCACATGACATATCATGAATATTCACAGCTATTTTGTTTAGAAAGATCGTTTTCAAAATGAAATTACTATGGAAAAATATATAAATAATTAAAAAAAAACTTAAACAACAATATTGATATAAGTTATTACATTTATTAACCAAAAATAAAGGCTACCACATTAAAATTAAATTTTAACTTACTTGTGCATAACAATAATATCGAGAAATAAAATACATAAAGAGAAAAATGAGAGAAGTTTTGGTCAAATGGTTAAATTATCAATTTCAAAATTCGACCCCTGAACACAATGTTTTTAAAATAAAAATTCTAACACATAATTTAGCATCTATATAGTGTATGACAAGACTATATAAAAATAAAATGAATAAAGTGAAAAATGAAAGAGAAGTTTAGGTCACAAGGTAAAATTCACAACTTTCAAAATGTTCAATAGAATGAAAAACTTACATTTGTTTACTTCTAAACAAATAATTATTATAAGAGCTGTTGCATGGGGTTTTACTAATTCTTTTGTACATACAACTTGTTACAATCGTGTTCCATTGAATCATGTATAAAATTCTGTTAATTGTAATTATAACAGGCGCCTATGATTTGCAATAAAATATTTGTTTGTTTTGTTTAGTTTTGTGCATGTAGGTATGCATTACTGTTTATAAAATGTCCATTAAAAACATTTTCTGTGAACAATTCCTGGACCACATTCATCATATTCCTGTCTTGTGATCCACATCTGTGAAAAAGATGACAGAGATCCCAAAATTGATCCACCAATCCACACTGAATATTTCCTCTCCGGTGGAGCAATAATTTTGACTTTCATGGCACTTGGAACAATGGCATCCAATTCTTTTTTCAGTCGGTCAGCAATTCCTGAAAGGAAAGTTTATCAACAAATGAAACTGATTGGTTTTGAATATAGCATAAGCGATATAAGGCCAAATGTCCAATTTGTTAAACACTTTTCTTTTCCTGGATAATTAACTTTCATCGGGTACAATGTAAGCACGAGGCAAATACATTTAAAACACAAAAATAGTATGTACTTTTGTATAATACATGTAAAAATTATGCAGTATCGTACACTTGGCATCAAATACGATTATTTTCGCATATTTCTTACCAACTCGATCCAACAACCTATATCACGTCACCTCGTGCAAGGTAAGGGGTAAAACGTACGATTCGTGCAGTATGGCACCATAATAAAATCATCTCGTGCAGTTCAAAGCTGTACCAATGTTTTTCCCCTATCTATATAAGCCCTCGATATGCGGGTTGGAATAGTATGGGGGTCTAGGGGTTGTATCGGGTATGATATGGAAAACATCATGTTTTGATTAATAATATTTGAGGTGATTTGTATTTGGAAGACAATAATGCGTTGTTATGTTCTAGTATTTAAAGCTAGGAAATCCACTATTTTTACTCTAGGTTTAGGTTTTTCTGGGTTAGCGTAAATATTGTAGGTCTTCTTAAATAAACGTTAATTCTGCATTTCAAATTCCCAATATTACCACCTCTACATGTCTTATTTGGTTGCAAAATGATGTGTTGAAACTCTATATCGTTATTTGTTCACCTTTGCATAGATACAATGATCGTATATTCTATGAAATTACGACTTATTGGTAACATAAACATTTTTTCAGGTGCTTGAAATTACCACCGTGGTGCTATTTATCAACCTAGTATTTTAACAATTTTCTCTAATTTTATGTCAATTTCACCATTTCTGAACCCATTGAATTTAATCAACTTGTGGTTGCCGATTATCTCAGTCTACGGTTGGTAAAGACAACATGTCAGAAATCGCCGGAACAATTACACCCTAGAAACAAATACTATTAAACATTGTGCGCAATTGTATGACAATAACAATCGGGAATGAGGAGGCACCCAAGGTGATATTCGTTTTAAAAATGTGAAATTTTACTTATTATTCATTAGAGTAACAGATTCTTATATCTTTACTCGAGGATTATCGGACATATCAAATTACGATAGTAAAATTATCTAATTTTAAAGTCCTCGCCAAGGCTCTAACTTTAAATATTAGATAATTTAACTCGATTACATAAATCCACTGAAAAAAACGTAAGGCTCTATATTTACATACCTGGATACATTGTTGATCCTCCAGACAGAACGACATTGGTATACAAATCTTTCCTGATATCAATATCTGAACACATTATAGAATTCTGTATCATCTCATGTATCCCTACTGATTCCATTCCTGCAATTCAAAAATTTATTTTAATTGAAAATTAAATTTTCTAAACAAATTTATAGGTTTTGATCGATAGAATAAACAACATTGTATCAATTCTTCAAATTAAAATTCTGAATTTAAATTCATTGTACTAAATCTTTGATTATACTGGGAAAACTTATACCTTTTTACATAAAACACAGAAAAATACATACTGACATCCTGATTTTTTTCTATCACTAGTAACAGACTTTTGATCTAAAACGGCCTTTCTTGTCTTGTTATTTATTAATTTGTTTTGATTTTCTTCATAATCATATTTCTATACATTAACAAGAGAAAACATGACACGCTATCTTGCAGTCGTTTAAGATCGACCATGACACGTTATGTTCAGTTAAGCACGAATAAAGTAAAACATTGAATAATGCATTCTTAACAGGTCTTACACAAGTCTTGATTGACTGTAAATCAATATATCGTTTTGTTCTTGTTGTCTTGATTTCGTCTGAAATTTCAGAAATTGTGAAAATCAATTAAGACAGTCATGATTAAATAAGCATGTAAGACAGAAATGGCCATTTAAGTTGTAATAAGTTTATGTATTTCTTGTCTTCTTCCAAATTCCACTATTACAGTTAAGATTCGTTCTGAGCAGTCTACTGCATCCTTCTCCTAAATGAAAATAAAACGGCTGCTTTTTAACTGTACTAACCAATAAAAGATGGTTGAAACATGGTTTCCGGGCACCGGAAACGCTCGTTGCCAATAGTAACTACAGCTCCATCCGGAAGTTCATAGGATTTTTCAACTGATGACGATAGTACTGACGTACTCATCTCTTGTTCAAAATCTAGGGCAACGTAACACATTTTCTCCTTCATATCTCGAACTATTTCTGTCTCAGCTAAATTTAAAAAATAAATATATATATAGAAAAGTCTTGCAAAATGAAAATAGTATAATTTCAGTCAGCTTAAAAGGAAACATCTGACAAATTCAAATACACATATCTCAAAAGATTATTGTTATCTAGGAAAAATCGTAAAAGACGGTAAGATTCTATGCCTTTCACAATTAAAACCCTAGTCTTTGCTGTCATACATGCTATAAAGATACTGACCTGAAGTTGTAAAATTGTATCCTCGTTCATGGAGAATGCGTTGAAGATATTTAGTCAAGTCTCGACCAGCCAGATTAAGTCTTTTTATGGCATGTGGCAATGCATAACCTGAAAATGTAAAAAAAATAATATTTCTTTTATAGCAAACTCTACTTATACCTAAAAATAATTCTGTGACTAAACGGTCGTAATAATCCACGAACATGAGATAATATTTACCATAGAAAATTTTATTTCTGAGACTGCACAAGGTTAATCCATATTTTTTAATTAAATAAGGAAAATTTTGAAAAAAAGATAGATGGTTTGCAGATGTTACCCAAGTAGCCCCGAGTCACGAATAAAATTTTTTTTCGCAATTTGATTAAACTTTAAATTTGTATTTTTGTATAATCATAATTATTTCTATAAACAAATTATTTTCCGTTAAAGAAAATCGTGAAAATGAGAATTGCACAGTAGGCTGGCTGCATAAGGTTGCATATCACCTAATTTATTATCAGTGGTGAGCTGTATTTTTTCAAATTCATCTCCCCTAAATCTCAAAAGGTTATTAACTAAATGATCAAGAATACCAACGAAAAGAATAAAACAGAAAAGAAAACATCCCGTTTATATGTGCAATGTGTGTAAAAGAAAGAAGTAGTTGGCATCACGAGTAACCTTTGAATTCAATGCCCTACCATTCACATCAAGGCATTTTCAATTTTCATTACCTTCATATATGGGTACAACATGAGACACTCCGTCTCCAGCGTCGAACACAATTCCTGTCGTTCTACCGGATGCATACAGAGACAACACTGCCTGAATGTTAATATAAAATGCTGGCGAATTGAATGTTTCAAACATTATCTGAAATTGAATAAAATTCAACTATAAAATGACCCATTATCCATATACTGTGAAGTCAGTAAGGGGGAAAAGGACATATTCGTGGGTTCTTAATTTCGTGGATTTCGCGAGTTGCAAAAAAAAAGAAATTTTGAAATGAAAAGCCGTTGTAATTCGCATCAAATTGACATTTTTTTCTGTCCGTTAGATTTCCTTTGAAGTTTGGTGATTGATTCCATTAGGTTAGATTAATTTAAATTTATAATTAAAACATACCATTTTTAGCACATTCATATTTCGTTGGGTTTCATAAATTCGTGGATTGATCTGTCCACGAAATCTACAAAAATTGGTGTACCACGAATAAAAGGTGTTTCATCGTAGGTTGATTGTTTGATTTTATAATGCTGTCTAAAGAAATTAAGAAGAAAAAATATGATATACCTGTGTCATTTTTTCTCTGTTAGCTTTTGGATTCAATGGTGCCTCGGTTAACATGACTGGGTGTTCCTCTGGCGCCACCCTAAGCTCGTTATAGAACGTATGGTGCCAGATCTTTTCCATATCATCCCAATTTGTAACAACGCCATGTTCAATGGGATTTTTAAGTGTAAGAATTCCTCGCTTGCTTTGTGCTTCATCTCCAACATAGCAGTCCTTACTTCCCATGCCCGCCATTACAATCTGCATGGAATTTAAAATATCAAACGTGAGACATAGTCGCAATGAAAGGCTTGATGGAAATGGAAATGGAAAAAAATATCTGCTTCGCGTACAGACAAATTGCAACGTGACAATAATAATGGTAATTAACTAAAAGGTAAAAAAAAATATCAAACAAAAGAAAAGAAACTAAGGGAGCAACCATTTGATTTTTATGGGGGGGGGGGACTAGAATCAAATTTGAAATAAAAAAAGTAGGACCAGGATTTTGGGAAAATAAAAAATACAAAATCAATTTAGGTGTGAAAAAATGCATAACCTGAGTCAATCAGGATTTTTTTGGTTTAAATGAAAATAAAAATTCAGGCCGCAAAAGCGACCGAAAAAAAATCCAGCACCAAAATTTGGACGAAAAAAATAGGCAAGATCGAACATTTGAACCTAGCCCCCCCCCCCCCCCCCCCCCCATTCCAATAAAAAATCAAATTGTTGTTCCCTAATTAAAAAAAACCGTTAATGCATGTAAGGGAGCTTAAAAGAAAAAAAAAGCAGTTTACAGAACGAATTACCTAAAGATGTATTGATGGAAAACTGCCTCTTTAAGGACATTTTCTTATACGTTATAAATGTCTTTTATAACAATACTCTCGGTGGCCATAAATGAGTTTTTTGACCTGAAGTTATTTTTTGTCTGATTTTAATGAAATTTGCATTGATGGACAGAGAAACATCTATAATTTATACAGATATTAAAATATTATAATATTTTTCAAAATTATTTAAACACAAATATTAATATTGAAAAACATATTCCCTATTAAAATAAATTCAATTTTGACATGCTTAAAATATTTAAATAATCATTTCTCCAAAATTCGGAATCACAGAAATATTTCGACATTATCCAGAGAAACTTTAAAAAAATCTGAGTTTGGTCCATAAAATTTTTATGATTATATATAACAAGAAATAACATTAGGACAGTGAAATTTACAAGTGGGAACTCATTTTACATACACCCTAGTTTCGTTTTATATTGTTTTTTTCTGTCCTCACTCTAACATTAATCGTCAAAGTAATTATACATTTGAACATGTACTTACATTGTACCTAGGGCGACCTGTTATTGCTGGGAATACCGATCTCGGGGCATCGTCTCCGGCAAAACCAGCCTTTACCATCCCAGATCCATTGTCAATTACGACAGCAGATATATCATCTTCCGCAGACATAATATTTTACTTCTACAGAAAAATATGAATTTTATATGTATCTAGAGAAAGTCTATATACGTAAACAGTAGTTTTGCATGTGCACAAATATCCATATTGCAAGAATTGAGCTAAAAAGTAGAGAGTTAGAGAGAGAAGAAAGAAAGTGTTTGGATAAAACATATTAAAAAATATTAAAAAAGAAACCCACAAAAATATTACCAAAAAACCACTGCTATTAATTATATGATGACTTCCATTTTTCTTTATTTTTAACTTTGAATTATAAAGTTTAGGATTATTTTCCTCTGACAAATCTACATATATATATATGTAAAATCTTCTATATTGCCAAATTTTGTTTTCAACGATTATTACAGAAATGATATTGAATTTGAAAACCCCATATTTTTTTCTTTTTACGTATTTTCTTATTTCACAACATATAATTACAAAATTAAAATGCTCATGATAAATTCGACCACTTGTCTGAACATTGTTAAAACTTACCTTTGTTACTAGTTGTTTCAAAATTTCAAACAGATTTTAAAATAGACGATACCAGAAGCTGTAATTATATACCCCAAAATATACATTTCCAAGAAGAACTGTTTTCATAATTTCCATATAAGGTAAGATTCAGTCAAGTTCCAAGTCAAATCATTCCTATAAATAAAATTAGAGTTGTCTCCCTTATAATAGAAAACCGATAAAACGCGTAATCGCTAAATATAAAATTTAGATATAACCATTTAAGGACAAAATCGTTTTAAATATTTAATTCAGGTGACATGATTATATATAAACAAATAAAAGTACATTAACATAGAAATATTGTTGTTATTGTGTACCGCCATTTGTAGATACAGATATTACTAGTAACATGCATGCTTGAACTATATAGTATATGTCCCTGATCCGAAAGTCTACATTCTCATTGTATTGCGCCAAGAGAATTCGGCAGTCAGAGATTTTTTCTCATAAAATTATTTTTAATTATTGGAATTATTATTGTTATCATTGTTTATTCATTTATTGTAGAAGATAAAATATTGTAATGTCAAATTTTTACAACTCAACAGTTTCAATGAATACGTTTTGTGGGTAGAAATATAACACCACTAATCTTCCAATTCAATGTTGATTGATTTTATTTAGCAAGATGTACCTGTTTTTATACAATTGTTTCATAATATACATAAAATAAATTATATTTTCAGATGAAACTTTCTAAAGCCTTAAAATCAACGTAGATTTTATATTTAGGATATAATCAGGATTGTAAATAAGGATCCAGGGCCCGCTGCAAAAAAATTGTACAACTAAGATTTTTTATTTTAATACAATGTAACTGTGACGTCATGTATAGACGTATGGTGTACTGTAGAAGTGATTTTTTTGTGAAACGCGAGTAACATATCAGATTTCCAGTCATATATAATATGATGTATTTTGTAAACCAACTACTTTTCTAGCGCCAAAAAATCGTTTGTTGTGCATATACTTTTCACACTATAAGCTTATTTTCTTATTCATATGTTCAACCGAACACAAAACATTTCGTTTCTTTACATGGCTAAAGAAAACCAAGACAAATAAACATTTGGAAATGTCCAGTCACCAACGTTTACTTAGTAAATATTTTTTGTACACAAATTTTCAGTGCAGGTGTAACGCCGAAATCATGAAAGTTCAGTTCGCAATAAAACAAATAGATAATATGACAATAACATATATAAGTTATGAAAAAACGAAACAAAAAAACGTAGCAGTCACGTGACTAAATTAATATTTTACGTTTTATACAAATGTATGCATGTGTGTACATGTATTATTTTGTTTTTTTAATGTGGAATTGATATATGAAAAACTAAACACTAAAGCTCTAAAAGTTGGTATCCTGTTTACTGGACGAATGCGAGCTCTCGTATGAATATTAAACCACCCTGAATAACACTGGTAGATTTTCCCGTGCATATTATCAAGCGTAAAGCTAATTTAGCCAGAAAAGAAATTTATTTCAATTGCACAGATTCGACATGTTTGAGATAATAAAAAAAAAATTTTCGGTGATGGGGAGGGTCTCAAACTTGCAATGTGTATACGTGCGTTTGACTGTGTATGCAGGTTTGTGTGTGTATGTTTGGGCATGTCATCACTACAACTGAAAAAGGAAGAATAGAAATGAAAGCGTTATTCTTTTGCGTGGATTGGAAATATATAATTTATCCACCAATTCTTTCATGTTCATTAAGACACGATATCAAAAGATCGATATATATAGATTCTATTTCAGTTTCGAGTGAATTACAAGATTTCTACACTCGAGAGAGAACTCTCGAAAGTGTAGAAATCTTGTAATTCACGAGAAATTGAAGTAGAATTTGTTTCTCCCAATACGCTTGTACCAAAGAATCTAGGTCATCCCTAATTGTACCCCGACATTTGTTTTTGTTATCGTTTACGCTCGACCGGATATCGCTTGACGATTTGTTTAGTGCGAGGTCGCGACCTTTAGGACGGCCAATAAAATTCCGTTTCCGCACGAGACTTTTTAATTGCTCTAGAGCATTAAATTATTTCTATTCAATGGGCTGAACGGTATGAAAATACGCACACCCATGGGAGAAAGGACAATAAAATCAATCTCAATATCGAGTTCCTAGATGTCGTTTAGAAACGTTTTCGAAATCTTTTTATCCTTCTTGTATTCGTTCCTGGAACGCTCTAAATCCTGCTATAAGATCTATTCCCTCAATTTCAAGTTTTAACAAGTCTGTTAGAGGAGAAAAATCATTGGTTCCGTTTTATTATCTCATTGGAACTAGAAAAATAAATATTTTACATACTAGACTTCGTCATTGTTGCAGTCCACTTAAAGCTGAATTATTTAGAGTTAATTTGGTTAATGACGGTCACCCTAGCTGCATCTGTGGGTGCCCGTTGGAGGATGCTATGCATTTTTTTCTAGAATGTCCCCTATATACACATCCCCGAGTTCAATTAATTAATAATATTCAACCAAACCATACAATAGAATATATATTATTTGGATCAGATATGTTGAGTGACGAAGTGAATAAAAATATTTTTGAAAATGTTCATAGATTTATACACCAAGCAAAACGTTTTATAGAATTATAACATGGATCATCAAATAAGAACTTTTTTATATAGATGTACTCACCCCCACCCCCCCCCCCCCCCCCCCCACCCCCAAACCTAATATGTCCATGTTTTTACATATATTACAATACTTTTGAATGCTTTATATTTATTTACTATATTATTTTGTGTACTTGCTGTCCGTCTTTACATTATATATATATATTGTATGGAGAGGATTTATGTAAGTTGTTATAACTTGTATCCAATCCAAATTGTTATTAGACAATAAAATATGTTTAAACTAAACTAAAGGATAATACAAACTTAATTCACGTGGTTTGGGAGTTGGTATGGGATCAAAAAGCCAAACTGTTTTGTTATTCTACATCGATTTTCAAAATTTGGAATGTGAAACGTTATTTTCAACTTCTTAATATTCACCAGTTATTCTCATATCTGACACAGCTACATTACAAACATTGCGGAACATAAAACAAGAAAATCAATGGTCCTCCAAAATAATGTGATGTATATTCTCCGTCCGATCAATATTTTCTAAATTTGTTTTTACCTTGACCTAAAGCTAATAAATGTATCATATAGAACTGTATATTTACGACGGTTATATATCGATTAAGCTTATCTTTCGTTTTGCTGATAAGGGTACACATAGTTCGTATATATCGAAAACGAAAGCGGTATTCGTGTTTTGTGCAAGGTAAAGGTTTTTTTTCCTCATTAATTTTAGATACAAAACAATAGGCTCTCAAGAGCCTGAATCGCTCACCTGGCAAACAATGCGCTATAAACTAAATTAATATATTAATGTTTGTTGTAAATTAAACTGAGTATTAAAGGTCACGTAAAATTCTGAAAATACCTTTTAAAGCCTTTCAAGAACCTCTGGAAAGAAATGGGCATGAGTTCTCCCTACGCTTGATTAAGATACAGTCATGGTCAATCTGATGACTCACAATACAAAATACAAGCTTTAATTCATCTTCAAATACAAGTATAAATCTTTTGGTCTATATGTTGTCTTCGTTTTTAAAATGTTTGAAAGAAGTTATATAAAAATTGTGGGTTAAGGCTTTTTATTGTACTTGAAAAGGAAATATTGCAGGAACAATCATGTTAAGTTTCATCCAAATCCCCCCAGTAGTTTCAGAGGAGAAGATGTTTGAAAATTTGTTAACAACGATGATGACAGACACCAAGTGATAGCATATTAAAAGCTCACATATTATGAAGTTTAATCATTGTTATACAACATTCTCATCATCACCATTCACTAAGGATACCATGTTTACTTTAAAAACCAAATATTGTTGAAATCCGAGCAAGTGTAAAAAATGGCGGGAAAATGGCCGCCCAAAACAAACTTTCATCATCACCATTCAACTCGGGATACCATGTTTGCCTTGAAAGTAGCTTTCATCTTCATTTTATTTCTATAATTCAGGAAAAAATAGCAAAAAACAGCATTTTGACCCCTATGTTCTATTTTTAGTAAGGGTGGACATGTTTTTCGACCAATCAAAAATCCAAGCATTCACTTTTTGCAGGATACCCTAAGGAACAATCTTACCAAGTTTCATTTGATTTTGAATAGTAGTTTCAGAGAAGAAGATTTTTGAAATAATAACATAAAAAAAGCCAAAAATGTCAAAAAAGGGCAATAACTCTAACATCAGTTGACATATTTTCACGAAAATAAGCACACAGGTAGCTCTCATCATGCTGAACACTTTCAACCTGCCAGAATTTGCCGTAACCTAATGATTTTTGAGATATTTGCGAAAAACTGTTGTTTGACTCCTATGTTCTATTTTTAGTAACACGGCCATGTTTTTCGACGGATCAAAAATCGAAGCATAAACTTTGTGCAGGATA
Source organism: Mytilisepta virgata (assembly GCA_028015205.1). NCBI lineage: Eukaryota > Metazoa > Mollusca > Bivalvia > Mytilida > Mytilidae > Mytilisepta > Mytilisepta virgata. The sequence continues at coordinate 19,330,795 of CM051515.1, forward strand.
CCCTAAGGAACAATCATGCTAAGTTTTATCCAAATCCATTCAGTAGTTTCAGAGGAGAAGATTTTTGAAATAATAACATAAAAAAAAGCCAAAAATGTCAAAAAAGGGCAATAACTCTAACATCAGTTGACAGATTTTCCCGAAAATAAGCATACAGGTAGCTCTCATTATGCTGAACACTTTCAACCTGCCAGAATTTGCCATAACCTAATGATTTTTGAGATACTTGCGAAAAACTGTTGTTTGACCCATATGTTCTATATTTAGTAACAGTGGCCATGTTTTTCAACGGATCAAAAATCGAAGCATAAACTTTGTGCAGGATACCCTAAGGAACAATCATGCTAAGTTTTATCCAAATCCATTCAGCAGTTTCAGAGGAGAAGATTTTTGAAATAAAAACATAAAAAAAAACCAAAAATGTCCAAAAAAAATCAAGAAAAAGGGCAATAACTCCTACATGGGTGGTTACATCTTCTTCAAAATTTCAAAGCAGGTAGATCTTGAGGTGTTGAACACTTTAGCTTCCCATCAGAATTTTGATATCTGTCACCATTTTTGAGTTATTTGCAAAAAACTGCAATTTACCCCTATGTTCTATTTTTAGCCATGGCAGCCATGTTTTTTTACAAATCAAAAATCCAAACGACAGTTTAGTAGCACTCATGCCAAGGAACAACTACACTAAGTTTGGTTGCAATTAAACTTATGGTGTAAGAGGAGTTAACGATTTTATTACAATGAATAAAGACTGCAAAAATGGTCAATTTTGACGATCTAAGGGGAATAACTCCTAAAAGGAACGAACCTACAACTTCGATCCTGTTACAAATTTTGTAGATCTTTGTGTGCCTAACAATATGAAATTTAAATTTTTCAAATTTCCTTTATAGTATCCAAGATATTGAGCTTAATAAGTGCAAAATTTGGAAAAAATGCAGAAAAAGGGCAATAACTCCTACATGGGTCGTTGGATCTTCTTCAAAATTTCAGGGCAGGTAGATCTTGAGGTGCTGATCACTTTTCCCCTGCCAGAATTTTGATATCTGTGACCGTTTCTGACTTATTTGCAAAAAACTGCGATTTACCCCTATGTTCTATTTTTAGCCATGACGGCCATGTTTTTATACGAATCAAAAATCCAAACGATAGATTTGTAGCACCCATACCAATTAATAACTGTACTAAGTTTGGTTGCAGTTGGACTTATGGTGTTGGAGGAGTTAACGTTTGAAAAAGTTAACGGACGACGGACGGACGACGGACGCCAAGTGATAGCAATAGCTCACATGACCCTTCGGGTCAGGTGAGCTAAAAAGGAAAACTTTTAAACAAAATGGAAAGTCTGAATATTAGTTTACGAAAATACATGTACTATGTAGTGCAAATATTATACAATTATATACATAAAATCCAGAAATTTCGTTACTTTTTAAAACATCTGTTGTGTATCAGTTTTCTCATTCCAGAGTTTCCGGAGAACAAGTGTTGTCAAGCAAGTATGAATCTTCCCAAAAGTGTAATTCAACTTTTGTTTGTAGTTTATACATATTTCTTACAACCAGCAGTACTTTCGGATGTTTACAATACGCTTCAAGAAATATCTTCAAAGATCGACGACAACAGAAATATTTTACAAGAAATACTTGGAAAGCTAAATGCAGGTAGGTTCGAGATTTTCTATTATGCATTTACTAGGTTTGGAGAATTTTTATGATATTAACTCTAGTAATAGAGAAACGGAGTGCCTTGCCGAAATTTTGGGTTGAAGTCTGGATTACGTGGAATTTAGGTGGTATCAACCCAATATATTTAATACAATATTTCATATTTATTCAGATAATCTTAATATCGACAAAAGGGTATCGAAAATCCAAGAAAACGACACAACAAAAATAGAACAAGACAGCCAAAAAACTTAAGCATTAACAATGTTAAATCCAGCTAAAAACCAGGAGTGACATCATGTACTCCAGAAGGGTACGGATGGCTTGCTCCGTTAACGACAACCGTCACATTTCCAGCGAATAAAAGCCAGTGAACTGTCAAAGTATATACTAGTCAAAAGCTTCTTTTTTCAAGAAATGCTGAAATAAGGTATCATTTGATTAATTAAATTTTACTTGATTTAAACTTATTTGTTTGTTGTGGATTGGGAAATAAGTTATACCAACTTATGCTAATCCGTCTTGACTTGCCGTGTGTACGCGCGGCATTCTTATTCAAAATGGCCAGCATAATATTTGTATTTTGCAGACACTGAACCACAGTCGGTTTTAAAAGTTCGAGTATACATCAGACAAGGAGTCAAAATTGGATATCTAAAAATTCCATTCTATCATTATAAGACGATTGTTGATTCATACGATGTTAAGGGGTACAGAACACCTAAGCGAGTTAACTCTTAAAAAATCAGATGAACGTTTTAATCATATACTATTAGTAAAGAGAAATCAAGCTTCTCAATTATCAACATTGGTGTTTGTCAAACTGCTATATATCCAATGGAATTATTGCCGTAAATTGAGTGGTTTAAATTTATTGAAATTTTAATATATTTGTCAACAGGTCAAAGTAAATATTTCATCAAAATTTTATGAAAATCAAACGAGCCAAATATATTTTTGTCAAAGTTTTGGGTACCCTCTTAAAGACCACAATTTAGTAATCCAGCAAAAATCAAAAGCGCCATTGCTGATGATCACTAACCTACCAACACTGAGGTTGCGCGTTCGTATCCATCTTTTGGCACGGTGCGTCTAATTCCGATCCTCATTGAAAATAATTTCCAGTTTTCCTGCGGTGGACCTGTCCAGCTTACCAATAAAAACTGGCCTCCATGACATGTCCACTTGCATTGAAAATGACGTAAAACCTAAATAAACCAAAGTTTAAACCAATGAGATGTTTTATACGACCTTCCCATTGTCTTCGATACCTGTCTCCCGCGAATCTTTTGACACGCTATCCAATGCTTCACATACATATATATATACTGGTACACCAAACTGACGGATTCGTCAGTACATAGTATAAATATGATGACAGATGGATGTTTTTATTTTTAGCCTCAGAAGAAACGGGTGTCTTGTATTTAAAAAATAAATTACAAGGGAACATCAGGCCAATAACCGGTACAACAAAAAAAATAATAATAAAATTACAGATATGTTATTTACAAAACTTCTATAATACAGGTGATTAAACAGAAGTATTGATGGATGTGGCGTACGGGAAGACTACCAAACAGAGTTCAACATACGAACCTAGTTATCGCTATTCCTCTGAAAAGGCCGTCGATGGACGTAAAGACACGATGTCCATTACACAATTGGAAATGTTTCCGTACTGGGAGGTCGACCTTGGTCAAGTATATGAGATAAAAAAAGTTGAACTCTTCACAAGATCAGACTGCTGTGGTTAGTTTCTGATAGTAAATTTGTTTAAAATATTGAAAAAGGGAAATGGTATATTAGCATCGATAACCAAGAAAATATATTGTGGGACTATTTGGTATGGTTTCGTGTGCAGCTCAACAAATTTTACCCACAATCCATCCTTGCACGAGATAGGAAATAATTAAAATGCAGCTTTGAAAAAAAAAATGTTTGAAAGAAGAATAATGGTATCAATTATGCTCTATGGAGTTATATTTCTAAACTGAATTAATCACTAACAGCGCATTTTCAAAATAAAAAAATCATTTTAGATTGAAAGCCTTTGTGTGTTTGAAATGTACATGTATAGCGGTCATGATTTCAGGTTAATTTGCAAATGAAGAGATGATGTCGGTACTGCAGTACAATGGAACTACGCAGAAACAAAATAATTCTGGAAATAAAATAATACAAAGAAAACTGTTTTAAAAAATTGTTGTTTTTTAAAATCTCCTCCAATCTCGAGTGCGTTTTGTTATTTGGTTGGCAATTATGGATGACCCATTGATACTATATTTTATTTTTTTCGCTTTACATAACCGAGATAAATGTATTTATAAAGGTTACTCGGGACACGTGTATTTGTTTACTTTAAGCACGGGTGGTCAAAATCAAAACATGTTTATGTTTAATTTGATTGGACAAACAGTAAGTTATTACCTGTTTAGGTAATATTAATCATGATAACTTCATGCTAGAATTTAAGCGCTAAATTATAGTATTAGTCTAGAATTGTCATTCGAGGTTCGCCTATCCGACAGTACAGTATCGTTTTCCCCCCCCCCCCCCCCCACCCTTTCAAGACTTCATAGAAAAGTACTTAGTATGTTATGTAGTATATAGTATATATAATATGTATTACTGTAAGATTTTGTTCTTCAACTTATAGAATACTTTTCTATTGTAGATTGTGTTTATATGTGATGGCAGCGGTCGATGACAGCAAATTAGACATTTGTGTTTTTATTTGTAATAAAATAAGCTTTCTGTGCTGTCGGGGCGAGCTGATAACCAAATAACGGTGTTGAGTTTTTCTTTATAAATGATTTTTGTTCGTTTGAAGTATTGAATAAGAACATAATGTTAAATAATAATTTTAAATTTCTTATTTTTTAGAATTAAACTATATTAATTTTGTTAATGAATTTGATAATAAGAGGTTCAGAGCCAAACTTACGTTTGTCACCTCTTGATTACTTACAACGGACATTCCCAAAACGGTACAGCATGTACTTTTTATGCAGGCCGTGATTTTCATCTAAAGACCTCGCGTTTGTTTGAATTCCTACCTTATACTAGTATACATTTCCAGTATGTTGCTTTATTTTAGGTGATCGCTTTAAGAACATAGATGTCAGTATCGGAACAGCTCACAACAAAATGTCACTTTGTAGCCATTTTACGGGACCAAGTATAAATGGGGCTCATATAGTTCTTAAATGTAAAGGAGAACAAAATGGACGTTATGTAAAGATAGAGAAAACAGGAAAAGAAAATTCGTATTTGGAGCTTGCCGAGGTCAAAGTTATTGCACAAGTAGCTTAGCATTAACACCACATGTATTATGACTTTATTCGTGTACAGCTAAAATCTTTCTAACGGATAATAAAATATATTTATCACGCAGTCTTGTAATTCATGAGCTAGCAAGGCCTCACTGTACCTGTAAGATAGTGAACAATAAAAGTGTGTTCCTTTTCTTGAGAAATCGTCAGGTACATGCAGGTATGGATTCTGTGTCGAGTATCAATCTACCAAAATATATAGATGTTGATATGTCCATTTCTTAGACAAGCGTTACAGTTTTGGCTGGTCGTTCATATCTAGAAGAAAATTTAACAGTTTCGACACTTTAATTAAAATTTGTAATTCCCAGGTTAAAGTTAATTCATAGTTTCTAGTCATTGGTACACTTGTATTTTACTTTATATTTTTTTAATTTTTCAATGTTGGAGACTTTTCAATGTTGTACAACAAGAACGAACAACCGGAAAGATGACATAAGTTTTGACTTCATCGCTCCCAAAATTTATGCTTTTGTTTGAATCTGGACCTTTTTGATGTGCCTGGGCCAAATCTACCATGACTGTTGGACAGAAATCTTGCATATACATACATTCTAAGTAACATTCGAAGGAATGAGAGATAAAAGGGGCTTTTTGGGAGGTTATTCCGGTTCAGAATCAAATCATTGAAATACTAGACTGCAAAAAAAGAAAAAGATAATTTTTAGAATTTTTATGCAAAAAGAGACACAGACTTTGGGGTTGGTCCATCATGTTTTGACAGAATGTACTTTGCATTGACAACTTGGGCTATAATTATAATATATAATGGTTTTCAACATTGTAGTCCTTGAGTACAACTGATGAGTCGTAATTGACGAAATATGCACATCTTGAGTATCAAAATTGGTATCACAGATTTGTATTTTTACCACTGAGTCAATGCCAATCCTGGTGGACTTCAAGTCCCCGAGGGCATCCCGAGCTCAGTTACTAGTATTTCGATGTCATTACGAAATTGATACTGCGGATTCATTTATTTTGGTGGATACCAATTTTCGTGGATAGAGAAAAAAGGCATTTCGTGGAATACGTAAATTCGTGGATTGCTTGCTTAGAAAAAATATATAATATGTTGTTGAAATACTGAAATTCGTGGATTGGCACATCAGATATCAAAACGTGCCGATCAAACATTGATATTGTACAGTAAAGTACTGATTTTAAGCGCTTATAAAACAAAAGTCTAACAAACAGATTCTTCAAATTTGAACGGAACAAAGTTTGTCATGAATTTAACAAGATTAACAAAATCCGTTAACGGTAATTATTTACTTGTTAGGTTAATCAGGTGTGAAATATATATTGACAAAATTGCAATCATTTGTCACCAAATACCTCGGGTCATATCAATCCATATTTTTAATCACATTACGATAATTTCAATAATTTCTCCTGTATTATCTTTTTACATGAATCAATCAATCAGTCTCGTTTGGATTTTCTTGAGCAGTTCCTAGATATGTAATTTTTTTTCTATTAGACAAAATGAAGACAAGTTACTTGTAACAATATTTACAGTATAACTAATCTTGAAATGCGAATACCTAACAATCTACAACGAGTTACCGAAGAACATATTAATTCACGAGTGCATGAGTGAATTATTAGTGTTTTTCGGTCACGAGTTGTAGATCTTTGGTATTCGAATTTCGAGATTAGTTATTCTGTTTTTTACATTGAAAGATTTATAAGTTATTCTGTTTATTACATTGAAATCTTCCATGTATTCAGAAATCTTAACGAGAAAATACAAGGGATAATGTTTTTATATGACTACTCGTCGACCATCGTATAGCAACGTTGTTGGTATTGTTACGTCACGTCACTTCAAGAGTGAAATATGAATTTCGATTTCACTGGGTGAATTATCGGATTTGATTTCACTCGGAAATGCCGGTATTTCACCACACTCAGTGTAATAAATTCCTGTACTTCCTGTATTTATTAGGCAATCAAAATCCTTTACAAAATTGTTCTAGTCAAGGTGATAAAAATTGTCCCATGTAAAGTCTATAGCTGTTTGATATTTATATCCAAGGGTATTATTTCTTGTCATTATACATTTTGACCTTTTATTATTTTCTGATATTTCCATAATTTTGCAATTTTCATAACAGACAATAGATAATTGTGTGTAATTTTCATTTTCTCGGATATTTACTTGGTAATGATAGCATTTAATATTTATCAAACGTAGGCATTGTTCCAAAAATTAGGTAATGGCACTTAGATGTAAGCTTTAATTATGTACTTGAGAGATAAAAATGTGCATGAATCAATGGAAATAAGTGTCAGAAGCCTTTAATCCTAAATAAGTTTAATTTTCTACCATTTACATTTTGTAATAGTTATTATTTCCCCTGAGTTTACGCTTTAATATATACAACATAGATCAAGTCGTAATATCCAAGTTCTTTTCTTAATACCAGATTTAGCATTTAAACATATCTTTCGAAGGTTGTAATTTTAGTATGATCATAGAGTTTTGGCATTTAACTCCTATATTAGGAAAAAGCTTTAAATTTACATGTATGATAACATGATAAAAACATACAGAACAACTCCAGTTAGGGAGTATATGTCTTGTGCTTTTACTCATATTTTGGGCACTGATTAGGGGCACAATATATCCGTAACAATTTACTTTAGAAATTTTTTTTCATTAGAATATTACCGTTAATGGTTTCATAATTTATCTTTTTTTGCACAGAACACAAAGTATGTAGTTTTATGTAAATAAATAAAAGGTTGGATGCAGTGTAAATGAGTTTTATACCGTTAAGTGCATGGTATGAATACTCATGAGGGTACCTCATGATCATGTTATATGTTGAAATTGAAATCCATTGTAATTTTTATTTTTATTTTTCAGACTTTTGTTGTTTTATCAAATCCATTTGTAGTTTTAATTATATGTACTGTTAATGATATATAGTTTTCTCCTTACAATTATCGATAGTAAGAACAGAAGTCAAGGGGGATAACTTCAAGTTCATGTGTCTTTCAAGAATGGAATGAAATCATGATAAGATTTTTTTTTAAGTATTCATTTTGCTAATTGCAAAAAAATGTATGGTAAAAATTAATTAGAAAAAAGTAAATCAATTTTAAAACATTTGATTTGGCTTCTCTTGCAATATTTCATCCCAGAAGAAACAATTATTAATAACTTTTTACATTTTGAGAAATATAAAAATTTCAAATGGGTACATATTAGGAAGTTTATAAATAACAAGCGTATTTATCCCCAGTTCAGTTGCTAGTTTTTTGATACTAGCCCGAAATTCACTTAAAATTTACTGTTACAAAACTGTAAAATTTGTGAAAACTCAGGAGTATCTCCATCGTGCAAAGCTCTGTCCTTAGATGATATTGGCATAAGCCCCTTTTGGCCATTTTAGCATTTTTGAATTTGCTCTTCAACCTTTTGGATTGTTAGTTGGTTTTCAACATTTTAGGCCTTGAGCACAACTGATGCGTCTTGTGCATCAAAATTGGCTTCAAAGAATTTTATTTAACTGAAAGTACACTGTCCATTTTAAGCACAGAAATTTTTTATGAAGCAGATAATTGACTTGAAGTAGAAAGTGGAAGATGGAATATTATCATATAAAGTCAAAATAAATAAATGAAATGAAAAAAATAATTTTTAATTGAAAAAAATTATCATCAAAATTAAATTATCAATTTTAGAAATATTCATGTGGTATTTTCAATTTTTTTATGACAAGTTCGTAACATAATTATGAGGAAAACTGAGGATCGGGAACCAGATCAAATGTACAATTAATGGTAGTCGTACGAATGTTTGTGGAACGGAACCCAGTCTATTTGCCTTAGATGTAATAATAATTTATCCATTTTCGTACAATGATCTTCGTTGAATGATATACATGCATTTTATGTATGTCAATATGAAAAACAAAATCTCTGAAAAAAAAACCGTCATGTTAAACATTGTATCCCAATGACAAATAGCACTTACTATCATGGTAATTTTTTGTTAAGGTGCATGTGATTTCCATTTGGAGACCTCTTTCCCTGTTAAATTGCAACTTACGGAATAATATTTTATCTTTTTCAATTATCGTACAAATTGATATAACATATATTTTTCTTTTCGGTCACCCGTTTAATGATATACATGTTACTATCGGACGAGCACAGAACAAAATGACTTGGTGTAACGAGTATGTAGGACCAAATTCACCTGGAGCTCACATTGTTCTTGAATGTAAAGGAGAACAAAAGCGCGTTATGTGCATATAGAGAAAAAAGGATCAACACTTTTGAAGCTTGCTGAGGTCAAAGTTATTGCATTTGTAGGCAAAAAAGTAACTGTACATGAACTAAGATTGCACCAATGCACATTTGATTTCTTCAAAACGGAAAACAAAATAAATGAATTGATCTGAAGTCTTGCAATGATGAGCATTTAAGGCCTTGTTATTTTTAACTATTTCGTAAATGTTACCAGGTGCATGTATCCGTTTTGTTTGATGTATGGATGACATGGGATCCAATCCTAGTCCCACACAAAACGCAACCATAGAAACATCAGTCACGACAGAGAGTAAGGATATTATGACTTGCTACAGACACTGAAATTATGGTATTAATCCACCATATCTTTTTTTATATTCATTATATGGAATTGTGCAAAAATTAATAAAACATATTTAAGTCATATTGCCCAACTTAAGACTCTAGCTATAATTAACTAAACGTCAATTTTCCTTCACGAGTTAAATTGCACTAATAAAATTTTGATGCACAAGAAGTGCACATTTTCTCGATTTAAGACTCATCAGTTGTGCTCAAAGCCTGAAATGTAAAGACAAAACTGTCTAAGGAAAGAGCTATGCACGATGGGGATGTTTTGAATTTTCACAAATTTTATAATTTCAAGTATCAATTTCAGGCTAGTATCGATATACTAGCAACTGAGCCGGCGGTGACTTGCAGTCGACCATCAGCGGGATCGATTCAGTGCTACAAATAAAATAATAAAATTCTTTGATACAAGCTTTAATGCACAAGATGTGCACATTTTTTAACACAATCTTTCAGATTGCCGATAGCCCGACAGACTAGAAAACTAGAGCTTATGAATATGTGAATGGACAATGAATAATGCAAACGTCTATCAGATCCATATTAATATCAAGCCCTCCATTTATGGGAGATTTTCACTAAATTCATTATATAGTTAGTACAATGTGTTATTTGTAAAAGTACGCACTAAATGAGCAATTATTTAAACCATCCACAATTCGGTCATCAATTCAAACACGAATGTTTATGAATGGAAAGGCGATCAGATATAAGCGATAGACTCCAGTGTTAGATTTCCTTCATGTCCACCTTTTATGTTCCAATACGTTAACTGGATATAAGTCAACAGTTGTTCTTCAGCCACTTCGCTGTCAAAACTCACAAGGTCTTAAATGATATCGACTTTCAAGAAGGCGTGGCTCTAAAAAATGGCAAGCTCGGAATTACAAAAGTATAACATTATATAGAAAGCAATTCATTTTTAAAAAGTAGTCATCTATGTATATGCCCATTGTATGCAAAATATGTTTGTTTATCACTGATATAAAGCAAGTAAAGTCAACTGCAGCGTGTAAAGGTTTGAAACCCTATTTCATCTGTGGATGCAATGAAACTGATTCCAAGAATATCAGCCCCATATGAATCATAAAAACTAATAACCTATGTCAATTAACATACCTGTATTTGCATGAATTTAGCATGTAGCCTTTTGTTTTTGTTTTTTGTATGCGATCATCTAAACTTTCCACCACTCGGTAAAATTATCGTTAAAACTATACAAGTATATCAATTTCTATTCAATATACTTTTAACCATACTTTCGATTATCCTGAACAAAAGTATTACAATGTAATAATTTATTATCTTTATAAAAAATTGTCTTATTAAATAAGAGATGTAATATGATTGTCAATGAGACAGCCATTCACCAAAGTCCAAATGGCAAATTTATTCAACGTCTACAATAAATTGTTGTATGTAAAACTAGAAATACTGTGAGCAGAGCTCACTACTTGATACCCCCGCCTTACACAAGATACATGAAAAGAAATGTCAATATTTTGGGTGAGACCCCAAAAATTGGTCAAATCAAAATCTAAAATAGGAGGTGCACTATGGCATCATGTGATAAAGATTCTCTGAAAGTCTCATGGAATTCCCTTTAGTGGTTTAGGAGGAGTTGCGGATGGCATACTGGTACCCCCTATCACAAGGAATGGCAAGGTCCATATTTTGGTATGGAAAACCCCAAATGTTGGTCAGATCAAAATCTAAAACATGAGGTGCACTATAGCATCTTGTAAAAAAGATTCTCTTAAAAGTTTCATCAAATTCCATTCAGTGGTTTAGGAGGAGTTGCGGATGGCATACTGGAACCCCCTATCACAACGAATGGCAAAGTCCATGTGTTGGTATGGGAAACCCCAGATGTTGGTCAGATCAAAATTTAAAATAGGAGGTGCACTACAGCATCATGTAATAAAGATCCTCTGAAAGTGTCATCAAATTCCATACAGTGGTTTAGGAGGAGTTGCATATGGCATCATGGTACCCCCTATTACATTGAAAGTCAAAGTCCATGTTTTTTCTATGGGAAACCCGAAAAATTGGTCCGATCAAATTCTAAAATAGGAGGTGCACAATGCCATTATGGGATGAAGATTCTCTGAAAGTTTCATCAAATTCCATTCAGTAGTTTAGGAGGAGTTGCGGATACAATGGTCGGACGAACGGACGAACGGACGGACAAAACGAATACTATATACCCCGCTTTTTTCAAATTTCCTGAGTAGATAATGCATAGTCTTGATCAAGCACGTTTTATTTTTTTTTTTTTGTAAGCGTATTGCAAGTAAAAGGTACAAGTTAATTGTAATTATGATACGTACAAAATCATATTGATTTATGTGTATCAGTGTATGTATTATACATTTGTGGTGTCTTAAGATGTTTAGCCCTTTACCGGAGACTAAATTTAATTGTTCTTGAGAGAGATTTAATTTCATAACGATATCCCGTATGATTACTGTAAGTCGGTTCCATACGCATTCTACCTATACAAGTATATACTTTTCATTAATTGTTGTGTATTTGACTCTTAAGTATGCTGCAAAAGTCTATATTAACGAGACTGGTAAATGGCAAAAGTCCTGCATTCACTTTCGACGCTTCACAAAACTGTACCAACGAGATAAGATTCAAATAGTGAAAAAAATAGTAATGGAAAGTCCAGTTAAGTAAATATATGATTTTTATGTCTGAACTTTAGCCTGTGGTCATATCCACCAAACTGCTAAGTCCTACGATTGATGCTTACATACATAATTTGAGCAAATGGAAAAAGTCTGGGCTGTAGGCAAATTCACCTCGTGGAAATGTCCACTGATCTACAGAGGCCTACATCTGAGGCTTGTACTTAACTATATGGTCACCAAATGGACCGCCGATTCAATAAAAACTGAATCTCACCAAGTGCAAAAAGTCTGCGCTGTACGCAAATTCATCTCGTGGAGATATCTACTGATCTACAAAGGCCTACATCTGAGGCATGTACTAACTACATAGTCGGTTAGACAAACATATACGATTTTAAAAAAAGACAATCAGATCAGGTGATAAAAGCCTGTACATAATTGAAACAAATACTTCTGATGGAAGTATATGATTTTTTTTTTTTGCTTGATAAATCACTCATCAAATCTAAATTATGGAATAATAAAAATAAAGTTAAACAAATGTATCTCAACCGTGATATGGTAAAACTTAAATTGGAAATATCCACTCAAATGGAATTTTAGTGTTGCATCGGAAATTTACAAAGTGATTTCCATCATAAAATTACTTTATTATTAAATTGTCATACAAAATATTAACAAACCACCAGTCCGACTGTTGAATTTCAACTTTTATATTAACATTTTGTAGAACACGCTGTTAGTAGTATGTATGCGGTTTTCAGTTAGCATTTGAAATGGTGCTGAGGTAGTGCTACCGGAAGTGACGTCAACCGGAAATGACGTCACCGGTAGTGACGTGACCGGAACCTGAAGTCACGTGACCGGAACCGGAAGTGATTTTTGCGCGCATGCGCAACCGGAAGTGGGTAGTTTTCCCGCCCTTTGTTGACGGAAGTGACGCAAGTCACGTGGTAGGACCCGGATGTGTGTTCTGCGCATGCGTAGGCGGAACCGGAAGTACCCGGAAGTGGTTTGCGCGCATGCGCAACCGGAAGTAGGGTGTTTTTTCCGCCATTTGTTGACGGAAGTGACGTAAGTCACGTGCTAGGACCCGGATGTGTGGTCTGCGCATGTTCAGGAACCGGAAGTGGTTTTTGCGCGCATGCGCAACCGGAAGTAGGGAATTTTCGCGCCATTTCTTTACGGAAGTGACGTAAGTCACGTGCCAGGACCCGGATGTGTCGTCTGCGCATGTCTAGGAACCGGAAGTGGTTTTTGCGCGCATACGCAACCGGAAGTAATGGATTTTGGCGCCATTTTCTCATATTTTGTTTACGGAAGTGACGCCAGTCACGGACCCGGAAGTGCCATGCTTGACCAGATTGAATTATCTCCCTTTTCCCGCATTTCTTGGTCGTCTCTGGATCTTTCATCGGTCTGATTCCCTCACTGATATGTCGAAGTCCGAGAGTATACGTTTGGATTATCTCCCTTTTCCCGCCTTTCTAGGTCGTCTCTGGATCTTTCATCGGTCTGATACCCTCACTGTTATGTCGAAGTCCGAGAGTATACGAAGTACACTATTGGATTATCTCCCCTTATCCCGCTCTTCTCGGTCGTCTCTGGATCTTTGATTGAATTATCTCCCCTTATCCCGCTCTTTTTATCTGTGAGTGATGTTTTCTGTGAGGACTAGGATTGGATTATGTCCCCTTACCTCAAGTTGATGCTTGTCACCGCTCAATGGAGGGGTGTCCTTAGCAACGGCGGTCTATTTCATTGCTCTATGCTTCGCTTCTCTTCGCTTGCTCTTCGCTGCTCCATGCTGCTCATCGCTAATAATGACTATATTCACCTGCTGATTTAAGTTTCTTGGGGTTACTTGTCGGTGTTTTCGCTGCTGCTTCCGCTCCTGCTGCTTGTTGGTGTTCGTCATTGCTGCTCTTATCTTGTTCATCGCTGTTTTTCTCGTGCTCTTTACTGCTCATCGCTGTTTTTCTCTTGTCCTTTGTTGCTCATCACTGTTTTTCTCTTGCTCTTTACTGCTCATCACTGTTTTTCTCTTGTTCTTTACGGCTCATCACTGTTTTTCTCTTGCTCGTTACTACTTATCGCTGTTTTTCTCTTGGTTTTTGTAGCTCGTCGCTGTTTTTCTCGTGCTCTTTGCTGCTCGTCGCTGTTTTTCTCTTGTTCTTTGTTGCTCATCACTGTTTTTCTCTTGCTCTTTACTGCTCATCACTGTTTTTCTCTTGTTCTTTACTGGTCGTCACTGTTTTTCTCGTGCTGTTTACTGCTCATCGCTGGTTTTTCTCTCGCTCTTTGTTGATCATTACTGTTTTTCTCGTACTCTTTGCTGCTCATCGCTGTTTTTCTCTTGCTCTTTACTGCTCATCACTATTTTTCTCTTGTTCTTTACTGGTCGTCACTGTTTTTCTCGTGCTGTTTACTGCTCATCGCTGGTTTTTCTCTCGCTCTTTGTTGATCATCACTGTTTTTCTCGTACTCTTTGCTGCACATCACTGTTTTTCTCGTACTCTTTGCTGCTCATCGCTGTTTTCCTCTTGTTCTTTACTGCTTATCGCTGTTTTTCCCTTGGTTTTTGTAGCTCGTCGCTGTTTTTCTCTTGTTCTTTACTGCTCATCACTGTTTTTCTCTTGTTCTTTACTGCTCATCACTGTTTTTCTCTCGTTCTTTACTGCTCATCGCTGTTTTTCTCTTGCTCTTTACTACTTATGGCTGTTTTTCTCTCGCTCTTTGTTGATCATCACTGTTTTTCTCGTACTCTTTGCTGCTCATCGCTGTTTTCCTCTTGCTCGTTACTGCTTATCGCTGTTTTTCCCTTGGTTTTTGTAGCTCGTCGCTGTTTTTCTCGTGCTCTTTGCTGCTCGTCGCTGTTTTTCTCTTGTTCTTTGCCGCTCGTCGCTGTTTTTCTCTTGTTCTTTGCTGCTCATCGCTGTTTTTCTCTTGTTCTTTGTTGCTCACCACTGTTTTTCTCTTGTTCTTTACTGCTCGTCGCTGCTTTTCTCTTGCTCTTTACTGCTCATCGCTGTTTTTCTCTTGCTCTTTACTGCTTATGGCTGTTTTTCTCTCGCTCTTTGTTGATCATCACTGTTTTTCTCGTACTCTTTGCTGCTCATCGCTGTTTTTCTCTTGTTCTTTGCTGCTCATCGCTGTTTTTCTCTTGTTCTTTACTGCTCATCACTGTTTTTCTCTTGTTCTTTACTGCTCGTCGCTGTTTTTCTCTCGTTCTTTACTGCTCATCGCTGTTTTTCTCTTGCTCTTTACTGCTTATGGCTGTTTTTCTCTCGCTCTTTGTTGATCATCACTGTTTTTCTCGTACTCTTTGTTGCTCATCAGTGTTTTTCTCTTGCTCTTTACTGCTCATCAATGTTTTTCTCTTGTTCTTTACTGGTCATCACTGTTTTTCTCTTGTTCTTTACGTCTCATCGCTGTTTTTCTCGTGCTCTTTGCTGCTCGTCGCTGTTTTTCTCTTGTTCTTTGTTGCTCATCGCTGTTTTTCCCTTGGTTTTTGTAGCTCGTCGCTGTTTTTTCTCTTGTTCTTTGTTGCTCGTCACTGTTTTTCTCTTGCTCTTTACTGCTCATCGCTGTTTTTCCCTTGGTTTTTGTAGCTCATCGCTGTTTTCCACGTGCTCTTTGCTGCTAATCGCTGTTTTTCTCGTGCTCTTTACTGCTCATCGCTGTTTTTCTCTTGGTTTTTGTAGCTCGTCGCTATTTTTCTCGTGCTGTTTACTGCTCGTCGCTGTGTTTCTCTTGGTTTTTGTAGCTCGTCGCTATTTTTCTCGTGCTGTTTACTGCTCATCACTGTTTTTTCTCTTGTTCTTTGTTGCTCATCACTGTTTTTCTCTTGGTTTTTGTAGCTCATCGCTGTTTGTCTCTTGCTCTTTACTGCTTATCGCTGTTTTTCTCTCGCTCTTTTTTGCTAATCGCTGTTTTTCTCTTGGTATTTGTTGCTCGTCACTGTTTTTCTCGTGCTGTTTACTGCTCGTCGCTGTTTTTTCTCTTGTTCTTTGTTGCTCATCACTGTTTTTCTCTTGCTCTTTACTGCTCATCACTGTTTTTCTCTTGTTCTTTACTGCTTATCGCTGTTTTTCTCTTGGTTTTTGTAGCTCATCACTGTTTGTCTCTTGTTCTTTACTGCTTATCGCTGTTTTTCTCTTGGCTTTTGTAGCTCATCGCTGTTTGTCTCTTGCTCTTTACTGCTCATCGCTGTTTTTCTCTTGATCTTTACTGCTCATCGCTGTTTTTCTCTTGCTCTATGCTTCTCATCGCTGTTTTTCTCTTGTTCTTTGTTGCTCATCAGTGTTTTTCTCTTGCTCTTTACTGCTCATCAATGTTTTTCTCTTGTTCTTTACTGGTCATCGCTGTTTTTCTCTTGTTCTTTACTGCTCATCGCTGTTTTTCTCTTGCTCTTTACTGCTTATGGCTGTTTTTCTCTCGCTCTTTGTTGCTCATCACTGTTTTTCTCTTGTCCTTTGTTGTTCATCGCTACTCCTTACCTTACTCGCGTGCTTATTTCGTTTTTTGGGGCTATTTGTCTCTGTTTTCGCTGCCACTACTGCTTCTGCTGCTTTTTGCTGTTCGTTATCGCTGCTCTTCTCTTGCTCATCGCTGTTTTTTCTCTTGCTCATCGCTGATCCTTTCTTGTTCTTTGCTGCTCATCCCTACTCAGGGCCTTACTCGCGTGCTCATTTCGCTCCTGCTGCTTGTTGCTGTTCGTCATCGCTGTTCGCCATCGCTGCTCTTCTCTTGCTCATCACTGCTCTTCTCTTGCTCATCGCTGCTCTTCTCTTGCTCTTTGCTGTTCATCGCTACTCATGATCTTACTCGCGTGCTCATTTCAGTTTTTGGTGCTATTTGTCACTTTTAATCGCTGCTGTTGCTACTGCTGAAGGAATGTAGTTTACTGCTGATGATCGGAAGGCCACTCGGTACTCATGTTGTCGGTTTGATTGGTAGATCAAGACTGATCGATGTGATTGTATACTGGGATATTTATCGACGACAAACACAAATGAAACAGTTTCATATTTTATTTTACAAAATCTACATCAGTCAATGTTTTAAGTTCTGGTTCTTTCTCTTCAAACAAAGGTATGATCTTCTTCAGTTCTTTCCATTCGAAGGTGTCCAAGCCGATTCCTCTCTTTGTTGGACGATAGGTCCAGTCTCCCCGGGGTATAAAGTGCTTTCTTATCCAAATAGTGGGGTATGGGGATTTGACGGTGACGAATACATTGTCCCCAATGTGATATCTCCAGTCGACTAGTTCTTTATCCTGTACTCTACCGATCAAATCATCCAGAACATCAGTAGTCTCGCATAAAGCTTTCCATTGTATCAAAGATAAGCTCACTCCGGTCTTGGTGGGCACCGTTTCACTTTCCCAAAATCTGAGATCTACTCTTTTACTGCCATTCCATTCTGTCAGCGCTGCATACGTTCCTCCACCAAGTAGTATTTTCAAAGGAATATCGGAAGCTGTCATGGCGTCTTGGACGATATCGCTCTCGGTCTGGTCTTTGGTTTTCTTTTCTTTATGAGACATGTCGGCTGACTGATTCTTCTTCTTGGTGGTCTATTTATATATATATTTGTAAAGATGGACTGGATTGGTTCTTATATTATGAAACTTGAAACATGATTGGCTATCTTTCCGACATCGTGATTGGTTAAATTCCCCCGTTCCGATTGGTCGAAAATCTGGTATTTTCATTGGTCAATTCCAACCGTTTCGATAGATCAACACGATGATACATTGTCCAAATATGCGGCGCCCAATCCGGAAACTGTTCACAATAGGTACGAGTAAACAGCGACAATACGACCAGTCTTCCTTGGTTCACCACACCGTCTTCGAACATGGCAGAAACGATTCTCTCGTATACTCGTAGGGGGTATATCGTACGAATGACTTCTCTGACTATCTTCACTTCCTTTTATACATTTATGACATGAGACTACTCTGCATTGACAAACTTGTAACTGTATACATATATACATGTATATATAGTGTTTCCAGAAGATCCCGATACCGGGGTTTTGTATCTGAGGCACTGGCAGTCCACCCGGACAGAGGAAAATACCGACAATCGTGTTCAGGATGAACGAGATTACATCCGCCACCTTTCCTGATATGGTTCGCCACACATTCAACCTACAAAATACGACCTTCAAGATCAAAGTGTCGTTTGGATTTATACTGAGAAACGCAGAGACCGGAGAACTAAGATACTTCCATTCCAGGACGGGACGAATGTTCTCTGTCTCGATGATGTTAGATGGACATCAAAGATGGCTGCACCCATTCTCTTGCTTTTTGCTGCTCATCGCTGTTTTTCTCTTGCTCTGCTAATGATGACCTTACCTCATTTCAGTTTTGGGGCAACTTGTCGCTGTTTTCGCCGCTGTTGCTAGTGGTGGTCGATTGTCGTTAGTCAAAGATTGGATCTGTGCGAGAGCACCCTTAGATCCGGGTTATTTAAAAGTCCACTCTGCATTTATCCAGGCTTGTGACTGGCTATCATAAGATAGGCTGCATTAATCCTGCTCAATTTTTTAAGGGCACTCTGCATTTGTCCAGGCTTGTGACTGGCTATATATATGTATAAACATATATAGGCTGCATTACCCTCCTTCCCTTTTTTTGTTATATTTTTTTCTGTTTTTCTTTGTAATATGTTCCAATTCCTCCGTCACATAGAGTCATTGCTGTCTTCAGCTGGAGGTGGGTCGTAGTCGTTCAATACACGGTTAAGCAGATATTTTCGTTTTCCTACGGCCTAATCCCATGATTCTTTTGATTCGTAGTCTTCCTATTCTCTCCAGCGTTTAGCCGTTTTTCTTGATCTCTCTATGTACGGGGTCTTTATTTATGTCTTGATACCAGGACACCAGTCCGAGGTAATGCTTTCGTATTTCGTCTCTGTATGAGTCAAACATGTCTCTATATGCTGCCAAGCGTGCCTTGTCTTCTTCCATTCCGGCTTCCACTACTTCGTTTACTGTCTGTGAGTATTCCGATTGATGTACTTGAAATGTTATGTTCAAAACGACTTCCCATAGGGACTGTTCGCAAAGCTCTTCGGAGTCTTCGTTGGATCCATGGTCACTACTTTGTTCCGATTCATCGTTATCGGCTTCTGTGGTGGTGTCTGAAGCTGAATCACTATAGTCTGTTGAATCCTCTTCAATACCATGTGCATTCTTTTTGTGTCGCACTAGGTTAAAGTTTTGCTTGGATTGGTATCCACAGGTATACATTTAAGACGTCTTTATTTCCTGGTAGTCGATAGCAGAATGAGTTCCGGTCGTCCTGCAAGTGCTTATATTAGATACAGGTTCCTCGGCGGCTTGTTGATTCATACACAAGCGTTTGGCAAAGTATTCGTTTCGACATTGTTGCAGTTCAGATTTCACTTTTCTGATGAGGTCTCTTTTAAGTCTTTTCCACTCGTTGTCAATCCTTCTACATCCCTTGCAGATATTCATGTTTTTGTAGAAGTCCGCAAAGCTCTTGTTCGTTTGACACTTTTTACATTTCTTGTTTGGATCCACTTTGTTGGGTCCTCCACTTGTGTTATCCAGCCGTTTGGTTCTCTTCACTTTGGTTAGAAGTAATTTCCTTTTCCTTTGTGGTTTTGCTTTGGTGTTAGAAAGATCCACGGGTATTAAATATCTAGCAGGAACCACTAAATCAACGAGAGGCGTTTTCGATGCCATTGATACGTGTGTGTTGTTTGACGGTCTTCAAACAACTGACGAAATTAAACAAAACCTCTGATTATATATTCTAACCAAAGTGAAGAGAACCAAACGGCTGGATAACACAAGTGGAGGACCCAACAAAGTGGATCCAAACAAGAAATGTAAAAAGTGTCAAACGAACAAGAGCTTTGCGGACTTCTACAAAAACATGAATATCTGCAAGGGATGTAGAAGGATTGACAACGAGTGGAAAAGACTTAAAAGAGACCTCATCAGAAAAGTGAAATCTGAACTGCAACAATGTCGAAACGAATACTTTGCCAAACGCTTGTGTATGAATCAACAAGCCGCCGAGGAACCTGTATCTAATATAAGCACTTGCAGGACGACCGGAACTCATTCTGCTATCGACTACCAGGAAATAAAGACGTCTTAAATGTATACCTGTGGATACCAATCCAAGCAAAACTTTAACCTAGTGCGACACAAAAAGAATGCACATGGTATTGAAGAGGATTCAACAGACTATAGTGATTCAGCTTCAGACACCACCACAGAAGCCGATAACGATGAATCGGAACAAAGTAGTGACCATGGATCCAACGAAGACTCCGAAGAGCTTTGCGAACAGTCCCTATGGGAAGTCGTTTTGAACATAACATTTCAAGTACATCAATCGGAATACTCACAGACAGTAAACGAAGTAGTGGAAGCCGGAATGGAAGAAGACAAGGCACGCTTGGCAGCATATAGAGACATGTTTGACTCATACAGAGACGAAATACGAAAGCATTACCTCGGACTGGTGTCCTGGTATCAAGACATAAATAAAGACCCCGTACATAGAGAGATCAAGAAAAACGGCTAAACGCTGGAGAGAATAGGAAGACTACGAATCAAAAGAATCATGGGATTAGGCCGTAGAAAAACGAAAATATCTGCTTAACCGTGTATTGAACGACTACGACCCACCTCCAGCTGAAGACAGCAATGACTCTATGTGACGGAGGAATTGGAACATATTACAAAGAAAAACAGAAAAAAATATAACAAAAAAAGGGAAGGAGGGTAATGCAGCCTATATATGTTTATACATATATATAGCCAGTCACAAGCCTGGACAAATGCAGAGTGCCCTTAAAAAATTGAGCAGGATTAATGCAGCCTATCTTATGATAGCCAGTCACAAGCCTGGATAAATGCAGAGTGGACTTTTAAATAACCCGGATCTAAGGGTGCTCTCGCACAGATCCAATCTTTGACTAACGACAATCGACCACCACTAGCAACAGCGGCGAAAACAGCGACAAGTTGCCCCAAAACTGAAATGAGGTAAGGTCATCATTAGCAGAGCAAGAGAAAAACAGCGATGAGCAGCAAAAAGCAAGAGAATGGGTGCAGCCATCTTTGATGTCCATCTAACATCATCGAGACAGAGAACATTCGTCCCCGTCCTGGAATGGAAGTATCTTAGTTCTCCGGTCTCTGCGTTTCTCAGTATAAATCCAAACGACACTTTGATCTTGAAGGTCGTATTTTGTAGGTTGAATGTGTGGCGAACCATATCAGGAAAGGTGGCGGATGTAATCTCGTTCATCCTGAACACGATTGTCGGTATTTTCCTCTGTCCGGGTGGACTGCCAGTGCCTCAGATACAAAACCCCGGTATCGGGATCTTCTGGAAACACTATATATACATGTATATATGTATACAGTTACAAGTTTGTCAATGCAGAGTAGTCTCATGTCATAAATGTATAAAAGGAAGTGAAGATAGTCAGAGAAGTCATTCGTACGATATACCCCCTACGAGTATACGAGAGAATCGTTTCTGCCATGTTCGAAGACGGTGTGGTGAACCAAGGAAGACTGGTCGTATTGTCGGTGTTTACTCGTACCTATTGTGAACAGTTTCCGGATTGGGCGCCGCATATTTGGACAATGTATCATCGTGTTGATCTATCGAAACGGTTGGAATTGACCAATGAAAATACCAGATTTTCGACCAATCGGAACGGGGGAATTTAACCAATCACGATGTCGGAAAGATAGCCAATCATGTTTCAAGTTTCATAATATAAGAACCAATCCAGTCCATCTTTACAAATATATATATAAATAGACCACCAAGAAGAAGAATCAGTCAGCCGACATGTCTCATAAAGAAAAGAAAACCAAAGACCAGACCGAGAGCGATATCGTCCAAGACGCCATGACAGCTTCCGATATTCCTTTGAAAATACTACTTGGTGGAGGAACGTATGCAGCGCTGACAGAATGGAATGGCAGTAAAAGAGTAGATCTCAGATTTTGGGAAAGTGAAACGGTGCCCACCAAGACCGGAGTGAGCTTATCTTTGATACAATGGAAAGCTTTATGCGAGACTACTGATGTTCTGGATGATTTGATCGGTAGAGTACAGGATAAAGAACTAGTCGACTGGAGATATCACATTGGGGACAATGTATTCGTCACCGTCAAATCCCCATACCCCACTATTTGGATAAGAAAGCACTTTATACCCCGGGGAGACTGGACCTATCGTCCAACAAAGAGAGGAATCGGCTTGGACACCTTCGAATGGAAAGAACTGAAGAAGATCATACCTTTGTTTGAAGAGAAAGAACCAGAACTTAAAACATTGACTGATGTAGATTTTGTAAAATAAAATATGAAACTGTTTCATTTGTGTTTGTCGTCGATAAATATCCCAGTATACAATCACATCGATCAGTCTTGATCTACCAATCAAACCGACAACATGAGTACCGAGTGGCCTTCCGATCATCAGCAGTAAACTACATTCCTTCAGCAGTAGCAACAGCAGCGATTAAAAGTGACAAATAGCACCAAAAACTGAAATGAGCACGCGAGTAAGATCATGAGTAGCGATGAACAGCAAAGAGCAAGAGAAGAGCAGCGATGAGCAAGAGAAGAGCAGTGATGAGCAAGAGAAGAGCAGCGATGACGAACAGCGATGACGAACAGCAACAAGCAGCAGGAGCGAAATGAGCACGCGAGTAAGGCCCTGAGTAGGGATGAGCAGCAAAGAACAAGAAAGGATCAGCGATGAGCAAGAGAAAAAACAGCGATGAGCAAGAGAAGAGCAGCGATAACGAACAGCAAAAAGCAGCAGAAGCAGTAGTGGCAGCGAAAACAGAGACAAGTAGCCCCAAAAAACGAAATAAGCACGCGAGTAAGGTAAGGAGTAGCGATGAACAACAAAGGACAAGAGAAAAACAGTCATGAGCAACAAAGAGCGAGAGAAAAACAGCCATAAGCAGTAAAGAGCAAGAGAAAAACAGCGATGAGCAGTAAAGAACAAGAGAAAAACAGCGATGACCAGTAAAGAACAAGAGAAAAACATTGATGAGCAGTAAAGAGCAAGAGAAAAACACTGATGAGCAACAAAGAACAAGAGAAAAACAGCGATGAGAAGCATAGAGCAAGAGAAAAACAGCGATGAGCAGTAAAGAGCAAGAGAAAAACAGTGATGAGCAGTAAAGATCAAGAGAAAAACAGCGATGAGCAGTAAAGAGCAAGAGACAAACAGCGATGAGCTACAAAAACCAAGAGAAAAACAGCGATAAGCAGTAAAGAACAAGAGACAAACAGTGATGAGCTACAAAAACCAAGAGAAAAACAGCGATAAGCAGTAAAGAACAAGAGAAAAACAGTGATGAGCAGTAAAGAGCAAGAGAAAAACAGCTACAAAAACCAAGAGAAAAACAGCGACGAGCAGTAAACAGCACGAGAAAAATAGCGACGAGCTACAAAAACCAAGAGAAAAACAGCGATGAGCAGCAAAGAGCACGAGAAAAACAGCGATGAGCAGCAAAGAGCACGTGGAAAACAGCGATGAGCTACAAAAACCAAGGGAAAAACAGCGATGAGCAGTAAAGAGCAAGAGAAAAACAGTGACGAGCAACAAAGAACAAGAGAAAAAACAGCGACGAGCTACAAAAACCAAGGGAAAAACAGCGATGAGCAACAAAGAACAAGAGAAAAACAGCGACGAGCAGCAAAGAGCACGAGAAAAACAGCGATGAGACGTAAAGAACAAGAGAAAAACAGTGATGACCAGTAAAGAACAAGAGAAAAACATTGATGAGCAGTAAAGAGCAAGAGAAAAACACTGATGAGCAACAAAGAGTACGAGAAAAACAGTGATGATCAACAAAGAGCGAGAGAAAAACAGCCATAAGCAGTAAAGAGCAAGAGAAAAACAGCGATGAGCAGTAAAGAACGAGAGAAAAACAGCGACGAGCAGTAAAGAACAAGAGAAAAACAGTGATGAGCAGTAAAGAACAAGAGAAAAACAGCGATGAGCAGCACAGAACAAGAGAAAAACAGCGATGAGCAGCAAAGAGTACGAGAAAAACAGTGATGATCAACAAAGAGCGAGAGAAAAACAGCCATAAGCAGTAAAGAGCAAGAGAAAAACAGCGATGAGCAGTAAAGAGCAAGAGAAAAACAGCGACGAGCAGTAAAGAACAAGAGAAAAACAGTGATGAGCAACAAAGAACAAGAGAAAAACAGCGATGAGCAGCAAAGAACAAGAGAAAAACAGCGACGAGCGGCAAAGAACAAGAGAAAAACAGCGACGAGCAGCAAAGAGCACGAGAAAAACAGCGACGAGCTACAAAAACCAAGGGAAAAACAGCGATAAGCAGTAACGAGCAAGAGGAAAACAGCGATGAGCAGCAAAGAGTACGAGAAAAACAGTGATGATCAACAAAGAGCGAGAGAAAAACAGCCATAAGTAGTAAAGAGCAAGAGAAAAACAGCGATGAGCAGTAAAGAACGAGAGAAAAACAGTGATGAGCAGTAAAGAACAAGAGAAAAACAGTGATGAGCAGTAAAGAACAAGAGAAAAACAGCGACGAGCTACAAAAACCAAGGGAAAAACAGCGATAAGCAGTAAAGAACAAGAGGAAAACAGCGATGAGCAGCAAAGAGTACGAGAAAAACAGTGATGTGCAGCAAAGAGTACGAGAAAAACAGTGATGATCAACAAAGAGCGAGGGAAAAACCAGCGATGAGCAGTAAACAGCACGAGAAAAACAGTGACGACCAGTAAAGAACAAGAGAAAAACAGTGATGAGCAGTAAAGAGCAAGAGAAAAACAGCGATGAGCAGCAAAGAGTACGAGAAAAACAGTGATGATCAACAAAGAGCGAGAGAAAAACCAGCGATGAGCAGTAAACAGCACGAGAAAAACAGTGACGACCAGTAAAGAACAAGAGAAAAACAGTGATTAGCAGTAAAGAGCAAGAGAAAAACAGTGATGAGCAACAAAGAACAAGAGAAAAACAGCGACGAGCAGCAAAGAGCACGAGAAAAACAGCGACGAGCTACAAAAACCAAGAGAAAAACAGCGACGAGCTACAAAAACCAAGAGAAAAACAGCGATAAGTAGTAACGAGCAAGAGAAAAACAGTGATGAGCCGTAAAGAACAAGAGAAAAACAGTGATGAGCAGTAAAGAGCAAGAGAAAAACAGTGATGAGCAACAAAGGACAAGAGAAAAACAGCGATGAGCAGTAAAGAGCACGAGAAAAACAGCGATGAACAAGATAAGAGCAGCAATGACGAACACCAACAAGCAGCAGGAGCGGAAGCAGCAGCGAAAACACCGACAAGTAACCCCAAGAATCTTAAATCAGCAGGTGAATATAGTCATTATTAGCGATGAGCAGCATGGAGCAGCGAAGAGCAAGCGAAGAGAAGCGAAGCATAGAGCAATGAAATAGACCGCCGTTGCTAAGGACACCCCTCCATTGAGCGGTGACAAGCATCAACTTGAGGTAAGGGGACATAATCCAATCCTAGTCCTCACAGAAAACATCACTCACAGATGAAAAGAGCGGGATAAGGGGAGATAATTCAATCAAAGATCCAGAGACGACCGAGAAGAGCGGGATAAGGGGAGATAATCCAATAGTGTACTTCGTATACTCTCGGACTTCGACATAACAGTGAGGGTATCAGACCGATGAAAGATCCAGAGACGACCTAGAAAGGCGGGAAAAGGGAGATAATCCAAACGTATACTCTCGGACTTCGACATATCAGTGAGGGTATCAGACCGATGAAAGATCCAGAGACGACCGAGAAATGCGGGAAAAGGGAGATAATTCAATCTTGTCAAGCATGGCACTTCCGGGTCCGTGACTGGCGTCACTTCCGTAAACAAAATATGAGAAAATGGCGCCAAAATCCATTACTTCCGGTTGCGCATGCGCGCAAAAACCACTTCCGGTTCCTAGACATGCGCAGACGACACATCCGGGTCCTGGCACGTGACTTACGTCACTTCCGTAAAGAAATGGCGCGAAAAAACACCCTACTTCCGGTTGCGCATGCGCGCAAACCACATCCGGGTACTTCCGGTTCCGCCTACGCATGCGCAGAACACACATCCGGGTCCTACCACGTGACTTGCGTCACTTCCGGCAACAAAGGGCGGGAAAACTACCACTTCCGGTTGCGCATGCGCGCAAAAATCACTTCCGGTTCCGGTCACGTCACTTCCGGTGACGTCATTTCCGGTTGACGTCACTTCCGGTAGCACCACCTCAAATGCTAACTGAAAACCGCATACATACTACTGCTGTTCTTTAAAATAATAATGCTCAACTATGTTAAAAATTTAAACAAATTAACTGTGGCCAGTTTCTAGAATAATTCTTTATATAGTCCCTAATACTGGTCACACTTGCATGTTTTAACTACCAAATACAAAATTGAACAGCCATCGTTAAGACCGTTAATTCTTATGGTCTCTAAAAATTATAAAGTGGCATAATCACCTTATGAATCGGTTTCAAAATCTAAATAACGCATGTATCTCAGGTAAACTGTAACCGTGTTTTTTTTTAAATGAAAATGTTAATGTCTGGTTTATTCAAGAAAGGTAATTCATGTTAGTTAAATAAACTCAAATATAATTAATACATTTTTTTAAGAATAAAATAATGGTGTCTATAAAAAATATTTTCATACGAAAAATATTTTCATAAACGTAGCAATTTTAGTTAAAGCCAGGTGCAGCACTGGGCGGAAACAGCGATTGTAAACATTAGATCTGGTACCCAAATCATCTATACATAGGTCATGAATATTTTTAACCCAGTTTTTAAATAACTGCCCGAAAAACAGCTCGGCCTGGCGTTAGGTGGAATGGATAATAAACGAATAAAATCATATATATATGTTTAAAATATAAATATTTTCTTGTATCTTTCTAGTTTATATAACCATGAAAATGATAAATCTGAATTATTTTATATAATAATAATAATAATAATAATAATTTAATTATCAATAGCTAATCCTGCTACTATATATATGTTTATAATACAATTTGCCCCGGTCTTAAAAATGTTAAACTAACAAGAAGACCAAGCTTTTGATCAATAGTGTGTGATACACCGTACTGAATATGGGTAAGGTGCGTTCGACATGTGAATCTTTTCACGAACAATAAATCATTCATGTGTGACCTGTTAGTTTGTTAACTCTTGTTACACTACATGTAAATGAAGTGATTTGAAAACTTATACTAAATATAGCAAATAGATCATAAAAAAGTACTTATCTTTTCTACACTGTGACTGAACAGTAGTCTAAATTCTACCAATATTCTAGCATCACAGTGTGAGCGTCATCTCGATCTTTTCTGTAGAAAAAAATGTTTTGTCTGGAATCTGGATACTTGTTGATTTCTTTTTCACCTGATGAGAAGATTCAAGATATGTTTCATGCTTCATGTTCGGCTGTTTGGATAAAATGTCTTCGTAATGGACGAGTCTGTAGGCATTCTTCAGAAAAATTGTAGTGCCGTTATGGAGATTCAACTGTCTATTTGTACATGACTAATGCAATCCGGTGTCCAAGAACTTGTGTATCAAGTTAACTAGTGTGAAGTCGGCTAGAAAATAGAAAAATATCATCACGTGTCAACCCATTTACTATACCCGTAACGTCAGTACAATAATTTTCCTCTATTCTTTGAACCGCGGAAAATTATAATTACCAACAAGGTGAACGCTTGATATAACTGTACAATTAGACTAGACGGTAAATAATTTGAATAGCAGGGTCATAATGTGCTCGTTTTAACAGTAAAAGTAGCTAAAGCTCTCATACAAGTAGATCATAGTGCAGGTCGGACACTGTCGCTCTACTAAATGAAAATGTCTGAAATAACATTACCAATATTCATGTATTTTGGAGGAATCCAAATATTTATGTATTAATTAGGAATTATGGGAAATAAACACGTTTAATATGTTTAGGTTTTCATGTTTCTAAAAATTAAATATTTGTTGATAGTTATATTATTTATTTTGGGTTTTTTTCCTTGTCCAGATGCGAGGAACGTTTGGTTTTTACGTAACGGCCTGTGTAAAAAGTCAACTAAAAACTAATGCACGGCATGGAAACCTTAAAAGACCAATACAATTCTCATCAAAGAAGCCAAACATCACCTTGTACATCAGGAAACGCCGGTATCATTGTTTCCTCCACAGAAATAGGCATGATCCTAATGGAGCCCCCTCCCCCCAACTCCGTACTTCTGTACAAGGAGAAAACAGGATCGATTTTATTTTTCCCTTTACTATCCAAACAATACCCCCACACCCTTTATCAGTAACTCATTCATTATCTGTTGCTGACATGGCAGCAATCTTGGTTATAGGGAAATGGTGGAAATTTTGAAAAAATTATGTATCACTTTAGCATAATTGGCGGGCCACAACCTTACCAATTTTCAGTTTATTCCAATATAATGTGTACTGGGGTTTGTCTAAAAAATATGTACACATACAATATTTTCAAAATTAATACATGTATAGCTTATAATAAACCCCTATAAATTATATTAAAATTGCAGATTTGGATACCTTTACTTCAATAGTCAGAAGCTTTTAAGAACGATATATTTAAAATATTTTATAAAGCAGTTCTGGTATATGATTGATCTGAGTGGAAAAGAATTGTATGGTTGTTTACTTCCCCACTATCAGAGAATCCGAAAATCAAGCATAG
This sequence comes from Mytilisepta virgata, assembly GCA_028015205.1. Taxonomy (NCBI): domain Eukaryota; kingdom Metazoa; phylum Mollusca; class Bivalvia; order Mytilida; family Mytilidae; genus Mytilisepta; species Mytilisepta virgata. The sequence goes on from CM051515.1 coordinate 19,359,810, forward strand.
GAATAATGACTGCATGCACATTACTTCTTTTAATTTCTCAGTGAAAGCTGCAAGAATAAAGTATAGTGCAGCCGCATTTGGAAGAATTCCTCTAACAAGGCATTTTTTATTTTTACGGGATGGACAATGCCTTTCTCAAACATTCCCATTTTTTTTTTTAGATATTGGAAGTATGTTTGAATGTATATATGAGAAAACAACCGATATATAATTAAACATATAGATCCCATTTTGAAAGTAAGACGATTGAGGAATAGAAATGTCGGCATATCTCGTATAAGAAAATTTGAACAAGACCCATCGTCGAACTTACCTTAGCTACCTTTGAGATAAAGGTGGTGTATCAATATTATTAAAATGATGAGAAATTAATTTGCGCGACTTCTATAACTACGCAGTCGAACAAACGGACAGACGGACGTACCACCGCTATTACTATGTCCTTCCACGCACGTATTGCTTATCTATCTATATTGAACTTCTTCGCACTGTAAACATTTTCATTCAGTCTATAATGATAAATAAATATTTAATTTATTTAATTTTACACCGAACAATAATAAAATGTCTAAGACATTGTGTAAATAAAAACATGAAAACGTTTTCGTAAAATTTTGGTTATGCTCGATCCACGAAATTGTTTTTGCAGCATCATGAGTCTATCCTTATTTCGGCACGTCTATTAATGAGTATTTGATTCAGCACAATTTTTAATCCTTACTTTTGTTAAATTCCTTCATGCCCAACCGCTCTTGCCTAAAATCAAAAGGTATTCGGAACTGTTCCATAACTGAAGGAACTATTTGAAGATTGAACAAAATTTGTTATGCCTGTTTTCTTCGTCTCACCATAAAAATGAAAACTAAAGGGATTTTGAGACATTAATAGAAATTCATCGTGCGAATTTGGTACACTGTAAAAGGTACATGTAACACATTCCATTTACCCGAATATAAAACCTTTCTATACAGAATCTACGTAAAAGTGTTATTTCATTTTATGTTTTAAAGATTGATTGATTGGTTGGTTGATTTAGTCTGCAATTTTATACTGTTACTGTCATGACTGTGGCAATTTTCACAGTACAAAAAAATACACTATAAGCTTATTTTTTCTTTACATCCGATTTGTAAATTTTTAATTATTCTAAATAAAAGAAACAATGAATTGTTTGAATAAACAAAGAAATCGACCCAGATTCATAAAGATATAATTTTCCTTGTAATATCAAATATCGTATCACCTTGTAAAAATTACCTGCTTCGTTAATCAATATTTAAAGTCACGTGACTGCCTGCAGCCAATCACATGTTTTCTATCTGTCATCATCATCTATACATCTGTTTCATCGGATTTTTGCCTAGATTACATTTATTGAGGATTTTATCCAAAAAATATTAAAAAGGTAGGATGAATTGTAAATTTCCAGTACACAAATATATCTTTTGGAGAAAAATGTATAATTTATCTTCAAGACACTTCTCAGTGCAATTAAAATTATTTTGTAAGTTTAATGAATAATTTGTGATGATTAATTACTTTTTAAAAACAAAAAACTATTTGCTATATATTTTTGTAAGTTTACTCGATATAAATCTAAGTGGTCATTACAGTTTAACATTTAAAATGTAAAATCAGGAAATATGAACCACGCCTATTCAAAATTTTATTTTCAATTTCCGCTTAACACAGTTTCTAAACGTTCATAAAGTCCGTAAACATCAATTGAATGCAGTAAAAACTGTATCCTTATATTATTTTTATATATTTCCTGCAAAGAAACATTTTTAGCAAAGCCTTCTTTCTAAATTTAATTCAAGGGTCAAATATATTCATGATGGCGGTTTTCAATTGTTTTGTCGGCGGAGGTGGATATGACATCATTTTAAAGTAATTAAGTATTAACAATTTAACAGTTATTGTTTAAGAATATAGCATAGGTTGAGGATTATAATGAAAACATTTACATTTCAAATGTTTGAAACTTGATCATTTGATTAATTGTGAAGCATTAGGTCATTCAATATTAAGAAAAAAACCTCTCTAAAACAGGCGTTTTATATGTGTGGAGCCTTGGACAAAAACCTTGCCGAGTCGCTGCGGTACATGTAATTATTTTCCCAATTTAGTTATATCCTATTGTTAAGGGTTTTTTTAAGAAGTTTTGGATGATCACGGAAGTTTGAAGACCCCCCCCCCTTCCTGTTTCTATATGATATATTTTTTTCTAAAAAGTAGTAAAGTATCTATACATTTTTAGTCTATCATTGAATCAGTCAAAACTATGCGTTCTGAATATCAGCCTTCTATTATATGAGGATGTGGAATGGAGGAGGGGGGGGGGGGTAAAAAATAGATAATAACTAGTGACGTAGAACATATAAAGAATAGACATCATTAATGTTTTACAATAATTTAAAAATAGACAAAGATTTTTTGAAAAAAATATACTGGATGCGGAATGTACAGAATAAAGTAAATTCCTCTAAAAATAAACTGTTTCATATGTATAGCATCAAATTGCTTAAAACAATTTCAAGAGACGTGAAAGTCAAACATGAATACAAAATTTGATATCACCCCTCCCCCCTCCTACCCCCTTCAGACCCTCATATGCCATTTTATAGACTATCACCTCTATGGAAAGGTAAATATAAAAATATGCTTAATTCATCGTAAGCTTTTTAAATATATAGGTATAACACTCATGGTTTATTCACAATTGATTAATACATGTATGTTGTTAAAATGTACAGGGTGACATTTTTACTACCTATAAATAGATATGTATTTTGCTTGAAACAAAAGTGGAAATGTAACAACTAAATATATACAAATTATATTTGTACGTATATACCTCATGGCATTACACACTGATGAAATCCAGATGAAATTTAATGGTTGTACATGTAATGATTTCATATCACTTTTCTCTATCTGACAATAAAAATACAGGGAAATATGAAATATGGAGAGGTATGAAAAATGACAAGTATAGGAATTTGAATTCACACCATTTCCCAATGGGTTTTAAGTGCAGGGAAAAGAAAATCAAAATATATCAAATTTTCATTAGTGGAATGGTGGAGTTGCGGAAGAAGATTGACGTTACTTTTAAGAATTAGTAATTAAACAGTGATTTCTTCATTGAATTAAACTAAATACCTGATATACATTCGGGCACAAGTCATATAAAAATCTATAACCTACGAGATTTATTCATGCGGTACCATTTATTTAAGATTTTAATATCTTTTTCACAATTTTTTTCGGACAAAGTGATGATGGAAAAGTATACCATCATGCTAGCATGTTTCAAATTAGCATGATATCGTTGTACTTAAACATAAACTTTCTACATACAGGAAATAATGAACCACAGACTTCTACAATAAAATGATGATCTGGCTCATTAACACGGAACGGGGAAACTAATTACTTACCCAAATCTACAACCCATCTATACTTTGTAAGACACATGTAAATATGTTGTTTTCAATATATCAGGCACGTTCTTATTAATAATGTACATCAGCTGTAGATTTTTTTTTCAATTATTACTTGGAAAAGGGGGAAGGGTCGTCATCAACATGAAATATATGATGGTGTATCAGTATATCTTTTATAAAAACAGAAAATAAACAGTGTTTCCAAATTACAAGATTTAGATATAATGGAGAGTAAAAATGTCTTAAAGATCGATAAGATGTCCACTCACTATGTCAGTCCAAATTTTTCTACAATTAGTAACACAACTTCTGTAACGTTATTAAAACTCTTGGTCAGGTTGACACATTCCCCGTTTCCATTCTCTATTCTATCTTTGACTTTCTCATTGCAACAGTCAAGCTATTGATCAAGACAGTTCTTTTCGGATTGATATCTACTACCATTTTTCATCTTTTGCTGAATAATTGGCCCCGAGAGTAAATGAATGAAATCCATAGCTAAATAACAAATAATCCAATATTGTGATAATGGAGAAGGGTTATTAAATTACTTTAGCGTAAATAATTCTTTTGCCAATAGTCATTTGTTGCTAAAATTTACGATGTTATTTTTATTGTCGTCCGTATTAGTCATGTTTCGATTATTTTATAGTTTATTCTGGAATCTAAACCAATTTATTTAAATATATAAATAAATAAATAAATAAATAAATAAAGAAGTAAATAAATAGATATGACGTTAGACATCAGCCATTGTGTTTGATCTGGTATAAATGTGTGATTTTCATTTTTACCATTTTGGAGGGGGGTGATCTTGATTTCACAGGCGGCATCTTTATTTCAATGCAAACTGTTTTTATTGAATTGGAACCGTTTTTATTATATTGGAACCTGCATTTTTTCACTGCAGATTGAAATCTGCCTTTTTCAAATTCTTCCTTTCGATTTCACTCCCCCAAAAAGATGTTCCATAATAGAGTTATTTAATATCATTTAATTTTATTGTACCCAATGAATTGAAAATGTATGTAAAACTTTGCTGATGCGTTCTAGGTTAAAATGCCAAATTCAAGTTTACATGTATGTACATGTTCAACATGTCGACACACTAATCACATGTAATCAATTACAGATGGATTAATGTAATTAACACCCAGTATGTCGATTTCATCACCATACCACATCGTTATTGGAATGTTTTCTGTTAATAATTGATCATATTTTAACGTCCATATGCTGATTAATTACAGTAGACAGCTGATCGATGAAAATTTCTTGTTGTGCTTGTGTTCATCTAGGCGGTTAAATAAACAGTTATATTACATGAATTAACCGGCATAAATAATTATGCTGGTAGTGTGATCTAGTTATTTGATTTAGTTTCTTAAAATAACAGTTATTTGATTGTCATGGAAAAAGTGGAGGAACTGATTTAAGATCTTTGAAATTAAAAACTAGAGGCTCTCAAGAGCCTGTATCGCTCACCTGAATTTAACTTTTCACCTCGAACATGACTAAACATTTAAGTGTTGAAGTCAATTTGGCTGGTTTTTCTATAGGGTTTTATTTTAAACTAAGTTCGGCTGTGGCAGCCGTCTTGGTTGACAGTCCAGGCCAAATGGACAAATTTCTAAAAGAGAACCATCTAAGGAATCTTGATCATTACTGCCAACTCTTGTTCCAACTGGCTCAGTGGTTTCAGACAAGAAGATTTTTCAATGAATTTTCCCATATGGTCCTATATGAAACTAAGTTCGGCTGTGGTGGCCGTCTTGGTTGACAATCCGGTTGATCGGACACAATTCTGAAAGAGAACCATCTAAGGACCAAAGCTGCCAACTTTAATTTCAATTGGCTTAGTAGTTTCAGACGAAGAGTTTTGAGTGAATTTCTCATAGGGTCCTATATGAAACTAAGTTCAGCTGTGGCGGCCATCTTGGTTCACAGTCCACGAAATCGGACACATTTCTGAAAGAGGACCATCTAAGGACTATTGCTACAAGTTTAGTTCTAATTGGCTTAATGGTTTCAGACAAGAATATTTTTGAGTGAATTTCCCATAAGGTCCTATGTTAAACTAAGTTCAGCTGTGGTGGCCATCTTGGTTTACAATCCACGAAACCGGACAAATGTCTGAAAGAGGACCTCATAAGGACCATTGCTGCCAAGTCTAGTTCCAATTGGTCAAGAGGTTTCAGACAAGAAGATTTTTCAATGAATTTTACCATAGGGCCCTATGTTAAACTAAGTTCGGCTGTCGTGGCCATCTTGGTTCTAAGTCCGGGTCATCGAACATATATCTGAAAGAGGACCTCGTAAGGACCATTGCTGCCAAATCTGGTTCCAATTGGTCAAGTAGTTTTAGACAAGAAATTTTTTCAATTAATTTTTCCTTATGGCCCTATTTTAAACTAAGTTCGGCCTTGGCGGCCATCTTGGTTAACTGTCAAGGTCATCGGACATAATCATAAAAAAAACCTTGTAAGGTCCAAGTTTGGTTACAATTGGCCATGTAGTTTTATAGAAGATGATTTTTTAAATTCGCCCCCCTCCCTTTTTTTTCTTTTTTGGTAATAGCAGCCTTATTGGTTGGAAGTCGGGGATGCCAGACATACTTTGGGAAGGGGGCCACCATGGACCATTCCACCAAGGTTTGGTTCCAATTGGCCCAGTGGTTTCAGATTAGCAGATCTTTAAAGGAAAGTTTATGCCGGACGTTGTCTTTAAAAAGCAAAAACTCGTATAAGGGGTCAATCAATGATTTTGTCATGTTGACTTATTTGTAGATCTTACTTTGCTTAGCATTTTTGCTGTTTACAGTTTGTCTTTATCTATAATAATATTCAAGTTAATAACCTAAAATTGCAAAATTTCCTTAAAATTAACAATTCAGAGGCAATAACCCAACAAAGAGTTGACCGATTCGTCTGAAAATATCATGGCAGGTAGATCTTGACCCAATGAACATTTTTAATCCATGTCAGTTTTGCTCTCAATGCTTTAGTTTTTGAGATATCAGACAAAAACTGCAGTTTACCCCTATGTTCTATTCTTAGCCATGTCGGCCATGTTGGTTGGCAGGCGGACTCATCGGACAATTTTTTTAAACTAGATACCCTAAGGGTGCTTCTGACCAAGTTTGGTTTCATTTGGCCCAGTAGTTTCACGAGAAGATTTTTGTAAAAGTTAACGGACGACGACAGACGACAGACGCCGGACGACAGACGACGGTGGACCATTGACGACGACGGACGACAGACGCCGGACGACAGAAGACGGTGGATCACTGACGACGATGTACGATGGACGACGGACGACAGACGACGGACGACGACGGACGACGGACGCCGGACGACGACGGACGCCGGACGACAGACGACGACGGACGCCGGACGCCAAGTGATGAGAATAGCTCACTTGACCCTTTGGGTCAGGTGAGCTTAAAAAAATATCCCATATGGAGCCTCCATTTAATTATTTCTATTATTATTTTTCCTGATGCCAAAACTGATCGAATTTAAAGAATAATCAGTGCAGAATTTTTTGCTTCATATTTTGCAGCAAACCACTTTTTGCTAAATTTAAAGCCTGGGTATTTTCTCGTTTGTTGATGAGACGTCAAGATATCTTTAAATATATACAAAATCACCACCTTATTCTAAACAAATACAAATAAAATATTAATGTTCCTTCCTCTAACCCCACCCTCCCCCCTCAAAGGAAAACTAATAAGACATGTTCATCAATTTCTGTATTGTTTTGCCTCACTCTCATATCCTCCAATTTTGATTTCAGTCTATCCACTAATATTTCGGATTCTTCATAAAAGAAGGAAGCGGGTGTTAAATGTATGCAACAAATGCATTGAACATATACACGTTACTTAGCGCAAACCCATGATTTTAATTTGGAGGGGGGTCTAAAACTTTTTGTCGAGAAAGAAAAATCTACATAGTTGATAATTTGAATGGTAATTTTTGTAAGCCATTTAAGGAATACCTACTATCCCCCATTATCACCGTTTTAACCTAAGCTGCGAATATTTCTATCGATTTCAACCATGTCAACTGCATATAAACATTACTTATTATATAAAATTTTATCTTTATCGTGAAAAAAACCTAACAAAATGAAAAAAATAATAACATATTTTTTAGGCTTAATGAAAAATGTCACCTAATTCATTTTTACATATTATTATCCAAGTTATTGTTTTTTATTATTATTTTCTTTTTAAAATGAAAATAGAAAACTATGTAATAAAATCTTAATTATAAACAAATAAAGACGTAATTTTTTCTTTTATTTTTACAATTGCCTATTCATTTTAAAAATAATTTAATTAGAATTTTAATCAATGTCTTTGTCGGCATTCAAAATCACAGCTGTCGTTTGTCGGGACTTGTCAATGTTTTGACAAGAATGACTTATTTATTAATTATAAAAAATTTCTCAAGTTTTCATTAGATATGGCAATCAGCATATTTCTCTAAACAAACATATATATACGGTATAATTTATAGATTATTTACATCCAGTTTGATACGAGTTTTGTTCTTGATTTGAAAAGAAACGGTAAGAACCTTCATTGTTTATTCAACATTGCTTTTGTTTTTTTTTAAATAAGACACAAAGTTCATTGTTTTTTAAACTTTTTTTACTTGCCGAAATTTCCTTGTAGTAATATATCAAAATTAAATACGATTTAAATTATTTATTTATTTACACACATCTCCTCGGAAAAAAAAACCTACAACATTCTCACGCTTGTCTAACCGAAATGTCAAACAGACATCAAAATGGATATTTTATGACGTCCTGTCATGTAACTTATGTTTAACCAACAATAAAACTATGGTTAATGAATTCTGGATTGAATATAAAATTCAAATAGATATACCTTTCGAATACAGCTTAGTTATAAGTAAAATTTAACATTGCCAAAGACACCATGTTTGAACAATATAGGTCTACATGTACATGTATCAAGAGATAAGATTTATCTCACGTTAAATGAAGATAAACAAACATATAAAAAATTGGACCAGAGATCACAAAATAAATTGTTTGAATACTGAAAAGAAATATTATTTATTAATTTTTCCGAAACAATTGTCATAATTTTTTTGTGAAATTGAAACGAGGTGGGACGGGATTGGCTAATTAAAAGTGAAATTTATATAAAAATTAATTACTTTTTGGAATAATCAATTTACGAGCAAAGCAGAAGATCAGAGTCTATTAAATACTAATTTAAATGCACAAGATTTTGACATTTCGTAATATAGCCTTTCTACTTAAAAAAATGAAACTGTATTAATAAGTACATGAAAACATTTTTCTTATTGTTTCCAGTGTAAATATTAAAAATTATTCTAAAACAACTAAACACATCGTTACTAAAATGGTGAAAAATGGTTACAAAATATTGCCAAGTTTTTTGTATCTGTGATCAGAATTTAAAAGTTGCCAAAAAGACTGGTACAAGACTCACTAGACTTGTCTAGTGACATTTTCCTTAGGCTCCTCTACTGTTACCTTATAAAAGTCAGATGTTGGTTGTTCTGGAGTTAAGTCGCCTTGTCCATAAAAAAATCAAATATGCACGAAAAATCACAAAATTAGCAATTTTCGGGTAAATTAAAAAAACGTGTCGACTTAGATGGGCTCAATATATATTGTTAAAATTTGAAACCTACTTTGTTAAGATAAGTATCTTTCAATGGTCAACTGCTAATCAATGCTAAACATATAGCTTCAACTCCTATTTTGTGTTTTAATTTAATGAAGTTTACCCTTGACTTAATGATAAACGTCAAGTAAAAAGCCTACGTAATAGGTTCGGGTCGAGGAGACAAGATTCATCAGAACTATTTCGAGTTATCTTTCCTCGTATAAGAGTTCGTCTATATAGACTCCTCCCAGTAGAAAGGCCATCCGTTTGGCTCTCGATGAGTGTCCTAATTTATTTTCTTATTTATCATTAGAACACAGGCACAAATTTTATCAACAGAATTTCTCGTTTTAGAAAATTACCATGTCTTCAGATTTGTTGGACCTTGAAGAAATTGCCAAGACATGGGCTTGGACTGCTTTCATGAAGACACGATCAAAAGAACTTAGTAAGCTGAAGTATGATGACGTGTGTCTGGACGTGAACTGGTCTCGTGTGAGATTTGTTTCTGATGGTGAGGAATATGCCGACAAGAAAATGGAGGACGTTCCAACAGCACAGATAGTTTTCCAATCCACATTTCAAAATAATACAGATTCCGAACAAGAACATTCTTTCCAAACAGAAAGAACAACAACCTGTGTTAGCACAACCAATATAACCAAAGGGTTTACGAAAGGATTCAATGTTGAATTGAAACTTGGACTTCCGGACGAAGTGGCGGGCATTACTGCTGGTTTCGGAAGAGAGACTAGAATGGAAACAGGCTTCGAGGATACACATGAAAAATCATTAACTTGGGCCGTAAATAGCACAGTAAAAGTTCCACCAAAAACGCGGACCACTGCAGTTATGGAAGTAAAAGAAAAAGAATTTAACGCAAATTATTCAATGAAAGTAAAAGTAAGAGGAATAGTAGTGGTATCAATAACAAATTTAAAGGACAATAACTCTTTTATCCAATCCGTGGAAGGCGATTTCTCCGAAATGATGAGAAGTGAAGAGAAAAAGGGTGCTAAAGGATTTGTTGTTGAAAGTAGAACAGTTGTTTGGGATATTGCTGGGAACTGCAAGTTCAGATTTGGAATAGAACAATCTGTACGATTGGAAGAAGCACCAATTAGCTGATGAGAAATATTGTGTAATTTTAGTACAACTTGACTTATTTCAAGACCTTTTATATCAATATGTAGTTTTACAAGACTGCAGTACAGTGTAGTATATTTGTGCTAGTATATTATATATATTAAATACTAAGAAGAGTTTCATGAATGTTTTGACATGAACTTATAAAAAATTTAATGGTTCACACATAGAACACAACAATGCCCATACGTTATGTCAAATAGTAATCGTCGCACAAATGTTGAAAACGGTAAGGCAAGACTTCGGTCCATAATTTTGGTTGATCCCATGATACGCGATATTGTTTATGCTATGGTCTAATCAACAAGACTGATGTGCTTACATAAAGAAGGACTCCTCTGGTTTCAGAACAAAACAAAACACAACAGATAAAACAAAAACAAAACAAAAACAAACAAAAACAAAACAAAAACAAAAAAAAAAGCAAAAAAAAAAAAAAAAAACAACAATGAAAAATTTATCGGAACAAATCATCATAAGAGAAGACAAATTTCATACAATCGTAAAAAAGGTGTTTTTTTTTATTTCTAAATATCAAATGATTTGGTTGACCATTTCTAAAAATATTGCTGAATTTGTTTTCATTTACAAGATAATACTTTTATCAACCAACGCATTATAGCACAGATTAAAGTTTGTTTTTGCACACAAAAACGTATGTCTCCCGTCCGCATGTTATCAAATAGTTGTATTACTACCCTGATATCAAATATGCAATTAATTGGATTTATAATGAGTCAGAAAGAAAGAGGTGTCAATATTCCTCTCTAAGCATGAATATTAATTTCTTCCACCCTTCCCTAAAGCAAAATGGCGAAGTCAATATTTTAACCTGGTAAACCCACAGAAATTGATTTTTCAGAAAGACCAGAATACATGTATATCTGCATACAATGCGTACTCCTGCCAAGTTTCGTCCAAATCTGAAGTGGAATGCACGACTCAGGGTGATTACAAAATTTCTTCCATCTAGTCCTAAGACAAAATATCTAAGTCCATTATTTACCATGGTAAACGCTAAAAAATCGATTTACCATAAAGTCAAGAACACATGCACATCTGCATACCCTAACAAGTATTCCTGCCAAGTTTCATTCTTTTCCAAAGTAGGATCCATAATTTTGATCTAGAGCACTGCTTATGAGTTGCCAGTCAACGAAATGGCCATATAGTGCATCAAATTTCTTCGGTATTTTGTAATACATTTTATTATTACCCCGGTAAGCCGTTAAAAGTGGATTTATCGCAAAGTCAAGATCATATGCACATCTTCTTATCCTAATAAGTAATCCTGCCAAGTTTCATCTAAATCTAAGTCCATATTTTACCCTGGTTAACTATCAAAAAGTGATTTATCAAATAAAAAAAGAATATAAGCATATCTAACAGGCATTCCTGCCAAGTTTCATTCAAATCCGAAGTATGATGCACGAGACAGAGAGATGACAAAATTTTGTGACGGACGGACACAGAGCAGAGGTAAGCTGTTCCATGAATACAAAATAATTCTAGCCCCAGAACCTGTGCAATAAAAAAGGAACTGTTCCCTAAGTGTAAATATATATCTTGCGCTTGCAGACGTTTCTGAAACAAAAATAAGTGATGAAATTTAAAAATAAAACAGTGCGTGTGATGGAATAATTTATTCATAAAGCTTTGTACAAAATGAGATACAACCGTCATTTTTTATTTATATTATTATACCTTACAGTATAATTAAATAAATCTATTGGCTAATAAATGATCACATGACATAGAATAATTCAGATATTTCATTATAATCGGTGGTGCCGGGGAATAACCTCGACAAAATTCATTTGTCCGATGAAAAACCCTATTATTCCCTGCAGGTGAATAACCCTAACAATCGATATGTTACACAAAAATATTTGTTCGGTATAATTAAGCAGTAACGGCCCTATGAGTCGGGAGATATCCAAAATGGTCAACCCTGTTGAAGGGTAAAGCCCTCGGGGAAATAACCCTTCAACAGGGTTGACCATTTTGGATATCTCCCTCCTCAGAGGGCAGTAATTGTATATAAATATCTGAATTACCTCCCCTATTCAACTTGTTGAAATAGTTAAGTTCTACATATATTTTAGTTGTTTTCATCTAATCATATATGTATGCACACAACTCTGCATCGGTTTAAATAAAACTTTGGAATTTTGATTGACTTTCAAGAGAGTTAAAAAAATAATCAGGATTTTTTATTTTTTATTTACATATATACATGTACTCGTTTTGTCAATGTTTGTACACTTACTAATAATTTCATGTAGCAAAAAATACATAAAATACAAACCTGTGAAATAATTTTTCTAAATTCAATCAAACCGAATAAAAGATGGTGTGGATGGAGTTTATATAAAATAGAGAAGGATGACATCAAAAATAAAGATTAGGGAATAATGAACTGAAAACATTAATGAAAACGAAACAAAAAAATGATGTGCTACAATACACAGAATGCTTTTGAAAAAGATAAAGAATCTGAGGGAAAAGTACAGAAAATAACAAATGTAATACCGTAACGGGAAATTGCTATAAAAATCATTTTTTCCTCATATACATGTATATTTCATTTAATTATTTGAAACAAACCTTCCAAAAAAAATTTTACCGCAACAAGCTATTTTGAATTTCTGACCTAAAAAATTGCAGCCTCACAAGATTTCACAGAATGAGCATATTTAAACTCAACGCAGGAATATGGGACCATTGAATGTTACATGTAACTGTTTATAGACATTGAGACCCCCGGCCAGATTCTCATGAAACCGGTGTTACATCTTTATCTTCTATCTACTCTTCAGATTTTAAGCCCACCAAAGAGAGATAACTCTTACGTTTCATTAAGCTGTTTTCGTTTTCAAAAAGACTGAATAGACATGTAGGCTTTTTACTTGACGTTTGTCATTTAGTGATGGGTAAACTTCATTAAATTAAAACACAAAATAGGATTTGAAGCTATATGTTTAGCATTGATTAGCAGTTGACCATTAAAAGATACTTATCTTAACAAAGTATGTTTCAAATTTTAACAAGATATGTTGAGCACATCGAAGTCTACACGATTTTTAATTTACCCAAAAATTGTTAATTTTGTGATTTTTCGTGCACATTTGATTTTTTTACGGACAAGGCGACATAACTCCAGAACAACATCTGACTTTAATACGGTAACAGTATAGACATGATAGAGGAGCCTAAGGAAATTTCAGTCTAGTGAGTCTTTTTAGCAACTTCAAACTTTGATCACAGATACAAAGAACTTGGCAATATTTTGTAACCATTTTTCACCATTTTAGTAAGGATGATTTAAGTTTTTTAGAATAATTATGAATATTTTCCCTGGAAACAATAAGAAAAATGTGTTCATGTACTTATTAATAAAGTTTCATTTTTTTAAGTAGAAAGGCTAAGACATGGCAGAGGTGACAGTTAATAAGATAATCATATCAATAATAAATAACCTCCCAAAAAGAAACAGACTTAACCACCATAGAATTAAAATCCAAATACAACACAATAAGGCATGTTAGCTTAGGGGCCGGTCAATATTTATAGGTGGCGGGGGGGGCTTGAGAATTATTGGGGGTCAAAATGTTTGAAATAAAATTGGGGGAGGTCAAAATTTTTTGAGACGATCAAAAATTCTGAGAAGTACAGTCTCTTTATCTGTCTGTACTGATGGTATTACTTTCCCACATATCAAGGGTAATTGACATGTTTTGCTTGTGACATTCAACACAGCTGGTCATAAGTAGTGGTCTTTCAAAAATCTTATCTCCATCTGTATATGGTACAAACTTTATTATCTTTTACAGTGCTTATCATTGTACCACATTGTTTATACACATTTATACACATTGTTTCTGCAAACATGGATAAAAACATTGATTTTTTAAAAGTAAAACAATTGCAGTATTTTTTAAAAGCTAGAAGGATCATTCAATAATCAAACTGGGGAAATTAAAAATTTGACCAATGACGAAAAATCTAAAAAAAAAATTATTACCTATTGTGTTAATGTTTTAATAAAACTGATCCGAGAACAAATGTGTAATATTAATAGATAACTTACTGATGAAAATAATGATTACATACTTTCAATCAGCTTAATTTTTGACTAATTGGCTTTCCTAGTTTCATAAAATACAACTTTTTTTTTCAGGATCTGATTCAGAAAATGTGTCAGGTTTAGAGACATAATTTCAATTTTAAATACTTTCATCCTCTTGATAGAATGTTTGACATTTTTCTGGATCTTCTGATTATATCTTTTACTAAAACTAAATGCTGGAATATTGATAGGAATTATAAGATGGTAACTATTAATTCCTCTTTATGCCATTATATGTCCCCCCCCCTCTTCTCTCTCTCTCTCTCTCTCTCTCTCTCTCTCTCTCTCGTGTCTACAAATTTGATATCTGACATTTCTCCTTTTCGAATCATCTGATCGACAGACAGACTGACTTTTTTCTTTTAAAGTTCTGTCGTATAGGAACTGGCTTTCTTCATCTCGGTTTCAAACATTTTCCAATTCACAAATCAGTTTCCATGGATCAGGATATTTTGCTATTTTAATACTTGGTGGAGAGAAGGAATAGTTATAAAAATTATATCTGCGATTACAAGTTTCAAGGTGAATAACATCAATTCGGCTTTATGGAGAAAACAGATAAGTAGGGCCACTTTCCCCAGTATTTGTTTCACTCTTAAACATTGATTTTTAATCTGAAATATTTTTCTACTTTTTATCTTAATCGGTTGCAATGCACCTTATAAGAAAAAAATTTTACCGCAAAGGTCGTGTGTATATATGGGCGATTTGGGTAAATTTGTATCATTTTGGAATATTGCCAAGAAGGAATTTCAGACCCAAAATCATTCTATTGTCATATAAAAAGAGATTCATAAACTCATTTACACCAAAAACAAAGTTCTGAGTGTCCTTCACGTGGAAAAATTGTATTCAAGAAGTTAATTTGGCAAATTTGTGTTAAAAATGTCTCCTATGTTTAGGTAAGAAGAATTTTTTTTTAGTAACTTATATGTTAGTTATTACATGTATTAGCATATCTTAAGGGAACACATATAGGCCTCAGACGGCTTATTGAAAATGGCCCTAGAAGTGAAATGAATATGGCGAAAAAGGCCCTACTACTTTTAAACGTAATCAGCAATATGAGATTTCATTAAACTGATGACGCGCGTAATATCGTTTAACCACCAACGGTTTAATAAATTTTTAGCATGATATTAATAATAATAAACTCACCTAAATTTTGACAACATATGAAATACTTAACAAATACATAAACTGTTTAGTTTAGTATGATTTGAGCTATTTATTTTTAAATGTAAAATTTTTTGATACATTTTGTAGACTCTGGACTAAATAAGTCACAGGTACATGCACTAAAGATGAAAATTTTCAAATATTAATATTCCCAAATATAATTCAAAACATCTTTTATCTCTTTTAAAATGCCTCATAATTTTTTCCCCCAAAAGATACGTTGTGCGTCTGAAGTTTTATCCCAAATATCTCCAAAATTAGTAAATTTGTAAGCCCTCCAAAAAAGAAGTAAAGTATGCCCTACGGACTGGTATACCTTGAGAGTAGTTCACCCCTATACAGAAATAGTCCTAGTCTACGTACTGGCAAATCTCCATTGAAATCCCGCTGGTATTCCATATATTTCTTTTGTCGTCACAGTTTATGTCGTTCAGATTACGATAAATATATAAAACCAAATTTTGTAAGGGCAGATTTATGGTTGCTGAAAAGCTTGTTAGAACAACCTGCAACATTGGCGGATTTATAGGATGACAACCCCCCCCCCCCCCCTTCTCCAGTTGAGGTAACAATAAAAATGTGTGCTAAAATTACTAGAAACACAGCTTCACATTGTTGAAAATCTTAATATTTATCCAACGAAAATTTTAAGAAAGTGACCATAACATATGCAATGATCTTTTGTAATGGTTGATTGAAAAACAGATGTGAAAATTAACATGTATGTAACTTTTTACAAATCTGGTAATAAAAAAGAAGAAGAGTTAATCATGTTAATTGAAGGAGATGTATCGCAGCGAAGAAAGTAAAATTAATTTTTCCATCAGTGCCCGTTGAAGATTTGCAAGTACATGTATTTAATAACTCGCACACCCTTCGTATACAATGGCTTACACATTGATTCATATATAAACACAAGATAATTTAAAATTGTGTGTCTTTTTAAAAAAAAATTATTTGAAATTCATTGGTAATTAAACATATCTGGGTAATTAAACTAGATAAGATGTTGTACCTTGAATGAAAGTCTTTAAATCTTCATTAACTAGGAACACATGAGAAGATTAAATTGGAAATTGTGCCCCCCCCCCCCCCTCCCCACTCGTCGATGTGAAATTAGAATTGAAGATTACGGTTCACAAGAAAGTCTACATGTCTACATACATGTATTTTGACTCACGGTAACTTACTTTTTTTTATAATTGTACAGAGAATTCGTATTTATTTCAGTAAGTATTAAGGCAAGCCATTCAGTCGGATGAATAAAATTTCAAATATTATTAGAAGTTTCTAGGACAGAATCTTCATATTTTAGTCTACCACAATGACGATACGCACGGTTTTATATATTACATAAGTGTTAAAGTATGGTTCAGCATTTGGCGGTACGTCTAAACACCACACAGGACTCCTTAGTGCACTAAGGACCCAAAATGTGCACTAAGGACACGATGCATTTGTTTTAGATTAATAAAAGACCTGTTAATGGTTTCTAATCATTATAAATAACATAAATCGAAAGTTTTGTAAAGATATTATTATCGGTTTTTAAGTTATTAAGGATTTTGTAAAAATCCTTTGATGTTCCGCGGCAAGATCCCGCTGAGATCCGTCAAATCGAGCGTGAAAATTCAATAAGCATAGAATTAACAATTATATTAATACAGGTAGCAAGGAAATTAGTATATAATTTAAAATTAGATATAAATTAGATATATATAAAAAAAAAATATCGAAAAACAAGTATAATATATATAAAAAATATATATATATTAAATAAATAAAAGATTTTTCCCCTCGGATTATAAAAGGTTTGTAAGAATCTTTGAAGTCATTTTTGACATGGGTAGGTTAAATAATTATTTGTTATTTGTTAAATTGTTATCAAAACAACCGTTTTGGTTGTAAACCAACCGTTTGAAATTGAAAGTGCTAACAAAACATCCCTTTTGTGACAGTTTTATTGCTAAAATAACAAAGAAAACCTATATGCACCGTGAAACCATTTGAGTCCCTATGACATGTATAATGTATAAAAATATACGAATTTGTTCATTTTGATCATTTTACAATAATTCTTCAATAACTCAACATCGTAATATATCAACAATGTTTCGTCCTTGGTTAGCACCAACTACGGGCTTCAACTTCATTGAATCCCTTTGCAGATTGGGAGAGGTATAATTTTTTATATATTTATTTTTTTTTCAACATTTAATTCGAAATGCTCTAGTATTGCTTAAAGTACGTTTACTTCAATTGAAATTTTTGCCTAATTAGACTTATTAAAATTTTAACTTGAAAGTAAGTTTTTATTCTGTAAGATAATGAAATTAACATATAGTTGTTTTAGACAATTGCGGAAACATTTTTGTGATCTCATTTTTTCCATCAATTTGTACAATAAATTGAATCATGAATGCAAAAGATCTAGTAGTGAGAAATACACGTTCTTTAAAGTTCCTTGAAAGTTCATTTACTTTTACGAATTTATTATTTTGTAAAGGTTTTTTTTGTGTGAGTGTGTTTTTAGGAGTTTTCTTTATGATGTTTTTTGTTTAATTTTCTAAATATTTTTTTTAATTCTTTTTCTGATTGTTCTAAATTTATTTTACTCCAATAAAAAATACGTTAATCAAGTATTTTGCAAGAATAAGAAAGTACGATTTTCACTAATGCATCTTTTTGCAAGAAGTCATTGTTTTTTTCGAAATTATAGAAGAAAAAACGATTTCCACTTCACTTACATCATTATTTTATTTTGTCATCTTTTTTTTTTTGGACTTAGTCATGAAGGGTCCGTCACAATTCAAAGTAAATATACTGGTCGAACCATGTTACCAACGTACAAAAAAGATGCAGATTCTTTCAAGCTGTAAGGGTTCACTTTTATATAATCTCGTTTTTGTCCTGCAATATATTCCTTAAACGAGTTTTATATTAAGTGAACTTCTTGCACAAGCCCAACATAAACATAGCGTTTCCCAGCAGTGTTGGGCTTCGAAAACCCTCGAGCAGCAGGAGCGTCTCTTCCAAAGACTCATAAACGATCATGTTCCTCTATGTACTGAAGTCAAGTCAACATGTGCCAAATTTACAGTGCCTAAATCGCAGAAATTAACCAGAAAACCCCATCAAAAGAAGCGACCAAGAATCGTTAGGACACAACCCAGATATTAGTAAAAACTGTTAGTAACAATGACATGCATAATCTGAAATTATATACTTTAATTTTATTCAATCTGGAATTAATTAATTATGTTTGTAATTTATTTCTTTAAAAAAAAACATTTGAGGGTGCGCTTGCATGTTTGTATTAAGAATTTTTATTGTTTGTTATTTAATATATGATTTCAACAATTAAATTATCTATCTACAATAGAGTTTTATTTTATTTATATTCTTAACTTATTTCCTAATGACACAATGTTAACAAACTCAATGATCCATGACCTTGTTTATTGACTTGACTTTGTTTATTGATTTATGGTAGACGATCCCACCACCAGGATAGCGCGGAACGTCAAAGGATTTTTACAAAATCCTTAATTATTAAAAACCGATAATAATATCTTTACAAAACTTTCGATTTATGTTATTTATAATTATTAGAAACCAGTAACAGGTCTTTTATTAATCTAAAACAAATGCATCATGTCCTTAGTGCACATTTTGGGTCCTTAGTGCACTAAGGAGTCCTGTGTGGTGTTTAGACGCACCCAGCATTTGGTAATGTTATTTGATGAAATAGTTCCCTAGTGTATTAGATACATTGTTGATAAATTTATAAGAACAAATATTGCCTACGAAATATATTATAAAGTAGCGTAGAGCGGATTTTGCAGCGGACTACAATATAACTTGCTTAGAACGCTCACACTTATGAAATTATATGGGCAAGAATTCGCTAATGTTTTTTTGGTGTCAATAGTGTAAACCTGACTGATATGAGAGTATTCTTGGTATAATTGAAATAAATTCACTTTTAAATCACGAGGCGAGTTGTTTCCATAACATGTTTGCAAAAAAAAAATGAACTAAATCGATTGAATAGCTAAAAAATGGCCTCTTTTTGTGTGTCTTAAACACAAAAATATTCAATCATTAGTGTGACATTTTTGCACAGCTAATATCAAAATAAATACTGATGGTAGTTTTAATTAAGTTAGAATCATGAAATAATGTGTTTTTCCAGGTAAGATGTTTATCTGTGGGATAAAAATAGTTTTAGAGTGATTGCCTTGTGAAAATGAAACAGGAAGCAAATTAAAAAATAACGATTGCACGTAACTTTTTCTGTCAACAATCGTTACGTGCTGATATATCTATTATACTTCCGCGAAAGCATTTGGTACGGATGAGTGCGTATGCGTCAAAATAAAGACATTACTACCGGGAATAATTTTGTTTGTCGTAATTTTATTCCTTATGATATTTGAAATGGATACTTCTTATTTTAAAATGACGATGGAATTCTTGTCAACGTTACGTAAAATTTCGAGTTTTAAGACAATCGTGGTTTTAACCTTTGTTGGTGGAAAATCGAATTACTTTTACGGCATTCCTATCATTATCGAATGACAGCATCACGTGACTTACTTTCACTTTGCAAACATGGCTGAAACAGAGGAAGCGGCGGTAAATGGCCACAGCCCTGGTAATTTTTAGCATGCTGACATTGTGTTACGCACAAAATTGGGTGAAAAATAAAAACAAACCCACATGTCGCCCTGTCCAATTGGTTTTTTGATTAAAGGAGCCCTTTATACGTTTATAAACTTTCCCGTTTTTAGTAATGATTGTATATTTGTGGACAGAGGATGACCGTACGTAACTATGACCAGAAATCACTTCACAGAAAATGTTGTCCATTTTACGTGCGCTTGTCATCAAGCTAATTTATTGATAATATATTTACATAAAATTATAAATATCTTTATACATTTATCAATGTGTCAAATTAGTGTTTAAAATGTTCTGTGTTCTGAGGGTAATTTTCTAGCTAATAAAAAAAAAACGTAACATTGACCCTGAAAATGCACAATCTCTGATGCTGGCTGTAATTGAATTAATCAATGAAGAACCAATAACACTGGGATACATATATTTTAATGAAATATTGAAAAATGTAAATTCTCCATCAGTCCATGCAAAATTTCCTTACAGCTATGATATTACAAAGATTCAGACTATTGTGAGTAACATTGACATGAAAATACCGGGTGAAAGATTTGTCCAAGTTACTAACTACAGACTAAATAGAATTTAGTCGATTTCTTGTCCTGAATGTTTTAAAACATGCCTCTGTGTTCACTTGCATAATAATTGGTGCCTTTTCAGACACATCAAATAAACATAGAGTAAAACTTTAATCAAAATAGATGCATGTAACATTGACGGAAAAAATTTTTGTGTACAAGTTACATGCTATAGCCTGTTTGATTTTTTATTTCTGAAATATAAAAAATATCTACTTAGTTTATGTTGCAAATCATTTATAAACAATAAAAAGGTTAGTCAGGAAAAAATACTACAGCTTCATTGTTTAGAAATACCAAATTGGATGTATGTAACATTGACGGTGATTTTTTTCCAAGTGTGTGTCCAAGTTACTAACTACAGACTAAATAGAATTTTGTCGATTTCTTGTCCTGAATGTTATAAAACATACCTCTGTGTTCACTTGCATAATAATTGGTGCCTTTGCAGACACATCAAATAAACATAGAGTAAAACTTCAATCAAAATAGATGCATGTAACATTGACGGAAAAAAATTTTGTGTACAAGTTACATGCTATGGCCTGTGGGATTTTTTATTTCTGAAATATAAAAAATATCTACTTAGTTTATGTTGCAAATCATTTATCAACAATAAAAAGGTTAGTCAGGAAAAAATACTACAACTTCAGTGTTTGGAAATACCAAATTGGATGTATGTAACATTGACGGTGATTTTTTTTCCAAGTGTGTGTCCAAGTTACTAACTACCAGCCACATTTCTATTCTTTTTCAGTTTGTGGAAATTGTGGTAACTTGAAGCTTTTTTATTATTCTATAAAAAGTTTCAACTTCTTTCCATTGCTTTTATTTTTTTATGTAGGGTATGTACTTATCGTAATGTATGTATGTAACTTTGACAGGCAATATTGTATAAAAAATCTGTCAATGTTACATTCACCAATCATGATAATGCATAGATTTACATGTTTATTTTTTTGATAATTTTGCTTACATTTGATTTCACAAAAAGGTCATTGAAATTAATTTTAAATATATAGTTTAGCATTATACTATATTGCCACTCTTGAAGTCTGTTGGTAACTTTGACAACTCCCCATATTTGTCAAATATGTCAAGTTACGTGCAATACTTAATTGGTGAAGAATTCAGTTTGGGTTTTTGTTTTTGGCCTTCACAAATTTGAAGTGAATGATCATGAATGAAAAAAATCAACTTTCAAGATTCTGCATTTAATTTTCCAGCATTTGGTCTTGTACATTGTTGTACGTAACATTGACACATATCATTATTAACTGTTTGAAAGTAGTTGTTTATGTTACATACAATTATATGGAACAGAGTTTTTTACTGCCACTGATTAAATAAAATACAAAGGGAGGGTTTTTACAGATTCTAGGTATTTATCTCATGTATATGTTGATAAAACAGTCTGTATGTAACATGGACATTCAATTCATGTGATAAAAGTAAATAGTTTACACTTGCTTTTTATTATGTAGATACATCAAGTTCAGTTCAAGTTTCAAGTGTCATGTCTAAGTTACTTAAAAAGTAACTTATATTTATAACTTATTTAGAAGTAAATGAATGCATGTAACAGAGACTCGAAAATTGGTGTGTACTCGTATCTTTGTCACTTCATGTCAAATGTTCAATTAAAAGTTTGTGCTATGAAAATTATGATAACTAATACGTGCATTAATTACATGATATACTTTCAAAATGCAAAGGATTTTTTTGGAAAAAATTGTAGGTAACCAAGACAAAAATTTAACAATATCTTATATATGTATATATATCTTTATAATGGACGTCAGTTTCTTCATTCCTGTTTTTTTTAAAATTAATTACTTGTTTTCACTTGTTTGTAGGGGGCAGGCTGTTAAGAAAACGAAAACCAGTAAATTATAACGAAGACGACAACAACGTTGGTGGCAGTAGTACAAGCAAATATTCAAAAATTAAATCCAAACTAATAGAAAATGGAACTTTGGAAAACTTCAAGAAAAGTGAAGCTTTGAGAGCAAAACTGTACAGACTGTCAATGTCAGATGATGCAAGATCGAAATCAAACGAATCAGCAAGACTTAGAATGCAAAAATATAGAGCTAGATTGAAACAAAAACAAAAAACTGAAAAGCCAAAGGTATTGACCAGAAAAGAGAAAAAGGAGGAAGAAAAGAAAAAACAGAGAATGAGAGCATACTGGAGAGAGAAAAAGCGCGAGTCACGTGCCAGAGAAACTCAGGAGAAAAAGGAAGAAAACAATGCTAAAAGAAAACTAGATTATCACAACAAGAAGGCAACAAAAAGAAAGCTTTTCAAAGAAAATGACATTTTGATGAATTCCGATTCTGAAGACCACTCACTAGAAATAAATTCAGATTTTAAATCTCCTGCTGCCAAAAGAAAAGCCATTGAAAGGGCTTCAAAACATATTCCTAAAACTGCAAAGAAATGGCTGAGAGTGGTCGGGGGCATACTTAAAAATGCAACTCCAAGAAAAAAGAAACTAATGAAAGAAAATCTTTTAGTAGTTAGTCCAAATACTAAAAAGCACATTGAAACTAATAAAGGCATTGCAGAAGGAGTAAAGAATTTCCTAAAGGAAATTAAAGGAAAGCAAGAAAAACATACCAGACATAAATTAATCACAACTATTATCAAACATGCAAAAGACTCCGACAACGCCAGACAAATGCTTGCAATCCAGTGGAAAAACCTGGTAAATAAATCCTACATTTTAGAAGAAAATGATGGCAAAAAAAGGTCAGATGCATTGACAAAAGAAGAAATAAAATCTGTACAAGAGTTTTATGAAAACCCACTTACATCGGTAGAGATGCCATCGAGGAAATCTGTCTCTAAGAAAACACTTGCATCAAAGAGTGTTATGACAAAAACAACTAAGAGTGCATATGAACAGTATTGTGCAGAACCTAACAAGAGAAAGATAAGCCTTAGCACATTTCGCAAGCTACGTCCAAAAACTGTTTTAACTGCCAACAAGACACAGTTAAGACAGTGTCTATGTGAGTATTGCACAAACATCGACCTAAAATTGAACACATTGCATAAAATGAATGTTGGAAAACAATTTAAAAATGTCTATGATATAGTGAACGAAACACTTTGCCCAAAGACAGGAAAACATCACGATGTCAAATGCACAGAACGAAAATGCAAAAGCTGTGGGATAAAAAAGCTTCGGCCAAAGTTGATGTTAAAAAAATCAGTAACATGGCAACGATGGGAAAACACGAAAGTATCAAGAACTAAAGATAAAGAAGTCAAAGTTAAAAAAATGCTTATCACAAAGACAGGAACGGTAAAAAGGTTTACAGACGAGTTGATGGATGAACTCACACCAATGGCATCACATCTGTTTGTAGCTGGATGGCAGTATCAACAGTTTAATGACATCAAGCAAGACATGCCAGAGGGATGGGTTGTTTTGATCTGTGATTTCGCAGAAAATTACAGAACATTCTTTCAGGATGAAATTCAAGCAGCTCATTGGCAGTATGAGCAAATTACACTACACCCCACCGTTGCTTATTATAGATGTCCAGAGAAAGACTGCAATGAGGTAGTGACAGAAAGTATTGTATGCATTTCCAACGACTTAAAACATGACGCCAACAGTGTTCACGCCTTTATTACCAGAGTTAACGACCATCTGTCAAACAAAATGGAAATCAAACATCAAGTTCAATTTACAGATGGGTGCTCAGCCCAGTACAAATCCAGAGAACCTTTTATGGATCTGTCTTGTGGAGAAGATGATTTTGGTCACACAGTAGAGAGAAATTTCTTTGGATCTAGGCATGGTAAAGGACCATGTGATGGTCTTGGTGCTGTCGTAAAACAAGCAGCTAGACGAGCTGTTGAAAGAAGAGAAACAACTATTAGCAAGGCAGAAGACATGTACAGGTTTTGTCAAAAAACTCTAAGTCAAGAACATGAAGAAAATAAATGCTGTCACAAGTTAAGAACTTTTTTCTTAGTCAATGATATAAATAGAAAAAGATCAAGAAATCCATCCAGAGCCATACCTGGTACAAGAAAACTTCACAGCATAAAAGGGGTCAAACCTGGAGAGGTCAAGGTTAGAAATCTTTCATGCTTTTGTAAGAACTGCAAAAGGGGTGATGGACAATGTTGTAACCGCAACATTGTAGAAGCTTTCAAACCACACGAATTGCAAGCATGCAATAAGAAAAGTAAACAAGGAAAGAAACGAAGCAACAAAGCAAAAACAAGTAGTCCTCCATTGGCAAGGAAAATGAATGTGAAAAGGAAAAGAGAAAGCAATGATTATGAATTTATAACTCGTCATGGAATATCAGATGAGAAAAATGATGAAGCAACAGTTATAGATATATCTGACAACGAAGAGATTGGACATGTACTGATAGCTATATCTGACAATGAAGATATTGGTCACAGACAGGAAGCTATATCTGACAATGAAGAGACAAGTCACATACCGGATGGTAGCTTAAATTCAAGACAATTGTACTTTAAAGAGATTTTGAACAAGATGCAAGAATTTAATACATTTGACGAATTATGTGTGCATTGTTTCCAGACAAAGTGCAAGATCTCTAAATACAATATTAAAGGAAACCCACATGCCATATATGTTATGTGTGGATTAGAGGTAGACCAACTATCATTTGATATTGCACCAGGAGATGTACCAGGACCAGTAAAAATCCCTGTAAAAGTAGTACCAGATGGAAATTGTCTACCAAGATGCGGTAGTATGTTTGCATTCGGGAACGAGGATAATCATCTGGAAATAAGATCTCGGATTATCATAGAACTAGTTCTTAATAAGAACATGTACCTAGATGACGAATACCTTATGAAAGGTACAGGAAATTCTAATTTGGTTTTAACAGAACGATTTGCATCATTCAGCGATTCTTATCTTCCTGGAGTACATTTGACAAAAAATATTGTTGAAACAATATTTGAAGCTGAAGTAATGAAATGCAGAAAACCAGGCAACTACATGGGTATATGGCAGATGTTTGCTTTAGCAAATGTTCTACATTGCCCAATTGGCTCATGCTACCCAGAGTTTGTTAAATCCTTTGTCAGACCAACCTTAAATCGCCTAATTCTGCCGTCAACGGATGACCATGAAACAGCAGACAGCACTAAACCTGCATATATATTGTGGACAAGTACAAGAGAAGACATGGTAGAGACTAATTGGGTACCAAACCATTTTGTCCCTCTTCTTGAGATTGACAAGCCAGGCAAACTAGATAACATTGGAGTTTCAACCAGAGCAAATAATGTGTAAGTGACCCTCCTCAGCATGCTTATTTATTCTTTTTTTAAACCAAAAAATAGACACAATATAAAGCATAACTAAAAAGTACACACATAGATAGAGTAACATTCCCACTCAAACCTAGGAGCAAGATCTAGTTTAAAGTCATAAATTGCTGCAATTTTCTCTGCTTTTTTTTAAAGGAAAAGAATTTTTTAACTCACATTCGTTGTTACATGATGTCTATAAAATTGTATTAACTTTTAGGATGCCAAATGACCAGAAAGCCAAGGAAGTTCCCGAGATGCTAAATGACCAGACAGCCAAGGAAGGTCCTGAGATGCTAAATGACCAGACAGCCAAGGAGGGTCCTGAGATGCTAAATGACCAGAGAGCCAAGGAAGTTCACGAGATCCTAAATGACCAGAGAGCCAAGGAAGTTTTCGAAATACCCATGGACCAGACAGCCAAGTTAGTTCCTGGGACACCAGCAGCCTCTATCAGGTTTGTCCATGTACATTGCTTCAGATTTATTGATCAAGAATGTATACTCATGATTTGGATAAAACTTTGCTTCTTCAATATAATCAAGGCCAAAATTTGTATTACTTTAAATTGTAAAAGAAGTTTCAAAACATAAAACAATGTATTTCTTGTTACATGATTTCTATGATGTTGTAATTACTTTCAGGATGGCAAATGACCAGACAGCCAAGGAAGTTCTCGAGATGCACATGGGCCAGACAGCAAATGAAGTTCCCGAGACATACATGGACCAGACAGCCAAGGAAATTCCCGAGACACTTGTGGACCGGACAGCCAAGGAAGTTCTTGAGACACCCGTGGACCAGACAGCCAAGGAAGTTTCTGAGACACCTGTGGACCAGACAGCCAAGGAAGTTTCTGAGACACCTGTGGACCAGACAGCCAAGGAAGTTCCCAAGACACCCGTGGACCAGACAGCCAAGGATTTTCCCGAGACGCTTGTGGACCAGACAGCCAAGAAAGTTCCCGAGACACTTGTTGACCAGACAGCCAAGGAAGTTCCCGAGACACTTGTGGACCAGACAGCCAAAAAAGTTCCTGAGACACTTGTGGACCAGACAGCCAAGGAGGTTCCCGAGACACCCGTGGACCAAACAGCCAAGAAAGTTCCTGGGACACCTGTGGACCAGACAACCAATGAAGGTCCAGAGACGTCAGATGACCATAGGGCCAAAGAGGTTCCCGAGAGACAAACAGCCTCCATCAGGTTTGTGCATCTACATTGCTTCACATTTATTTATCAAGGATGTTTTCTCATGATTTAGATAGAACTTTGCCAAAGCAAACCCCTACTATGTGAAATTTATACTCCTTTATTTAAAACATGCATAATCAAGGCAAATATTTCCTTTAAATACTTAAAAGATATTTTACAAAACCAAATAACAACACAATTTTTGTTACATGATTTCTATGACGTAATTACTTTCAGGAAGCCAAATGACCAGAGTGTCGAGGAATTTCCTGAGACACCCGTGGACCAGACAGCCAAGGAAGTTTCAGAGACACCCGTGGACCAGACAGCCAAGGAAGTTTCAGAGACACCCGTGGACCAGACAGCCAAGGAAGTTTCAGAGACACCCGTGGACCAGACAGCCAAGGAAGTTCCTGAGACACCCGTGGACCAGTCAGCCAAGGAAGTTCTCAAGACACTTGTGGACCAGACAGCTAAGGAAGTTCCCGAGACACTTGTGGACCAGACAGCCAACAAAGTTCCTGAGACACCCGTGGACCAGACAGCCAAGGAAGTTCCCGAGACACCCATGGAACAGATGGCCAAGAAAGGTTCCGAGATAGCCGTGGACCAGACAGCCAAGGAAGGTCCAGAGATGCAAGACGACCAGAGGGCCAAGGAAGTTCCCGAGACACCTATGGACCAGACAGCCAGCGAAATTCCTGAGACAGCCGTGGACCAGACAGCTAAGGAAGTTCTCGAGATACCCGTGGACCAGACAGCCAAGGAAGTATTCGAGATACTAAATGAACAGACAGCCAAGGAAGGTCCCGAGATGCCAAATGACGAGACAGCCGAGGAAGTTTCCGAGACACCAGCAGCCTCTATCAGGTTTGTACATATACGTTGCTTCAGATTTATTTTTCATTCAATATACTCTCATGATCTTAGTTAACTTTATCAATCAGGTTGTTATACATGTATTCACCATATGTACTGATATCATTTTCCTTTTGATCATAGCCCATATACAGATGGATCGTTTGTATTGATTGCCCATGGTACCAAAATTTTCCCAGCAGTTGTAAGTCAGGAATGTGATTATAGAATTATTGAAAAATAACGAAGCTACGTATACATTGTAGTTCATAAAGTGCATGAATTATTGTAATTAGTAGTAGTTGCATCCAGCTTACAACGATTTAAATATCTGACAAAATATATTTTAAAGCATGCATCATTAACTCTTGCACTGTATGCAGATAAATCATTCGGTCCAAAGCATGCACATTTTTCATCCATGAAATGTTTCATCAAATTATGCAAAACTTAAAGCATTATCTTAAAAAATTGAATTATATCTTAAAGAAATGAAAATAAATTTTAAGTCTTTTTATTTAAATTTGTGTTTTTTTTAGCTTTAAAAGTGGAAATTCTTTCAAATTCACGCTTACGTATTTCAGTCCAGAATATCCAGTTAAAAATGTTTTGTTTTCTGACTCAATTGATCTACAGACTGTGCCATGACATATTATTTTTATTACATATTGACGAAAATGTAAATGTATTAAAAAGAAATTGAACAATTTTGTAGATTACAAATTGGCCATGGGTTAAGTTTTACCACCAAGAAAAGAGATCTTTGGGAAAGTCGAACTTGTGGATGGAGAGAGAAAAGCAGCATACAGTCCTACCACAAGATATAATGAGGCAACTTGACCCACCTGTCCCTGAAAGAAGAGGTTCAAGATTTTACTTCAAATTCCAAGGTATTAAGCAAACATTTGTTAAAGTTTGAAAATAATAATTGAAAAACTTTTAAGTGATTACAGTTAGTTTTAATAGACCATTGCAATGGTGGAAAAAGAGATATGGGTGAAATGTCTGAGACAGCAAACCTGAGCCTACATACAATTAAAATAGTAACAAGAGATCATCACTCAGCTTCAACCCTTGCTGAATGCCAAACTCTTATAGGCAGACTATCTAATATTTAAGTACAACCGTATTCATAAGAATTTCAAGAAGAGAAAATAACATTTTCTTTTTATTTCATATTACATTTGTTTTACAGGTCTTGAGGTATGAAGACAGAAGACAGTCTACATGGATGGAGATATTTTTTGAAATTAAAATGTCAGATTGATGATTTTGCAATTTATCTCTGAAATATAATTTATATCCCTAAGCCAAGATCAAAGGGGAAACTACATACAAGAACACACAACATTTCCATTGAAAAAACATTACATCAAATACGTTTAAATAAACTTTATATGTCATGTATGTGCATAATCATGGCAAATTTGAAATTAATCAAACCAAAAGACAATATTGAAATGCTTTATTAACAACTTTACGTAACAAAGGCAAACATAGTGGCATTCAAATTAAAAGAAATGAATGCAAATGTCAATGTTACATGCTGGATAATCAAATAGACAATTAAATAAACTTACACGTGTGCTTCATCAAGAAAGAAATGTATATAAATCGAACCAAAAGACAATATAGAAATGCTTTATTCACAAGCATACATAACAAAGGCAAAAAAAATGGCATTCAAATTAAAAGAACTGAATGATGACGTCAATGTTACATGCCGGATAATCAAATACACACTTAAATAAACTTATATATGTGCTTTATCATGGGAAAAATGTATCAAAAGCGAACCAAAACTCAATACTGAAATGCTTTATTCACAAATATACATAACAAAGGCAAACGTAAGGCATTCAAATTAAAAGAACTAAATGATGATGTCAATGTTACATGCAGGAATGCAATGTTAAGAACATCAGGTCTTTGTTCGTGGAAATTAATTTTTCATCAGAAATGGGGATATTATTACTTAAATAAACCTTTTTAAAGCATGTAAATCAATTTTTTTTCGTGTTTATTTTGTTGTCCATGTTACATACGGATAGTTTGAACTATTAATGAGGTGAAGTTCTGAAACTTGTATAATATTTTGGTAAAAAATTTCTTGGAATAATCATTTTTGATATAACAATTCTTAAAATGAGAAACAAATGAAAACAAGCCTGATGAATTGGGTTAAAGTTAGGCATGTAACATTGACAGAACCTGTAACTGAATCACATTTTTTCCACTTGTCTATAAAAAGTAACAAAAACAGAATTGCACAAGTCGGAGAAGACTTCAAAGATATTGTTCTTAGATAAAAAGGTAAGACTATTGATTTAGACTGACAAAATTAATACATCATTTTAATTATTATTTGGTGTCCTTGTTACATGCTGAAAACCAAGAATTTTCCATCTGAATAGAAACACTCGATGGAAAGATTCTCAGTATTTGTATTTTTATAATAGATACTGACAATGGCAATATGTTTATGCAACTTTTAAATGTTTTAAAGTGTATTTTCATTTTAACAACAGATGTCACACTCTAGAAATATTAGTGAATTCTTGCCCATATACCATCATTCTTGGATTTTGTAGCTTGAGCAGAACAATTTGAATATTAAATATCATTTGTTGCTATACATGCTGTTGCATACCCAACGATAAAGTTTAATAAATAAATTGTTTTCTCTACGTGTAAAGTTATGTACCTTGTTATCCGCACTGACAAGCGGATTCAGTGTTACCATATATTTTATTTTCGAACAAATCCAGTAAAAATACAATAATATAGATAATTGTACTCCTTTTTTAATATAAAATACGCCATTTTCAGCACATTCGGCAATTTCGCGGCAGCCAGTTTTTATTGATGGAGTAAGCCGGAGTACCTAATAGTCATAACGAACTACCTTGACCACTCGGCCACCGAGGCCCCAATATAAAAGGTAATAGATATGGTAAAAAATAAGAAAATGAAAGAAAGTAACTGGTCTGCAAAGTAAATAGTTTTTGTTACTATATCTGCAACGTTTAACGAACGCCGTCATGAAGTTGCATAAAAATTGCCCACAATTGGTGACTTTTTGTAATTTTCA
This sequence comes from Mytilisepta virgata, assembly GCA_028015205.1. Classification (NCBI taxonomy): domain Eukaryota; kingdom Metazoa; phylum Mollusca; class Bivalvia; order Mytilida; family Mytilidae; genus Mytilisepta; species Mytilisepta virgata. Next base: position 19,391,106 of record CM051515.1, read on the forward strand.
ACAGTCGAACATGGGAACACACAGATATTTTTCTTTAAACATCAGAGCTTTCGTGTATGTAGCAATATATATTACTTTTTGCACGAAACTGGAGGATTTACACAATGCTTTTTAATGACTTTTACATCGAAAAATCAGAAAACTGTAGGATACTTTCAATTAGTTCGATTTGACCTTAATATAGATTCTTCGAAAAATTAATGTAGAATCTTCAATCATAGAACTCGTTATCACACAGAAACATCTCACACATTAAAGACTTCAATGTAAGAAAAATTCAGTCTGACCACTTTAATTCAATGGACCATAACGGCATTATAATTACCAACGTAATAGATCTACTGGGATTTAACAGTCCATTCTCGCGATTGATCTGTTCAGTAATAAATGGATTGTGTCCGTTGTTTGGTAAATTGGACATATATCTCTAAAACCGTTTAAATTGCAAATTGTACCAAATTATACCACAGATGAAATCATTTCACAATCCCAAAGTGTCCCGACTGCACTAATAAGTCCTGACTTTGACATTAACTATTTGCTTATTAACATGTGTTTTTTTTTTAAATTCGATTGTAAGAAAATTTGGAACTGAGAAAACCTATTCTAAAATATTTTTACAAAAAAATCCCATTATTTACTACATGGAAACAGGAAAGATTTAAACTAATTTTAAACCCATCAACACCCAATGATAAAGAAATTTTTATTTATTTTGTATTTCAGTCATTAGAACTGAGGAAGGGAGGATGTAAAGCTATTTTCATATCATGTATTTGTTCGTTTAATTTGTCATGAAATGAATTTGTATTGAAATAACGTACCCGCTTAGTTTTATATGTTTGCAAAAAGTTTTAGCTGAATTGAATTGAGTTTAAATCAAAATAAATTACACCATACTTATTGTAATAAAAAAATCTTTATAATATTCTTAAAATAGTGGCAGATCCAGGAAGTGTACTATTTTAAAATCTTTTATTTTTTAGTATAAAACAAACAATAAAACATTTTTTAAAAATCAAGAACATTATGAAATATGAAAATAGGTGTTAATTTGAAGAAGAAAAATAATTAAAAAAAATATAAACATGATGTACAGTACGTCACTTTTTATCCTGAAAGGCAAATAGGCATGTCAATTCATTTATGTTTGGTGGCAAACATTTAACACATTTACTGTACGCAAGTTAATTGTAAGTCACGTGTCACATGGGTCGTAAATTACGGTAAGGCACCGAGTTTTTAGTTAAACCTTTAAGATATGTGGACAGAGTAGTACGGAGCCCCGCAGGGGACACGACAAGAAAAAAAAATATATCGTTATCTCGATTTATTATATCGTTATCACGATTTATGATATCGTTATCTCGATTTATCATATCGTTATCACGATTTATCATATCGTTATATCGATTTATTATACCGTTATCTCAATTTATTATATCGTTATATCGATTTATTATATCGTTATCTCGATTAATTATATCGTTATCTCGATTTATTATATCGTTATCTCGGTTTATTAGCTCACCTGGCTAGTCGTCGTCGTAAACGTCTCTAGATCTTCTCCTCTGAAACCATTGGGACAATTGGAACAAACATTGGCTGCAATGGTCCTTAGGCGGTCCTCTTTCAGAATTATATCTGATTACCGCGCCTGTCATGCAAGATGGCCACCAGAGCTGAACTTAGTTTAACATAGGACCCTATGTGAAATTTACATAAAGATATTTTTGTCTGCAAGCACTTGGCCAATGAAACAAAAATAGACATCAAGGTGGTCCTCTTTCAAACGTATATTCGATGACTCCTTCCATTATCCAAGATGACCGCCAGAGCCGAACATAGTTTTACATAGGATCCTATAGGAAATTTACTTAAAGATCTGCTTGTCCGAAACCACTTGGCCAATTGGAACAAAAGGTGGTCGTCTTTCAGACGTATATTCGATTACCCCTTCCATTATCAAGATGACCGCCAGAGGCGAACATAGTTTTACATATGATCCTATGGGAAATTTACTTAAAGATCTGCTTGTCCGAAACCACTTGGCCAATTGGAACAAAACTGGGCTTCAATGGTCCTTAGGTTGTTCTCTTTCAGAATTATATCCGATGGCTCGATCGTCATCCAGGATAGCCGCCAGAGTCGAACATAGTTTAAACATAGGACACTTTGTGAAATCTACATAAAGATCTTCCCGTCTGAAACCACTTGGCCAATTGGAACAAAACTCGGCAGCAATGGTCCTTAGTTGGTCCTCTTTCAGGAGTATATCCGATGTTCCTGTCCACTCCGAGATTGATGGCAGAAATGAACTTAGTTTAACATAGGACCTAATGGGAAAGTTCACTGAATGATCTTCTTGTTTAAAAACCAGTGAGCCAATTGGAACTTGACAGCAATTTTTCAAGCTGCCAGTCAAGATGGACATAGTCCAGGTGAGCGATACAGGCTCTTGGGAGCCTCTAGTTATATTGTTATTTCGATGCAATATTGTAAGTTAAATACCAGTCCACTAACAATCCAAACAAATACCCAATTAGGTTCATTATTAGCAAATAATTTCTAAGTTAATTACAATTTGTTTCATTTATAATTTATAATTCCAACAGTACTAGTCGAGACATAGTTGTTCAGTGTTTCGGTTTAGGTTTTTAGAACCTCATCTATAAAGATGACATGAAAATGTGTTTCCGCCAATAACATAACTATTTTATTTTAATATAAGAGGAATGGGGTACGACAGTGATGCTCTCTTTCAATAAAAAAGTCATGAAAGTGTCTTGCAATTATTTCGTTTAAAAGAATTTTACTTTTATATAGATAATTTATTTAAGTGTATTCTGTGAGATAATCTTTTATATTTTTATAAACAAACAACAAAATGGATAACAGGAAAAGTCAACAATAACATACGAATCAATCAAAGCAACCCAACTGACAAAACGCCGGACAAAAAATAAAAGTGTACAAAACACAAACATGAACACAACAGAGATTCAGGATAGTCTAACTTGGTACAGACACTGAATAGTGGCGGGGTTAAACCGGTTTAATGGGTACCCAAACCTGTCGCTTTTTCTATTATGACAGGCTGGTGTATAAAACACACTATAAAAACCAATACAGTATGATTACCAACAAGGTGACCCCTTGCTAGAAATGAAAATTAGAGTGGAGGGTTTAACATTGAAATTAGCTAAGGCTCTCATAGGTGCAGGTGGGATACTTCCCTCTACTGAACGAAAACATCTGAAATAACACTTCCATCAAGGGTTTAATGGTATCTAGTCATAGAGTTCAATAGCAATCGGCAGTATTCGTGAGAGACCATTATGAATTTAGAGTCTTCAAGCCATTGGGAGAAATTGCAATTTTTACAGAATTACACATAATTTCATATTTGTAACCCTTACTGTGAAAAAATCTTAGGTAACTCCCAAGTTTCTGTTGGTTACTAGCGAGACTGCAATTATTCACGATATTGCAGTTCATGATAAGTGTTTTTTTTTCTGGAAGCTGGATATGTAGACGAAAGATGTTGATACCTATTATAACACCTTTTAAAAGCATTAAGCAGCAAATATTTTTTTTAGTAATAGCATGGTTTCGAGGGCATATTCGTGCAAAACGTCCAAGCTGTGATATGTACACTCTATACGATGTACCAAAGGCAGGTCACCATCAAGAAAGGGGAAACTAGTAATTGGAAAATTAAAATCGTCCCTTTTGTCATAAATTTTAGTACGTATCTCTCCATTTTCGATATTTATAGTAAGATCTAAAAAAGAACAGCATTTACTATTCTTATTAGTTTTGTTCAAATGTAGCTTTTTGGATGAATTTCTTTTGCATATTTAGGAAACTCGGGGTTATCAACAGTAAGTACATCATCAAGATACCTGCAATTAATCCACTATCAATATTTACCAGTGTTGTCAAAAGCTTGCTATTTTGAAACTGAGCAGCGGACATCCGTAGCAACCTCAGACTTTATTTTTCACAGGCTTCATTGACCAAATATCTTGAAAATGCTTGATATTTAGAAGTTTTCTCTGCACATTCTGCTTCAGAAAAAATTGTTCGCATGTCAATTAATTTATCATGATTCTGTATTTTACACTTAAGGAGTTTTTTCATGAAAGACTGTTCATAACAATATAAAAATAAGTCGGCAATAAGAGTTTGTACCAATAGGAATCCCAATGACCTGTCGATGCACAGTAATGCCAAAAACGAAGAAATAATTTTTGAACATTTATAAGATGGATTATAGAATGAAGCAAAAGCACAATTCTGATAAATCTAGCTTATGTAATTGAGAAGTAGGAATGGAACAAAATCTGATGAATAAACTATGTCGCCCATTATTTTTTAATATTGTCTGTAGATCTTTAAGGTTAACAGAGGAACGACGTTGAGGATGCATATTATGGTTTGTTATTTTGAAATGCGACGTCGTGGGCGTAGTCGAGGACTCATTATGACTAGTTATTATTATTCTTCTTTTTTCAGTAGCTGTTTTTTTTTTTTTTTTTTGCAAAGTGTTCTCGAAAACGGCTCAATCTATTGAAACCAAATTTTGAACAAATATATGGAACTATCTGAGGTAATTCCTCGTCATACTATAAAGTCCAAGATGGCCGCCATTTTTGAAACGGCCGCTATCAAATTTTTAAAAATCTTGAAAAATAGAAAACAATTCTTGACAGATTCAATTTTAGCGTAGAAATGTTCAGCGTCATCGAAAATTCATTTCAAAATATCAAAGATGGCCACTATTTTCAAAATGGCTACCGTGTAAGTTGATATATTGGAATAATTTAAAATGTAGCTCTTTTGTATAAATGTATTTTGCATATTTTAGAAACTCGGGCGGTCTATTGAGGATTCTGTTGTTCTGTTCATCATTCTGGGATCTGTTCATCATGATGGATATAATACCAATGCTTCTTAATAGCCCTTCCTAATTGCCGAAGATTCGTGTTATATCTTGTTGTAAATACTAGTCGGATGTGAATCTTATTTTTCGTATCATATTGAAACATTCGTTTAAACGAAATAAATGCAAGACACTTTCATGGAAAGAGACGACTGGTGTCGTACCCCATACCTCTTCTATTGAAATTTAATAGTAATATGTGATTGGCGGCAACACATTTCCATGTCTTCTTAATGAATAAAAGGCTAGGGGTGCCTGGTGAGGATATGCCTTGGTTCTTAAAACCTAAACCGAAACACTGGAAAACTAAGAGATGATTTTCTCGATTATATGTTTTGGCATTATAAATCATAATTTTTTCCAAATGGTAATTGACTCAGAAATTATCTGTTAATGGTGAACTTAATTGGGTATGTGTTTGGATTAGTAGTGGACACGTATCTAACTAACAATATTGCATCGAAGTAACGATATCATAAATCGAGATAACGATATAACAAATTGATATACCGATATAATAAATCGAGATAACGATATAATAAATCGATATAACGATATAATAAATCGAGATAACGATATAACGATATAATTTTTTTTCTTGTCGTGTCCCCTGCGGGGCTCCGTACTATTAAATAATAAATCCTCAATCTTGAAATGTCGTGTGGGAAAACCAATTACATCATAAATTGCGGAAATATATTTTTTAACAATAAGTACAAACTTGATCACGCACTTAACTCAGTTTATCTACATGTACTTACAGTTAGATCTAAGATGTATAAATAAAAGTCGAAATATGAATATTCATAATTAGATCATCCTCCCAAGTCAAGGTTTTGTATCCACGTTCGTTCCTAAAAACCCCTGACATCACACATTCATATTTCACGCGTTGGATGTGAAAGATTTTCATTGGTTACTTCTCTAGGTCAAAGGAGAATCCCTTGGGTCGTAGGTAGAATTTTCTAGGTCACACACCAGGCGGTGATATGTTCGACCCGCAAAATATAAATGTGTGATGTCAGGGATTTGTAGGAACGAACATGGATACAAAACCCTGACTTGGGAGGATGAATTAGATAAAATTAAATCATATTCAGTCACTGGACTACATGTATAGATATTCTTTATTTTTGTTATGTATATTTTGCACGTTTTAACAAGTTCGAAAAACTATAGTCGGAACAATAGAGACTTTTTAACATATAGAAATATATCAATACATTTATTCAACAGCAACGGAAACAACAACAACAGAAGAAAGACGCAGTTTATAAACCGTATTCATTTCTTCAGACGAAATTGTTCATGTGCACATATATCGTTTAAAATATTCACGATCTGTATTAAAATTTTGACATATTTTGTCAATGCACATCATCAAAATCTGTGAAAATTGATTTTGATTTTTTTTTTTTTTAAATATAAATTAATTTTGCTCCAAACGAAAATAAATAAATTAAAAAAACTTGTTGCGAAACATTTCAAAAAGGGTCAGTAAGCTGTCGTATTGACCAAAGGCGAATAGCCAGACGTTAATGTGACAAGTAAATGAATAAAAAAAAATTAAATTTAATTTTTTTTTAAAAGTGACAATTTCGACATCACATGTCCGACCTCAGACTTTTGAGAATTAAATTCCCTCTGAATTCCCTCTGTCAGTGTCTGTCATAAAGAAGTCAGAATTATCCACACCACCAGACGATAACGTGGCCGTGCTCCTTATAATATTTAGAATTTAAAAGTAATTTTAGAAATACTTGAAACTGTACCAAACTGTAATCGTACGCTTCCTGTTTTGTTAAGTATCCGTGAAATAAAAACAACACAATATGTAAATCATTTCGTCTTTAGAGAAAATATCTTGCTTCGAGCGTACGATGCGAAAGGGGTATATTCAAAAGGCGAATAAAAAACCGGAGCCTATAACTTATCTGGAATTGAAGGTTTCACAAACTCAGATATGAAAAAAACAATAAAAGTACGAGTGGATTTACACTCGATATACTTTCTCTCCTACATGTATGAGGTGTATTTGAAGCCTAATTTTTTCATCTAAATTCATATCACGTTTTTTTGTATTTCCTTTATTTATCGATTTATCATACTGTATAGTCAATATGGCTTCTTGTTTTTTGTAGAACCAGGCATGTGTACCTGTATCTGACGATGCATAATAGCCTATACACAAAGTATCTAATTAGCCTTTTGTTTTATAGCCTCATGAACGGGAGATTCGGATTTCACTGTAATGTTTTGGTTTGTTTCCTAATGGTATATTCTACCTGCGACTGTCGCCATCTTTCTTCTTCTAGTTATAATGTCACGTGTCGATCGATTTATTTTTAAAAAGTCATATCCTGTTTTTGTGACTTCAATTCCCAATAAATCTTAAATGTATTGTTCCTACAAAATAAAATAGAAATCTGTGAGCGCCAAAGAAAATTAAAGCCTTTAGTGGGAAAAATGCCTGGAGCAACCATTTAAGTTTTATGGGGGCGGGAGGGGTAGGGCGGTGGTGGTGGCTAGGATGAAATGTTTGATCCTGCCTATTTTTGTTGGCCAAAATTTTGGTCCTGAATTTTTTTTTTGACTGCTTTCGTGGCCTAATTTATATTTTCATTTAATCCAAAAAAAAAGGTTTCTGAAAGAGACAGGTCCTACATTTTTTTTCACACTAAAGTGATCCTGGCTGTTTAGTTTACCAACATCTAGGTCCAGGTTTTATTTCAAATTTCGTCCTAGCCCACACCCCAAATTAAAATCAAATGATTGCTTCCTTAGCTCAAGTTCAGATTCAAGCTTCCTTCGAACATGCATGATACCCTCTAAACATTTAGTATATGTCATATTTTCAAAGGCATACAGCTATATTAAATTATGACCCTCATAGGAGGGGGACATCCGGAATTGTCAACTTGTGAAGGTTGTCTTCCTGACGGCTGGACAATTCTGGATGTCCTCCGTCTAAGAGGGACATTATTGTTTTATTAAATCGACCTTCTTGGTGACACACAAATTTAAACAAAAAATCATTTTTGACCCAATTAGGACCGGGTATGCCAAAATAAATGTACATTTATACTTACAGAGTGGTTATTTAAAAGTTTTTATTGAAGCGGCGAACCGATTCCCTGACAGGGACATGTTAAAAATGAAAGCAAGCAAACAGACAACTTCCGGTTTGTGTTTTCCGTCACGTGATCAGAGGAAATACTATTGTCACCCTCGAGTGGTGCTTTTTCGGGGTTGTCAGAGGAAACATCCCCATTGTAAACATCATGTGATCATTTATCTAGCCAATTAGAAACTGTTTTACATAGTGAGGTTTAATAATATGGTTTCCTTCTAGATTTCTTAAACATTCCTGTCTGAAATGTACTCATTCCATAATAAAGCACACGAATGGTGCATAGAGAATATTACATGGCAAAATCCGTATCACATGCAGCATCAACTTGATTAACTAATATCAGCCAGAGGGCCATTTTGTGATATGTATTGTTCACTTTATCATACATTTCAACGGTAGACTTGTGATACAGGGTGTGCGAGACAGGATATGCAATACATGTTTCAGTTAGTAAGCGTCTGTGTTAGACATTCAAAAAGTACTAACTACTAAATATATAATGAAGAATAGCAACAACTGATAAGTCTTTCTATAATCATATTATATTGTCACTGCATGAATATTGGTGAATATTGTCCCAGACAGACTTCATTTTTCACATGCTTACAAGTGCAATAAAACGTATCACAAAATACCGAAATAAATGTGATGCACTGCCATGACTGTATGGCCATTTCGTTGACTGACAACTCATCAGCAGTGCTCGAGATCAAAGTGTTGGAAAACCAGTTAAAGATATAACCGAATTTATTTTATGAATGTAAAATAAATTACATTATTGCAGCGCGAGAGGTGTGTTTATTTTCTGCATTTTGATAGGCTTGTGAAGCACATTTAAATTATAACTGTATTTTTGGCGGCCGGCAGTAGCATTGCTGATCATTGCGGTAAATTGCTTGGCCGGGATAAGTTCGCTTTTCATGTAAGTCTATTCATTTTACTTTTTGCTAATTATTTAATAACTCTTGAATTTGTTGAATTTTGATATCTTAAGAAGCTTTCTGATTGCTCGACGAAATATAAATTTAACTTAAATTAATTAAAGTGGTGCGGAGTGGAAATTTTTATATCTGATGACTTTCTCAGTTGTTTGGTCGTGAAAATACATGTATATCGATTGTGTACACGTAATGTTGAGTCAAATTGTGCGACCATGGCAATCGGGTATCGGCCACCTAAATATTGGTTGAAGTATATACAATGTGTACACATATTGTTAAGTGAAGATTGTTGTTGAGGTGGGCCATCACGCCAATTTGGCATCAGCCACCTAAACTTGTTTGAATTGTTGATTGTAAACTGATTGTTTGATTCAGAAGAAAATTAAATGTATTGAACATTGTTTGAAGTATATACTATTTGTACACACATTGTTAAGTCAAGATTGTTTTTGAGGTGGACCATCACGCCAATTGGGCATCGGCCACCTAAAATTGTTTGAATTGTTGATTGTGACTTGATTGTTTGATTCAGAAGAAAATTAAATGTATTGAACATTGTTTGAAGTATATACAATTTGTACACACATTGTTAAGTCAAGATTGTTGTTGAGGTGGGCCATCACGCCAATTGGGCATCGGCCACCTAAAATTGTTTGAATTGTTGATTGTGAATTGATTGTTTGATTCAAAAGAAAATTAAATGTATTGAACATTGTTTGAAGTATATACAATTTGTTCACCTATTGGTAAGTCAAGATTGTTGTTGTGCTGGGCCATCACGCCAATTGGGCATCGGCCACCTAAAATTGTTTGCATTGTTGCTTGATGAATTGATTGTTTGATTCAAAAGAAAATTGTTTCATGTCTGTGTGTCAAAAGCTGATTGAGTCACCTTTATAATTTTGCACCTTTGTGTTATGTTTTTTCTTCTATCAATCTATTTGACCCAGTGATTATGCCATCCAAACTGTAATTATATATTTAATTTCATTCATTATATAATTAATGTTATCATTTATTTTATGCAGTACTTAATTCTCACGTTTTCTCACGTTTTCAAAATGTGAATGAGAATAACCTTGAAACAGTTCACTATACTGATAATCAGCTAAAAATAACACACTCTACACGTTAATGAGAAAAACTAAAAATTTCTGTCGGCGGCCGATGAATTAATAGGCACGACCATTAAAATCCAAAATAATTAAAACAGAAAGGAATCCAAATTCAGCTAAGGGTTATCTCTGCATCAACAGGAAGAGCCTTAGAAATTTCTGATAATTTTGTCAAATTGTGAACGGAAAATGCAATAAACGTTTTATTATACAATACTAAATATTTTCTATTTTATTTTCACATCTCTATCATGAGCATTAAGCATCATTGATGTCAAAATAATAATTATACTATACTGATAATGATTAATATAATATTTTGGGTTTGATATCATCGAAAGAACAAAGTAAAATTTATACATTTAGAGTTACATCTTCAGGTAAACTTCAATTTATATTATAAATATATTTTATGTACAATATTTTACATCAAGAATATTAAATATTTTTATTCACTTATGGTTTAATCATTATTTAAAATAATAAATAATAAGAAGAAATATTTATATCAACTATATATAAACATATATAAACAGTAAATATTTTAATATTTTAATAAATAAATAAAATATTTTTACAATTTAACTTATAATTAAACTTTTAAACATTGTTTATTTGAGGTAGATGTACAGGTGAATAAGTATTTGTCCCTTCAGAATCTAATTAGATGTTTAGCTAAGTAGTCATTCGTGGAACAAAGCCCGTAGGAAATGATATATTTTGGTTATGTGTAATGTTTATTTTACTTACAACTCTATTATTATCATGTCCGTTATGATTAATATGCCATAGGTAATTCAGTAATAATAACATGAAAAGGTTCATAGATTTTCAAAAAAATTAAAATATTATTTCACAGTTCTGTTATAAAGTTTAATAAATTTCCAAATAAAAAAAAGTAACGTACGCAAAAAAATATTAAGTATTTATGAAACAAGTTTGGTGTGGACCGATTAAAACCAAATTCCTTTTATCGTACTTATTTATTTTAAATCAAGTCTAATTTTTAATATTTGACTGCTATTCATATCAAGCATAGAATTTAATAAATTCGCTTCGTTATATTCCGTTCGTATATTACAAACACAATTTTTAGAAATCACACGATTGAAATCGTGCATCGTGTAACGTGCATCGCGTGGTTTGTGTGTAACATACGAATCGTAAGCGTGTATCGTGCGAACCGTGTGCGTATAATGAGCGAATCGTGTGCGTTTAACATATGAATGGTGTGAGTGTGGTTTGGTGCGTTACACACTCAACCTTAACCAAGCGGATTCCTTTCTTCGTAACATACACTTTTTATCAAATCAAGTTTTCTGGCATAACAGAAAATCAATATGATTTTACCTCCAAATCTGGGAAATTTTGCAGTAGCTCTTGTCAAATCTAAAATAAAATCTCCAAATCCGTTCTTCATTCGAAAAAGTGGGTCTGCATGTGTTTCCTTCTTTAGATTGGCATATTCAGCAGACGGAATCGATGTCATTTCCTCTTGTGTAATTTCTGGTAAGAAACAAAGATGCAATAAGTTACACATCTAATTCGGAATGTTTCGGTACCGTTCATATTAGCGTGCAAATACAGAATAAACTGCATTGTAGGTGGACTTCATTTTGAATCAAATGTGAGATATTTATTACTATATAATAAATATTTATTTAACATCAAGCTCACACCCCACACGTGTTTGTATGTAATGAAAATGTGTATTAACTGATTTTTTATGCTTTCTTTTCAGTTATGTCCATACCATCAATTATAGAGAGGACATCCTAAGAATAAGTAGGATTAATAGTAGGAATAGTACCAACAAACTGAGAACAGGCTGACCCCTACTGTTAAGTTGTTAATTGTAGGTTTTCTTTTTTTTTCTTTCATTTTTCTCTAAATATTTGAAAAGAAGAGTATTTGTTTTAGAGGATAGCACATGATAGGTTTCACAATGAGTGAGAATTAAATATTCCTTGATATTAACTCGAGTTAATTAATTTGGATATAATAATAAACGAGCCTTTGTGAGTTTATTATTAAATCCTAATTAAATAACCAGAGTTGATATCAAACGATATTAATTTTTACGAGTTGGTAAACCTATTTCTCTAATGATTCTTCAAACATATTTGATTGTATTTGATTCGGCGTCGGGGCCGGGGGGTGGGGTCTTAACGTTAAATATGGCGCCGTTGTGTTGCAAAATCGTTGACCAATCAAAAGATTTTAATATTTCTACACAATCAAATGTGCAAATTTTTAATATCACTAGTTTTGATATCACACGTTACACGATGTGATATCAAATTTCCTTAACCGTCATAGAGTTAGGTAATAACAATCAATCATAAGAGAAAAACACTTAGTACATGATTAGATGAAATATAATTTTTTCAGTAGCACAAAAGATATAAGAATCTAACGTATGCCAGCAGTTCCAACATAAAATGTAGACATCGTCATTTTTTCAGATATGCTTTGGCTGTTTATTCTCGGGATATAACAATGACCATTGGATATAAGAGATTATACCGAGGCAATCCAAGCTTAGTAATGCTAACAGTTTGATTTAATATCAATTTTACCCTAAATCCGGGACCAAATACTTTGTGGTAAAAAAACCAAAGACAGAAAATACTGAAATGAATCAAATTCGATATAAATAATTATCCGTATCTTTTTTTCCCAGCTAATAGAAAATTCATTATGGCGACGGGCATATTTGACTTGGAGGAAATAGTTGAGAAGAGAGCATGGGAACATTATTTACAGAGTAGAGAGCGTAGTTTTCCAAGACTGAGACGAAAAGTAAACATGGTTATTGACTGGTCTGGGTCCAATTTATTCCGGATGAGCCTGTTTTTACCCCAAATGAAAATTATGGATTTAAAATAATAGTATTCCCAGTGTTATATTTGAATCTGTGTTTGAAAACAAAAGAAAAATAAATCAACAACATTGTCTGAAAGTTGATAGACAAACAACGTCCTCATGTACAACCACCATAACAAAAGGTTACACAACAGGAAGAAACTTAGGACTAACGTTATCCACCCCTTGTAGCATTGCGAAAGCTGCAGTAGGTTTTTCAAAAGGTTTTTCGGTTGACAATGCCATACAAACAGTTGATCAAAAAACTTTAACTTGGTCTTCTGAAGGTGTGTTAACTGTTGGGGAAGAGTCAAAAATAATAGTCGATATTTTGCTGTATAAACGAAAATGTGACTATACCTTCACAACAAGGGTCAATGCTAAGGGAACCGTCAAGATTGATTTTTATAAAAGAGGAGATAACACCAAATATTTAATGAAATGGTCAAGTGACATGAGAACATTGTTTATAGATAAACGAATGGATCCAAGATATTACGAGGAAGATGAAGACAAAACCAGATATCTGAAACTAGAAGGAAAAAGTGTGACTTCAAATATGGAATAGGAATGAAAACTGTAACAAGAACAGAACAATTAAAACCTGAAAACAGAAATTCTGAAACCGAAAACTGAACAGAAACAGTTACTCAGGTTCAGGAGTTCAATCAATATAGATTCTCCTTCAGGTACGAGTGAGTTATGGAATTTCTCCACCCGAGATAGTTAAATTTTCGATTTTCAACACGCGAGCCTTTAGCGAGCGTGTTAAAATCTAAAATGTAACTATTGAGGGTAGAGAAATTCCATAACTCACGAGTAAATTGAAGGAGAATCTGTTTCTCCTATGATTTTCGACAAAAACCTCAAGAAAATGTCGTTGCCATGTAGTTTGTTTACATAGACGTCATTTCGGATCTTCTCTAGTTTACCGTTCCAATAACTGTAGAAAAAGGGCGGTAACTCCCACGTAGCAATTTAATAACCGGGAAGTGGTTAAATATATTTTGTATTTTTATCCAGGTATTAAACACGTCAAGAATAGGAGAAATAATGATATAATTCTGCAATCTTTATTAATTCTTAATAATAAATATATATATGAAGTAACGTGATCTATATTTTAGAGTGTGGGATTTGTAATATGCAGTACATTTGAGAAAGTAAGCAAGCTTTCAACAAAAGAATGAACGGCCATAGAAGTGATCTAACAAAGAAAGACTTTCTACCCGCCAGTCAGCACTTTCGGTCGACTGGACAGAATCCATGGGGATTTTGGTGAAATGAAAGTTTCTATTATAGGACAAAATTTGAATTGGAGTGATCAAGAAAGGCAGACTAGAGAAAGCTTCTGGATAAAAATAACTAGGCACCTTATATCCAAGGGGAAAAAACAAAAAGAAATAAATGTATTTGTCAACTCCGTAACAACGTATAATAGATTCAACTATTGTATACTTCTTTTTTATTGTTATTTTAAAGTGCTATTTTTTTCATGTACCTTTTCACTTGTTATGTTATTATAATTCTGTAACCTAAGTTGCTACCTTATGTTATTGGATTATAAACATGTATGATTTAAATTTTTATTTACATATGCTGCTCAACATGTGGAAGATCGAGACCACGATTAACCCTATTGTTTTTTATATGAAATTCATTAGTCATTTCGCAACGCGATAGCACAGATAAATGATCTCAGTGATCCGAAAATTTTGCTATAATTAAAAATTTTATTTGTTTTATTTTGATGTTTTTTTCAACATTTTAGACGTTTATATATATATATATATATACATATACGATGCAAATTTTATTAAATCTTATTCTTGACTTGCGGTTGACTATCCCCCCTCCCCCCCCCCGCCCCAATTTTGCTGTTAAAGATTGTCTTTATTTATAATAATATTCAAGATAGCAACCTAAAACTGCAAAATTTCCTTAAAATTAACAATTCAGGGGCAATAACCCAACAAAAGGTTGACCTATTCATCTGAAAATTTCACAGCAGGTAGATCCTGACCTGATAAAACATTTTTGTTCATGTCAGTTTTGCTCTAAATGCTTTCTTTAGTTTTTGAGATATAAGCCAAAAATGAAGTTTACCCCCTATGTTCTATTTTTATCCATGGTGGCCATGTTTGATTATGGATCAAAACCTCACCAGCAGAAGAAAAAAAAAGTAAAAAGAAAAACTCCCGACAGAAATTACCAAAATTTAATTTGCATATATACACAAGTAAAAGAACATGTTTAGCGTTATATGGTAATTAATGCTGCTTAAGCCAATGCTAGAGGTCATGGTCTTCTCATCGTTATTTGGTGAAGTTAATCTAGCACCGTTAGAAGCTTTACAAGAGTTTTGAAGTATTTAGCCCAGTAGTTTCTGAGAAGACCCTTGAAATAGTTAACGACGACGGACGACGACGGACGCCAAGTGATGTCAGGACCAGGTGAGCTTAAAAACTTGACCCCTACATTTTGATCACTCCCCCCTTCCACCCAGGAAAAAAAAATACTAACCCATTTTCCTTGTTAGCCGAAATTATAAGAATAATAACAATTCTAAAAACATACATTCGAAATCAGCCAAAAGAAACCCATAACCCATCGAAGGACAGAACGATGCATCAAAGGAAAAACATGTACTGCAGTTTAATTTTTTTTTCTCAAACATCGGTAATTCATAAACTTCCACATCCGTATAATATACCCTACACATATAAATAGCAAAGTAAAAATATTTCGTTAGACATTTGTGTCTTTCCAGAATAACAAACAACAAATGATAAATCAAATGTATAATCTGACTATATCCATCCTGACTGGCAGTCTGGACCATGGCTGTCTAACTGGAAGACTTATACAATTCTGAAAGAGGACTATTGCTGCAAAGTTTTGTTCTGAACAAATGGCTTCAAACAAAAAAGATTTTGATGTAAATTTTCCAAAGGGACCTACGTTAAACTATGTTTGTCTCTGCTGCCCATCTTTGATGGCTAGCAGGGTCATTGGATATAATCCTGAAAGAGGGCCGCCTAAGGACCATTGCTGCCAACTTTTTTTCCAATTCGCCAAGTGTTTCCAGACGAGAGGATCTTTTAGTAAATTTCCCATAGCATTATGTTAAAGTATGTTCGGCTCTGACTGCCATCTTGGACGGCAGGTAGGGTCATATGATATAATTCTAAAAGAAGACCATCTAATGATCACTGCTGCCAAAATTTTTCTGCCAATTGACCAAGAGATCTTCAAGTAAATTTGCCATAGAATCCTATGTTAAACTATGTTCGGCTCTGGCGACCATATTGGATGGCGGGCAGTATCATTGGATACACTTCTGAAAGAGGACCACCTAAGGATCATTGATGCAAAATTTTCTGCCAATTGGCCTAGTGGTTTCAGATAAGATGTTTAAGTAAATCTTCCATAAGGACCTATGTTAAACTATATTCGGCTCTGGCGGCCACATTCAATGACAGACGGGGTCATCGGATACAATTATGAGAGAAGACCATATAAGGACTATTGCTGTCAAGTTTTGTACCAATTGGCTCAGTGGTTTCAGACAAGAACATCTTTAAATAAATTTCCCATAGGGTCTTATGTTAAACTATTTTCAGCTTTGGGGACATATGTAATGACGGGTGGGTTCATCGGATACAGTTATGAGAGAAGACCATAAAAGGGCCGTTGCTGCCAAGTTTTGTTCCAATTGGACCAGCGGTTTTAGAGAAAAAGATTTTCAAGTAAATTTCCCATAGGATCCTATGTTTAATTATGTTTGGCTCTGGCGGCCATCTTGGATGACAGGCTGGGTCATCGGATACAAATATGAAAAAGGACCATCTAAGGACCATTGCTGCCAAGTTTTAGTGTCAGACCAGAAGATCTTTAAGTAAATTTCCCATAGGGTCCTATGTTCAACTATTTTCTGCTCTTGCAGCAATGATGAGGGTGGGGTCATCGGATAAACTTCTGAAAGAGGACCACCTAAGGACCATTGCTTCCTAGTTTTGTTCCGATTTGACCAGTGGTTTCAGACAAAAAGATCTTCAAGTCAATTTTGCAAAGGATCCCATTTTAAACTATGTTCGGCTCTGGCAGACATCTTGGATAACAGGGAGGCCATCGGATACAATTCTGTAGGAGGACCATGTAAGGGTTATTGCAGCCTAGTTTTGTTCCAATTGGACCAGTGGCTTCAGGCAAAAAGATCTTCAAGTAAATTTCCCAGAGGAGTCTTTGTTGAACTATGTTCGGCTCTGGCGACGTCTTGGAAAACGGGCGGAGTCATCGGATATAGTAATGAAAAAGGACCATCCACGGACCATTGCTGCCAAGTTTTGTTCCAATTGGCCCAGTGATTTCAGACAAGGAGGTCTTAAAGTAAATTTCCCGTAGGATCCTATGTTAAACTATGTTCGGCTCTAGCGGCCATTTTGGATAACTGGTGGAGTCATTGGATATAATTCTGAAAGAATACTATCTAAGGACCATTGCTGCAAAGTTTTGTTCTAATGAGGAACCTGAGTGAGTTATCTTTTCCTAACCAATGTAGGTAAGGGAGATAATAAATTTGTCTCCCTTTTAGCCTCAGGACAAAAGGGAGAGCATTTAATTATCTCCCTTACCTACATTGGTTAGGAAAAGATAACTCACTCAGGTTCCTCATTGGCCCATTTGTTTCAGGGAAGAAGGGTTTTAAAGGACAGTTTACGACGACGCCGGACGGACGACGGACGGACCCGGACGCAAAGTGGTGGCAATAGCTCACATTGCACTTTGGGCCAGGTGAGCTAAAAATTATTCGATATAAAGTAACATGGAGCATAGATAATACTTATAAAATAATTTTTTTCTTTCCCTTCGATTATTCCAAAATCGGTTATTCTTTGCTTAGACATTGCTATGAAAATTAATGAAATTTCCACAAATACTTGAACTTTAATTTATGAGGACCACAATGTCTTAATTGACCATAGGTTATTTGTGAGTTACCCTATAGCTATCGTTCGATATCAAAAGTAGTTAACTAACTACGGCTATATTAGCAGTAATTGCCCATAATATTCTTAGGGATGTAATAAAATGGCCTGTATTTAATTAAAATATATGCCAATTTACCTGTAAAGGAAGTTCAGGTGTTTATTGATCGATAAGTGTGAAAATGATGTTGTATATCTGAGGTAAAATGAACAATAATCAAGTAAGAGGACAAGTGTCAAAGATTACCTCTGAGTGGACTCTACAGTATAATGAATATCAAATAGAAATAAATGTTTAACTAGAACTCTGAGGGGACCTCACTAACTATACCAACCGCTGCTGATAATTTAATGGACTAGGAAATCCTTATCATGATGAATTGTCTAACAATTTCTATGTCCTACTGGGTATAAATGAGGTAACAAAAGGGTATAAAATTATGGGGAAAAGTATTGGACCAGAACATACTTCGCATGCGCACATCTACGTACTAGGATCTAACAGTATGCAAAGTTTAATTAACCTCTGAAAAAGCATGTTTGAGAAACTGCGGGTACAAAAAAATGGGGGATAGACAGAATTTGTAAGCCCAAAAGGGCATAAAGTATGGAAAAGGTATTGGACAGGACATACTTCGCATGCGCACATATACACATGTACGTATTATGATCTAACAATATGCAAAGTTTCATTAACTACTGATAAGGCATGTTTGAGAAACTGAGGGTACAAAAAAATTCTGGAAAGACAGACAGACAGACAGACGGACTATGTTTGCGGAGGGGGGGGGGGGTTAAATAACAAGAAAATATGAAATTTTAAAAAGCCTATTTTAGAATAATATACGATTAAAAATGGGCTAAAATAATCGATGTTCAATAATAACAAAGGAATAAAAGATTCTCCGAGGAACTCTTTTGACTAAAAAACCAATCATTTGATGAAAATTTTCATTTCATTTATTTATATTTATTTAAAAACAAAGTGAGCAGCACAGACTATACAAGAAAGCATGCAATTAATTTTGATTTTTTTAATGTGGTATTAAATATTATTTTTAATATACGAATGTTTATTTATTCATTCTTTTAAAATTGCTATCATGTTATTACCATTCATACATTGCATATTTTAATTAAATTAAATGTGGTTAGTTGAAGATTTTGTCCAAGTATTGAAAGCTCGTAAATCTACCTGAATATGAAATAATTTCACACCTTTTACAGATCTAATAATTAATTGTAGGACGTCTGCTGATCTTCTTATTCAGATGGACAGTGTCATAACAAATCTTTTCTTGTGACATCAACTCCTCCTTCACTTTTGTGATAAGGAATTAAATTCCTTTATAGAATGGTTGCATACTACCTGAAGATGCGCAATATGGTTTTAGAATTTGGATTTTCTAAACAAGGAACCCACAGGGGTCGAACGTTTGAAATCAAGCTTGAGATCTAAACTCGTCTCGTCTTTCATTTATGAGTTTATGCATTTTATTCCTAAACAGTATTGCCATGCACCATATGCAGATGCGTAATAAGGTTTTAGAATTTATTTTGATTTTCTAAAATTGAGACACACAGTGGTCGAATTTCGAAAAACTGTTCATTTAAGCTTGTGACCTAAACTCCTCTTTCATTTTCCAATTTATTCATTTTATTTATATACGGTATTGTCATAAACCATATACAGATGCGCAATAAGAATTTCAATTTTCTGAAATTAGGGCCCGCAGGGGTAGAATTTTGAAACACTATCAATTTAATATTGTGACATTAACTTTTGTCTTTTGTTTTTGAAATTATGCATTTTATTTCTATACAGTAATGTCAAACACCATATGCAGATGTGCAATAAGGTTTTAGAATTTTAAATTTCTAAAATTAGGGCCCACAGGAGTCGAAATGTGAAGTTTTCAATTTAATCTTTTGACCTGAACTTCTTTCATTTTGCAATTCATGCATTTTGCTTATATAGTATTGCCCTACACTATAAGTAATTGCACAATGATGATTAAGAATATCGATTTTCAAACCGGGGGAGGGGGTTGGGGTGGAGCAGTCAGGTCAAATTTCAAAAATTGTAAGTTTAAGCTTGTGAACTATTGTTTTTTTCATTTTTCATAAGGTTTATTGATTTAATTTCTATATAAAATGATTGCATACTATTTTTGGATGTGAATAATGTTTTATTATTTTTTTTTGATGATAGGTTAGTGCCCAACTACTACAGGGGGTGCGGGAATCACTGCCGATTCCGACTGTACAGTTTATAGTTAATTAAATTAGTTTTAAATTCCCAAAGGCATTTCCATGTAATGTAATATGGACCGCTACTAATGATATATACAAAATTCTTTCAATATATTATATTTTTTAACATTCACAAAGCATAGCATCTGTAAAATATTTGTAAGAAAGAATTGTTTCACCTTTTTGGACCTAGTAACTTAAAATATCCACTAACAATGAACGGTAACGCACATAAACCTCAATTCCGAAATATTCGTATATGCATGCAGAACATGTATAATGTGATATGCGTATAATTTAACACTATTTCAACATCTCTTAAATCTATATGAAACAGTGATAATACAACAATTGTTAACAATCTGTTTTAAACAATTTAAAAAAAAGAGTAAAATATATGAATTATTCAAATCCAAAATTTATTGAAATAAAATTTTGTCCGACAAACAACTTCCATATATAGCAAGAGCTAAAATTACCATATATGGCAAATCACAAAATTACCTTATATGTAATGATAATAAGCGTCATCAATGTTCTGAACAAAAAACAAATTTTTTCTATGCTTCTGATCAACACGATCAAGATTAGTTAGCCAAACATTTTAACATTTTATCTTTTATTTTGTATTTTTTGTTTTTACTTTTTGTCATCTTAATGTTAAGTTCATTTTTAAATTATACTGTCGACTGCTCATACACCATTTATAAGTTGTTTTTTTTTTTCCTTTTGTTTTCGCAACAGCTTTATCTTTTGTATTAAACACGGCCTCTTTTTTACTTAGAACTTCTGGTTTTCTCACCTATATCTTTTTAAGGATCATTTTATGAAACAAGATTTCTGTTGTTAGAAAATCCAGAAAATTTTTTATCCAAAATACATTCTTCACGTAAAACACGTATTTTCGTCATTGTGTGGTGCTGTAAGCATACAAAGCTCACACAAAAAATACATGCTATATTGATAAATATTAACCAAGCATATGGAGCAATTGTATTTCAATAGTCGTCTGTAATCTGCATATGAAACAAAATATCTAACGGTTAAAATTTTATCATAATATATTGTACTAAATAAACTAATATTTTATCTTGGAGCCAGTGTTCAAAAAATATATTTACCTTTTTTAGAATGTATAATTTTATCCTGAGGAAAATTTGCTTCAATATTGAAAAGAGTTAGCGCTGTTTATGAACATCTTTTATCGAGTTAATAGATAAAAATTTTATCTTTGTCATATTGACATAAAAGTTTATCATACATTTGAAAATATTTTAATAGGCTTATTAGCTAAATCTCGAAATTCATTTGGACAAGGTCAAACCTTTGCCTAATGAATAGTTGAAAAGACCATTCATTGCATTCAGGAGTTTTTTTCCCTGCGAAAAACTTAAACAAATAAAACATTATAAATTAGATCTACATGTATAATGTAAACTTTTTGTCTTTGAAGAAAAGACAACTTTTCATTTGTATATTTTTGCTTTTGTACATAACGCGTTTACAAAATAAGATGGTTCTGCAATAATTCGGAATGTTTCGACTTACAGTTGTCTTAATATTTTGTTCTAAATGTATTCTAATGTTGTTTAAGGAGTTCCTTTAAATGTTTAGATGCGAACGAAAATGTGATTGTTTTTTTTCAGAACTTGTATTCTAAAGTAGTACCATGCAGGGTCTTCATTTTTTTTAAATATAGTTAATCTAGGTAATATTTAACTCTTACTTTTATAGCTACATTTCTGAGGATGTTTTTTTTTCATCAGCATTTTTAAACACCTTTCCTTGGTCCCATCAAACAAATGACTTTTATTGATTGGCGTGGCATTGATGACTTATCCTACTATCTTTTAAATCGTATTACATGCACGTGTATAGCTTGCAATTATTTTTGAATGCAATAATCAGCATATCTCAATCTATAATGCACGTTTTCCAAATTTTATTTTGTTTGGCTATGCCAAACATATATAAAAAAAAATCCTCGCGGTAATGTCATTTAAAACCTGGCCTGATATTTTTTTTTCCTGAAATTGAACAAATTCAAAACCTTTTAAATATAATCAAACTTAAGCGGTAAATTTGGTAAAGGGTTTATATGAGCATAAACCGATGTCTTAGAAAACATTTTAAATTGTAAGCTCAATGTTGCTAACAGAATGAGAAGAAAGATGATTATAGAATGCTACAAGCGTCAGAAAATATTAATCTCTCTTACCTTTGGAAAGATGAATTGCATTAAAAACAAAGAACTTTCCCTAATATGGTCATCATTCCAAATCCTGCTCATATATCCCACTTTTTATCGTACATATTGACACTTCCTTCTTGTCAAACGAAAAATTCATGATTTTGCATGAAAAATTATAACTTAACTATTCTCTCATTGGCTAGGCCCCTTATATTGAGTCAACTTCTTATGGATAGGCGGACAATTACTTTGAATAGCTACGTCATGCATATTTTCCTTTAAATTCAGTGCAATTTCTGGAATATAAACAATTTTTGAAGGGAACTGAGAAATATTTCAATTCAAGGAACTATTGAAATCGGACGGATTAGCAATGGCATACAAACCTGATGGTATTTATGATTTTGTTTTTAAATTTAATTTGATGAATTTAATTTTATGAACGCAATGCGGTAGTTAATAATCCTTGTGGTCGGTTTTGTGAACAATTATCATTGTTTCCAAGATTACGGTCTATTAAGCGCAATAGTTTGTAAGGACACGCATCAAAACAAATCTTCATGTTAAAGTTTAGATGTTGGTTTTTTGAAATCCAGAAGTGATGATGATTTTTGAATTTGTGTTCATATTTTCATATTAGAAGTATCTATATTTTTTCAACAACAATGCATATCAAGCGCTAAAAAATAATATTTCCTTTACTTACTGTGTTTAGAAAATTCTTAGTATGTTTTTTTTCAGTAACCATTTATTTTTTGGCTTTTGTCTCTCTCATCTGTATAAGATATAATACTGGAACTCTAAAAAAACGAAAACAACACCAGAAATAATAATAATAATAATAATAATAATAATAACAACTAAGAAAAATGGGTTAAAAACACAAAGATCGGCGTGCGTATAACTTGCATCAAAGAATTGCCTTTAATATTTAGCCTATAATTGTACCTATGAAGACCAGCAACTTGATTCGTGAAAATGTATGCCATGTACTAAATATCGGTTGTTTTCTTTAATAAAGATAACAATAAAACAATTTTGACACGCTGAATCGGGTTTTTAACGCGCTATAGTTTCCGAGTAAATAGTAAAGTCATCCTGTCGTATAAGTTCTAATCTTTTCTTGAGAATATCTCAAAGTAGAGTGAAACTCATTTGTGTTGAAGGGCAGGAAACTAGACGAAAACTTCGACTGATGCAATGCTTTGATTCACTTTTAGGACTTTAGAATTTAAAGGAAATTACTGGGAAGTTTATATGCAAATCAAAACTCAACTGCTAGAGCATTTATACAAGTTACTATACTATACAGTTAAAAAAACACAAATAATTTATATGTACACTACGCCTCATTGATGATTAGGCGTTTCCCGAATGTGGTAGCTATAATTGATTTTGACGTATACATTTTTTATAACGTAAAACAATAGGAAAATATTGTAAAAATAAAAAATTGCCAAAAAAAATCAGCTCAAAACATTTTATTTATTTTTATATGTTTTGATAAATCACGTTTTCCATTCTGGAAACGATTTTTTAAAAACAAAATCTGTTCTCTTTCCAGTTGTTAGATAAATAATAGAAAAAAATATATTTAATATATTTTAGTTTGTCAGGGTAAATTAATTTCTAAAATATTCAGCTTCATATATGGTCTAATCACCAAAACCAATATAAAACTCGATTTTGGTAATCCAAGACTTCTATTCGCAGCGGGAACTGCTTACATTTCCGGAACACATGAGTTCACTCCTGGGTTTTACAGGAGTTCGTGTTGTTTATTGTTTTTCAGCTTTTAGTGTTTATTTGTTGCGTTTGTGGATGTTCATTTGTCTTCCCGGGTTTTTCTGTCCAATAGATTACGTTTTTTATTTGCTCCTTAGGTATATTTGTCCTCTTTAGTACAGATTTAGATATTTTGTTTAATATTTCAGCTATGATTAAAGAATTAGGACCTAATCGGGTTGAGATCAGCCTCAGGATTGATGGCGGGGTTAACAACAATACAATAAATAGACGGTTAGATGATAAAATGTAAGTATAAAATTCATTCAAACCTAATGTGTTTTTAAATTTTCAGATTAATATCGATTAACTTATTGTTTTATAAATTATATATCGCGAAATAATGTATTTATGGCACGTAGAATAGTTGATGATCACTCTAGCAATCTTGTTATTATATTTTTCGGGATTTTAATCTAGTTGATTCCGATTTTAATACTTGATTATTTTTGGCATTTAAATAAACCCTAATTCTAACAAGTTAA
Source organism: Mytilisepta virgata (assembly GCA_028015205.1). Classification (NCBI taxonomy): domain Eukaryota; kingdom Metazoa; phylum Mollusca; class Bivalvia; order Mytilida; family Mytilidae; genus Mytilisepta; species Mytilisepta virgata. Next base: position 19,415,807 of record CM051515.1, read on the forward strand.
TGTCATTTTTGGCCGGGTTGCACAGAGCGGGGAAAATGGGTACCTATTTTGCGAAATCAACTCCTCCTACAGTTTTTCAACCACATCCTTGAAACTTCATAGAATGTTTCTATATATATTGAAGATGTGCACCTCACTTTATGGAATTATTTCAGGAATTTTTTCCCATTTTTCCAAACTTTGGAACTTAGTCATTTTTTATTGACATCTTCAATAGAGGGTACCTATTTTGCGAAATCAACTCCTCCTACAGTTTTACACCCGCATCCTTGAAACTTCGCAGAATGTTTTAATATATATTGAAGATGTGCACCTCACTTTATGGAATTATTTCAGGAATTATTCCCCATTTTTCCAAACTTTGGAACTTAGTCGTTTTTTTTTTTTGGCATCTTCAATAGAGGGTACCTATTTGGATTACAGTTTAATGTTCTTAATAGTAACAGTAATATCAGTGTATATCAGCTTTAATCAAATTAAATTTTGCTAACTACACCTATTTCTAATTAAATTGGGAGACTTCAATATTGATCTAAATAAAGACGGCATGAAACATTCTCATTAAAAAATTCAACAAATTCCATCTGAACCAAGTTTTAAATCAAGAAACCACAGACCACCATACTCTTCAATGCAGTCTGTCAAACTGGAGTTCTGGAGGCTTACTGGAGTGATCACAAAGGTATTTGGATTACAGTATAATGTCTTTGTGAGTAACAGTAATCTTACTCTCAAATCATAAGTGTTTATCAACATGTAATCAAATCAAATATTGCTTACTTCATTTATTTCTAATTAAATTGATGACTGCCTCTGTGCTCGTACACCAACATACAATGTGTCTGATTCTGTCTAATATATAAATATTCATGACTGCCAATGTGCAATATGATCTTGTAATCACCTTTGTCATCACTGCAGTAAACACACAGTAAAGCAACCCGGCCATTTGTGTCTTTGACCCATTTTGTTTACACCAGGTTATACAATTTTATATGATGTTATACAATTTGATACCATTTTTGTGTTCTGTATATATTTTTGATTATTTGTTGGCATTTTGATAAATGCTAATTTCGACAAATCAATGTCTCTTTATGTGGAGCAAACCTAGCTCCACTTGCTACCTATATAAGTGCTCATGATTATAATAGATGGATAAACATTGGATAATGCTATACAGGAACATTGAACGAAAAATCACAAGAGCAAATAAAAAGAAGAAACAAATTTATACTTTTAAAAAATATCGGCACAGCTCGTAAATAAATTAATAAGAATGAATACAGTCGATTAATTTTGATTTTGAAGTAAATTACGACGTATACGTGGTGTCCAACGTCCACTCACACACGCACAGATATGAGATTATAGTAGAAAATACTAGATTTGCTTCAATGAAAGTTTTATTTTCCTCGTTTTGACACTACTTTTGTATCGTTTTAAACGATTTTTTTTTCGATAAAACTCTTGGCATATGTTGAGTAAAGGCTTCTAAAAACATTACAGTTAGCTTTTAATGCCTTTCTAAATATAATAATGTTTTATCATTTATGAATCTACACCACAAAAAATATGTATTTTTTTATGCAGTATTAGTATAGTCTGTCCCTTTTAACATCTTTTACGTGCCACATCGAGTATGGATCTGACCATTGTTAGTGTACTTTCACTTTCGCTTTTTGGAAATCATATCATTTGAAAAGTTAATCTTATTTTTACCTGCACAAAACACAAGATCAGTTGTCTGTTTTTCAGTGACTTGTCAATATTTACGTTGACAACCGTTTAAAAACATCGTAAGCGACACAAAATCGTTTTTCAATATGAGAGTATATATTTACATTACGTAATATATCTAACCACAGAACAAGGTTGGACTTTTTCAGTCAGTAATATTATTTTGAAGGACGTGTTATTTACATAATTTATTAAAAAAAATGATAATTATCAAAATATAAATTATAGATCCATTCTCTTTTTTTATTCTGCTTAGATAAAAATTCTTTTTAAAACGTAGAGATGACAATATTTCTGCAATATTAATATGAGTTATTTATCATATAAAGCTAATACCTCTATTTTACACCAACCTCATATACAACCACTGCAGGTGTTAACATATAAAAAAAACTTTCACTACGTCCATTTCAAGTTAATTGATAAATTATTATCCCATCGATCTAAAAACATTTGGGGCGGGTTGGAAGGTCTTAGTTTTTATTTTTCGTTAGATAGATCACACTCGGTAGTCAACTCCTGTATATGCGCTGTCTGCTGGTCCGGAATATGGGTCGATTTGGTTTCCCACATTTTCATTATATACGATGTTCAATCCAAGATTTAGAGGAAACAAACTTGAAAAATCGCATTCTTTATATAATAAAGGGGGCTATTTTTAATGGTGGGCCGGGCCCGGCCGGGCCGATAATTTGTCAATTAACTTTATATGACCTTAGTTATACGTGTAGGTGCCTCCGATTATATATATATATAATAAAGTTAAAATTCTTTTGTGTACAGATTTATATCAGAATAAAAGTATATATATATATATAAACTTGTTTATTTTGGTAAGAGAGCAACCTTTTGAATTTTATGTGGGGAGGTGGGATAAGATCAAATTTGAATTAGAAAGGCAAGGCCAGGATTTCGGCAAAATAAAGAGAGGATCGCTTTAGTTGCGAAAAGAATTGCAGGACCTGTTCCAATCAGATTTTTTTTCGTTTCAATGAAAATAAAAATTTAGCCACCAAATAAAATCCAGGACAAAAACTGCACCGAAAAAAGCAGGATCAAACATTTTATCCTAGTCTCCAATAAAAATAAAATGGTTGCTTCCCAATGGTTTTGGAGAAAAACATATTGTCTTTAAACTGAAGATTTAATGTTGTAATGTTATGCTGTTTAGACTTTGGTATAAAAGAGTTTTAATCACAGAAGTTTGTTTCTTTCAAATCATTTTAGGTTTAGTATGAGATGTACAGCCACGGACGGAAAAACGTATTTGTACGAAAACAGAGACTTTAACACGACAACACACTCCATCATAGAGGAAAGGGTATGATTATTTTAAAGATTTCTGATTATACTGCTCAGATAAAATGTAGTTCATGACAAGTAGAGATGACAGTTTCTGCAAAACTGATTTGTGTCATATGATATCTACTGCTAAATTCTCCATACAGTATCTAGCTCATATTCCACCACCGTTTTAACTTTTTTTCTGACAACAGTGCGGGTGACGTATACACAGCTGAAAATGATTACCGTTCCACTGTAACTGAATTAACTCTTAGTTTTCTAGTTTTTGTAATAATTAATGATAATTAGGTTTCAGTATTGTTATATTTTTACTTGTATTTTTTCATTTTGTACCACGAAACTGTTCTAATTACTTAAAAGAATACACTTTTTTAAGAGAAAAATTGTTACAGTTTTCCCAGGTAGATACTTTTTCTTAGGACAAAGATTGATACTGATGAAATACAGATTTGGCAGTTTGATTTATTTTATTTAATAGTTGTACTACAACACGACTTGGTTAATGTATTTCAATAAAGTAAGAACTCTAAAGGGAAATCAGGATCCGTGTTCCTGTAATAAAATGTACTGATGATCATCAAAAGTTTTATTGATTGGTAATTTTGTTATTATTTTTTCAGGTCGAAAGAAGAGATGGAGACGACTACATTGTTACTACACTGAAACAAAAATAACTTCGAAAAATAGCATGGATACAAAACTATATGGGACAGCTGTTATTTTATGTTATCTTTAACTTCTCCTACAGTACGGATCATTTAAAACACCACCCTTAAGCAGAGATGAAACAGAGATTTTGACCGTTCCGAGTTAACTCAGACCAGAGATCATGACTGGTCCGTTTGCTCATAATCTCTGAATAATGACTGTTCTTAGGACCACGACTAGGACCCCGTCTGGTTTCGTCCTTAGGACCGGGTATGCGTACTAAGTTTGTTATGGCGATCGTTTTCGTCCTAATGAACAAATCCGTCTCTGCTTTAGGACGGCGCATGCGTAGTATACTAAATGTACTTCAATTCTGGAACTATTCATCAGGACGGCACATGCGTAGTTTAAATTCTTTAACAAGTTCAAATCAAAACAATTAATTTGCTTCCAAGACTTTCAGCTGATTTTGTTATAATGTTAATTAAACTATCACAACATTATTCGTATTTTAGAATTTTTTAAGTACAAAAAAGGACAAATATACCTAAGGAGCAATATTTTTTTTCTTTTAATTGTAACCTTTATCTTTATTTCTTCATTGTTTTTATTTATCATACCTTATTATCTTACTTAGGGAATACACATTTGCATTTTAAAAAATATATTCATTTTTTTGTTTTTGTTTTTTTTTATTATTATTTCATTTTTGTTTCTTTTTAGTATATTTTGACTATTCTATATTTTTGTATATATTTTGTTCCAACCAGATTGTGTGATATAAGATTAATGTGATTTTTTATATTGATATTTTTTTCTTAAGTAAAAAAACAAGACTTTTCAGACCTGACAAATGCTTATCTTATGTTTTTGTAAAGTTTTGAAATGAATGTAGTTCATACATTTCATACGGTATCTTAAACGGCCTCTCTGTGACTTACCGTAATACATTTTAGATGAAAAAAAAATTCAATTTCACTGTGAAAAAAACACCAAATTTAGCTTTTCAACCAATATTATGCTCACACTAAGTAAAATTAAGACCTATCACGGTGTGCGATATAAGACAAAAATGATTTTTGTTTTAACAGTAGAGTTTTTTTTAAAGTGAAAATACAAGTTTCAAACTTGGCATGTCCTTATTTTATACCTTTAGGATTTTTTTACATGAATTTAGTTCATGAATTTGATTCCGTATCTCTGTTACTTACCGTAAAATTTGTTTGATTAAAAAACATAAAATTTCAGTGTGAAAAAAAAACACAAAATTTAGCCTTTCAAACATTCGGTATCCAAAAAAGTCTCTCTGAGACTTACCATAGTACTTTTTTGATGAAAAAAATTTAATTTCACAGTGAAAAAACACAAAACTTAGCTTTTCAACAAATTTTAGGTTGATAATTAACCAAATTTGGCTCTATCAGAGTGTGCGATATTTGACAAAAATGATTTTTGTTAAAACTGATGTGTATTTTAACGTGAAAACATAAGTTTCAAACTTGATAGGAGCATATTTTATACTTTTAGGAATTTTTTACATGAATTTAGCACAAAAACTTTCATACGGTATACTAAAGAGCTTCACTGCAACTTACCGTAATACTTGTTTGATCAAAATAATTCCATTTTACAGTGACAAAACAAAACATTTAGCTTTTCAAACATATGCATAGCATGATATATAGTTACATATAGCTATATAAGATTGAGCGATATAAGAGAAATATGATTTTTGTTAGAATGCTTCTGGTTTTAAAGAAAAATACAAGTTTCTAACTTGTCATATGCCAATTTACTTTCTTTAATTTTTTATAGAAATTTAGTTGCTAAATTTGTTATGATATCCAAAAATAACCTCTCAGCGACTTACCGTAGAACTTTTTTGATGAACAAATTTCAATTTCACTGTGAAAAAACACAAAATTTAGCTTTTCAACAATATATATAGGATGATACCTAGTTAAATTTATCTATATAGGATTGTGCGATATAAGAGAAATGTGATTTTTGTTAGAATGCCACTGTTTTAATTTCTTTTTTTTTTACAAATTTCTAACTTTTTTCATATGGTTATTCTACTTTCATTAACTTTTTATAGAAATTCAGTTGATAAATTTGTTATGATATAAAAAAACCTCCCTGCAACTTACCGTAGAATTTTTTGGATGAAAAAAATTTCAATTTCACTGTGAAAAAAACACCAAATTTAGCTTTTCAACCAATATTATGCTCACACTAAGTAAAATTAAGACCTATCACGGTGTGCGATATAAGACAAAAATGATTTTTGTTTTAACAGTAGAGTTTTTTTTAAAGTGAAAATACAAGTTTCAAACTTGGCATGTCCTTATTTTATACCTTTAGGATTTTTTTACATGAATTTAGTTCATGAATTTGATTCCGTATCTCTGTTACTTACCGTAAAATTTGTTTGATTAAAAAACATAAAATTTCAGTGTGAAAAAAAAACACAAAATTTAGCCTTTCAAACATTCGGTATCCAAAAAAGTCTCTCTGAGACTTACCATAGTACTTTTTTGATGAAAAAAATTTAATTTCACAGTGAAAAAACACAAAACTTAGCTTTTCAACAAATTTTAGGTTGATAATTAACCAAATTTGGCTCTATCAGAGTGTGCGATATTTGACAAAAATGATTTTTGTTAAAACTGATGTGTATTTTAACGTGAAAACATAAGTTTCAAACTTGATAGGAGCATATTTTATACTTTTAGGAATTTTTTACATGAATTTAGCACAAAAACTTTCATACGGTATACTAAAGAGCTTCACTGCAACTTACCGTAATACTTGTTTGATCAAAATAATTCCATTTTACAGTGACAAAACAAAACATTTAGCTTTTCAAACATATGCATAGCATGATATATAGTTACATATAGCTATATAAGATTGAGCGATATAAGAGAAATATGATTTTTGTTAGAATGCTTCTGGTTTTAAAGAAAAATACAAGTTTCTAACTTGTCATATGCCAATTTACTTTCTTTAATTTTTTATAGAAATTTAGTTGCTAAATTTGTTATGATATCCAAAAATAACCTCTCAGCGACTTACCGTAGAACTTTTTTGATGAACAAATTTCAATTTCACTGTGAAAAAACACAAAATTTAGCTTTTCAACAATATATATAGGATGATACCTAGTTAAATTTATCTATATAGGATTGTGCGATATAAGAGAAATGTGATTTTTGTTAGAATGCCACTGTTTTAATTTCTTTTTTTTTTACAAATTTCTAACTTTTTTCATATGCTTATTCTACTTTCATTAACTTTTTATAGAAATTCAGTTGATAAATTTGTTATGATATAAAAAAACCTCCCTGCAACTTACCGTAGAATTTTTTGGATGAAAAAAATTTCAATTTCACTGTGAAACAACACAAAATTTAGCTTTTCAACTTTAGGTTGATATTTAATCAAATTCAGTTCTATCAGAGTGTGTGATATATGACAAAAGTGTTTTTTAGCTCACTGTCCTAAAAGGACATGTGAGCTTTTGCCGTCACTTGGCGTCCGTCGTCCGTCCGTCCGTTCTCATCTGAAACCACTGATCCAATTACAGCCATACTTAATCTGAATGATCCTTAGGATATCTAGAATAAATTTTGTGTTTTATTTTCTTGTTCTTCAAGAAACATGGCGCCATGGCTCAAAAAAGAACATAGGGGGTAAACTTCAGTTTTTGGCTTATATCCGAAAAGCTAAAGCATTTAGAGCAAAACTGACATGGGTTAAAAATGGTCATCAGGTACAGATATACCTACTATGAAATTTTCTGATGAATCGGTCAACCATTTGTTGGGTTATTGCCCATGAATTGTTAATTTTAAGGAAATTTCGCAGTTTTAGGTTATTAACTTGATTATTATTATAGATACAGACAAACTGTACAACATCAAAAATGTTCAGCAAAGTAAGATCTACCAAAATCGTCAATTGAACCCTTATAGGAGTTTTTGCCCTTGAAAGATTATTTACATGTAAACAGAAAATAATAGTCCGACATATTGTCACTCACAGATGAAATAAATTAAATGGTAGCTGTACAAGTAAAATGGGGGTCAAAAGTCAAAGTCATTGAAAAGGTCCATAGCAACCGATGAAAAAGTTCCTAGCAACGGATGAAAAAGTCCCTTGCAACCATATATATTTGGGTTCAGGATTTATAATTTACCTGTTCAAGTCAAAAAGAAAGGTCAAGAATCAAGTCATTGAAAAAGTCCATAGCAACCGATGAAAAGTCCCTAGCAATCATATCTTTTTGGCTTCAGGATTCTATATTTTAACTGTACAGATCAATATTAAGGAGAAAATTGCGACGGTATACATTAAATGGCAAAGATAATCATTGATGCAAGATCTACACAAAATATAAAAGGTGAGCGATTCAGGCTCTTTAGAGCCTCTTGTTTTTTATAACAAATGAGTATTTTAAAGTGAAAACACAAGTTTCAATTTTGATGGGTAGATATTTTAGATATTTTAAAAAGCTTCTCGGGCAACTTACCGTAATACTTGTTTTATCAAAATAATTCAATTTTACAAAAACAAAACATTTAGCTTTTCAAACATATACATAGGATGATACATAGTTAAACTTAGCTATATAAGATTGTGTGATATAAGAGAAAAGTGATTTGGTTAGAATGCTACTGTTTTTAAAGAAAAATACAAGTTTCTAACTTGTCATATGCCAATTTACTTTCTTTAATTTTTTATAGAAATTTAGTTGATAAATTTGTTATGATATCCAAAAATAACCTCTCAGCGACTTACCGTAGAACCAGAACAGAGATTTGGACCAGTCCTAATCTCTGCTTTGAAATCTCTGTTTGACCAGTCTCTGGTTTTTGGTCCTAGAGCAGAGATTTGAACCAGAGATTATGTTAACTTGAGTTGATGTTTTAATTGAGCCGTACTGTATATTTGTAACTGATAATTATTGTATTTGAAAAATGTTCTGCACTGTACCTGAATAAATAAACTTTTAATAAAAAAGCTTATGACTTCCTTTCAGAATTTTGATTAGCAAGAACTGAAAAAGTCACCTTTTGCTGCCACTCTGCGTCTGTCTTTGTACTTTAATATTTGCCAAAAGAAACAGCAAAAGAATCTATTTTTTTCTAAGTCAATGGATCAACTGAAAATTTATATTATAATGATGGTATTCATAGATATTCAAAATTGAGAAAAACAAATCAGATATTTGATCACTTAGTCCGTGATTACAAAAACCAGAAATAAGTCTCTTTTCAAATATCTTTTCCGAAAATGCCAATTCCAGTTAGAACAAAGTTTAGCCGAATCAGGAAGAAACAATTAGCCAAAAGACACAATTCTGAAAGTGAATTACCAGATCAAATAACATTACATCAGAGATTTGGTGTAATTATTGTTGCCCAATATTTTAAACAGAAATTTAAAAATGTTTTGGTTGTTTTTCATGGTTCAGTAATAGTTACAAAACATTCCAAAGTTCATAGGCATAATTGAAAAAGGGGACAATTTCTACAGTTACCTTTGTCACAATTACATCAATATAAAATGGTTTATTTTTCGTTTTGAAATTCAATGTATCCGTTTAACGTTGGTTTGTTCATACAATTAGTTACAGTAAATTATTGAATTAACATTTCCAATCAAAACCCTTTATACATAAGTGTGTGACCATGAGTCGCCTAGTAAATATATCATTACCAAGAACAACATTATGTGTAAACTAATACTCCAAATGTTATCAGTTTTATATCAAGTCGAAACGATATCTTTAAAATTCGATATGCAAATGTTTAATATAACAATAGTACAGCAATACCATATTCATGTTGGCCCAGCTGTAAAAGAATATGGTATATTCCTACATAGGAGTTTTCATCATTTTTTTTAAACTTTGTGTAAACTTTTACTGTCCGGTATGATTACATGGCCTATATATAATAATTGACTGAATGGCCATTTCGTTTAAAATGTGCATTCAACAGCGGGATAATATATACATAATATTGAAAAGGATTTCATAAAAAGGACAAATATACCTAAGGAGCAATAAAAAAACGTAATCCATTGGACAGACAAACCCGGGAAGACAAATGAACAACCACAAGCTCAACAAATAAACACAGAAAACTAAAAAACAATGAACAACACGAACTCCTATAAAAACCAGGAGTGAACCCAGGTACTCCAGAAGGGTAGGCAGTTCTTGCTCCGTATATGGCACCCGTCGTGAAGTTCAACAAAGTCAATCCGGGGAAGTCACAAATCGATGGAAGCACATGAAAGGTTACGACAGTGGGAACAGATCCAACATCATCTTACATATTAGAACACTGTAATGGTCAATCCATTCGTGATGACGACCGTAAATATTCCTAAGTGATGAAATAAACTTATCCCTTATAAAACCCTGAGAATTTTATAAGACGGTTTGTTAATAGAAATTACGGAGTAGAATCAGGAACAAGTATATAAGACAGGTTGATAATAAAAGTTACAGGGTAGAATCAGGAGCAAGTATATAAGACAGTTTGTTAATGAAAGCTACGGCGTAGAATCAAGAATAAGTATATAAAACAGATTTTTAATAAAAGTTACAGGGTAGATATGAGACAGTTTTTAATAAACGTCACGGTGTAGAATCACGAATAAGTATATAAGACAGTTTGTTAATAAAAGTAACCGGTAGAATCTGGAACAAGTATAAAGACAGTTTTTTAATAAAATTTCCGTGGGAGAATCAGGAACAGGTATATAAGACAGTTTTTCAATAAAAGTTCGGGTAGGGAATAAGGAACAATTATATAAGCTTTTTTTTTAATAAAAGTTACGGTGTAGAATCAGGAACAAGTATATAAGACATTTCTTATTAAAATTTATGGGGTAGAATCAGGAACAAGTATACATAAGACAGTTTTTTAATAAAAGTCACGGAGTAGAATCAGGAACAAGTATATAAGACAGTTTTTTTTTAAAGCCACGGGTAAGAATCAAGAATAAGAATATAAGACAGTTTCTTTATTAAAAGTAACATGCTAGAATGAGGAACACATATATATAACAGCTTTTTAAAAGCCACGGGTTAGAATCAAGAATAAGTATATAAGAACATTTGTTTATAAAAGTTACCGGGTAGAATCAGGAAAAAGTATATAAGAAAGTTTTGTTTTAAAGTTACAGGGTAGAATCGTGAACAAGTAAATAAGACAGTTTTTTAATAAAAGTTACGGGGTAGAATTAGAAACAAGTATATAAGACAGTTTTTTTAATAAAAGTTACGGAGTAGAATCAGGAACAAGTATATAAGACAGTTATTTTTTTAAAGCCACGGGGTAGAATCAAGAATAAGTATATAAGACAGTTTCTTTATTAAAACTAACCAGATGGTCAGGACATAAATTACGTTCATTTGAACGTGGATTTCCAACACACGTCTTGTTTACATACATTTCATGCAATGAAATCTTAAAGATATTTGGATTTATTGCCCGACTTTATTGAAGAACCTTTTGTGTACGTTTACAGTAAATCTATTAGTTTAATTTAAATTTATTTATTTATAGTGTATTGGGAAACAAGATATGCCAACTTATACTAATCCCTGTCCATATGGCGGGTTTTATATTCTTTATGGTGGTTGATTGATTGCTTGCAATTTTAGTTTGAAAAAAATACCAGTACTTCGATGACAACAAGGTGTAATTTTTTGTATTAAAAAGTGTCTAGCTTATATTCATTTTGAGAGTTTGAACAATCGCGTGAATTTTAATGAACACCATAAATAGCGCTCGGAAAATTAGATGTTATAACTTGTCACTGATAGCGGTAAAATATAAACTCGGATATCAAATTTATGCGTAAAAAATGGATATAAATTTCTCTCACTAAAAAGATTGAAGACACCGATGTGAAATGTCCTTGTCTTATATAACGTGACACAAAACGTCTAAGACATAATGTCAAAACGTCAAAAACTATTAACTTTCCCGGATACGGGCAGATAATTTCAAAACGAAATCGCTTATACTTTTTATATGACATCCTATATAGGTTATAGTAAACCATTGGAAGATTCACTGGGCGGAGCCATTTTATGGACGGATGATTGAGCCCCAACATGAATATCACATTGGTCAATATCATATTAATTTGTAAATGATTTAAAACGAGAGTGGGTCTTTATGCGAAATACTCTTAATCAAATTACTTCACATGAACGTTCAAAAATGTGTGCAGATTGAAGATTTAAATGGTGGACCCCAGATTTTCGGGGAAATTGCATCCCCCTTTTTCAAGATTATTTTATAGGCAAGAAAAGCAAAGGAAACATATATTTTAAATTGCTTTATATTATTCCGTTAAACTTCTGCCACAACGGAAAATTAATTTTTCTATAAATTAATATGACATTTTATTAAATTTCATTGCATATTGGAATACCCCGACATGGGAAATAACAGAACGGCTATTTGTTGTTTATATCCTATAGCAATGGGTATTTTTCAAAAAGTCATATTTTTATGCAACAAGTATAAGTTAAACATGTTAAAACAGTATATATTAACATATTATCAAGAAGATTTAATGGAATCGTTACGTCAATCTTTCAGTTCGCGAGTGATAGTCTGTTTCTGAAATATTCTCGTTGTATAATGCAGACTTGCTCTCGGATTTGAAGCCACTCATACGTGTACGTATTTATAATGCTGAATCTAGTTTATAATACTAACATTATGAATTAAGCCTAGGAATTCATCTCAATTATAAAATTACCCCTCAATATTGAAATATGGCGCTTCAGTGAATTTTCAAAACACGGACATTTTGCGACCGAATTCTTTTAAAACATTCTGTAACAGTATTGATAGCTGTCTTCGAAGGAATTTAAATGGAACAATTTTACTTATAGAAGCCAGGGAGTTTCTTTCCCCGGCACATCAGATTCCCGTAAACGATAAACAATGACACACACATTTTGACATGTTAATGGCCCAAAGAGTTAATTTGAATGTTATTAGTGTTACAAATGTGTTTGAAATGCATAATTGATATATTCACATTGTCATAATGATATTTGTAAGGTTTATACTGCGATTTGTTAATAATTTGGTATGCAACAGGGATTTGCATTGAAACTTGCGTATGTTTTGTTTTCTCTATTTTCAGTTCTTACGTAAACCACGTACACCACGATATATGTAAACTACGTAAACTAGGCCATGAACACTGTATAATGTTAACCACGGTGTGAATGTGTGCGATGCACTGTATGTTTTATAAGACAATTGCGACATAAATAAAGCCTAAGAACTGTCAGTGTATTTTTTGCGACGCCCACAGCTACACATTCCTTCTATAAATTGGGCGTGGTTTTCGTAGTTTTAATTATACCCTGGCCTTTTCTGAAATACACTGTTTTTTCATCGTAATAATAAAAATGTCGGAAATTTGCTCAATTCCATAGTCCTTTTCAAAAGAGTACACTTTAGAAAATCTCTGCAAAACGAATTTTCACCCGCGGTCATTGGAGACAGAAAAAATAAATACACTTCCCTGTGAATATTAAAGTGTAGGTAGGTTTTACAAAAATCCATTCAAAAATAAAGAAATCCTTTCCTGGGTCGAAAAATATAACTGAAATACAGACATTACAGCATGAAAAAAGTCAACAAGTTATGGTGATGGTCTCTGAAAAACACCATTTTTCGCCAAGCCCGTAAAAGAGTGTTGAATATTTTTTTCTGTCGATGGTTTCTAATAAATAGCAATATATATGATATATTGTAGTATTTCTTTTGGCTCGCCTTAAAGCTCGTATAGGTTACAATAAAATTAAAGATGTGCGTATATGAGTATGCCCACTCTCCAAAAATTTGTGATCGATCGTATCCACATTTGGAAGATTGACAATAGCATGCAGCAGTAAATTGGTCATGTTGGTTTCTGTTCTGTCCGGAACATGCGTCAGAATAAAATATTACATGCTTTATATTGCTTTGTAGTGACATTACTTGAAGATACAGACATGTTGCTATTTCCCATGGTCAACTTTTGGCATCGATTTCCGACCAAAGAAAGCAGGATGCATTCGTAGTATACAAATTGTAGATTGAACGATTGTATGAATTCAGCTTCTGCTTGAAATATTATTTGGCTTACTAGAGAGCATGGTGTTTCTGTAGTAACATTACTGGAAGATACAGACATGCTTCTGCATGTAATATATTTGACTTAATAGAGAGCATGGTGTTTCCAGGAAAGCCTGAAGGTCAAAGGTAGCTATAAAGAGGCCAATTTATACCTTTGCATTGTCTTTGTCTTTTTTTCTCTTCTCGAGCTCTCATTTTCATTTTCTGATGGTCTTCATATTTTCTCCTCCTTAGTAATTGTTTTATCTGCCATCCGTTGATGATACCCAACACAAATATTGAATTGGTCCTTCTTTTGAATATGGAAAGAGTAGTTATACTCTTCATTACAGATCTTTTGATATGTGGCCAGACTAACAAGTTTCTTTTCATCTAGGGAATTTTTGTAACGATCCAAATAACGTTGATACATTTTAGGCACATTCAAGTCAGCGCCTATGTACTTTTCTTGTAAGTGACCCTCTACAACAGGAAATGATTCTATGTGATATTTAACTCTCTGCGAGTTCTCTTCAAAATATTGCCCCGCCGGATCTGTTGGCCATAGCGCTATCGACAAAAGCATTTCCAATATCCAGTGTTTTTCTGAAAAAAAACCTTTCCATATTGCTATCTTGTTCTTTGAAATTTCAAAGGAAAACATCCGGTAAATGTCTCTTTTTTGTTTCTGCTGTTCTTCCCCATTAGGATATATATATTTTCTTGTGGAGTTTTCTTCTATTATAAAACCTTTGTTCCTCTCATATGAGTCTAAGGACCAAAATATTTCAACAATGTCACATGAATGTTCTGTCTTTCTTCCTGTGTTATCTTTTGAGTGCATTTATATTTGCATTTAGTGCAGTCTATTGGTTGTACAGACTACTGTTAAGTTTTTTCTCCTCTCTGCGATATATATTCCTCCCTTTACTGTTTATCCATTTTTGATTATATACTTGTGACCTGGATCGGTACTTATACATCCCGCCATTATGCTATATTCAATTTTAAGTTCTTTCATTTTTGCTTATGTATTATGTCTATATGCCATTTTTTGTTTCTTTGTTGAAACAGTTATTTGTTTTTATAGTAATTAAGATTATATTACAATGTTGACTGCTGTACCCCAATTTTTGACGTTTTTACCTATTATGTTTGTTTAATTTGGTCTTTTAGGTATTTTTGTTATTTTACTTTTTTCCTAGACTGCTTAAGTTGCTTCCTTACTTTTTTCTTTAACTCCTCTGGTATTGGCTTTCTTTTCCTAAAAACTTTTTTTTCGTTGGTGGTATAAATGTGTGGGATTTACGGGGTGGTGTTCCTTTTGGTCTCCCTTTTTTACGGTTTTGTCGGCGTCTTTTGATTGACATCTGACATTGTTTCTCTCAGTTCTAAATTTTCATTCTTGTCAATGGTGTTTTGAAGCACACTGATTTCGGTTCCTGTGATGGTTTTATCCTTGATATAAATATCCATATGTGTTGTAGTGCCAATTTACACACCCATCATAATGGGATGGAAACGACCTCTCTGGGTCTGACGATAAATAACTCAACAAAATGTTTCCTTGTAATTGATTAAGTGCAGGCTGACCATTTTGAATACCAAGGCTTGAAATTTGTTGGTCAGGATCAGAAAAGGATGGAGTTATATCAATGATTGGTTTATGGGTCAAGCTTGTAAATATACGAATTGGTCGATTACACCGGTTTAAAAGGGCCAGTGGCAACAGCTGCCCGATTAGTCCATATGCCATATGCTTTTTAAAGGTCTAAATTTGTGCACTCTTCAGGTCAAATTATTACGGAACAATGTAAAACCAAAGAGAGTATTGACTGGTTCTTTTTGAGGTTACTCACCATAGAATAGTGTTGCTAAAAAACAGATGACATCGGACTTGTTGAATCGAGTGTCCGCGATTAAGGGGAACATGGCATGTTCGTAGATTTGTTAAAAAAAAAAAGTAGATGCAATCCAATCCGCGTAAAGTAAAGTACATTTATTGTCTTGCAACATCCCAAGTACATGTAGCCACCCATCAGTCAGAATTTGAACACAGTCCTCCAAAAACGAAGGTTAATGACTAATTCCTCGTACATTAAAGATAAATTATAATTCTTATAACTCCAGGAAAATAGATTTAACATGGAGTCAGTAAAAATATGCGCATGTTCAAGTAATACTAAAACACCATATCCAATTGTGGATGAAAAGAAGCATACACAAGGTATCCGACAATAGATTTGAAAAGGGCAATAACTCTTGCAAGAATCTTTCAAAGTTTGATATGCGGACGTCAAGGTCAAGCCGAGCCATTACTCCTAATATCAACAAGATCCATCAAAATAAAAATGCATACATAAGATTTTCAGACCAAAGATATGAAAAGTGCAATAACACTTGCAAAAACTTATCAACCATGGAATCGGTATTACATGTGCATGTTCAGATCATGTAAAAGCATGATACCAAATATGAACAAACCAAGCCAAAAGATGAATCACTAGTTGAGTGAACAACCTTAGTGGCCGAACTGACAACGATAAAAAGCAATTATTCAAATTTTGTAAATCACACGCGTTTAATCGTTACGAAAATACAGTTTGAGCAATACTAGAGTTCAAAAATATCTTTAATAAAAACACATAGTCAATGCTATTATAACTATAACTTGTAAGAGGAATATATAAAACCGTGCAGTTGCAAACATTTTTTTTTAATTTTTTAAAGTATGCTTTAATAGTGTTATTGTTTCACATGTAAAAATACTTTTGATTTAAAAATAACCAAATGTGATAATAAAAAACATGATTATCTGTACAACCCTTTCAGACATAAAAATGTAAAAACGAAATGTTGACAGCATTAGGATCTGTTTCAAGGTTTTCGGTCCATTTTAAGAAATATCGTGCCGATTGTTTCACCTGCGTCTTTCATATTTTCTTTCACCTGAAATAAAGAATAACTGTGCGATGAAAAGGCTGGGTAGGAATATTTGTTTTAAATATTCGTTTTAATTTGCTCTTCCGTTTCTTTGTATAATTGTGTTGGTTATTAACATCTTAGATCTTGAACAAAACCAATGAGTCGGAAATTGACAAAGTTTTACATTTGTGAATCAAAATTGGTATCCGAGAATTATTTTTACCACTAAGTCATTACCGCTGATGGTGTGCTTTTAAGTCCCCGTGTCACCATCTGCTCAAGTGCTAGTACTCTAACATAAGCCTTAAAATTAACTGTTAAAAAAATTGTTAAATTTTGTGAAAATTTAGCAGGGTCTCTCTTGTGCATATCTCTGTCTTTAGATGGTTTTAGCTTTAGTTTTGGTATATTTTTTTTATATTAAAATTATTTGGATTATTGTTTGGGTTTCAACAAAAAAAACGAAATTTTCACGTCTGGTGCAGTAAAACTGGTAAAAATAATTTATTAAAAATGTAAATTCTTCAATATCTAGAGTATAATTTCCCATCATCCTTAATCTGATAGATTCGTACGTCAACGTCATTCCCTCGTCATTAGATGCATCTCTATCTTATAAATTACATTTGACTTCAAATTCATCTGTAGCTGTTCGACCAAAGATGGAGCAAATCAAAACTGTTACCTCAAAAATGGATGTAAAGCTCTCATCAATCATCAGCAATCTTGTCATCTGTTCAGTTTTAATTTATGGTTTCATACTTTCATACAATCAAGTTAAATTCATACAGAAGCTTTAATAAAAAATCGACGTTCATACTTAGGAACATCAACGTTTAAAACAGTACCTTTCTTTTTTTCAGATCTTCAACGTGCGTTGATGTTTTATATTCCGTGAGTTCGTCTGACTTAAATTTCCTATCTTGGCCGCGAATTTTCTCTAAAACGTCTCCGGATACCTCAAGTCTAAAATATTTTTTTTTAAAAGTTAATAGGTATACAATGTATGTAATTTAATGTATTCAATTATAGAAATTTCCATACGGTAATTTCAGTTTCTGTTTAATGAAGTTACTGTCACAAAAACTGCGCTGTAACTATAAATTTATGCTGATAAACTGTCACTATGTATGTGACATCTTGTGTATTTATTAACTGTAACTATGTATGTGACGTCTTGTATACTTACAAACTTT
This sequence comes from Mytilisepta virgata, assembly GCA_028015205.1. NCBI lineage: Eukaryota > Metazoa > Mollusca > Bivalvia > Mytilida > Mytilidae > Mytilisepta > Mytilisepta virgata. The sequence goes on from CM051515.1 coordinate 19,433,772, forward strand.
AACTATGTATGTGACGTCTTGTGTATTTTGTAACTGTAACTATGTATGTGACGTCGTGTGCATTTGTTAACTGTAACTATGTATGTGATGTCGTGTGTATATGTTAACTGTAACTATGTATGTGACGTCGTGTGTATATGTTAACTGTAACTATGTATGTGACGTCAGTTGTATTTGTTAACTGTAACTATGTATTTGACGTTGTGTGTATTTGTTAACTGTAACTATGTATGTGACGTCGTGTGTATTTGTTAACTGTAACTATGTATATGACGTCGTGTGTATTTGTTAACTGTAACTGTGTATATGACGTCTTGTATACTTAAAAACTGTTACTGCCTATGTGACGTCCTGTGTATTTGTTAACTGTAACTATGTATGTGACGTCGTGTGTATTTGATAACTGTAACTATGTATGTGACGTCGTGTGTATTTGTTAAATGTAACTATGTATGTGATGTCTTGTATACTTACAAACATTAACTATAAATGTGACGTCGTGTGTATTTGTTAACTGTAACTATGTATGTGACGTCGTGTGTATTTGTTAACTGTAACTATGCATATGAGGTCTTGTTTATTTGTAAACAGTATCAGCCTAATAAATAGTAATGTTATATCAGTTTTTCATCATTGTTCATATGGTGTAAACAATAACACTTACCCGGTCTCTGAAAACTGAATGTTGGGTGTACCTTTTATTCCTCCCATTACTTTGAATATTATCTCATTTCTATTTCTACCTTCAATTCTCACTACAATATAATATATGTATATATTCGGGTGTGTCACAAATTTACATAAATCCAAAATATCTATTTTCTTCTGATTTTTTTTATACATTTTTCCCTTCCTCTAACACCACGTGTGATTTTGATATTTCGATTTTTATGTTTTTTTCTGTCATTATATTATAAAGTTATTATAAAGTTATGTGGCTTCCTGTGTGAATGGAAGAAAATAATTTTAGGTTTCCTTCACTAGTAATACACTTTTGATTTTAAACGGTTATTTCGCTACTATGTTGATTTTTGCAATTTCTGAGATTTCAGAAGAAATCAAGATAACAAGGAATGCTCCTCAACTTTTTGGATTGTTGTTTTGGTTTTCAACATTTTAGGCCTTGAGCACAACTGATGAGTCGAAAATCGGCAAAAAATGCTCATCTTGTGCATCAAAATTGATATCAAAGAATTTTATAAACAAGACGGCCTTGCAGTTCATAATAGATTAGAATGAATTATGCAATATTATCGGTGCTGAACGGATCTACACTTGTCTTGACCAATATTGATTTGACTGCAAATAACACAACTTGATTTGATCCCGATAAAATAAACAAGACCAGATCAATAGCGTTAATAGTTTCATCTACAACTAAATTATATTTTTTATAGGAACACAGTTATGTTCTCCATTTGCAGATATATTTGCACATTCTTGCACTTTATCCGATTTATATCAAGTTGGCATAGGCACGCAAATTGTGCCACAGAAAATCAAATTCTCTCGACACTTCCCATTGGTGAACAAACTTTTTGCGCTTAAATTATTGCATTTACTACACTCTTATATAAAAAAAGAAAGGAACTTTGTTGGATGTTGTGAATTTAGATGTAGTGAAGCTGGGTTTAGTGAAGCGGGTATTGCCATGCCTGATAAAGGCATGCCCGGTAAAGGCAATACCAGGTAGAGGCAGGCCGGGATCAGCTGGCACCAATAAAAAATACCCAAGCTTTATTAAAAATAATAAAAACAAAAAACAAGAAATAAAAAAGAAAACATTGCAAAAGTAAAAGATATAACATCTAAAACTGTGATAATTATATTCGGATTTAATTGTTATTGAAAATATTTACTGAACATAGTTATGATTCATTTATTATAAAATTTCAAAACTAAATAAGTATTATTGGAGTTTAAATTCTTATTATTAAAAACACATGTACATACCTATAACAGTAAAATACCCAAGCTTAGAAAGCTAGGATTAATTTCCTACTTATACTATAGAATTTAGGTCAGGCCAAACAATTTTTACATAACGGGTCAAAATGACGCACGTAGAATTAATATTATTAGATTTAGCCAATATAAGTTTAACAGCGGCCATTCTTTGAAATATAAAGTTTAATTAGGTTGACCATGTTCGACTTGGGCACTGTGTGTATTCAAAACATGTCAACAGTTTGGCAATTATATCAAATATACTAAAGTTTAAAAGTTCAAATAATATTTTCATTAAAAAAACTAGAACAATTTATAATTTAACTGAACGTATTGTACACGAAATTTTATGTTACAATAACACCTTAATTTGGAAATTGTTTTTATTTTTACACATATTAACATGTATTTCGGTGACACAACAGTCCATCAAAGCGTATTTCTAAATAAGGAAGTAAAACAAAATAAGGAATATTTAAACTTTATATACCAAATTACTTTTATTTCAATGAAGCCGATAATTCAATTCCGATAGGGTGCCTTGGTGCATAAAGTTTGTAAAAAAAGCAGGAGTTGTCTGTCTTTAAATGCAAGTTCTCGTTTAACAGAAATTTGATCTAAAAATATAATAGTTATGTTATGTATTTTAAAATGTATCTCATCTTTTTAATAAACACTTCTAACATAGACTATAATTCTGCTAATAACACCATGTTTTCAAAAGAGCGGAATGCATATTTTATACGGCCTGTGAGTTTTATTTCATGAATAATTGATTCAGTATTACTGTTTACAGAACGAAAGTTGATATCTGGATTAAGGGGCAATTTTTAATTTGAATGCATTTGTATTTTTTTTAAATGTTGTCTGTCTTTGTACAGATCTTGCTTCAACAAAAAATAGTTGACATTCAGCTCAGTTGCTATGCAATCAAATTCAAAAGTGGCTTTTCAGAAACATGTAAAACCGAACGAAAATTTCAACATAGCTTTTAAGCAGCATATTTGAGCATATCCAAATGTATGAAAGTTATGACAAAAAATATGTAGAACAACTTTCAAACCATATACAAATGATCACTGATTAGATAGTTGTTAAAAATCAACAATGTAAATGATTAATTTCTATAAACACCTCTCCGTGGTTGCGTTATAGAGTGATTTTAGAGTTGGTCTTTTTATTCAATACATTACAGTTTTTTTTTAAAAAGCAGTTTCCGTGAACAATTTTCTATGGAACTTTAATAATAGCCGAAATAAGGTGACGAAAATGAAGTACAATTATGTAGACGGTAAATCTTACGTTCTCAAAAATACGTGTAACTTTCCTACAGATGTGACTGTCCAAAGGCAATCATTGTTTGTCTCTTGTCTTTACCTTTTGTTTTATAACACGGAATACCGTTCTTTTTTAGGAGAGACAATAAGGGCTAAAAGAAAATGTGACCTTTCTGCTGGAATTCCCCTGTTATACATCTGTTCGATATTCTCTTATTACAAGCGGTACTCTGAAGACACCGTTTACCGCTGCAAGACACCCATGTGAAATATTCATGTATTACATCACATGACACAAAACGTGACGTCATAGTAGATTTCTTCCACGTCATTATGTCAAAAAGTTAAGAAAACTTCATTTTACTCAAAAAGTTAAGAAAAATTCATTTTACCCTGATTTTGACGACATATTTTAAGAAGAAATTGCTTATAAATGGAAAACTACTGCATGATTTCTATTTTCATTCATAAAAATAACATATGTATGATCTTTCCGATTATCATGTATGGCTTTCTGTAGAATGCCTTATTTTTTAGATAGATTTTTGTTATGTCCGCTATTCTCTCTACCGATCTGTTTCTGTTAATTTGTTAGGTTTTTAATGAGCGAAAAATGTTCATTCAAATGGGAAGACGTAGGACCCTTGGAATCACTTTTTTTATTGTCAGACACTCGGCAAGCTTCGGGGGAATTCCTCAATCATACAGCTCTCTTGTCTGAAATATAATTATATTATTTTTGTGTCGTAGCCATTTAGTACTTTTTATGGTGATGGCTGTTGTGGATACGCGCAGACCCAGATATGTTATCCTTTCCATCGCAATAAATCCTAAGGGATTTTGTCTCATTGATGCTAAATCAATCTATTATATAATTCTCTTTAGCTTTTTCCGCCATCATAGCAAAACCTCAGGCTAGTGATTGAAGTCACTGAATGCTCAGGTCAATGATTTGCATATCTTTAATGAATAAAAAGCATAATAACATTTTCGATGTGAATCAATTATTGATTATCTGATATTGATATGATCTTACCGGACTGAATTTTGTACTGTTAAAATATTTCAAATTAAATATTGCAATAAAAGTGTAATTATTTCTTTTTTCTTTAGCAAGACAACAATATTAAAATTTAAAATAGGATTTTTTCTACTTCCATCTGAAGATACCAAATGATCAATATTCCTTAACTGGAACAAGTTTGCATAATATCCGTATTAGTGTTTCGATCATTACCATAAAGTAAAATTTAAACAAAAAGTCAGTGAACCATGAACTGACAAGGAGGTTACCTCTAACATACGGCGAAGGCGAAAACACGAGAAAAGAAATTGACTTACAAGGTGGTAACCTCTAAAATACGGTGAAGACGAAAACAAGGGAATAGAAATTATAAAGGCTCATCTACATAAAAAATATGAAGAAAAAAGGATTGAACAATCCCTTCACATGATTGCTACTGTATACATAGTATCTTGTTGAAAAATTGCTTGCAGATACTTACAATACTATGTATACAATACCACTACTTTGTTTACTTCTATTATCATTATTTCTATCAATATGATTTTTGTAAGGGAGTTTTATTTTCTTGTAATGCTATATCAACATTATAGTAGTGCAAAAAAATTGGAAAGAGAACTTTTATCTTTTTAAATAAGGAAATCTAGAACTCTGTTCTTACATCATTTTTGTTATAGTACAAATGAGATGACATGTATCTGTGTTAGTAATGTCATTGTACAAAGAAAAGTTGAAATATATGTTAGAATATCATAGAATGAACACAGTCCAATTGTTTAAGTTTAAGCGATACATTTATATATAACACCACGAGCATCAGTAAAAATCGAAGAGGGAGCCTGAGACTTTTATTGGTTCCAGCTGGTATATTAAACTTATACCTAAGTCCTCATTAAAAAAATTTAGACATATCATAATTGGTATCCGACGTCTCATAGATTAAAATGAAATAAAATCTTACCACCGTCACTTTCTATAGCCAAATTGATCAAGTACATACTTTGTTTATATTGTGGAAATAACAATACATACTGTACATTACAGATATGCTATGATCACTTTTCTACAAAACTGAAGTTAATCGTTTATCTAGAACCTTAACGAATATTCTAGTTTAAAGACTATCAGTCCATTTTAAAACACATTTGTATTTTGAAAATCAACAAATTTTATAAAATGAATTTTTATGACAGTACGACATATTTACATCACTAAATCATTGATATGAAGTTATCTTTTGCTCAGTTACTTTGCTTTTATTGTTTCATGTGTTTGTTTCATCAAAATATTGTTAGATAATTGTTGTCATTGAGACATAACGAATATTGCTCAAACAACTATGGACATTTATTGGGGACCTTTATAAGGCTAGTCCATAATTTATGGATGCTAAAAAATTGAACATAAATAAGTCAATAATACATGTATAGATTAAATTTGACAAGACAAAAACAAAATAACCAGATATAAGAAAGGGCAATGATGAACACGACACCTGACAAAAAAACAAAAAAAAACAGAAGAAGGCATTAGACTTGAATTCATCGCAGACATAGAAAAGATCAACCTCTCAAAAACAACTTCAACTCGGATGCCTAATGGGAGTAAAACCACTTTTTATAGAATTTTAAACTTCAGCGGCTATTTCTTGATTTTCTTATTTTTTTCTTCAATTTCTGAGTTTTCAGATATAATGACTTGATCTAGTTATGTTGATATTGTTTGAAAATATGATAGTGTAGGAAATCAGAACGAGGTAAGAATAAAAACCACTAAAATTCAAACAAATACGGGCAAAGACTACAATGGCAAAAGAAAGGAAGTAGATATGTTTCATTTCTGAAGGCCCAGTTTACAGCAATCGCCAAAAACAACCGGTGACTTTATGAACCACCTGTAATACATGTTCAGTGGTACATCTCTGGTAAGGTACAATGTATTTTAGACCGACATAGGATGACACCAAAATTAAAAATAAGAAGCAAGTTAGTGACATGTAATCAGTATCATTGGACATCAGGGTTATTTCTTATGTAAAACAGTACTATGCAAAATCAGTATTTAAAATTTCAAAACTTGAAAAGAAACTATGCTGATCTACCATCATGACCATTACAAGAAAATAACATTTCCTTACAAAAATCATATTGATGAAAAAAGTGATAATGGAAGTAAGCAAAGTAGCTTATAGAAAGTGAATTGTCCTGCTTTTTCGTATTTCTTTCATTTTAAAAGAATAATGAAAACTACAAATAAAAAACCATTTTGAAAACCTGAATTTTAGTCTTTGTTTTGTATATATGTCGAAACGTTTGAAATATGTTTCTGTGTGAGGTCCGAACAATGGAATGAAACCAAAAGAATTTGACAAACCTTCAGGCTTAATTGGAGCAGCCATCTTGTGTTATATCCTCTGAATTTTAAACAGATTTTTGTGTGCGTTGAAGCAACTATTTATAGCAATTAAATCGTGTTGAAGCACACATTTAAGGAATGCTGGTTTATATATGAACACCCATATTAGTCCGCCTACCGTCGCAAATTTACAATCAATGTAACCAATGAAAAAGATGCCCTCGTCTATGTCGAAACTGACTAGCCAATGAAAAATGAACATGTCTCCATTTTTTCTATTTTTTTAACATTTGCTTTCGCAAGCTGTTGTGGCATGTTTAAGACATTCGGATTCAAGGATAAACATGTGTAAACAAAAACATTGTAAATTGTTTCGTCCAGATAATCTGGACAATCCGAAAAAATGATATTAATTGTTAGTTTGCATATGGTGGATAAACACAACTCCTTGATGGTAAGTCTTTTAGAAATTGTAAAATGCTTTATAAAAATCAAAGAAAAAAGCTTACAATTACTATCTAAGACGAATCAGAGTACATGTAGATATTTTGTTTTTAAATTAATACTTAAAAAAAGTCTCCATGCACCTGAGGCTCTCTTAAATCCTAGGAATCACATTTGCTGTTTATTATCCAAGATTTCCTGTCATTATTACCCATTTCAAATGTTTTAGTTTTATTTTGATTCTTCAAGTTGATGTAAAACGGATTTCTAAACAATGAAACTAAGTAAAAGTTATCATTTTACATGTATCTCGCATTTAACGTTTTCTTAAAACAGATTTTCGATATCAATGATATTTTGTTCGTTAACGAGAAGTTTGACATAAAATGTTCATGATGTGTTTGAACGTTTGAACTAACTCCTTTGTTTTTGTTGTACATAAAAACATACAAATAGTAAAATGTATTCCGAAAACAGAATCTCAAAAACATTTATACTAATAACAATGTTTGATTATCTGTGTAATTTGTCTGATCTTATATTTGCTTTTCAAATGAAAATATGGAAATAATGTTTGAACATAAAGTTAGGGACCGGGACCTTACAATCCGATGTCACACAGTATTTTTTTTTCAAATGCTAGAAAAACAACTTAAAACAAATAAATTAACAGCAAAAAATAAATACATAAATTCAAGTAAGCATATAACTTTACATAGTATAAATATGAATGATAGTAAAGTATGCATATGGTATAAATCAGTAATTCAATATTTCGTGTCAAAAATGACCAAGACACATTAAGAAATGTTTTGAATATTCTCATTGATTTTTTAACTGAAAATTATTTTGTTTACATGTATAGCCATAGTTTTGTAATTTATTTATTTTGTTTTGTTTTTTTTTTTTTTTTTTTGTTGTTGTTTATTTTGTATTATTTATTAATAATTAACGTTTTTTAATCATGCTATATTTTTAGAGTTTACTTATTTTTATCAGTTTATACACAAATCAACCACTGCTCTAAAATTCAGACATCCGTGTTTCATCTTAACATACACATATACACGTACAAAAACAGGAAGAGACATGTTCAAATAAAGGCATTTAAAATATCCGATCGATAATAGAAATATACCGGTGACCTAGTAACGTTTTATAACCATTTAAAACTTTAAATATACAACGCAGTTCTGAACAAAAATATATGACACATGACCATGATGACGTTGTTTAGAGATTTGCTTCCAAAGAACATTCTCTGTATAGCAAAACAGTAGTATTTGAAAACATGTCACCGTTGGAAAGATAAAAATATTATACACATGTACTGAAACATGATTATTATTAAATCAAATATATGAAGAACAGTAGTTCAAAACTTTGTTCGTGAAAGATAACTCTTGCATTTTTATAATCCAGGGTTTTATGTTAAAGACAAAATAAAGGAAACTTTATCGTGTTGTATATCTATAAAGTTTGTGGTAAATGTGTCTTGAATAATTTTACTTTATTCAGTTTAAAAAATAATTATGGAATGTGAAATGGTTGCTAGTTGCTATGATTAAGTAAAAGTCACTTAATGTACATTTGTGCATAAAATGTGATTTTCATTGAGAATTTACCGTCTCGAACAGCGACCTTCCGCACTCGAGGAGAACACGCTACCACAAGACCACCGATTTTCATCGAGAATTTACCGCCTCGGTGGTCTTGTGATAGCGTGTCCGCCTAGAGTGCGGAAGGTCGCGTGTTCAATATCCGGCGGGGTCAAACCAAAGACATTAAATTTGTATTTGCTGCTCCTTCGCCAAACACGCGGCATCTATGTGTTAAGCAAAGAATAATGTGTCCAAGTGGAGTGATATGTGTCCGGGACCTTACAATCCGATCTCACACAGTATTTTTTTTCAAATGCTGGAAAAACAACTTATAACAGATTAATTAACAGCAAAAAATAAATACATCAATTCCAGTAGGCTTATAACTTTACATAGTATAAATATGAATGACAGTAAAGTATACATATAGTATAAATCAGTAATTCAACATTTTGTGTCAAAAATGACCAACATGCATTAAGATGTGTTTTGAATCATCTCATTGATTTTTTAACTGAAAATTATTTTGTTTACATGTATAGCCTAATTCTATTCATTTATTTATTTTGGGGTTTTTTTCTTTTTTTTTTTTTTTTGGCTTTTTATTTTGTTTTTTTTATTAATCAATTATCGTTTTTTAATCATGCATATCTTTTTTAAAGTTTACTTATTTTCATCAGTTTGTACACAAATCAACTACTGCTCTAAAATTCAGACATCCGTGTTTGATCTTAACATACACATATACAAGTACAAAAACAGGAAGAGACATGTTCAAATAAAGGCATTTAAATTTCCGATCGATAATAAAAATATACCGGTGACCTAGTAACGTTTTATAAACATTTAAAACTTTAAATATACAATGCATTTCTCCACAAAAATATATGACACATGACCATGATGACCTTGTTTAGAGATTTGTTTCCACAGAACATTCTCTGCATAGCAAAACAGTAGTATTTGAAAACATTTCACCGTTGGAAAGATAAACATATTATACACATGTACTGAAGCATGATCTTTATTAAATCAAATATATGAAGAACAGTAGTACAAAACTTTGTTCGTGAAAGATAACTCTTGTATCTTCATGTATTAAAGAAAGCGTTTCAATTCAATTAGTCTTACTACAATATTTTATTTCATTATCCAGTTAAGTTAAAGAGAAAATCAAGCAAACTTCATCGTGTTGTATATTTATAAAGTTTGTTGTAAATGTGTCTTGAATAATGTTACTTTATTCAGTTTAAAAAATAATTATGGAATGTGAAATGGTTGCTAGTTGCTATGATTAAGTAAAAGTCACTTAATGTACATTTGTGCATAAAATGTGATTTTCATTGAGAATTTACCGTCTCGAACAGCGACCTTCCGCACTCGAGGAGAACACGCTACCACAAGACCACCGATACCCGGCAGGTCAAACCAAAGACATTAAATTTGTATTTGTTTATTCTCCGTCAAACAAGCGGCATTTAGGAGTTATGTGTCAGTATAATGTGTTCGAGTGAGGTGATATGTCTTCCTGCGGACGGTTACGTCGTGACCTAGCACATTAAAAATCCGTCTCAGCGTGTCGGTCTAGTACAAGGCAGGAATCGTATTCATTATCATATTAACATTTTCTCATCCTGCAATGCACCTGGTTGCCACTGGACGTTAAACAATAATTCATCCATCCATCGAGAATTCAGTTTATAATGTTCAAAGAAATGAAAATTACAACAGATGTTGTGCACTTATTAAATTATGAAGTTGTAATAATAATACTGTAAATTTGTATGATAATTCCCTATTGTATTATTATTTGATTAACGTTTTAAGAAAAAAATCCCTTACATATTGGCCGGGTAGGCCGATATCAAACTCATGTCGTACTCTATCAATATCGCTCTACCTGGTCCATATATAATGTATTGATTTCGATATATCTTTACAACTGATACTTTCTTTGTAATAACTGCATAATACCAAAGCTAACATTTATGAACAAAAAATTCGATACTTTTGTGTGCATTTGGTCTATTTGCTTATAAAATAAAGCATGTGACATTAGATAAAAAAATCAGTTCGAAGCATAATTACAGCATAGACTATTTCAGGTTGTTGAACTGAAAATTTTAACATGTCAATGTGAAAAGTACCTCTTATGCTATAAAATTACAAAAGACACTGAATCCAAAACTGCTAAGCATTTTAAATGGTAGATCGAATACAAAGTCATATTTTAAAAATGAAGTAAAAATTTTAATACGAAAATACTTTAAAGGGCAAAAGTATTTATTATTACAATGAACATTTCTTTTTTGTAGAACAGTTTCAATCGACGAACATGTAATACCCGTTCTGAAAGTCTGGCTTTCTAATCTTTCTTTACGTCTACAACAGGAATAAACTCTGACATGTTATGTTATTTTCCAAATTGTTAGGTGAGCATGTTTCCTTGTCTTGTATGCGTTTGCCTAATTATTTCTTGTATTGATGGCCGTTAGCGAAATAAAAATAGCAATAAACCCCTTATCATGGATAGGCTTGGGGAATAGTTTTTTTTTTTTTTTTTTTTTTTTTCAAAGCACCATAATAAAAACTTAACCCAGTACATTATTCATTTAAGTGATATTTGATTTTTTTTTCGGTGGCGGACATAATTTGAAAGTGCTTAGTATATTAATATAAAGGATTAATTAATCTATACACACATGTGATTGCAACACGTTTAAGGACGTGTTGCAATCACATGGTTAATACATAAGAAAACAAGAAATAAAAACATGGGAAAACAAATACATATAACAATAAATATAGTATGATTTTATATATTGTAATTGAAAACAAACTAAGAACAAAGTAATTAATTTGTATCATAATACTGAAGTGAATAATTTAGGTTACAAAAAACTTAAGTTAGAAAATATTAAATTCTAAATTACATGTAACAAAACGAAATAATAACTACGTTAAGATACAAATAATAATAATAATAATATATATTTGTCCTATCGTCATACTAACAAGGTAACAGTTATGTAAAAGTGTGCAATGCCAAATAACATGAAGTGCAAAATAAAAACTAAATTAACATTTTCGAATTAAACGAAGAACTCTGTAAATGTGGAACCCACCCTGAGCACCGATTTTTTTTCAGAAATATATCTGAATAAGTTAAAAAAAAGTATGTTATCATTATAGTTGTTGTGAAGACCGTGCCATCAGAAATGTCAATTGATCAGAAATGTATCCCACCTATTTTTCATTTATGTCTCTGATGAAATTTATAATGAAATTAAAGATACTCGTTTGTGAAGACAAGGCTAAACGTGCAAGACCAAATCTTGGAAACATTTGAAAAGTAAGCTTGACGTAACAGTGTAACAAAAGACACTGAGTAGCGGCATGTAATTACTTTAACAAGGGAGCAAACCCGGAAATTATTCTTTTGCATTAAAAGGTTACAATAAATAAATTAAACTATGTAACAATTATTTCTTGTTCTATTCCATATTTGAAGCCAGACTTCCCTTCAACCTTTAAAAATACTTTATCGCCTTCTTCATCAACTAGAGCATCTGGGATATTTTTGTCAGTTAAAACTATTGATCTCATATCGCCTATATATTCCATTATAAACTTATTTTTCAGCGTATAAAAGACTGCTTTAACTGTCCCTTCTATAGCAACCCTTGTCGAAAAATTATACGAGCACTTTCTTTCTGTAATTTTCAACTCAGCTGTCATGATAGACTTCTTTGGTACTTTAAGTGTTCCTTCAGCAGTCCATGTTACAGTTTTCTGGTCAACAGACTCCACAGTATTATCGACCGAGTAACCTTTAGAAAATCCAACTGAAGCGCTCGCAATCTCTCCGGGAGCTGCAAGTGACAGACCAAGATCTATACCTGTTGTGTATCCTTTAGATAAGGTGGTTGTAACTGATGATACCGTTTCTTTCTGAGCAGTTAATGTTTGTTGTTGATCGTACTCATTTTTATTTGTGAAAGTAGATTTGAATATGACATTGTTTATTTCAGTATCGTTCAGTTCTTCGTTGTGATAGACAGGAACTTCTGGAGTGAACTTAACACCAGACCAGTCGTAAGTGATTTTTAGATTCTCTCTCTTTTTCGGGAAGTAGCGGCCATGTCTATAAAACTTATAGGCCCTATCTGCTACTATTTTTTCTAAGTCTACGATTGTTTTACTCATAGCCCTGCAAAGTAAGAAAATATATGAAAGTAAAATATCTTACTTGTGTTATTTAATAGTGGTATATACAAATGGCCATATATTACACAGTTGAGTTATATGTAAATATACCAAAAAATGAAATAAGACAGATAAAAAAAAATAAAAGGAAATGAACAACATGCTATTTAACGTACACAATGCATTACAGGTATCACTATTATTCATATGCATAAGTTAAACTTGTGTCTTATCCCTTTTGTTTCTCATCAAACAAAACTAAGACGTGATTTAAAGTATCGTGAAGTTTTAAATTTGACAGAATTAAAATCTATGTTGACCAATGTTGGATTGATTTGTCATAAAACATAACATATGTTATTCTCTCACTAGGTACATGTATTGCTGATGATTACAAAAACATTGATTTTCCTTTGATCTTGACCTTTAAATCAATGTGACTTATTCTTTCTATATACCTTCATCATTTTTAAACCACGGATAGATATTTTATACGTTTTTCATCAGTTTTTATGAGGTTCTGTCATTCAATAATCTGCCCTATCATGCATAAAGTTGATAAAGACGAATCCAAATGAATTTCAGAAACCTTTTAATGTCTTTATCAATAATTGAATGACCGTTACAATGTACCGTTAAAAAAAAGATTATAACTACCGTTCATACACAGAGATGTATAACAGGGGAATTCCACCCGAGGGGTTAGAGTTTTTTTACGAATTTCTTACAATACAAATGTATCCCAACGAGGGAATTCCTTTATTCGATATTTTTCTGTATGAATGATCAGTTTACTTTCAAGATAACAAATTCAAAGAAATAGATCTGAAGTGTGAATGATAGATAAAGATCTGTCCACAAAATGAGGTATTCTAGAGAAAAGCAAACACGATAATCGGAAAGATAATACTGCAATTTGGTTTTATATTAAAGAATAGAACTTGAAACTAAATTCAAAATGAAAACCGTTTAGTAGTTTTCTATTTCAGAAATACTTCATAGCTGTTACAGAAATGTAATACTTTACACATAGACTGGGCCTGTATATTCGAATATTTCATACCGAGGGATAAAGAGGTATAAAGTACGAATATAAAGACCCAGCCCATGTATAAATGATAAAAAACCTGTAACTCCTATGGAGTATTTCTATTCTAATAGGACATATACGCTACGTACTTTTGCGCATTTGCGTTGTCATAGATGTATCCAAATTAGTTTGGCCGTTTGATTTCTCTTGCGATTAGTTTGCTGCAATCTGTCCTTTTAAGAGCATATTTTGGATAAAACTATTTTCATATATTAACCAGTTACACATTCAACGTATGTAATTCATCATTTACACAAGAAAAATTTAGCCGTAACTGTCACGCCATTCAAAAATCAAGATGGCGCGGTCAGTGCATTGCAATATACAACATTGTGATAATTGTTGTTGTACACAACAATTGTCGTTGTATCGAATGATTTCTTTTCTAAAGATAAAACATTTAATGTGGAAAAAAAATTTTCTTGTTAAATTTGTCACAATTTGCGTTTGCATAAAAGCCTATATACACATGTGCTAAAAGTTGACATAGCGGATAATATATCGTTTGGCGATGTACAGATGTATAGGACGGCATATTAGAACTATTAGCAATTTAGTTTTGAAATTTTCTGCCCAAATCCGGGAAATTTGATGTTTTGTTTTTACCTTTACATTATGGCGTAGACGAAATGTTCTGTCACTGGACGTTTGGTGTCAGATTATGTAAGACAGGGAAATTCCACATCGGTGTATTCAATTCCTTGTAATGTGAGAAATTCGTGTCCATTTTGTTTCGCATAAATTTGATATACCGCTATCAGTGCCTAGTTATAAAATCTAAATTTCTGTGCGCGATTTATCGTGTTAATGAAAATTAATGTGATTGTCCAAATTCTCAAACTGGCTATAACCTAGACACTTTTAGAAACCGTTCCCCTGTACAAATCGGGGTACTGGTATTTTCTTCAAACAAAAATTGTAAGCAATCAATCAACCATCATAAAGAATAGTACATAAAAAATTTTTATTGTATAAAAAGATCTGTTACCTATCAGTGATTTGTTCTTCCTCTTCACTCGATGCTGAGATCTTTACCATGTGACTTGTGAATAAAATTATATTTAATACATTTTGTTGGTTTTGAACTAATAGTTATAGTTCTGAGAATAAAAGATACATGCATCACAAATAGAAAAAAATAAGGAAAACATAACTACAATTGTCGCCATATTTTTATGTGTGTGTAACATAATATACAACAGCCATGACAACCTTTCTAAAGATAACTGCAATCGTGCATATATATATTGTTATTTTTTAAAAAGCAAATACAACTTTTGTTTGTGGACAAATGGAGTATAATAGCATATGATGTAAATGCAGAAATTATAACAAAATTAAATCTACATCATCATCAATCAAATGCAGATCTGAAGAATTTTAGGTCAAAACATTTATTGATATTTAGCTGAATTACAAAATGTTTACTAGCCTATCTGGAAGAGCTGAAAAAAACATGCAATGAAAATTATATACACGTGCTGACCCCAACGAAAACATTACAGTACTTACCTGTTGGTTTTTGGACTTTAGCATCATCCATAAATAATTGATAGAAACCTGGAATACAGTAAAATGATGACATTAGTATATGTATATAGTTTTGCCTGACAGTATACGTTATTTAAACAAACCAGATATTCATGACATAAAGCGGAGAAAAATTGCATTTGAAAATTTCCAACTCAGATCTTGTTTGCCTCTGCATGGTGGACCTTAGGTCCCCGAGGGTATTCGCCAACCCATTCGTCAATTATTCATTGATTTGTTACAGAAATTACCAGTATTTAGCAAAATTCAAAAATAATAGAAATACTAAGGGTTCATTCCTTGTATTGCACATGGTAGCTGAAATTTGGCTCTTTTTTGGTTTTGAGTACTTCTTGTTTAAAATAAGTTTGGTTTTTGGTCTTCCAAATGTTTCGATTTTAATGCTGCTAATGAGAGGTAACTCCTTGAAATGCGTCGTGTACAGCATAGTATAAATTTACTGTATCTAATATTAGTATCTTTTGATTGTTATTTTTTTACTTATATGTCATGCAATGGCATCTTGGGGATGTCTGGATTCAATGCCTGACATTATATTGAAGAAACATTTGTTTACATCTACCTTAATTAACACAGTAAATCTTTTGAATCATTCCTAAAGCACTCATTCACTTCTTTGTTTCAGAAATCCATACAACTTTTATTATTACATTATACGGAAACTATAAAATTTCAACCCAAATCAAAAGTTTAATGCTTTAGGGTCAATTGTTAAACATATTACAAATTTACATGAAATTCACAATAAAGAACACGGAGACATGTTAAAAAATACTGCGTTGTAGGAAAAACCCAAAACCTGCTTTACAGGGGGACTATTGCTATTTTCAAATAATTTTGTCCAGGGAGTTTCAATAGTTTAAACCCCGTTGTAAGTTTTTTTTATTTTAATTGATAAGGTTCTTGGGGTAAATTATCTTTTAAAAATGATATACCGTCCACAAAATTAATATTTAAAAAGCAATTTGCATATATATTTCTTTTCTATTTTTATCCAGGTCCGGCAAAGAATGTGGCTTCAGTTGTGCGTTTGTTCTAGTGTGATTGGACATCATCATCTAAGATTTATTCTGATGTGGTAATGATTCCTTTAACATTGAAGAACGTTTGTTTTTTTGTTTTGTTTTTTTTATTTTTTATTGTTGTAATTGATACTTTTATTTTAATTTTTTAATTATTTTTATTATTATTTTAGTTCATATGCCATGTAGCAATTCACATTAAATAGTGAGATTTATACATTATATATTCAAGAAATATGGTCAAACAGGACGTAGATCTGTCACAGGTACAATCTCTGTAAGCATTCATCATGGTCATGCCTCATGCTAACTTTGAATCAGTTGTGACCTGTAATTCTAACGGGCGGACGGACTGACATGGGTAAACCATTATACCTCGCTCTTTCGGAGAGGGGGTATAGAAAAGGAAATAAATACATAAATAAACGTGTTGATTCCGTTTAAAATTTCACAGTTCAGCAGTTTTTAATATATATGTATTTGTTTGAATAAGTAAAGTATACCCCGGTATCTAATAATACAAAACGTCAATACAATCTTTACAACCTATTGATTTTAAACTTCGTGTCGGTGTCAATTTTCAATACGTAATAGGTCTTATTTTTCGTCGTAGTTATATTTTAAACACCTATTATATATTTCGTCCTTGTATTTTTAAATATAATGTGCAAGTACGTGCTTCCATGTCTGGACGTAGCTACGCCACTGATGAATCCTAGAAATAAAACCTCCGTCATGGCTTCCTTACATCTCTCGAAAATGTTGCCAATACCATTATAATATTATTTTTAGGTACTTACAGTCAGTCTCACAGATGATAGATGAACTACCTCAGAAGTGAACTACTCTCTCTATTCTAAAGCGTTTACTAGCTCAACCACATTTTAATGAGCATGCCTTCGTCAGAGGATGTGCATTTCTACATTAATTGTCTATTGAAGCATGTTTTTATTTTAGATATTATGTAGTTACATATGAATATGGTGTAACTAAGAGCTCGTTATGCAGTGTAGCACATGCCCCCATGTTGAGGTCTGTACATGTTTTGTTCCGTGTCAGGTCTGCTGTGTCATCGGCATGTACCCCATATCTCAATTTTTTTTTAGAAAATGAGACACAAAAACGAAGTTCTAAAGAAATACCAAATTTGTACCAACAGGATGATGCACTAACGTGTACTTTTCTCAGCTAATCCGATTTTCAAGGGCATGCGTGAGTTACCCTGACTTTCGACAAAGAGGACTAAATCTGTCACAAAAGCTTCTTAACCACGGTTTTATCAGTGGTAAGTTGATATCATCACTTACTAAATTCTACAGTCGTCATCACGGATTGATTGACCTTCACAGTGTTCCAATATCTGAGATGATGCTGGACCTGTTCCCACTGTCGTAACATTTCATGTGCCTCCACCGATTTGTGACTTCCACCGGATTGACTTTGTTGAACTTCACGACGGGTGACGTATACGGAGCAGGAACTCCTTACCCTTCCGGAGCACCTAGGTTCATTCCTGGTTTTTAGATAACTTCGTGCTGTTCATAGTGTCTTAATTTTCTGTGTTTATTTGTGCTTGTGGTTGTTCATTGTCTTCCCGGGTTTGTCTGTCCAATGGATTAGGTTTTTTTTATTTGCTCCGTATGCATATCTGTCCTTTTTAATACACATTGTATGTACTTTTTCAGAGTTGACTAGTATGAAGTCTTCTCAGGTCTAAATGATAAAGTCAATTTCTTTACATCTGTATATAATAGTCATTCAATTTCCTTATATAAAATTCATGCAAGATATATGATTTATATATACGCATTGATCTATATTTTTTTTACTTTTCTTATGATTTGAATGTTTTATTTTCAAATTTTCAATTGTAAAGAAACAGTTTAAACAAAAAATTAATCGATGCCTTGCCTTGCAGATGGTAATATTATATTAACAGAATTGTGGAGAAGATTGGTATTTTAGATGAGTCATACTTTCAGACCATTGATTTAACGACTCTGACTTTTCTGATAAGGTTTTGCAATTTGTTGACAATGCATAATGCATGCTTTAGTATGAGTTTGCGTCTAAAGATCAAAATCAATACAGCTAGTTATTTCTTCAGAGATGAATGAAAACAGACTGTTTTGCAAATTATTGTATTATCTCTACTTCAGTAATCTTTCATTGTCGATAAAGTAAGCATCCGACCAGCAGCTATAAGAGGTTGAGCTAGTTTTTCAGATAACACGAACAAATTCTGACACTGCTGTCTAAATTATGTACCAACTAACGAATTTTTGGAATTCTAACGAACAGTCACCTTATAGGAAATCATGCTTTTGAAGTATTTTTTCTTCACCAGAATGGCATTATAGATAGATTTGTAATAATACTAGTTTAACCCCATCGCTGTTCAGTGTATGTGTACAGTTGGACAGTCGTAACCCTCTGTTATGTTTAAGTTTGGGGTTTTGTGCCCTTTTATGTTATTTTGTCCGGGGTTTTGTCTATTGGGTGGCGTTGATTAATTGATATGAAACTGTTCGGCTTTTGTGTTATTAACTTTTTGTAAATAAGACACACATTTGAATGTACTATATACCACCAGAATGATAATTCTCTCAAAATGCAAAAAGAAGATAGATGGAAAGAAACACATCCACAGGCCAAAGAAATATTTCATTTTATGATTCAATAACGCAGACGACACTGTCTTAATAATTGATATTTCTCTATTATTGATCCTGTTTGTTATTAACTTCTGCATCGGCAAAGTTTGCAACGATTCATTGCTATACTCATTGACACACAACGATTCTATTTCCAGACCTCTGGATAATTACATACTTTAAGATGTGCATTAAAAAAGATCTGTGTATTAGAATTTCAAGGAGAATAATGGTCCATATTCCTACTGTATTGTATTTTGTAGTGATATATTGGAAATCTTAATGTGAGTGTAGAATGTAACTGTTTGGGTTTTTTCAAAAGATTTTAAAATATAATTCTCTTAAAATATTTCTTTCCCGATAACGTCACGTTATATATTCAGTGTAAGTGGAGTGTAAATGCGATATTGGGCTTTGTGTCATTGTTTACGATCAAATATAATTTAAATATGATTTAAATTGATCGAGTCAATACATCTTTAAGTTTAAAGTTTATGAAATGTTTTGTAAAAACGAGTCCACGACACAATAGAGGAAATATTTCTTTTTTGAAGAATAAATGCACTTATCCTATACATGCAGAGGTAAACAATACTAATTCTTGCGAAACGTTTTACTTATTGCCTGGTTAGTCTATGACACACACACGTTATGTTACTTACGACAAACTAATTGAAAATGATTATACTCAATAACACTAGATAGGGTACACATACAGGAAAACAAATATCAGATATGAATAATTCATAAATGAAGGTTTCGGTGATATATTCCGAATGATCTTTTTACTTTTAGTAGAAGTGACGTCTTTAAATATATCTGAAATCCCTTCCTTGCCAACACCTTAAAAGTCGATTATAACTTCTCAAACAGAATGTTCTAAAAATAAGTTATGTTTGTTATCATCGTGAAAAAATGGTCTTCTTCTTCTGTCGATAGACACGATATTCTTCAACTGAATTTATACTACGTACGAAAACAGGGGCACAACTTCTTTATTTATTTATTTTATATTTCATTATTTGTCTTATTTCATGAGTACTTTTAATAAATATTTACCATAACAACGAATAATCTGCATCTATTATCAATGTGCTATATCCTGTCCACGTCCTCATACTAGGATTTTTTAGAAGAAGGACGTGGATAGTATTCAGCACATTGATAAAAACGCAGAATATTCGTTGTTATGGACAATATCTATTAAAAGTACTCACGAATAAGACAAAAGCAAAACATAGATAGAAAATAAATAAATACCCAGAAGTCGGGCCCATGTGCTTACGAATCGACTTTTTAGTACAGCACGACGGGTATTTAACTTTGCGCAGAAAAAACTTCACCTTTCAGATCAAATGGATTCTTTCTTTGTGATGAAATAGTTTAACATATGATATCTTATGCATATATTGCATGTATGTACGCTGCATTCCTATTCTTCTATGGTTCTGGTCTGTTCTACAGGTACATGTATTATCGATTTTTAACCACGAGTGTATATTATATTCCTTTCAACTGTTAGTAGGAATATCCAACTTTTGATTAATTTTATTTTATTTTCACTGTGTATTTCAGGTTTTTCATAAAATAAAATACATGTACCTTTTCTCTTACAGATAACTATTTCTATGTCAAGTGAGATGCTGCTGTGTTATTCAAGTCTTGAAAACCAGTATGTCTGCTAACCAAACGGTCTGGAAGAGGAGTGACCATTATTAGAGAACAGTCGTGAAAGAATCATCACATAAATATTTAAACAGGAACATTGTAAACAAATTAGCATATGCTAAATAAAGTTTCATAACAAAAAATGGAACTATAAGGGAAATTTCATAATCAAAGTCCAAAAAACTGGCAAGGTCGGGAGACAATATTAAATGTAAACATTAAATTTTAGAAACACAGATTTTAAATTAAAGCTTGACATCACTAGTCAATCACCAGAAAGAATGTTTTTTTTAAAACACTATCTACATATATTTCTTTCAGTTTTAATCATTCATATCTCGAGTAATTTTATGCATGCTCTTTTTATCTTTAAGAGCTTAATCCATATACTGGTCAATTGTTCCGGGTCATCACAATTTAAGCATTGAACACTGCTGATGGGGAACAAATTCTTAACACCTATACATTCATTGCATCATAAGTATGTTTATTCCAATATATTTAAAAATATCATGTAAATTCCATTCCCACACCACTAGTAAACATTTAAAAATGATTAATTCCACAAGTAAAAAAATATCAATATCGTATAAATGTTTAGTTAAAAATTTAATACGTATTTTCTAAATAAAATAAACCAAGTGAATATACTAACCGTTGTTTGAATGTGTATGTCATAATAAGTTCCAGTCTTATTTATAGACGTACTATCCACATCTATATACACACGTATATGTTGTGTTTGGTCGTTAGGATACATGTGAATCGTCCATTATTGAACTTATCGGTTCGGTTTTACACTGCGTCTTTTCAGGTCTACTCTTTCCAATTGAAAAACAATAAAGTATTGAAAGGGACAGTCAAACTTTAGAATAAATCGATAGTTAGTAGAGGTAATTACAGTACCTAGTATACATCATTTGCATGTTTAGTTCAGGAAGTCCTTATATAGTTAATGTATTATGTCTAATGTCTAAACATGATTAAGTATTAGTCTCGGATTCATCTGACGTAAAACTTTTTGTATTAGAATTGACATCGGCAGGGGAATGTCAAGTCATTCATGTATCATGTATATAAAACTAGGAGATATTGCGAACAGTTTTTTTGACTGTTTTTCGAATTTTAATATGTTGAATGTTTCAATTCTGTGACAATTTGAAACATTCTTTCCAAAAATTATTTTCTTCAACCTGAAATTGCCGTTTTGACGAGGCAAAATAAAAGTAGACCTCGCAAAGTCCTCATCTAAACCTAGCATTTGTTATATATTTTTCCTGGGTAGCATGGCGGGTGTCCTACAGGAAGCAGAGACTGTTTGCTCTTCCGGAGCACCTTAGTCTACCCCCGAATTTTTGGTGGGATCCCTGTTCATATGTTTTTTAGCTTTTAAGTCTACTGTTTGGATTGTTTTGGTCTTGTCTCCGTTATTCTCTGTCAGTTGTTTTCGATTTTCCCCTCCTTCGAATATATCCCTTTGGTATTTCTTGACTTTACTTCTTTATTATTATAAATTGGCGACATTGCTTAAATAAGAGAACAGTTGCAAAAACCAGACGTGTAATGTTTTCTTGTTAAAAAAATAAATGTTTTTGTCATAAAACACTCATAAGAGCCGATTTAGCCCAATTATCCAATTTTATGACATCATACAGCACCAGCCAATTCTAAGATAGGCCAATCAACATCAGGGAAATCTCTGAAAATTTACGTATTTTTATGCAGTGGTGTAGCCTATTTTTCCGGGGGTTTAAACTACATCGGCCCAGTTCCTCCCCGGGAAATATTGATTGATTGATTGTTGCTTCGCGTCATGTGGCAAATAGTTCATGCTTCTTCCGGACGAGAATTAGTTCAATTCATCAATCAATTAAAGTAGGTAGGGACAGGACACGAAAGGGAACAAATTTTGACTGGCACTGTAAAAGTAAGATAAATGGGTTGGGTCGGATAATTTAGCCTTCTGTAGCGGCATTAGCTTACTCTTTTTCGAAAACTACAGAAGGGATCTTTAGCGTGTAGGGAGTGTGACATTCTCCAAACACGTTACCCACTGTGGTTCGCGGTCAGGCTTTCCATATTATCACCTGACAACCCCCAACGAGAGGCAGCTCTGGGCTAAACTCCTGTGATTCATTACAGGTGCCTAACCCCATAAAATAGGCATGAGGGAAAATAGCTATAGTACACCGGCAATACAAAGTATGTTATTCAAATGTGCCAATAGTGAGTACAAATTCTGGTAATCATTGTATTATTATAACGAAATTATTATGCTTTATTACTTTTGTTGTTAATATGGATACATTTTCTTGAAATATACACGTGTACGTCCTGACAGTGTTTTATAATGGACAGACCAAGGACCTTGCGAACTTCCCTAGTATTTTTCCCACTTTTGTGTTTCCACTTCAATTCCGGCATAGCTACGCCGCTGTCAGGTGTAAATATTATAATTCGTGTTCCGTCGATATCATCATACGCCGAAAGCATTGTACACCACAACAATTAAAGTTGTCTAGTCATTTTCATGAATGTTTGTTGCATGTATCTTTCCGTTCTAATTAAAATAAGGACATGGAGGGCCTTATTGTTGGTATATCTTTGTGTAACCCCTAATCCGTGATGCATGTGGAGGTTGTAATAATAAACAACAACACAGTAAACAAGAAAGGTCAACAATGACTCCTTATCAATTCAAGCGCAAAAATCTCAAAAGAAAAACGGCATGCTCCAGATGGCCTCTAACTGGTGTGAGAATTCTTTGGTATGTGACTTTTTATCCTACCTTTTTTTGTTTATGTGAATTATTTCTTCTAATACTAAAGGTTTTGAATTAAATAGTTATTCCCGCTGAATTTGGCTGTTGATTTCCTTTTTCAACAGCTGATCTCTTTTAGAGATGCAAAACCGAAAGCAAGGTCCCGGTAATGTTAGTAATGGTCTCGTCTTCTTTTCTTTTTACGTCCACTATATTAGATCTTTTCATTCGGAATATTTTTTATATTTCTTTTGGACTTTCCATGGTAACATTACAGATTAGGCGCATGAGAAACCAATTCAATAGTCCAAACCGCCAAGAGAAATAACCAAATCACATGACTGGGATTTATCCTGTTGCTTTACAAAAACTGCTGGTTTTATCAGAGTTACAGTGTCCGCCTTGTTTGTAATTGTAATGTCGTCGCTTTTATGATGTGTTTTACACTCCAGGATCCAGTTGTTCAACTTATTTAACCAATGTTTATCAATTTAACCGAGGGTTATTTATATAGAAATTCACTAAGTTTAACATATGGTTATAATTTATCCAAAAGAGCTACAGTCAAACCTGCCTTAGCAGTCACCTCTTTTAAGAGGTCACCTCAATTGAAAGGTCACTTTCTGAATACCCCTTCATAGTTTGTTTCATGTATTTTCAACCTGGAATTAAAGGCCACCTCTCTTATAAGGTCAGGTTTTGTTTATCCCAATGGTGACCTCTTAATACAGGTTTGACTGTACATTTAAAAAAAAGGATAATAGGAATAGCAAATGCTGTTCTTTTTTAGATCTTCCTATAAATATCGAAAATGGAGATACTTATTAAAATTTATGATAAAAGGGACGATTTTAATTTTCTACTTACTAACTTTCCCTTTCATGACGGAGTCGTCGTATGGAGTATATATATCACAGCTAGTACGTTTTGCATGCAATTGCTTAGGGTTAAAATATTTTAAAGAGCGAAATCATACGATTACTAAAAACGTATACAACAGGAAATTTATTGATTTCACCAGCTGCTTAATGCTTTTACAAGAGATATCAACATCTGTTAGCTAAATATTCGGCTCCGAAAAAAGGACTTATCATGAGCGGGCTTCCCCATCCTAGTTTCTATTGTAATATCGTGAACAAATACACACATTTCTCTAATTACCCACGAAAACTTGGTAGTTACTTAAGATCTTTTCACAGTATGTCTAAAAATATGAAATGATGTGTATTTCTGTTAAAAGTGCTCTTTCTCCCAATGACTTAAAGACTTTAAATTAATACTGTCCTCTCAGGAATACTGCCGATATCTATTGAACGCTAGGACGAGATAGCGATAAACCCTTTATCTAAATTATGTACCGTCCAGTCTAATTTTGTAGTTCTAGTATGCGGTCACCGGGGACTTTTCAGTGCCTGTACCAAGTCAGCCTATCCTGACTCTCTGTTGTGTTTATGTTTGTACTTTGTGCTCGTTTATGTTATTTTATGTACTGAGTTATGTCAGATGGGTTGCCTTGAGTGATTGGTATGTCTTTGTTGACCTTTCCTGTTATCTATTTGTTGTTTATCTAATTATGTGTGTTGTTCGAATTGTTGTTTAATTAAAGACAACTAGAAAAAATACGAAATTCAAAACTACATAAAACTAAGCTTTTCAAATATTTTTGTTAGATGAGTTGTATGTAGCCTGTCAGAAGTGCCATTTTAATATTGTTCATCAACAGGTTGAGATTTTACAAGTTTAAGAATTTAGGTAATTATTCAGGTCAAAGAACCAATTGTTATGTACACAATCACATATATTTTATTGTCATATACTTTTGTGTAAAAACTTTGAAATACATGTAGTAATCTTTCTTTAATGTTGATTAAGATTTACTTAATAATTAAAAAAAATTTTTTTTATTCTTTTTGTTATCATCGTAGTAACTGTACTGCTTACATTTCATGTTATATGTTTAATGTTGATTAAGATTTACTTAATATCTTAACATTTTTTTTTTTTTTTATTATCATTGTTGTCATTCATGTCATTGTAGCAAATTTACTGCTTACATTTCATGTTATACATTTATATAACCTCGCATATACATTCCTTATCATTGATAAGCATACATGTATTTTAACTTAGTAATGTTAAGTCAGATTTAATATACTCTTTAGACATCTACGAGTCTAAAAAACAATTCACTGATTTTTGGGTTTTCTTCAATTCTTTCGTGAAACCAAAAGAAAACATTCTTACAAAACCATTTAAATCAGCCTTATGGAATATAGAAGGCTTTACTGAAGATAAAATTAATGATCCTTATTTTTTCTCAGCTATTTCTGATTTTCATTTAATAGACCTTATTGAAACCTGGACCAATGATACAGACTTAAACTTAGATATTTCTGGTTTTCAGATAATAGGAAAAAGTAATAGAACCAAACATAAAAAAGCCAGAAGAAATTCAGGTGGCATTATTTTATATGCAAAAAACGCCATAGCTAAAGGAATCAGTAAACTAAAAAAATCACATTCAGACATTCTTTGGGTTAAGCTTGACAAAGCTTTTTTTCATTTAGATAAAGATTTATATATTGCTACTATTTACATTTCTCCAGAAAACTCTTCTTATAATAATATATCTGGTATTGAACCAATCTATGAACAGCTACTTTCTGATGTCACTAAATACTCAGCTTTGGGGCACATTCTGGTCCAGGGTGATTTCAATGCCTATACCAATAAGAAACCTGATTTTGTTTTTAATGATAATCATAAAAATCAAGATGATTTGCTTTATGTTTCTGATCAAAATATGCCAAGGAATAACCTTGATCTCAAACTTGTCAACAATAGTGGTAAATATTTACTGAATCTATGTAAAGAGTCTGGCCTCAGAATTTTAAATGGTAGAACTGTAGGTGATTTACAAGGAAAATTCACATGTTTTACATACAATGGATGTAGTGTAGTAGACTATATGCTTGTTTCTAAAGATTTGATCAATGTTATTTCTGAATTCAATGTACACAACTTAACTTCGCTGTCAAATCACTGCATTTTAAGCTGTTCATTACTTGCTTGCTTTATTCCACAGAATAAACAACAACTGCCACTGGATCCAATACCTAATAAATTTTTATGGTCCCCTGAAGCTATTCAACTCTATAGTAAGAATACTAACAGTAAGGAAAGTATTTCCAAATTAAAAAGTTTTATAGAAACAAATTTTAACAGCATTGACAATGCAGTATCAACCTTTAACTCAATTCTTTATGATAATGCATCAAAATCTGCTAAGTTGGTGCGGAGACCCCAAACCCCCAATAAAAAAGCTAAAAAATCAAATAGAAAACCTTGGTTCTCAGAATCTTGCAGAGAACTTCGTGTATCTGTCAAAAACTATGAAAAACTAGTTAACAAATATCCCTATAATGCAGAATATAGACAAAAATTTTACAGTCTGAGATCTAAACTTAGACGCCTAAACAAATATGAAGAGAAAAAATACTATCAATCTACAATTTCCCAACTGAACTCATATGAAAAAGATCCAAAAACCTTTTGGAATATTATAAACAAAATCAACAACCAAAAATTTAGAAAGAATAATTCGGATGAATTTTTGCCCCGGGAAGATTTTTTAAATTTTTACAAAAAGTTAAACACAGATGATAAAAACAACAATAACTTTCAAGCACAAGTAATTAGAGAGTTCAACGATATTAAAAATAATAACTCTAATATAAACCAATCAAATATTCTCAATTCTGAAATATCATGTGAAGAAATCTTGTCGGTTATTAAATCCGTAAAAAATGGTAAAAGTACCTCTGCTGACATGATTTCTAATGAGATGCTTAAAAATGCTACTTCAGCTTTATTGAAACCACTTCATAAGTTATTTAATTTGATTTTTAGCTCAGGCCAATTTCCTGGTGCATGGAATGAAAGTTTCCTTGTTCTTTTGCATAAAAAAGGAGAAAAAATAGATCCTGGAAACTATAGAGGTATTTCAATAAGTTCAAACTTAGGCAAATTATTCAACAAAGTCTTGTATTATAGACTTGTTAAATTCATGGATAATGAAAATCTTATAAGCAAAAACCAAATAGGATTCAAAGAGA
Source organism: Mytilisepta virgata (assembly GCA_028015205.1). Lineage (NCBI taxonomy): Eukaryota > Metazoa > Mollusca > Bivalvia > Mytilida > Mytilidae > Mytilisepta > Mytilisepta virgata. Next base: position 19,461,487 of record CM051515.1, read on the forward strand.
AATGTCGCACAAGTGATCATATTTTTACTCTTAAATCTGTTATTGACCAATATAAAAACAATAAACAAAAAGTCTTTACTGCTTTCATAGATCTAAAGAAAGCATTTGATACTGTATGGAGAACTGGATTATTTTTTAAACTAATTAAAGGTAATATACCCCAAAATATTTTTAATATTATTAAATCAATGTATACTAATACAACTACTCGAATCAAATTCTCTGATGGATTAAGTCCATCCTTTCCATCAGAGAGGGGAGTCAAACAAGGTGATGTTCTGAGTCCCCTGCTTTTTAACTTTTTCATAAATGACCTGGTAAATAAGCTTGACAACAGTTTAACGGATCCAGTGGTTGTTGGTGATACACCTTTAAATATTTTATTATATGCTGATGACATTGTTATATTGTCCAAGAGCCAAGAAGGTCTACAGAAAAGTCTTGATATTTTAAATGAATATTGTTTATCATGGAAATTACAAGTAAATACTGACAAATCAAAAATTATGGTATTTAACTCAAATGGTAAAACATTTTTAAAACATTTTACATTTAATGGAAAACTCCTTGAAACTGTTACAAGTTATTGCTACTTGGGTATAACTTTAAAATATAATGGTAACTTTTGCCTTGCTGTAGACAGTCTTATGGAAAAGGCCAGAAAGGCATATTTTAAAATTAAGAAAACAATTGGTCTTAATAATGCATGTAAACTTTTAGAAAAACTTTTTGATAGTCTAGTTACCCCCATCCTTTTATATGGATGTGAAGTATGGGGTATTGACTTCAAATTTAAAGATTCTGATTCCTTTGAAAAATTACATATAAAATTCATAAAAGAAATCTCAGGAGTTCACTGCAGAGCATCAAATGATGCATGCCGTGCTGAACTCAACAGAGTACCACTTAAAAACAAGATAAAATTTTCATCAATTAATTTTCTTCAGCATATTATCTCATCTGAACACTCATTAATAAATAATGTATTTAAAAAAATACAAAATTCAAGCCCTTGGTTTAAAAAAAATTAAAAATATCTTAGATGATCTGGGAATGTCATTTATAGCAAATAATTTAAACTTTTTAAAGAGCAATTTAAACCAAATAAAACAAAGAATAAATGACCAATGTTTTCAAAATCAACAATCAAATATAAATAAATCAGAAAAATTAGATTTCTTCAGAAAAGTCTACAGCACAGGCAAGAGGGCACCATATGTAGATATTTTGCAAAATAGAAATGATAGAGCTGCAATATGTAAGATACGAATAAGCTCTCATATATTAATTATTGAAAGAGGAAGACATCTCCAAATTCCCAAAAATTTAAGACTCTGTAATATGTGCAATTCTGGCCAGATTGAAGATGAAAATCACTTTTTATTTCATTGTTCAAAATATAAACAATTAAGAGAAACTTTTCATAATAAGGTATTAAACATTTTTCAAACTAAAAAGCATATTTATTTCCAAAAGGTATCGGACATTAACTTTCTCTTAAATAACACTTCATATACAATACTAAAATTAACTTCCTCTTTCATATCTGATGGATTAAATATGAAAAAAAAACTAAGTTAATCTTCCTGTTTTATTCATATTATGATTATACTATAACTGTTATAAAGGTTATTGCAAATATAATGCATGTCAAACAAATAAATTTTACAACATATATATATAAGTATATACATATTAATTATTATGTATTAATTATGTCACTTTATGTATACATTTTCAAAATAGGCCTTAACCATCTATTGTAGTTGAGTTTGAGCTAATAAAAATTATTATTATAATTATTATTCTTATAACAAAGCAATATTCTTAAGTTATTTGGCCAATTTTAAGGTTTCAACTTCAACAAATTTCCATCTGAGCTGGAGGTACCCATGCGACTACATACACAAACAGATATTTTTTTCTCAAAAGAAATATTTATTTTTCTATCAAATATTAAGTATCAGTTGGTTAGATTAACAAATAGTGACTGTAAAACTGATTCACCTGCCTTTTTAATTCATAATTGATCGTGGAAGATGAATGCATATTAAATTGATTATGCTAATGATAAAATTAGTCGAAAATTAAATGATGATCAATCATCCGTTCAATGTTATTTCTGTTCTATTGTTATGACAAAGCTTTGCATATCGAATTTTAAAGATCTAGTTTAGACTGATCATTACTGCCGTGTCAGTTTAAAGATAATGTTGGTCTAATTACTAGCTGACTCATCGTCATGCACTTCGATTCAAAGGGTATTGATTTAGAATAATAATTCAATACTTTACTTTAACTACATTGTAAGAACAAACCAAAAATTAGAAGGATTTATTGAATTTCAAAACGAAACCATTTTATATTGATGCGATTGTGAACAAGGTAACGGTAGAATGGTCCCCTTTTTCAATTACGCCTGTCGACTTTGGACTTTTTTGTAACTATTACTGAACTAGGAAAAGAGCCAAAACCTTTCAAATTCCTGTTTAAAGTATTGGGCAACCATAATTACATGACATATCGGATGTAATGTTATTTGATTTGGTTATTCACTCTCTTTTGGTTGTTTCTTCCAGAAAAAGAATTAACTAAAATTATTTTGCTCTTTTTTGGGGGGCAATTTTTTAAGTACAAAGGCGGACACAGAGTGGCAGCAAAAGGTCACTTTTTCGCTTCTTGCTAATCAAAATACTTAAAGTAAGTTTCAAGTAAAGTCAAGAAATACAAAAGGGAAAAATAGAAATAACTGACAAACTCCGGAGAACAACGAAGACAAGACCAAAACCATACGTGCTCTACAGTTAAAAACTAAAAACAAATAAACAACATGGACCCCACCAAAAAAAACGGGTGTATTCTCAGGTGCTCCGGAAGACTAAGCAAACTCTGCTTCCTGCAGGACACCCACAAGGTAGACCCTTTTTATTAAAGGGTTTTTATTCAGGTACAGTGCAGAACATTTTTCAAATACAGTAATTATCAGTTAAAAATATAGGTGAATTTAACAATAAATAAAATGACAGTTTTCCAATATAGTTTTGAATCCATACTATTCTTCAAAGTTAATTCCTTGAAGATTTCAGTTCAGTAACAATGTAGTCGTTTCCACCATCACTGTTGACCTGCAAAAATAATAACAAAATTGTCAATAACTAAAACTGTTGATGATCATCAGTACAATTTATTATACAAACAGAAATCCTGATTTGCGAATTAGAGTTCTTGTTAATACCTTAGAACTTTATTGAAATATATTAATTCAGTTTGGTTGTAGCATAAAACTATAAAATAAAATAAACCAAACTGCTGATTCTGTACATTTGTATTTCATCAGTATCTATCTTTGTTCGAAGAATATTAAGTGGGATATCTACCGGAAAACCATAACCATTTTTCTCTTACAAAATGTGTATTCCTTTAAGTAATTATAACAGTTTCGTGAACAAATACAAATCAGAATATAACTACTGAAAACTAATTATCATGAATTATTACAAAAACTAGGAAACTAAGAGTTAATCCAGTTACTCTGGAAGGGTAAACATTTTCAGCTCTGTATACGTCACCCGCGCTGTTGTCAGAAAAGAGTTAAAACAGTGGTTGAATATGAGCTAGATACTGTATGGAGAATTCAGCAGTAAATAGCATATGACACAATTCAGTTTTGCAGAAATTGACATCTCTACTTGTCATGAACTACATTTTATCTAAGCAGTATAATAATAAATCTTTAAAATAATCATACCTTTTCACTTATGATGGAGTGTGTTGACTTGTTAAAGTCTCTTTTTTCGTACAAATACGTTCTTTCGTCCTTGGCTGTACATTTCACACAAAACCTAAAAATATTTGAAAGAAACAAACTTCTGTGATGAAACAACTGTTTTTCTACCAAAGCCTATACAGCACAAATTCTTACCGTTCACCAAAATTCTAAACCTGGTCTTGAATGTTGTTCACAACATTAAATCTTCAGTTTAAAGCAAATATTTAATAACCAAATATACTTGTTAAAATATTATAGGAGGCACCTGCACGTGTACTAATTCCATAGTCCATAGAAGTTAATTGACAGATGATCGGGTCAGCCCGCCCCTTGAAAATAACCCCCCGTTTTTTTTTTATTCAACGGAATTCAATTTTCGGTATTGTTTAAAGTTTTTTCCGTTATATTTTAGATTTAAAAACGTTTATAATGACTACGTGGTAACCAAACGTACTCCTGTGCTAGGCCAGCAGACAGTGAAAATTATGGTGCAAATACCCGAGTTGACGACCGAATGTGATCTATCTATCAAAAAAATAAAAACTAAAACCTTCCAACCCGTCCCAATTCTTTTTAGAACGATCGCATAATAATGTATCAATTAACTTGAATGAACATAGAGAAAGTTTTTTTTATATATGTTAATACAGTTGTTGTATATGGGTTGGTGTAAAATAGAGGTATTAGCATTATATGATAAATGACAAATATAAATTTTGCAGAAATTGTTATCTCTGCGTTTTAAAAACAGCATACGAAAGACATTTTTTATAACCAACTTTGAAATAAACAATATGAATGTCACGTCCTTCAGTATAAGATTATTGATTGAAAAAGTCCAAACTTGTTCTTTTGTTAGATATATCACGTAATATATATTTTAACATATTGAAAAAAAGACTTTGTGTCGACTAAGCAAATATTTTTAAATGGTTGTCAACGTAAATATAGACAAGTCAACGCAAAACAGACAACTGAATCGATATTAAATGCATTGTGTTTTGTGCACGTAAAAATTAGATTGATTTTTCAAATGATATGAGTTTCCAAAAAATCGAAAGTGAAAGTACATTAGCAATAGTCAGGTCCATACTTGATGTAGCTCGTAAAAGAATTCAAAGTTAAAAACATTACTAATACTGCATGAAAATAGATTCATATACATTATTTAGAAAGGCATTAAATGCAATAAATTTTATAAGCTTTTAACACAAAACATGTGAAAATTTATGTCAAAAAAGAAAATACTTTGAAACGACAAAAAAGTAGAATGTAAAGTAAAACTTTCGTTGAAGCAAATTTAGTTTGCTGCACTATAATTTCATCTCCGTGCGTGTGTGAGTGGACTTTGGACACCACTTATACGTCGTAATTTACTTCAAATCAAAATTAATCGACTGTATTCATTCTCTATTAATTTCTTTACGAACTGTGGCGATATTTTTTAAAAGTATAAATTTTGTTTTTTCTGTTTACATGCTCTTGTGATTTTCCATATAAAGAGACAATAACTTTTCCAAATAGGTATTTATCAAAATGCCAACAAATAATCAAAAACATATACAGAACACAACATGGTATCAAATGGTATGACATTAAATAAAATTGTTTCTCTTATGATGGCGCGTTGTTATCTATTTCTCGCGCGATGAATTACTTGTCATATTTAATTCCCCATCATATGATATGAACGAAAAATTATTTTATTTGATTGGCCTTGATCCAAACGTCGCTGTTTTCTGATTGGTTGAAATCTGCGCGGTCATCGTTGAAAGCCACCGTTGCATAGCAACATTTGACGCCACAGAAAAATGAACGTTAATATTTTCCGCGGGTCTGACGCCGAATCACAAACAAACAAATATTCCTAAAGAATCATAAGAGAAATAGGTTGAACAACTCGTAAAAGTTAGATACCGCTTGATAACAACTCTCGTTATTTAATTTGGACTTAATAATAAACTCACCAAAGGCTCGTTTATTATTATATCCAAATTAAAAAAAACTCGATTTGATATCAAGCGATATCTAATTCTCACTAATTGTGAAAACTATAAATAATATGGTGTACACAAAAAGACAACACCTTGTTGAAATTAACATTATTAAAATGCAAAAAAACAATCGAAAATATATGCATGTACAGAACATCAAAATGGTATCAAATGATATAATATTCCATAAAATTGTATAACCTGGTATAAAACAGAATACTGATGCAAAAAGACTAGATATGAAAACTGGACGGTACAATTTCAATGATTAGAGCAAAGTTGGGGCCCAAAGTATGCCGACACAGATAAAACATGTATACACATGTAGAAGTCAGTTGCCATTTTCACGAAATATCTTCAGAGTAAAATCACTCGTAAGTTTTACTAGAATTGCTACAGTTTCATTATTTTTGGAGGTAGGAGGGGTGAAGGTGGAATTTAATCAAGTTTCTCGTCTTCGTCTTTGTCTTTGTTAAGAAAATGCGTTGACCAAATTAGAGGTTTTTATTAGTTAAAGTGAAGCGTTACATTATCAAGTATTAAAATCGGAATCAACTAGATTAAGATCCGGGAAAATATAATATCAAGACTGCCAGAATGATCATTAACTATTTTATGTGCCATAAGTACATTATTTCGCGATATCAAATAGAAGAACATAAAATAATTAATTTTTATTTGAAAATATAAATATACATTTAGTTTGAATGCATTTTATACTTACATTTCGGCATCTAACCGTTTAAGTATTGTATCTTTTTTAACCCCGCCATCAATCCTGAGGCTGATCCTAACCTTATTAGATCCAAGTTGTGTAATAGTTTCTGAAATATTAAAACAAAATCCATTTTCAAAATCTGTACAAAAGAGGACAAATATACCAAAGGAGCAAATCAAAAAACGAAATCTATTGGACAGAAAAAACCCGGGAAGACAAATGAACAACCACAAACACAACAAATAAACACTAAAATCTAAAACCCCATGAACAACACAAACTACTATAAAAACCAGGAGTGGACTCAGGTGCTCCGGAAGGGTAAGCAGTTCCTGCTTCCTATACAAGTCTTGGATTACCCAAATCGAGTTTTACGTTGGCTTTGTTGATAAGACCATATATGAAGCTGAATATGTTAGAACATTTTTTCAAGAATGGAAATTTACACCAAAAAAATCTAATAATTAAAATGGGTTGAGCTGATTTTTCATTTTCCAATATTTTGCTATTGTTTTGCGTTATAAAAAACGTAAACGTCAAAAACAATTATAACTACCATATACGGTAAAAAAATTAATCATCAATAAGGCGTAGTGTAAATATAGAGTATTTGTGTTTTCGAACTATTAGTATAGTAACCTGTTTATATGCTCTAGCCTTAAGTTTTTGATTTGCATATATTCTCCCCAGTAACTTCGTTTAAATTCTAAAGTTTTCATTATTTGAAAATTCACGTACATATACAATTTATTTAACAGATTTAAGACTTTGAACAAGTGTTCGACTTCATATACATTATTTGCAAGGTTTTCCCAAGGTTATGGAGTTGTAAAAGCCTAAAATTTGTTTTTCAAAATACTACAATCGAACTCTTTGTTCGAATACCATGAATATGTTGAAGTTGACTACTGGACCCGACTTTTTGCCAAATGATTCTAAACAAATCGAATACTGTTTATTTTGACATGCTCCAGTCGTATATCCCGGTTATGTCGAACTATTGTTATAATGCCTAAGTCGGACAGTTATAATATTTTACCGTTTTCCAAAAATCATTGACGTCGATGAAAATTCTTTGTTTTTGGTTTCATTTTTTTATCAAATATGAAAAAGGACATCTGTATAAACAATCAAAATGCTAATAATTATGTGTTTGAATTATTTACAGATTAACGTGGGGTCAAAACTGAATATGGGTGAGTCGAAGCATTACATAAGTCGAAGTCTTCCTCTTGTTCCCTGCACTTCAACACAAAGGAGTTTCACTGTATTTTGTGATATTCTGAGGAAAAGATTCAAACACGTACGACAGGATAACTTCACAATTATGCTTTATATAGGAATGTTAATGGGATTCAAACACTTGTACCTTCTCCATTGTCGTAGGCAGTTTACAGAATGTGGCAAGTTTTGAGGCGATTCAGTGTAATCATGAAGTCTTATGGTTTCACATTTTATATTTTAGTTCTCGAAAAAGGAAGGTACCATTACAAATGAATCACCAAGTCCTAAATTTTTTTTGTATCCTACAGAACTTTAAAAATTATATTTCACAGTGACGTTTAAACAAAACCTGGTTTGGAAGGACCCAACATGTTGGTCATTTGTTAATATTAATTAATGTGCATTCACTGAGCATTAGCCATATTGGTAATTCGAACAAAAAAACCAGGATTTTATTTCCGAAGTAATAATATTTGATTTTACATCACTTTCATGACGTTTTGCTTTAGGATTTTCTTGTTTATAATTGAAATCGAATCGGTGTTCTCGATATAGCCTACACGACACTACGAAAGCTCGTTGATTCGATCCCGGCCGGGTCAACCAAAAAACAATTTCTGATTCTCCACCAAGCTCGGACCTAATGTATCCCAATAGGATTACATGTCTTCTTGTGGACTGTTACCTCGGGAACTTAAGCACGTTAAAAACCCGATTCAGTGTGTAAAAATTGTTTTATTGTTATCTTTATTAAAGAAAACACCCTCATATTTAGTACGTGGAAATCATTTTGACGAATCACGCTGCTGGTCATCATAGGTATAGGCTAAATATTAAAGGCAATTCTTTGATGCAGGTTAAACGCAAGCTGACATATTGTGTCTTTAACCCATTTTTCCTGAATCGTTAGGTTTTATTATTATTGTTGTTGGTGTCGCTGTTAAATTTTTCATCAATATTTCTGGGGTTGTTTTCTAATTTCTGGAGTTCAAGTATTAAATCCTCTATGGTATGTTTTTTTTACAAATGAGACAAAAGCAGAAAAAAGAGATTGTTTATGTAAAAACATATTAATAATTTTTCAAACACAGTAAAGGCAATATTATTTTTAGCCCTTAATATGCATTGTTGTAGAAAAAATAATAATACATCTAATATGAACCTAGATTAAGAAAATCATCATCACTTCTGGGTTTAGAAAAACCAACATATAAAATATATAACATGCAGATTTGAATAAATGCGTTCCTTACAAACTAGAATTTCGCTAGAAATTTTCCAAAATCGACAGTACTCTTCGAAACAATGATAATTTTTCACAAAACCGACCACAAGGATTATTTACAAGTTCATAAAATCAAATGCATCAAATTCAATTTAAAAACAAAACCATAATCACCATCAGGTGTGTATTCCATTGCTAATCCGTTCGATTTCAATAGTTCCCTGAATCGAAATACTTCTCAGTTCACTTCAAACAATGATTTATATTTCAGAAATTACACTAAATTTATTTCAAAATATGCATGATGGAGCAAGTCAAACTTACTGTCCGCCTACCTACAAGAAGTTCACTCAAGTCGTCCAATGAGATAAAATTTACATGCCAATTATGAGGTCTAGCCAATGAGAGAATAGATGACAAAGTTGTAATTTTTCATGCAAAATCATGAACTTTTTATTGTTTAGCTGAGAAGCCGCGTCAATATCTACGATTTCACAAAATTGGGATATATTAGTAGAAATTGGAATGATGTCACCCCGACTTGTGCAAAAATGTACCATATTAGGGAATTTTTTCTGCTTTTAATTCATCTTTCCAACGGTAAGAGAGATTGATACTTACTGACGCCTTGTAGCATTCTATAACCATTTTTCTTCTCATTCTGTGAGAAACATTAATTTGGATACTGAGGTATTCCGTATTCACATTGAGCTTAAAAATTTAAAATGGTATATAAAGCTTTAATAATGCTCATATAAACCCTTTGCCATATATATCGTTTAATTTTTATTATATTTAAAATGTTTTGAATTTATTAAATTTAAATAAAACGATTTCTGGACATGTTTTAAATAAGACGACTGGGGGTTTTTTTTTCAAGGAATGTTTTGTATTGGCAAAGAAAAATACATTTTGGGAATAAAATGGGAATATGCAGCAGGACAAGTCATCAATGCCATGCCATTCAATAATTAATGATGGGACTAAGGAAAGGTGTTAAATATAATTCTGATTCCATATTGTGATAAAAAAAGGCAGGCTCAGAAAGGTAACCATAATAGTTAGAATTAAATGTCACCTAGATTAACTATATTCAGCAAACATGAAGACCCTGATTGCTTTTATTTTAGAATACATATTGCATGAATGCTCTGAAAAACCCAAAATCCAAAATCAATTTTTCGTTCGCATCTTAACATTAAAATGCATTCCTTAAACAAAATCAGAATAAATTGAGAATATTATATTATTTAAGATAAAAGCAACTGAGAGTCCAAATATTCCGACTTGTTGCAGAACCATCTTATTTTGTAAACGCCTTATGTACAAAAGCGAAAATGTACAATCGAAAAGTTGTGTTATCTTTTAACCTAAAATGTTTATATAATGCATTACGATCTTATCTAAAATGTTTTATTTTTTAACACTAGAATGCAATAAATTGTCATTTCAACTATGCACTAGGCAAAGGTTTACAAGCACGGAATTTGACCTCAACCAAATAAATTTCGGTTAATGAGCTTATGATAGGGGCGAATCGAGGGGGTCGGGTCGGCCAGTGGGGGGGAGGTCTTGGGGCACAATTTTGAATAATTATCTGCCCTTGTTTTTGTTTGGTTAATGAAGATTTAACGACTTTCATTGATGGGGGGGTTACAGCATCACATCTTCTGTCTGGTTACAAAAAACTTAACGTCACAGTACCCAAACTCCGACCATGTGTTAAATTCAGATGCTAATGTATCTGCCTAAAAATTGAAAGCAATTATTATATTTTAACAGCTATTTTCAGGTTGTAGAACTTAATATCTGGATATTTAGTTTGAACTCTGGTCTCACATCTGTAAATGATAAGTGAATGTTCGTACCATGAGCGAATTGAAAAAGGGACACAAATTTAGTAATTCGTTAGCTTTTGTTCCGTAAAAAATGTCATGCAAAATCACTGAAGTCCCAGAGCGTCATTGCTGTAGTCTACTTAGAAAAGCTTTAAATGGTGTATGGATAGTGTGGAATAATGGGCACACGGAAATCTATAATTTTTACAAATTGTTTGACAAGTATTAAATTTCTTCAAGTTGTAAATAAAACAAAATAAAATAAATCAAAATTTATTAAATTAAAGGGTGTAAATTTACATTTTAAAAGTCTCACAGATATAAAAATTAATAAAAAATGTTAATGTACTTCTCATGTGTCAGAACAGTTTAAACAAATGAAAAAGGAATTATGGTATTAAAGATTTTTTTTTAAATATTGTAAATGTCCATTTGCACTAACAAAAAACTTGAATTAAAAAAAGCAATACTCCAGATATTTTGATTAACCAATGAATTTCAAATATATTGATTTGAAAAACATATACATCTTTTAATATTCTCTTGTTTGTATTTAAAACAATACACGTCAGCTAACAATTAATCAGTAATGTCTGTGTGACAAAATATTTGAGTTTTTTTTCTACTGATTTCAACCACTGGATTTTCATTTTACAAAATGTGTGTCGATTTTCCGCAAATTTAATTTAACCCTCTTTTTGAAAATTTCCATTTTCCACAAGTTTTATCCAAATTTCAACATGAGACACATTAGATCAGGACATGAAGTAGCAAACCACTGTGCCCCTCATACTTAAGTTTTTTTAAGGAATTACCAAGATATTTGGTTCCGAACTCGTGTATCGTTACTTTTGTTGACTAGTATATATACAGATAAAAGGTAATATCTTTAAAATTCAGTCAGTGCCTAGCCACACAATTGACTTATTTCTAGAGTTAAGAATCTCATTAATTTAATCTAAAAATCGCTTTCAAAAATACTTTTAAATATAAAATAATATTAAAAATAATATAAAATACTCTATTAGAAAATCTTTATAAAAAGTTATCAGTTGGATTCTAAAACAAAAATATATATATAAACTGAATAAAAATTCCTTGTTAAAGATTTGAAACATCATTGTTAAAGATCTGAAAAATGCTTGATGTTATAACAACTTAGTCAAAGACTAGGCTATCAAAATAAAACAAGTTATATCTTCAATCAAATGTAAATACTTTCCTTCTTATAAACATTTTTGTAAAATTTTACATAGACATATCTGGATTTGCTCTGATCTGATTACATGTATTGCCTTCTGAGTGGAAACTCACAATTATAATTCATCAGGTGAGAATACTGAATAATGTTTATTGACTACATGTGTGTTTTAAAAGGTATTAAGTAATTATAATAACTATTCATCTGGTCATTAACTGTATCAAAAAGGACAAAATACACTAACATGAATGAACAATAAAAAAAATTATGAAAATATTATTGAGGTTAATGACGTGTGTTTATTTTCAAATTTTGTACAAGTTAAAACCATTTTTAAGCGATATTTTGTACATGTTATAACATGTACGAGGTACTTTTGTACATGTTATAACATGTATTTTTGCATTGTACAAGTTATAACATGTACAATATTTCTGTACATGTTATAACATGTACGAAATCGCAACTTGTACACGACATAAATATAAACTTAACGTAAAAATGCATTGTAAAGTCTTATCGTTATTATCAGATTTGTAAACAAGTTACATATCAACCATTCCAACTGAATAGATAACATATAATGGTTTCTTTCTTAAAATTTGCCTTTGGTAATAATGACCATATTCAACGATGTAAAGCTTTGTATCTATTAATTTTACGCATAAAAATATTTTAGTGACCTCAGTGGGGCATATGCCCCCTGTCAACCCCCCCCCCCCCCCCCCTTCCCCAGTAAATCCGCCACTGTGTTAATAAAAAGGTTACATTTATCATAAAATTGTTCGACGCGATGTGACCTGAAATGCAAATATTTAATTATTTTCAACAAATATGTATGATAAGATTTTATCTGAATGTGTCAAGGATTAAATTTTAGTCTTTTAACATTGAAGCAAATATACCTCGGGATAAAATTTTATCATACATTTGAAAAATGGTAAATATACTGAACACTGAAGGCTTTTCCAATTTCAAAGATAAAATATTAGTTTATTTTGTACAATATATTATGATAAATTTTCATCTTGATAAAATTATTTTTTCCCATATGCATATTGAAGAAGACTATTAAAATACAACTGCTTCATATTATTGATTAATATTTAACAAGTACAGATGTACTCATTTTGTGAGCCTCTACCTACTTGCAGCAGTACACTATGAAAAACATACGTGTTTTATGTGAAGACTGTAATTTGGATAAAATGTTATCGATTAAGAACAGAAATCTAGTCCTTAAAAAATATAGGTGGGAAAACCGAACGTTCTCAGTAAAAAAACATACCGTGCACGTTTCTTACACAAAAAAAATAAAATTTTGCGAAAACAAAAGGAAAAAAACTTATAAATGGTGTATGAGCTATCGACAAGACCAAAGATGAATAAAATTAACATTAAAATGACCAAAGAGTAAAAACAAAAAATACAAAATAAAAAGGTTTGGCTAACTAACTTTGATCGTTTCGATCAGAAGCATAGAAAAAATTTGCTTTTCGTTCAGAACATTGATAAGGTTTATTTTTGTTTGGTTCTATCGAAATATCACTCACCCTTTGCAATTTTATTACGTAAAGATGATGTAATTATGATAACCAAAGTATCTTAAGGATGATTGCTGGTCTAATAGGAAATAAATAGGATTTGAAATAGGTGTTTTAGTTTCAGAGAAAATATGAATAGTAAACAAATAAGCAAGAAAAAAATATAGGTTCATGTGCTCATTTAAAGCTATAAGGCCTTAAAAATTTGCAGGAAATGGGTTTTCTCTGGATTTTTCCTTGTCTTTGCATTGGCAACTTCAGTCTCTAAAAATGTATGAAAAAATAAAAAGGATTTCATCAAATTTTGTCAATTACCATTTTACCGTATATATGATTGAATTATAAAAGGAAAAGTAGGGGTTCATAGGCAAAAAACTTCATGTTTAAGAAATGGATAAAACCCGAGGATTCCGAAAATCTGACAAAAAGACCAAAACATGACCAGCGAGTTTCCTTAATGAAAAAGAAACTTATTTATAATAAGTTTGTCATTACTGACAAACCCGTCCGATGTAAATAAATACTTATGTGTCGTACAGAATCAATTATGTAGCTGTCACAAAATATGAATTGGTTAAAAACGCAGAAAAAAATATATAGGAGTGAATAAAATATTCATCTTAAAAGTTTTTACATGTATATTCTAAGTTTAAGAATAAATAAAGATTGCAGAATTACATAATTATTTCTTAAACTCCTGAACATGAGTAACCGTTTCTTTTCCATTTTCTTTTTTAGAATTTCTGTCTTCTGATTTTAATTTTTCTGTTCTTGTTACAGTCTTCATTTCTATTCCATATTTGAAGTCACACTTTCCCTCAAGTTTCAGATATCTGGTTCTGTCTGCATCTTCCTCGTAACATTTTGGATCTATTCGTTTATCTATTAACAATGTTCTCATGTCACTTGACCATTTCATTAGATATTTCGTATTATTTCCTCTTTTATAAAAATCAATTTTGACAGACCCCATAGGATTGACCCTTGTTGTGAACCTATAGTCACATTTTCTTTCATCCAGCCAAATATCTGCTATCATTTTTGAGTTTTTCTCAACAGTCAGAACACCTTCAGAAGACCAAGTTAAAGTTTTTTGATCAACTGTTTGTATGGCATTGTCAACCGAAAAACCTTTTGAAAAGCCTACTGCAGCTGTCGCAATGCTAGAAGGGGCAGACAACTTTAGTCCTAGGTTAATTCCTGTTTTGTAACCTTTTGTTATGGTGGTTGTACATGAGGACGTTGTTTGTCTTTCAACTTTCAGACAATGTTGTTGATTTATATTGCTGTTATTTTCAAACACAGATTCGAAAATAACACTGTCCTTACTATTATCTTCATTTGGGGTAAATACAGGCTCATCTGGAATAAATTTGACCCCAGACCAGTCAATAACCATGTTTACTTTTCGTCTCAGTCTTGGAAAACTACGCTCTCTACTCTGTAAATAATGTTCCCATGCTCTCTTCTCAACTATTTCCTCCAAATCAAATATGGCCGCCGCCATGATGAATTTTCGTTTATCTGGAAAAAAGAGATATGGATTATTATTTATATCGAATTTGATTCATTTTAATATTTTTTTGTCTTTAGATTTGTGACCACAAACTATTTGGTCAAGTATTTAGTGTAACATTGATGTTAAATCAAATTGTTATGATAAGAAACTTGGAATGCTTCGGTATAAACTCTTATATTCCAGGGTCATTGTTATACCCCGAGAATAAACACGCACGGAACATCTAAAAAATACCACGATATCTTTACAATTTATGTTGTAACTGCAAGGCTAAGCAAACATTTGAGTCTTAGCTGAGTTTGTATCCCTGTTTTAATCGTTTTGGTTTTTGAAGGTTGTGCTTATTAATTCATCATTATATCTTCAACTGGATTTCCAACATTTTGATCTCCAGCACTGCTGATGAGTTGTCAGTCAACGAAATGGCCATACAGTGCATAAAATTTATTGAGGTATTTTGTAATACATTTTACTATATCAGAAAAATTTATATTTCATCTAAGTCATGTACTAAGTGTTTCTCTCTTATGATTGACCGTTATTACTTAACTCTCTGACGGTTAGGGAAATTTGATATCAATTTGTGTACAGTGTGATATCAAAAATGTGCCCATTTGATTGGTGTATAAAATCTCAAATCTTTGATTGATAAACAATTTTGCTACACGGCGGCGCTATATTTGAAAGCTATCTTTGCATATATATAGCAATGTTAAGATTTCCCACGACCCCGACGCCAAATCACGAACAAACATGTCTGAAGAATCATAAGAGAAGTAGGTTTAAGAAATCGAAAAATGTTAGATCGACTCTGGTTATTTATATTGGATTTAATAATAAATTCGCCAAAGGCTCGTTTATTATTATATCCAAATTAAATAACTCGAGTTAATCTCACTCATTGTGAAACCAATAAATATTGCTGACATATGTTAAATGCTATCCTCTAAAACAGATATTCTTCTTTTTAAATATCCAAGGAGAAAAGAAAGAATAAAATTAAACCTACAATTAACAAGTCTTAAAAGTATTGGTCAGCCTGTTCTCAGTCTCTTGGTACTCCAATATTAGTCCGTCCTCTCTATAATTGATTGTATGGACTTAACTGAAAAGAAAGCACAAAGAATCGATTATGAATCGATTATTTATTACATACAAATACGTTATGAGGTATGAGCTTGATGTTAAATAAGTATTTATTATATAATAATAAATATCTAAATATGATTCAAAATGAAGCCGACCAGCAATACACTATTTCCATGCTAATATGAACGGTACCGAAACATTCCGAATTAGATTTGTAACTTATTGCATCTTTGTTTGTTACCAGAAATTACACTAGAGAAAATGACATCGAGTACGTGCCTATCTAAAGGAATAAACACCTGCTGACCCACTGTTTCGGATGTAGAACAGATCTGAGGATTTTATTTAAGACTTTAATTGATAAGAACCACTCCAAATTTCCCAGATTTGGAGGTTACTTCATATTGAACTAATCTTCTGTTATGCCAGAAACCATGAATTGATAAAAAAAATGTTTGGTACGAAGGAAAGAACGCCTTTGGTTCTACCATATGTTCATTTTAAGGTTTTTTATTCCCTTCTTGTATACACATCGGGTTGGGTGGCAAGAACTGTTCTTTTCAGAGTGGTGCAAATAAGAGTTGTTTCGTTCATATTCGCACTAGTCAATATGTTACTTACATGATATTTGGGTTTAGTGTCGGTTACAGTTGAGCTCAGTTCTAACATCTCTTTAGAACTGTCCTAAACTGTCAGAAGAACTGTTCTAGTGTCATCCTGAGACCTTTAGAACCGTTTATGACAAGGTGTGTCATGATCTAGAACCATTTATGGCAGTTCTACCCTAGAATCATTTATGACAGTTCTACCCTAGGACCATTCTGGACGATTCTACTCTAGAACCATTTATGACAGATCTACCCTAGAATTATTTATAACAGTTCTACCCTAGAACCATTTATGACAGTTCTACCGTAGAATCATTTATGATAGTTCTACCCTAGAACCATTCTGGACGGTTCTATCCTAGAACCATTTATGACAGTTCTACCCTAGAATTATTTATGACAGTTCTACCCTAGAACCATTTATGACAGTTCTACCGTAGAATCATTTATGACAGTTCTACCCTAGAACCATTCTGGACAGTTCTACCCTAGAACCATTCTGAATAGTTGTAACCTAGAATCATTTATTACCCTGGCAATAGTTTATGAATTATGAACATCAACATTATAAGAAATAAAATAATTAATTTGTTGTCATAAATTTAAAATCAACTTTTATCATACCGAAATAAATTATAGAGTAAAGAAAAGAAAAAAATTCACTCACAATAAAGTTTTTACTAAAATTAAATGATTTAAAAACTAGTCTGTTTTATTTGTTAGTACACAAAACATTCCTCTACACATGTTTCGACAAGAGAAAAATTTAAATCAAGATTAAGTACCGTTCCTTCTCAATTGAAATTATTGTATAAAATGTCCATATATCTACGTTATGTCAATGTAATTTTTTATTAAATTGGTGAAATGCACCTCTTATTTCAAAATGGCGGTACTTATCCGAATCATCATTTTCCTTTTCATAACGAAATAAGTATCGTTCATACGAGCAAAGAGAAATAATTATATAATATATCAAATGTTTAACATATAAAAATGATAAAAAAAGGATAAATTATTAATTTAAAATAAATTAAAATGTTACATGCCGTAAATCTTGGCAATATCCTTCACCACAAATCGGTAAAATTAACAGTTCCGCCTTATTTCAAAGATCAGTCCGTTCCCATTATTTCTTATACCTATACTACACCCATTGCATCAAAACTATTCAATCACAAACGTGCATTGCAGGACCTCAAAATCGACGATCTCAAAGCTAAACCACCGGATTGTTCATGCAACAGTTCTCCATTCAAGTATAGTCCTGCTGGCCATGTAATCACAGGAGACTTAAATATCATAGACAATGAGTCTCTTCGTGATGTCCTTGCAGAATGTCCTCAGTATCGCGAACCCTCATCCATAAATTGGAAATATAATTTCAAACTACTGATGGATGCTGTGGAGGACTATGCCAGAAAATGGACATATTACAAGAGCCACTAGATTCACTTTCAGAGTGGATTAAAGCTGTGAGATCGTTGATACAAGTCCGAATTGATAAACTTAGAAGGTCTATGAGTAAAAAAGGAACATCAGTCTTCAGCAACCCCGATGCTGCCAAGACATTGTCCGCAATTCATGACAAATATGTTGTTGTTCCTGCAGACAAGGCCCCTAATAACATCGTTTTTGTATGCAAAAGCTACTATATTCAATGCTTGATTAATGAACTAGGGATTGCTAGTTCACTTGGCAACCCTACCTATAAAGCTACTACACTTTCAGAGGACGAAATAACCGACAATCATAGATCAGTCTTGTCGTCATTTGGTATTTCCATCAAAGATGATGATCTTGATCTCCCTACCTTGTATTGGATACCCAAGTTACATAAGTTACAAACAACGCTTTATAGCTGGATCTGCCAAGTGTTCCACCAAACCATTGTCTTAACTTCTCTAACTTCTATTTTAACAGCTGTCAAACGGGCCTCCAAAGTTATTGTGAGACAAGCTATTCAAGACGTGGTATCAATCAAATGTGGATATTAAAGAACTCCAAAGACTTAAAGGATATTTTACGATCTCGGTCCATTTCAGTCTGTAACAGCATAAAACATTTGATTTCTCTACCCTCTATACCACCATTCCTTATTCACAACTGAAGGAGAAGTTGAACGATTTAATCCATCGATGCTTTCAAACTAAAAATGGCAACAACAGATACACATACCTTGTCATTGGTAGAGATAAATCATACTTTGTTAAAAACCACTCTAAATCTAACAAAAAATATACAGAGGACGAAATTGTCCTGATGATTGAATTTTTGATCGACAACATATTTGTTCAATTTGGTGGACGTGTTTTCCAACAGACAATTGGCATTCCTATGGGTACTAATTGTGCGCCACTACTGGCCGACTTTACTCATATGAGGCAGACTTCCTTGACGGGCTTCTTAAGGAAAACAGAAGAAATTTGCCCGTACCTTTAATTTCAGCTTCCGCTACATAGATGATGTCTTATCACTCAACAATTCACGTTTTGGGAATTTCTTACATCTCATCTATCCCAATGAGCTCCAAATTAAGGATACAACAGACACTGCCAAGTCTGCATCTTATCTTGACCTTCACCTTGAAATTGACACCAGAGGAAGGTTGAATACAAAACTTTACGACAAACGGGATGACTTTGACTTCCCAATCGCCAACTTCCCATTTTTGAGCGGCAATATTCCAGAAGCGCCGGCGTATGGATTATATATTTCACAACTCATACGTTATTCCAGAGCTTGTGACATATATATTTACTTCCTGGACAGAGCCCGGCTTCTGACAGAAAAGTTTCTCAGACAGGGGTACGTTGCTCCTAAGCTGAAGTCATCCTTATTAAAGTTTTATGGGCGTCATCATGACTTAGTTGACAGGTATGAAAAAACCGTTTCCTAAATGAAAATGGACCTGTTCCATTGATATTATCCCTTCCTCATATCGGATTTTACATGGACAGCATGGCGGGTGTCCTGCAGGAAGCAGAGACTGCTTACTCTTCCGGAGCACCTGAGTCTACCCCCAGTTTTTTGGTGGGGTCCATGTTGTTCATATGTTTTTAGTTTTTAATTGTAGTGCATGTATTGTTTTGGTCTTGTCTTCGTTGTTCTCCGGAGTTTGTCAGTTGTTACGATTTTTCCCTCCTTCGAATATCCCTTTGGTATTTCTTGACTTTACTTACATATCTGGCATATATTAAATCGGTGCATTGAAAATTGGGATCAATGCCCAGCCAAACAAATGACTTATGAGACACTTTGAAAATATACATGGACATATATACAATAAACTACATGTTAATTTGCAAAATATTTCTAGAGTTAAGAATCTAATTAATTTAATCTAAAAATCGAAGAAGACTACTAAAATACAACTGCTTCATATTCTTGATTAATATTTAGCAAGTACAGATGTACTCTTTATTTTAAAATGTAACGTTATAAAAATTTGAAACGCCGCTGATTTTGTCACCAAAACGGTTTACCTGTATACATACACATGCATCTGTGTACCTTCATGGTTGGAACAATAAACATCCGGACAGTCAAGTTACAATATATTTTTTACATGTGAAAACGTTAATTAGTTATAATTACCTGAAACACACAACATGTTACGGAGAACAAATTTCTTTACCTGTAAAGTTACTTCAGATAAAAATCACACTAATTTTAACAAAAAAAAATTATTCGTTTTTCTTGTGGGTTAAAAAAATGAAGAAAAAACTTCCACCATATCTCTTTATTATATGTACATGTATGCACTTTTGCTGTTTTGTATACATTGGTCATAAATTTAATGTTATTAATTATTGTCATAATTTCATATATTGAATTTCCATATATTGAAATTATAATCGATGTGAAATGTTACCACATACTTCAAAATTTGTTTTTTTTAATTGGAAAATGCGAATACTAGGAGTACGTGCCATAATCAATACAGAGTTATCGGACATGAAAATGGACGGTTCTACCTTAGAACCATTTATGACAGTTCTATCCTAGAAACATTCTGAATGGTTCTACCCTAGAACCATTTATGACAGTTCTACCCTAGAACCATTTATGACAGTTCTACCCTTGAACTATTCTGGACGGTTTTACCCTAGAACCATTTATGACAGTTCTACACTAGAACCATTTATTACAGTTCTAGCCTAGAACTATTCTGGACGGTTCTACCCTAGAACCATTTATGGCAGTTCTACACTAGAACCATTCTGGATGGTTCTACCCTAGAACCATTTATGGCAGTTCTAACTTAGAACCATTTATGACAGGGTTGGTTCTACCCTTGAACCGTTCTAGAATGGTTCTAGAACCGTCCTCTCTGACAGAATAGTTGAGAGGTTAGAACTGATCTCAACTGTATATTTGCAATTTATTTCAGGCTTTTTATATTGTCTGCGTTAGAAAAACGCTTGTTAAGACTTACTACGTGTATTTATCATTGTTACTATTCTCTATTATATATTTAGCACTTATTACTTAGATTTTGAATGCCTAACACAGACGTTTACTAACTGAAACCTGTATTGCATATCCTGTGTCGCACACCCTGTATCACATACCTTGTATATCAAGTCTACAGTTGAAATATATTATAAAGTGAACAATACATATACGACAATGGCCATCTGGCTGATATTAGCTTCTCAGATTAATACGGCGAACCCAATCCGGCATGTGATACGGATTTTGCCATGTAATACATATTCTCTTTGCATCATTCATGTACTTTACTATGGAATGAGTACATTTTAGACAGGAATATTTAAGAAATCTAGAGGGAAACCATATAACTATATGTCTTTGAAAATATGACATGTACTAAATGTTAAACGGGTATCATACATGTTCATAGGAAGCCGGAGTCTGAACTTGTGCTAAGGCAGCAACCATTTGATTTTTATTTGCTAGGATGAAATTTGAAATAAAAAAGCATGACCTGGATTTTGGCAAAATAAAAATCCAGGATCACTTTAGGTGTGAACAAATGCGGACAATTTACGCGAAAAAAGTAGACAGGACCAAACACTATTTCCTAACCCCCCCCCCCCCCCCCCAACTTAAATGGTTGATCCATGCACCTTTGGACGTTCTAATGTCATACTCAAGGCTTTAATGTCCTATTTTCAATCTCCAGGCATGTTGGCGCTCACAGATTTTCATTTTATTTTGTAGGAATCATGCATTTAAGATTTATTTGTGAATTGAAGTCACAAAAGCAAAATATGACTGTTTGTTAATAAATCTATGGAAACGTAACAACACAACTAGAACAAGCAAGATGGCGACAGTCGCAGGTGGAATAAACCGATAGCAACCAGACCAAAAGATTAGTAAATCCGAATATAACGTTCATGAGGCTAGAAAAACAACAAAACTAATCAGATACTGTGTGTATAGCCTATTGTGCGTCGTTCGATACAAGTACACATGCCTGGTTCTACTGGATTTAACACCCCTCCAAACAAATGAAGCCATATGGACTATACTGTATAATAAATCGATAAATAAAGGAAATACGAAAACAAATTTCAGTTAATTTGATCGTAGTATTTATTAACAAGGCGCTTTGGAACTGATAATAAAAGGAGAAACTTAAAGAATAGTTTTTGGAACATAAATTGCTACGAATATAGATGAAAAAGAGCTAAACTTAGGCTTCACATACACCTCATACATATAGGTGAGAAAGTATACGAGGAGTAAATCCACTCGTGCTTTTATTGTTGTTCTTCATCTTGGAGTTAGTGAAGCTTTCAATTCCAAGTAAGTTATTTATTTGTAGGTTCCTGTTGTTATATTCGCCTGTCAAAATATATCCCTTTCGCATCGTATGCTCGAAGCAAGACATTTTCTCTAAAAACGAAATGATTTACTTACTGTGTTAAATTTATTTCAAGTATTCTCAACAAAACAGGAAGCGTACGATTACAGTTTGAGGTATTTCTAAAATCACCTTTAAATTCAAAATTTTATAAGTGAGGACGGCAAAGTTCTAATCCGGTGGTGTTGAAATTTCTTACTTCTTTGTGACAGTCACTGACAGTAGGGATTTATTTCCCAGAAGTCTGAGGTTTGAAATGTGATGTTTTCCAAATTGTCACTTTTTTTTGGTTGTTTTTTTTTTTTTTTTTTGTTTGTTTATTTTGTCAATTGTCACATTCACCTTTGGTCAATATGACAGCTTACTGACTCTTTTTGAAATGTTTCGCCACAAGATTTAATTTATATATTTTCGTTTGGAGCAAAATCATTTTTATTGGACAAAAATTGGACAACAATTTATTTTTCACAGATTTTCATGCTGTGTATTGACAAAATATCAAGTCAAAATTTTAATTCAGTAAGTGAATATATTAATAGATACATGTGCACATGAAAATTTTCTTCTGTATAAAGAAATATGGTTGATTACATGCTTTTTCTGTTCTTAGTAATGTAATAATATATTTCTGTATGTTAAAAAGGCTATACTTTTTCAGAATTGTATCCGATGACCCCTCCCGCCATTCAGGTCGTTTAACATAGGACATAGGATATGGGAAATTTTCTTTCAAATCTTTTCTGAAACCACTTGGCAAATTGGAAAAAACTTGGCAGCGATGGTATTTCTATGAAATTTGTAGTCTGGGTTATTTTTGTTATTAAAAAATTGTTTCATTGTCACGCTCTCCTTTACAAACAAAATTAATTTATTGCATTAAGGGTTACGAATTTGAAGTTTGAAGAAATACTCAGCTATTGTCGTATGTAAAATTTTGCCGATCATGACGTCCGGCGACGAAACTTTCCGGAATCTTGACGGAATGGATAGGTCTCCAAACAAACGTAATGAGGTCTGATGTAGAGCAGACTATGATCTATAAAATTGGGGTCTGTTATGTTTAAAACTATTAGCAAAATTATGTTCTGTCATTGATTTGATAATTAACTCATTTTGTTCGTACAATGCAGGAAAATAAACATGCCTCAGAAAAGCGAAGTAATTTTGAAATGGTGCAGGAAAGTACCCGATACACAGAAAATGGCACGAATGACACAGTAGTCAATAAATAACTACACTGGCAGGTCTTTCCTTAGAACTATTACAATTAATGCATGATTAATCCATAGATGCAGATAATTTTACTTGGTACAGACCCTTACAATATACTGATACTGCGAAATATAAAGTTTAATTATAAACTTCTTCATTGCAGATAGAAACCCATTCGGGTTATAGAAATGCGTTAAAAAATAACAAACAGTGCAACTGAAAAGGGCATAATTTCCATACAAATGTTTGCAATCACAAATGTTAAGAGTCTCCTCTTCGCAACTCTCAAAGAAACTACTATGCAATTATCGGATGTTGATGGGTTAAGTAAGGATATTTTTCCCACATACAAACATAGTACTACATGTATGTAAAGCCTTTTGTGGGTATCATTTACATAATAGAGTGCTCTCAATCAAATTCTGTTATACTAAATATATGTGTGTGCGTTTCCATTTTATTCTCGTAGTTGTTTTCCGTACGGAGCTAAGGTAAATTGATTCCTGATAAGCATGCTGAAAGCCCATGCCTGATAGTCAATGAGTTTGAACACGTGATATTGTGACGTAATTGTAAAATGTTTTAGAAATACATTCAATTTATTTTTTTTATCATTAATATTTGATATTGCAGATACACATTGTTCATTGTTAAAATCATTGATGAAGTCAAACTTGAAGATAATTTTGCATCAATTATGGATAAACAATGAACACTGTACATGCTGTACACGGATGTACATGAATGAAAAAGTCTAGAAGAGTACGGGTAATTCAGACAAGAAAAATAACAAATAATCATATATACTAAATTCGTAATAGTTGTACTACAATGTACTTGCCTTTAAAATACAACTCTGTTTAGCAGATCACTAAGGCACAATGTTTACTACTTTACGTCATATGAATACACTAATTTTAGTTAATCGATATTCCCCCGGAGTAATTGTCTTCCTTGTCGTCTGTAAAGTTTATTAAAATATTCCGATTTTGTTTCCTGTTACTTTTAATGGATTTCTTTTTATTCTTGACGATTAAAATAATGCACAGTAATAAATTCTACCTTCGAAGTATAAGAACAATTCAAAATTAAATCTAAAACATGTAAAATATGTATCTGTATTCTCGTTATTTTGGTCTTTAGGTTAAACTATGTATATATGAAAGAACCACAAAATTGTGCCGATCCCGCGGGAAACTTAACAATTTCTTTCGAAATATTTTTTCCTGGATACCCATAGCAACGAAAACATTAAATTTTTTTCAAAATATTGTGTACAAGTTGCTTTTCTTCCAAAAACCTGAACCGGCTGAAACCCTAAAAGAAATGCGTTTTTTTTTTTAAATAGTCTTAAAAGAGAAGGAATAGAAGAATTTACAATGCCCTGTGGGTAAGGTAACAGGAACTTTTCAGTAGATATGGCATTCATATCATACACATTATCATACTTGTATACAGGATTTTGGAGAGAAATTCTACTTTAAGGCAATATTGATGTGATTTATTCCTAAAAAAATATTCTGATCCCCAATTTGAAAAAAAAAATATTGTGGTCAAGCAGACTAAAAAATAATATCCTGAATCCAAAATTTTCCCATAGCGTATAATGATAAATTAAAAAAAAAAATAATTTTATTGATAGCGCTGGAAAATAAAAATAAAAATAAAAAATTCTGACTCGGACAAAAAAGCATAACTAAATTTAGAGTGGTTAACCACAAACTGCCCATTGAGATAGGACGTTGGAAAAATATTCAACGTAAATATATAGAAAATGTACAATGTGGGATTCAAATGATCTCGGAGATGAGCTCCATTATATTTTACAATGTCCTTTTTTTTTATGAAAACGAAATGAATGTATTGACCGACAATATAGATGGCATGTCAACATTATTAAATTCAGAGAACTCTTTAACTTACAGAAACAGTGTAAACTGAGAAAACTATGTATTTTCATAATATAATTGCCACTGATTTTTCATCTTGAACAGCTCTCTACAAATTGTATATAGTGTATATAATTGCATGTGTTAAAATGTTATTTAATATTATTTTTATTGTACATGTTATCTGCATACTTTTGTATCTACAGAATAAAATATATATGAATTTATTCGTGTCTAATTATTAAATCTTAAATAATTTTGTCAAAATATGTTTTTATTATTATATTATCCTGTCTATTTAATTGAGAACTAATTTTACCTTTTCAACGGATATTGATTTCCAATAAGACAGCTAGTGTGTGGTCTTTAGTATTATGTAAGGGAACAACCATTTAACTTCAAGGGGGGGGGGGGGGGGGGGGTTATGGTTTTTAGTGAAAAAAATAATCTGATTCCAAAGGGAAGGAACAAAAATAATCTGTTGCAGCAAGGGCTAAAAATATATAATCTGTTTTACAAAACTACGGAAAAAAATATTCTGGTTTATAGATATTTTTTCCCAGAAAAATGTTATTGAATCCAAGAGTTGATTTAAAAAATCACATGCATTACAAGAAAAGCTTTAGACCATTATTTAATACAACCTGACTTGATTTATTTTGAACATAATAAAGATTTTCCTTAGTTTTTCAGTCATACTTGACCTTTCAGTGATTTACCATCAAGATGAAGAGCAACAATCATGACAATCAAAGCATTGTTGCTTTTTAGCTCACCTGGCCTAAATTCCCTTCACTTTGCGTCCGTCGTCGTCCGTTAACTTTTCACATTTCAATCTTCTTCTCCAAAACCACATGGCCAATTGAAACCAAGCTGGTGGGGATGTTCATTGGATGGTCGTCCACAAAGTTTATGTTTTTGGTTCTGATTCGAAATTCAAAAATATGGCTGCCAATGCCATTTATGTACTCTGATTTACTGAAATTTAAAAAGTCTTCTTCTCTGAAACTACAAAAGCAATTGAATTGTTATATTGCAAGAATGATGCTTTTTTTGTGCCGATCTGAAATCCAAGATGGCAGCCACCGCAGGACACATTTAACATAGGATCCTATGGAAATACATCCAAACATTTTATTGTCAGACACTGTTTGACAGATGGAAGTAATATTGTGCCTGAATGATCTGATAATAGTCCCTAACAAAAATGATGTTTTGGGTGCCGATCCGAAATTCAACATGGCTGCCAGGGTCAATTATGCAATCTGATTTGCTGAAATTTCAAAAATCGTCTTCTCTGAAACTATAAAAGCAATTGAATCGTAACAATGCATGAACGATCCTTACATGGTCCTCTACCAAGTTTATATTTTTCATGCCAATATGAAATCCAAGATGGCTGAAACTACAGAGCCAGTTGGAACCAAACTTGGCAGAAATGGTTCTTAAATGTTCTTCTGTCAGAATTGTATCCGATGACCCAGAATGACAACCAAGATGGCTGCCACAGCCTAACTTAGTTAAACAAAGGAACTTATGGAAAATTCATCAGAAAAAAAAACTTGTCTGAAACCACTAAGCGAATTGGAACCAAACTTGGCAGAAATGTTGATTAGGTGGTCCTCTTTCAGAATTATGTTCGATGACCAGGAATGACAACAAAAATGGGCGTCACAGCTGAACTTGGTTTAACAATTAAAGAACCGTTTGTGAAAATTCATTAAAAAATCTTGAAGATGGCCACCAAAGCTGAACTTAGTTTGACATAGGACCATATGGGAAAATTTAATTTGCAGATCATACCTTAAACTTCGCCATTTGGAACCAAACTTAGTACCAGCAATGGTTCTCTTTCAGAATTGTGTTTGATAACATTGAATGACAACTAATATAGCCACCACACACTAACTTTGTTTAACATTGAACCTATTGGAAAACCAGCCACGATAACTGCTACGCTTAAATTATCAATCCTGCTGAAGGTTAACAAGTTAAATCCAGGTGAGCGATACAGGCTCTTGAGAGCCTCTAGTTTAAATATACATACATGTACATATACCCAATGTGTGTCTACTCAGTACTGTGTGGAATTATGATTATTATAATACAATATTTGCACTCTAAAATTTGGAAACATGTGGTATATGATGGTTTAAAGGTGTATAACAACAGACCAGACAGTGAATGCCTTAAACCACAATCGACACCATCAACACCCAGGGGATATCATAGAGAATATGCTATTTATTTACGAGATGGACCTATGTGCATGTCATGTGTGTTGCAAAGTTCTGAACTAATCTTGTTTTAAATTTACAAATGAAAAGTATATGCAAATGTTTTATTATAAAAATAAATCCATAGTATAGACCAGTGATTTCATAGGAATAAATACACCTTTTACTTTCTGGGCATTGCTAAAAAAATTGTTATTCGACTTGGTAAGAAAAAAATAATAATTTGGTTTGATTGTAGTCGGAAAAAAATAAAATTGTGTCCATACCTTGAAAAAAAAATTTCAAACCAATATAAAAAACCATAGGTAGGGTTATCTCCCCTTTTGCACGATTTTCTTTTTTGGGGGCTGTATATGGGGCTTTTCATTGGACTGATACAGTCTCCATTCGAGAAGATAAGGCTTGCTGAAAGGTCAAGTACCGAACAGGTACACATGTGGGGACGACTATCGTTTGGATGATTTCCCCCTTTCGCGCGCTTTTCTCTCTGTATATCAGTTCTGTAAATAGACGTAGTCTCCTTAAGGTGTATAGGCTTGAAACTTTGATCTTGAGGTCAAGGACCCACAGGTTTTTCTGGATTGGATTATCTCCCCTTTTCCATCTCTTTTTCAATCAGAGTGAAATCTGGCTTTCACGTGGTAATGTATAGAACTCTTAATAAGTCTATAGGGATAAACATGTCACTGCTAAATCAAGGAACGGAACAATGACATGATAGGGTTATCTTCCCTTTTCCTGCGCTTTCAATTCTTTTCTTGGTTTTCCAATGTCAATTGATGTAGCTGGAGTCTGCCTTTAGCTTGGTTCGTGGTCTTTATCCTGGATTCTCCTGCTCTTCGCTGCTCGAGTCTTCTCATATTGCTCATCACTACTCAATATGCTGCTCCTCGCTGTTCATCAATGTTGTTTGTTGCGAATGACTATACTCATGTGCTCATTTCGTTTTTTTTTTGTTTTTTGTTTTGCTGCTGCTGTTTCTGCAGTTATTGCTCTACACTGCTCTTTGTTCTGACCGTTCACATTGGTTATTGTCACTGCTCAAGACGTTTCTCTTCGCTACTCATCAGTATCCTGTATTGCTCTTCACTACTCATCACTGCTCTTTGTTGCTCATCGCTGCTCATCACTACTCTTTGTTGCTCAGGGGTAAACTCACGCGCTCATTTCGGTTTTTCGCTGTTGCTGCTAGTCGCTGCTCTTTGCTGCTCCGACTTTACTCACATTGCCCTTTGGTACTCGTAACTGCTCAAGGCGTTGCTCTTCGCTGCTCATCCCTATTCATCAGCTCATAACTGCTCTACGATGCTCATAAATATACTCTCGTGCTCATTTTTTATTTCTCCTGATGGTACCGCTAATGATGCTGCTGCTGCTTATGTTGTTGCTAGTCGCTGCTCCGACTTTACTCACATTGCTCTTTGTTACTCGTAGCTATTGCGACTTTGCTCTTCGCTGCTCATCGATTCTCATCACTGCTCTTTGTTGCTCGTCAATGCTCTTCGTTGCTAATGACAATACTCAAGTGTTATTTAGGTTCTTTGTTGCTGCTACTGCTGCTGCTACTACTGTTGCTAATCGCTGCTCTTTGGTACTGGTCAAGACGTTACTCTCAGCTACTCATCTCTGCCCAAGACGCTGCTCAGTGCTGCTCATCAATGTTCTTTGCTACTCATGACTATACTCATCACTCCTTTCGGGTTTTTGCTGCTGCTGTGGGGGGGGGGAGGAAATGCTGCTGTTGGTGGTAGGATCGACCGATGGTCATTGGTCTTCTGTTACTAGGGTGATCAGGCTGGCAGCTCGACAAAGAGATCTCATACATATGATAGCCGTTTATCCAGCCCTTATATATACCCTATACCCTAACCCTAACACTAGTATTATTTCAAAGTCATCCACAATTTAACCCAATCCAGCATTAGGCTAGACTTTGAAGTAGTACTAGTGCTAGGGTTAGAGTCAGGCTTATGGTTAGGGCATAGGTTATAAACCGAAATGAGCACGCGAGTATAGTCATGGGCAACGAAGAGCATTGATGAGCAGCGATGAGCATCAACGAGCAGTGATGAGTAGCGATGAGCAGCGAAGAGCAACGTCTGGAACAACGTGACGAATACCAAAGAGCAATGTTAGTAAAGTGAGAGCAGCAACGAGCAGTGGCTAAGAACAGTAGTAGCATGAACAGCAGCAGCAGCAAAAACCGAAGTGAGAACATGAGTATAGACATGAGCAACAAAGTACCTAAGATCAATGTGAGTAAAGTCGGAGCAGCGTCTAGCAGCAGCAGCATAAAACCGAAATGAGTACGTGAGTATAGACATGAGCAACGAAGAGCAGTGATGAGCAGAGATGAACAACAGAGAGCAGTGATGGGTAACGATGAGCAGCGAAAAGCAACGTCAGTGATGAGTACCAAAAAGCGTCGGAGCAGTAGCAAGCAGCGGCTGGGAGCAGTAATATCATCAGCAGCAGCAACAGCGACAGCAGCAAAAAATCGAAGTGAGCACGCGAGTATAGTCATGGGCAACAAAGGGCAGTGATGAACAGCGATTTGAAACAAAGAGAGCTAAGAGGAACGTCTTGAGCAGGGACGAGTATCGAACAGCAATGTGAGTAAAGTCGGAAATGCAACGAGCAGCAGCAGCAAAAATTGAGCACGTGAGTAGTCATGAGCAACAAAGAGCGGTGATGACCGGCGATGAGCAAAAAAGGGTAGTGATGAGTAGCGAAGAGCAACAGAGGACACTGATGAGTATCGAAGAGATACAAAGGACAATGATGAGTAGCGAAGACCAACGTTTTGAGCAGTGACAAGTACCAAAGAGCAATGTGAGCATAGTCAGAACAGCAAATAACAATTATGAGTTGGCAAGAGCAATAGCAGCAGAAGCAGCAGCAAAATTTCAGTAATTGAAGCTAATTATAATATAAAATGTACACATGTATAAATTGTTTTTAGAGTGTGAAAAATTCCCTCAACCCTTTGGATAAATTGCAAACAGTCAATCAGCAAGGAACTGGTGTAGACAGTTATGATTTTCCCACATTATATACAACCATTCCACATGATCTTATCAAAGAACAAGAGGCTCCCAAGAGCCTGAATCGTTCACCTGTTATTGTTTGTGTAGATCTTGCATCAATGAAGGTTTTTGCTACATTTATTTAAATAATACCGTCACATTTTTCGCCTAATATTGACCTGTACAGCTACAAAATATAATCTTGAACCCAAATATATATGGTTGCTAGGAACTTTTTTATCGGTTGCTATGGAATTTTTCATTGACCTTGACTCTTAATCTTTCTTTTTGACTTTTACATGCAAGTTATAGGGTCCTTAACCCAGCCTAAATTTGGCTGAAATTGATTCTGTAAATCTAGAGAAGATTTTTGAAAGTTTACAAGGATGAAAAAAATATGAAAAATTTACATTTTTAACAATACTTGCAGGTATCTTGATGATGTACTTACTGTTGATAACCCCGAGTTTCTTAAATATGCAAACGACATGTATCCAGAAGAACTTCATTTGAACAAAGCTAAACGAATAATAAATGCTGTTCTTTCTTTTTATCTTACTATAAATATCGAAAATGGAGAGATACGTACTAAAATTTACAATAAAAGGGGCGACTTTGGTTTTCCAATAACTAACTTCCCCTTTATTAAGGGACGAGATCAAAAGTTCAATGTAGGATAAAAAACTTAATTCACATAGTTTTCCCCCCCCCCCATCCCCTCTTAACTTAATTTGGGAAAAATTGATTGACCAATATGGGCATATCCGAACATCGATGTCGGATAACAAAACTTGCAGCTATTTTACCCCCCCCCCCCCCCAACTCACCAAACCTATTTGAATTAAGTTTTTTATCCTACATTGAACTTTTGATCTCGTCCCTAATGAAGACGTGCCTTTGGAACCATCGTATGGAGTTTACATATCACAGCTTGTACATTGTGCACGAACTTGCTATCTGCTACAAGATTTTAACGAGCGAAACCATACGATTGCTAAAAACTACTTTTATAGGGTTATAGATTTCTCAAGGGCTTAATGCTTTTAAAAAGTTTTATAAAAGATATCAACATTTTTAATCTAAATATCCAGCTTCTAGAAAAGTACTTATCATCGGGTTTTCTCGTACTAGTTTCTACTGTAATATCGTGAATACATGCAAAGGTCTCGCTAGCAACCCATAGAATCCTGGTAGTTAATTACGTGTCTTTTCACAGTAAGGGCTACATTGTACAAATATGAAATTATGTGGAATTCTGTAAAAATTGCTCTTTCTCCCAATGGCTTGAAGATTTTAAATTCATACTGGACTCTCACGAATACTGCCGATTTCTATTGAACTCTATGACGAGATAACATTAAAACCCTTTATGGAAGTGTTATTTCAGATTTTTTCGTTTAGTAGATCGACAGTATCCGACCTGTAGCTATGAGAGCCTTAGTTAGTTTTACAGTAAAAACGAGCACATTCTGACCCTGCTATCTAAATTACGTACCGTCCATTCTAATTTTCAGTTCTAGCAAGCTGTCACCTTGTTAATAATCATACTGAATTGGTTTTTATAGTGTTATATACGCAAGGGTGTCAGGAAAGATAAAGGGGAGTACCCAAAAAACCGGTTTAACCGCATTACTTTTTGGTGTCTGTACCAATTCAGACTATTCTGACTCTCAGTTGAGTTCATGTTTGTGTTTTTACTCCTTAAGTCAATGTCAAGGTATGAACGGCGCGGTGTAGTGGCTACCTCATCGAACTACGAAGCCAAAGTCCCTGGTTCAATTCCCGTTCAGGATGGGAATTTCAGGCATTAAATTTGCGACGCTCCATCGACCTCATTTGCGAGGATGGTCTCCATAAAAGATGCTAGACCGTCGGATGGGGACGAAAAATGGTTGTCCCGTGTAAAGGGGGAACAACACCCTTAAGATCCTTTAAATATCATATCGACAGTTATTTATTTCTTTTTATGAAAAAAATAAAAAAAGGTAATAATAATAACACAATTATAGCAAAAGTCATCTATTCACATTTTATTCAAATATTCAGTTTAAACAGATAATTATAGTAAAGTAAGAACAAAAAGGTTATTATTACATTTATTTCTTATAAGATCTTGTCCATTAACTAAATAGATTTCAAAAAGGGTAGTATTAGGGGTCGCCCTGACACTCGCCAAGTGGAGAGGGGTATTCATAAATTGGTATAACTTGTTTCCCAATCCTATAAATAAATAAACTATTATCCAATTTCAATCACCTCTTAAAGTAATACCTAATAGTACGGAAATTGGTAGCGATTTAAGGTCGCCTGGTTAATTCTCTGACTGTCAATATAGTTACAAACACTTATCATACACAAAGACTACGAGAAACCCGATTTCGAACTAAATATCTAGCAGTACCAAAAAGATTAAATTTCACATTCTTTTCTTAATCTAACACATAAAACATTCAAAATGGTCGCATTACACAGTGGATGACTACAGTGAGGACATAATATGTCCTTGACATTGAGGGAAAATAATGGAATACTTAGGTTTTTCCACAACCTATTTATGCTATATCCGTTCATAATGTTAGTTTCAACATTCCCTGGAAGAACGTGAACAATGTGGTATTAACATGAACTTAATTAAAGCATATTTTTATACATAGCCAGATTTTCTTTGTTTATACATGTTTACACGAAGATACAATATTTGTAAAAAAAAAAAAACATTAAATATCTTTTGTCTTATTGGGCTAAATTGCACGTTATAAAGATGGCGTTCTTTGTTTTACCTTCTGGTGGAATCTCAGTGCCCAATATGGCTTCCTTTTAAACTAGCTTTCTACTTCAAGTAAAATTGTTTCATTCTTTTCAGTTTTGTAATTTAATTTAATTTAGCCTGCCCAAAAAAAAACATTAATCTTTTAACGAAAATAGATAATTTTCCGTGAGTGTATTTTCGGCACACTGGATAATATACAATTGTTCGGGGATCAAATTCCTTTGAAATTTAGGCTTAGTTTCCGTTAATATTGATTAAAATATGTTGAGTAGTTTTCATTTTCAAATATTTTTATATTGATATAATTGTTGAATTATGGTAAGTTTACATGCTAAAATATCTTGGAGTTTGTAGCTGTCAATATATTGGGTAGGAAAATAAACATTTGCATTAAATTATGTATTCATTGCTTGTTATTTTTAAAATTTTGTATAACAGTATATGAAGCCCTATTTTTAGCATAATATACAGATACAATTATCAATAGTAATACATATACAGTATCTAATCTTTAATATGTTTAAGTTATAATTTTTTAAGCGGTTACATACAAAACCAAAATACAAATACATGTGTTCACTGACACCAAGAAACGTAGTACAGAATAAATACGTCACCTGCCCTCAGTGTCAAACCCTGTTTTAGATAGGAATCCAACACTCGCACTTAATCCTCGGTGTTTGGATTTAATATATCCCGTTTTTCTGTATGGATCAGTATAATCGTTTTCAAATTAAAAATAGCATTAAAGTTTTCTCTGATTTTATTTTTTGTTTTACAGCATAGAAAGAGGTGATACTCATCCTCAATGTCATTACAGACATTACATTTAATTTATCTTAAATTTCATGGCGTTTTTTGAGTATCTAATCCTTTTCAATAGGTAAAGGATGATCACTAATTGTAAATTTTGAAATCAAGTGTCAAGTACTCAGGATTACTACTAGTCAGAATATCTTAGTTTATTCATTCTGATAATATATGTTCTAAATAAAATATTTTCATTCATCTTTTATGACTTTGAATTATTGTAGTATATTCTCATTTCCGTTGTTTATTCTTTTCTGATTTTTTTAATAGTTGTTGCTGCTTTCGTTTTTGCAAGATTTTTTTATTGCATTTAAAGTTAATATTAAAATTATTTTTAAATTCACATTTTAACAATTTATTAAGACTATTTTTAAGCTTTATTGTTGGGTTAGTTGCATGACCATAAAAAAATTATGAAAAATGAAGGAGTGAACACATAAATAAATGATTACGAGTTTTTCATAAATTTTTTATGGTCATCCGACTAACCCAATGGACATATTCTATCGATTTCAGTTTCTTATTTTTATCGACGATATTTATATTTAAGACATGTTAGGGAATCTATAGTTATCATCTTCTAATTCTAAATTACATTGTTTGTATATACTGATTTCCGGTTTTAATCTTGCGTATCTTCCTCTTTCAATTTCTAGGAGGAGGTCGCTAATTATCATTTTACACATTAGTCTCCTAGTCTCAAAATTACTCTATTATCAATTTCGGGCTAGTATCGAAGTACTTGCAACCGAGCTTGGGATACCAGCAGTGGGATCGACTCGTTGTATGGAAACATGAAATTCTTTGATGCTAATTTTGATGCCCAAGATCCAAGATGTGCACTATTATCTATTGTGGCCTAAAATTATCAACAAGCCGTGTGTAATAAATTAAACTAAACGATGTATACATTTTTGACAGATACTTGATAAAACGTGGACTTGATGGAAAAATCTGACATAAAAATCGCTGATACTATGTTCAGTCAGCTGTTAAAGCGAAAAAGGAAAATGATACAAAACATTTAAAAGATGGTGCCAAAGATTTCGGGAACAAAG
Organism: Mytilisepta virgata; assembly: GCA_028015205.1. Classification (NCBI taxonomy): domain Eukaryota; kingdom Metazoa; phylum Mollusca; class Bivalvia; order Mytilida; family Mytilidae; genus Mytilisepta; species Mytilisepta virgata. The sequence continues at coordinate 19,497,054 of CM051515.1, forward strand.
TAGCGCTGACACTGCTCAAGAAGGTGCTGGTAAACTTGGAGTCATGGAAAACTGTAAATGCTGCTAATTTAAGTTTTGATACATATAAATCGAATAGTTAAGTGTTATTTTAACTACATTACAATGAAATTTATAAATGTATTACATTTGGAAATTAGTGCTATTGAAAACACAACACTGTAAAAATATACATCTATACTCAATCCAATAAACCTAAAATAGAGCTATTTGTGTTAATTTTCACGATACTTATTGATAAAGATAAATAAATACAGGTAACTGGGTATAAACCCCGATAACACCTGCCTTGGTGTTCAATGTACGTAGTTAGATGTATGCTTTCCACAGAACTAATCGGAATTATTCTGAGCATGTTTTGTCTTCTGATCAACAGATTTCAACTTTGCAGGTTTGGGTGGATGCCTATAGATTTTGACCAAACATTTACCACCATATACATTTAATTTGCGATACGTCGTTATTTTCTCCTAAAACGTTTTCGAGTTTAATGGATGTCCTCTGTAATTACTAGTTGTTAGAAGTTAATAAGACGACAACTGTTTGGCTTGTATGACGTATTTTTTTTCGTCCTTTGGTTTAGATATACAAATAAAACTATATCCTCAAGCTGGCCAATTGAATATTGTATGTCAATTGTAACTGAAGCGAAACATTTACGTTTTTCTGCAGAAAATCACTTCAAAATCCGAAAAACATATATAAATGAAGTTCAAGGAATTTCCAGGTTTTTATTTATGAAGTGTATTGTAAAACGTCCCATGTCCAAACCAGATACTACAAAAGGCTGCTTGTATAAAAAATGTCGGACTACTTTATTTCAAAAGAAATAATTTAGTTTATTGTAATGTGTGTTATCGTTAATGGAGTCATAAAAAGTTAGCAAACTGATATTTTTCGGGTAGAGGCAGTAAGTTCCTTTAATGTTCATGTGGCCATTTTTGTTCCAGAGACAACGAAATAATAGCAGATGCAAAATATTCTACAAACAAATAAACAATCTTATTTTGTATTACAATATCACCATTTTCGCAGTATTTGGCCTTTTCCCGTCCAACCAAAAGGTTAAAGTGGAACTAAAACGCTTATAGAAAGTTATTTTCATTTTATAGTACTAAAAAAACGTATAAGAACGCAAAAAACCCGATGAAATTCGGTAACTTAGTTTTCGAGATATTAGCAAAATACTGGCCGATCGTCATTTGCACACCTGAACGATTTGTTAAAAAACTCGAATATTACTAGTCGCCGGAAGTGACGTACTGTGCGGTTCAGATCTTGTACATAAATATGTACAGGTCATTTGCAAAGTTAAAGCAGATTCAGTTGATTGTTTATACGTTATTGGTGACAACTATCGATTGACAGTGCTTCTTAAATATTCACCGACACTTGTTTGATGAAACATTGTACTTAATTTAAATCTACAATTCAACAATGGGAAGGAATTGTGCAGTTGCGGGATGCAGCAACTCTGCAAAAACAGGACATACTCAACACGCTTTTCCAAAAGATGACCGACAACGTAACTTGTGGGTTCGTTTTGTAAAACTAACCCGTGTGGATTTTACTGTGCCAACTAAACACTCAGCCATATGTTCAGAACACTTCTCAGAAGAATGCTATGAGGTTGACAGGTTGATATTCAAGGAGTTATTTGGTTTATCTGCTCATAACGGCAAGACTATTGCCAGGTTCAGTGCCAAGCATTTATCCCAACCAGCATGACCAGTATACATGGTATAGTGACGGTCTGCACCAAAATACTTTTGAAAAAATAATTCTAACATGTCTGATCTTATTTGTTTTTATATACCCTGCATATGTCTTTATATATACATAAAATTTATGTGTATATATGCACATGTTTGAAAATGAATGCATTATCATAATGTCATTGTGAGAATAAGCCTACATTAAGCCTATGCAGCCTCTCCTGTTGAATCAAAATTTTTTATGTATAACTATATTGTACCTTTACATCATACATAGGGTATATTTAAGGGTATTTTTAGAGTTATTGTGTTTGATTTACACCCCTTCTTTTCAAACCACCACAGTTACCAACATCCTGAACATAGGGCTATTTAAAAATATTATTAATGGAGTAAGTAGAAGGTACATGTACGGCCGCTTATATCAAATGCAGAGCCTTGACAGGCATGACTTTGAAAAGATGTAGCCAACAAGCTAACATAAGTTGTAGTACAATAAGAGGCTATTATAGCGAAATGTGTAGCTCCATAAAAAGTTATTCTGGTCCCATGTCCCTCTGAATTTTTTTCTCTTTCTATGAGCATAAAAGTTATACATTTGTAACCATAATAATTTCAAATATTAAGAGTCTGCTGACTATGGTAAAATAATACAATATAGAACAATACATGTACTTCCATGATATAACTACCTCTCTATTTATATAACATTTTCATGATCATAATCCTGATAATGCAGAAAATAATTTGGGTAAAAATGTAGCTTTTTTTAAAGACATTCTATTTCATTAGCAATGTAAAGCTAAAGCAAAGTTTGAATGTCTAATTATTTATTAAAAGAATATGTATTTATTTATTCATTATTTATAAAAAAAATATATATATGACACTTCCAATCGTGCAAGAAATTTTAATTTCCCCCTAAATAGTATTAAACACCTGTGAAAATTAAAACTAGTTCATGATATAAAACAAATTAGTAAACATGTGGATGGATATTTATCACCTTTAATCCTGGTAATTAAAACAGTTAAAGTTTTAGCACCTATTAATTAACATCCTGTTATCTAGTAATAAAGATCAAACAAAAGTTTTAATCCCTCCAATCAGGTAAATAACAACTTGGCCATGCACCTACCACCTGTGGAGTAAATCAATATACCGGTAACAAAGTCATTAGAAAGGTGTTATGAAAACCAGTTTTGACTGGTATTATAATTCAAATTACACAAAGAGCATAAAGTCCCATAACCAATATTAACCAAATTATAACTCTACAAATGTGGGAATTATTTTATAAGTTGAATAATTTTTTTTTATTAAAATCCATCAAAATCTTTCATTAAAGTTTTAGGTGTACAGTGCAGTTTCTCCAATGATTCTCTACATATTTTTATTATTACAACAAGGATTGTCAGAAATTACTTATCCCTCTCTGCATATATGTCTCTGATTAAACTAAGAAATTTATTATATTTTTATAAGAAAATTCTGAAATTTTATGAATCTGTCAATTCAATAAAAAAAACGCATTACAATTCTACATCAAAATCTATATTACTATTCAGTAACTTATATCACTATTTGTAAAACATCTGTTTTAAAACTATCAATTAATATTGTGTCTTATATTTGCTTGTTTAAAAAAATAGTGTTTGTTTTTTATTCCTATAAGATGGTCTTCCATTTGTATTTATGTTATTCACACCTTTCAAAATATCTTTCACTTTCATTCTTTTTATATATATGTGTATGGGTCCATTTATTGAAATTTATTGGCTATACTATTATAAATCACTAGCATTGCTGTCTTCATCCATAATATATTCCTTCTGGTCAATGTAAACAAGTTCAAGAGTAGCCCGCACTGTACGTCATTTCCGGTCAATCGGGGTCACTCAGCGAGGAAACCCTGTTTCCGGAAATAGCGCTGATTGGATTTCCCACAGGTAAAAATAATCCAACTTCACTCGCTATTTTCTCCGTTATTACTTGACCAAATTTAATCGGGTTTTTTGCGTTTTTATACGTTTATTTAGTACTATAAAATAAAAATAACTTGCTATAAGCGTTTTAGTTCCACTTTAAAAAAAATTAATTCCTATGGTAATGAAACATGGCTCTTGCGATTACCGGAATTTACTCTTCTGATGGGTCATCTGTTTTCACGGCGGTGCAACTAAATGTTATGATTGAAAAATCAGGAAAGCGGATTTCGGATATGAAAGGGACTGTGCTATAATAACCTATTTTAGATGCGTATGTTATACTAAAGTTAGACTGGGCACCTGTGATTGATCACAATAGCTGAAACCACAGAGCTGCCAGGCGCGTACCCAGGTACGGATAGAGAAGAAATCCTCGCTGGGGTCAGGTCATAATACGGAAAGCCTGGCCGCAGATCATAGTGGGTAACGTGTCTAGAGAATGCTACGCTCGCTGTACACTTAAGACCCCTTCTGTAGTTCTCAAAAAAGAGTAGGTTAATGCCACTACAGAAGGATGACATATTTGTAACTGGACGTTAAGCAAACTACAATTAGATATGTAAAATAATTACAGCAGAATTTGATTCCAAGTAACAGCGGTAGTGTCAGTGTTCACAAAATCTGTTGATTTCTCCTTGTAAATTATGCTGAAGCGCCTTTTCTGCCAAACTGTCTTCACGGAATGGCAGTTATATGTCGAAGTGTGATAATTTGAGAAGTAATATGTACACGTGTCAAATTACCCTTGCTATACATTGTATGTGAAGAAGAAATGGGAAGGGAATCTATATATTATAGTGTTAAGCAATCAATACTAGATCTCGTATATACTTTTGTGTATATCTATCTATATAGGACCCTTAATATCATTCGTCTTCAATGTGTAAGGGTGTGAGGAACATAAATATAAGATGCAGTACAAATTAATTCAATGCAATAGACCCAAGCGTGTCTTTTCTAGATCTGTTTTGTAGACTTCATTTTTTGAAATTCGTTCATTGTCCTTCCCAAATGATTTAAGTATTGACCTGATTTCTTTTTAATCTAAAGTATTTCTTGTATTCAACGATTATAGTTCACTGAATTATTTTCTCATGTTGTGAATTATAACATATAATAATATATACGCTGAACTGAAACCAAATTCCGCACAGTGGTTCACTTCCACCCCGGTACACCCACGATGCATAGTCTCGCTGTCCTCAGTCCTCCTCTATTTTGTAGAAGTATATCAAGATTCTTGAATACATATTATTGTGTAATCAATAGAAATTCTAAACATCCCGCGTTCAAAATAATCGGTATTATCCCAAAACTAGATAACATTTATATTTTTATAACTATCTTCTCAGTTTTATAGATATAATGTAAGAAAATCAGGTCGTAACAAGAAAGTTGGTAAATAGCGGATGTTATGAATGAATAGATGACGTCATAAAAGAAATACATCACGAACAATTTAAACGTCATCCATATTTATACATGATATACCTCCCGCTAGCTCTCAAGGAATCAAACTGAAAAAAAACAAGAAGTAACCCGAAGTGAAGAGTCGAGCACGCAACCACGAGACCATGGCCAACAAGGCGGTTTCTTAACAGAGCAATATCATGAATATTACAAAAAAGTCTAAATTTACCATGTTGACAATTGGTACACGTTAAGACTCTTAGGTTATGTTCAGTACTTGTAGATAAAAGCACTGCAAAAAATATAAATGAATAAAAATAATTCGGGCGTCAACTTGATTGTATGGTAGGAAATATCTATCCCACAAATGAGAATAGATAGATTCAGTTAGATTTTGTGTCTTCCTGGAATTACAGTCTCATTGGACTTGACACTATACCGTATGTTGCCCACTTGCAATGTAACAAAACAGTCAGTTTTTGTGGATTAAACGTTGCTAGTGCTTTAGTTTATCTGCTGGACTCGTCTAATTCATTATGTTTTGGTATGCGCTTTTTTTTCATTCTTCAAAAATAATTGTGAAGTGCTTCGAAAAGTCCACCACCTACATGTATATCATTACTTCCTTGTTGTATTGTTTTAAATCATCTAGTTTAATTATTTTCAGAACATACATTTTTCATGAAAATACATATAGCTTACTTTGAAAAGAGTGTTTTTTATACAGCAAATGATTTGGTCAAGGTTAACAGTTTTAATAGTATGCAATCAGGTTATAATGTAAGACAGATACTTTATAAAAGGTCATAATACATTCTTTAATACAAATTCTGCGGCACAAAATGTGCACATTTCGTCGATTTAAGCCCCGTCAGTTGTGTTCAAGGCCTAAAATATTGTAAATCAAAATAATAACACAAAACATTAAAAAAAATCAAAATATGCCAAAAGAGTAATTAAAGTCAAACCCATCTAAGCTCAGAGTTATGCACGAGAGTAACTAAGGGTTAGTTTCCATAAAATTAAAAAAAACTTGTAACAGTAAATTTAAAGTATCAATGTGGGGGTAGTACTGAAATTCTAGCAACTGAGTTTGTGATACCCTCCATTACTTTGTGTCCGCCAGGAGAGGTATCGACTCAGTGGAAATAATCAACAGATACGAAATATCTTAATTTTGAAGTATGATATATCTAAAATTTTACCCCAATCAAATGATTTAACATGACTGCAACGACTATAACAGTACCATTTAAAATGCCAATAAATATTTTAATGATGGGTTTGAATATTTTAGTACGGTTAACAGTTTCAATAGTAAATTTATTGTGAAACAAAATGTCAGCATATTTTCACATTTTATTTATTTAAATACTTCGATGGTAAAAAAATCCTTCAAATTAAAGAAACTAAAAATTTGTAAATGTTTTATATGTTATTTCCCTTTCTGTTGCACCTTAATTATTTACCTGATTATATGAAAAAAAATCCTTTACTTTCAATAGAATTTAGACATAAAAACATGATCACGTGCCTTTTACGTGATTTCTGCGATTCTTTGGGAATGGTTTGCGTACATCAGCTTTCGATCCTATTTGATCATTTCCATATGCTCACATCGTGCTAATCATGTGATAACTGCTTATCAACAATGTTGCTAGCACAAAAAAGAAACAATATAATGACTTGCAAAACAACTGAAAGATTGAGGCTTCATTATGATGTTCCATATGCTCAACTCTTCTAACATACATGCACATGTATCAAATGAGAAGTAAAGCACTACATTTCACTATATACATCAATACAAAGTTACTGCCTGTGTGGTGACTTGGTAGTGTGCTCGCATCGAGTGTGGAAGGTCGTGGCTTCGACCCCCGGCCGGGTCAAACCTTTAAAGACTTTAAAATTGGTATTTGCTGCTTCTCCGCCAAGCACGCGACATCTAGGAGTAAGAGCAAAGGACTGGTCGGATCGGAGTCAATATAATATGTCTGAGTGGGGTGATATGTCTTTCTGCTGACAGTAACCTCGTGAGCTAGCACGATAAAACTATGGCTCATCGTGTCGGGTTCCGTTAAATACAATTTGAACGTTCCAGCAATATAAAAAACTGGTTTCATTTTAAACTGAAACTATCTTTTCCAATGAAATATTATTTTTAAGAAATCACCTCGTAGCGATATTTTGATATTTGTTGACAATATATCCTTTCCGCTTAACGGTATTCTCTGAAGGACTTAATTTGCCTCATTTGTCAATTCCAATATATTTGTTAAGGTCTGAATTAAGCTCACAACAGATGTCTGAACTGATCTGTTCAACCATTTTTAAAACACACGATATGATTTCAACTTTCTTAGTGGCGGGACCTTAAATAGTTCCACTTAAAAAATAAATAGCATGCACTTACGAAAGTGTTTGAAACTCAATCGATACTCAACTGTAGATTTTATTTTGCCGTCAGTTTCCATATAAAGATGTAGGTTTTGGATTAATAAACAGAGAACGGTGAAAGAGCAGTAAAACTCCGTGCATTTGTTATAGCATTATATGTATTTTTACTATATTTAGTTGCTTCGATTGGTATGAAAAAAATCACAATTTTTTTACAACAGTCAAGTAACATTTCATATGCCCTTCGTGTTAAAAAGCTCTTTCAATTTTGTAACTACATTTTTGCTTAACTGTCCTTAACAGTCAAGTAACATTTCAATTGCCCTTCGTGCTAAAAAGCCCTTTCAATTTTTTAACTACGTTTTAGCTTAACTGTCCTTACGGGCCATGTGAGTTATTTCTATTACTTGGCGTCGGTCGTCTTCCCTCCATTTTTTTTTCGTTTTAATCTTCGCCTGTTAACACACTGGGGCAATTAGGAGCTAATTTTGGTAGAATGGTCCTTGGGGTGGTCTCCTTCCAACTTTATGTTCGGTGTCCCCTACTTCCAACCAACATGGATTTTGTTTCTAGAAATAGAAAAGAGGGTATGAATTTTAAAAATCTATGAAATTTAATGGCTACATGGAAAAAACTTTGCAGAAATGGCTGTATCATTCTCTGTTTCAATATTTCTATTAAAATTTTATACTTTTATATATAAGGGATATAGTCAACGCGAAACAGGTCTTCTTGATATTAAATCCTTCCACGATGGAATCTTATGGATGCCTATACCGATCCTCATCTCACTATTACAAAGTATTAAAAGGGTATTGTGAAAAGAGAAATAATTAGACACATACGACAAAACAGTGACCCCGAAGAGAGAAAAGGGGAAATCGTTTGTTACATAACTCAAAAGAAGGAAATACCATAATAAAATCAACCCTAAATATTTCAAGGGAAAATGTCCTTCAATATAAGAAAACACCAAACACAGATATCCCGCTAGTTATAGTCATAAAATACCACATTGTTCTACGACATCTATCAAATTAAATTTGAAAACACTGCCATCTCATTGGAAAGGATGAAGAAGCCAAAATATTTTTCCACAGACCACCACTTGTTACATCAAAACGAAATAAAAATTTGGCACAATATGTAACCTCGGCTAAAATACATATTAACTAAATCCATTAAAATTAGAAATTCAGTTGTATGCAATCCAAAAGAAATAATCCCTCTACCAAACAACAATGTCAACAGCATATACTGTCCTATTTGAGCCTCAATGGGTTTTATCTCACGGATTACCGATGAGTATTGGGTAAATATGGTGAATTTTTGAATAAAGATTATGGTGATTTATTGAATAAACATTATATGCTAAATTATTGGATAAACATTATATGCTTAATTATTGAATAAACATTTTGCTTGGAACATAAAATTCATACAAGATTACATATAGGTTATTATAATTCAAATAACTACCGATATGTATGCCAAATACATAAATGTGCTTTAATTATAATGACACCTCTAGATACCTGTATATATCAAATAACTCTACGAAAAATAAACGACATACCCACATGAACCAGTTATTTGTGTATTAAGATTCTACATTGTGTAAAATATATAATAGTTACCTAATTATAACTTCATACATGTAAAAAAAAATAAATAACAATCCAAAGATACAAATATTAGATATAGTAAATTTATACTATGCTGTTTACGACGCATTTCAAGGAGTTACCTCTCATCAGCAGCATTAAAACCGAAACATTTGGAAGACCAAAAACCAAACTTATTTTAAACAAGAAGTACTCATAACCAAAAATACCGAAATAGGAAGCCAAATGGCAGCTAAGGAGATCTACCATGTGCAATACAAGGAATGTAATTCACCATTCTATTGAATTAAAAAAAGACTTACCAAATATTTAATGCCATTTGATATCATTCAAATAATCATTAACATTATAGATATACTCTCAAAGACAATAAATTAACCAACAGACTACAAAATCTAAATAGAAAATACATCATCAGATGCATTTAACATTTTAACTCTATTAGCGTTGCTCTAATTTTGAATCAAAATCGGATTGGTAATAAAAATCCATCCCAAGCTATAGAACCTATAATTTGTTGTCATATTCATTTGTATATTTACTAAACACGTATGTGTATGGGCCTTTTGTGTAATAGTAATAATTGACGGATTGGTATATCTTATTCACATTGATGAATGTAGAATTCCCTAGTAGAAATTGAAGAGAGTATAGATTGGGTTTAAAGAATATATTAGACTTTAATGGCTAAAAATCAAAATGTCTATATACCAATGACCCAAGAATAATTATGTTTAACCATTATAATTTCCGTTTTAAATGGAAAAAAATGCCGATGCAAAAAGTAACTGGCAACTGTATAAAATAAAGAGAACTGTTACATTAGAATTTGAGAACCCGCCGGCCTTTTATACCCTTATTTGAATATGATGACAACCATGTATAGTGACGTTCATAAGATTTATAATATATTTAAGATGTACATATCGATGAGAATATTTAAACTATATAAACTTCGAGACTATAATACAATACAAGCGTGATAACTCAAAGTTAAATTATTACAAAATTCGATATTCTATTAAAATCCAGATTAATGTAGAATTCGTTTAATGCATTGGTATCTTCAAAACTGGGCTTCACAGTCAAATCAAGAAATCCTATAAAATAGATATCAATTACAACCTACTTCGTTTTCGAAAATATGCATACACCGAAGATGTAAATCGTATGTATTTTACTAAAATAAACTGTACAAATAAGGCCGGGCATAACTCAATAGAACAAGTGTTTGATTAATCAGCGATATAATACAAAATGATATGGCATCGATATTTGAGAATATTACACATTTCATTTTTTTTCTGTCTGCCTTAAGACATGTAAGACTTTATATAACTCTTATTGTTTTTTTAAACTACTCCATCCCTTGATTAATCCAATGTATAACTGCGTCAAATACGCCATAACGTGGGCAAACTTTTAATAACTCGCGTGTACATGTATACTTAATCTTTATTTTCAGAGTACTAGTAAATACATTTCATATGTACAAATGCAAGGCACTTGACAATGTTTTGTGTTGTAAGGGGAATAACTCGTAAGTTGGTCGTTACACCTGCATGTTCAAAAAGAGGACAAATATTCCTAAAGAGCAAATAAAAGAACGTAATCCATTGGACAGATAAACCTGGGAAGACAAATGAACAACCACAAGCACAACAAATAAACAACACGAACTCCTATAAAAACCAGGAGTGAACCCAGGTGCTCCGGAAGGGTAAGCAGTTCCTGCTCTGTATACGGCACCCGTCGTGAAGTTCAACAAAGTCAATCCGATGGAAGTCACAAATCGGTGGAGGTACATGAAATGTTACGACAGTTGGAACAGGTCAGACATCAGCTTAGATATTGGAATATTGTAACGGTCTATCAATACGTGACGAAAACCGTAAAATTTCCTACGTGATGAAATCAACTTATCCTTGATAAAACCCTAGATAAGAAGCTTTTATGACATCATTAATCCTCCCTGTCGAAGTCATGGTAATTCACGAATGCCCTTGAATATCGGATAAGCTGAGAAACGTAGACACCATATGCAGGCGATGCTGGAGTATTGCTACTCTAGACGGGAAAGTTAACAATAGGACAGTATTTTTTAAACTTTTGTCTTCAAATGTCCCTCACTGTCTTTCTCAAGAAACAAATCGAAATATGAAGCGGACTTCGATATATCTGTAGTATCCTTAATTTCAATATGTTCAAGCTTACTGGTAAAGATGAGATGTAGAAAATCTTTGAATATGTCGTTATTTAACGACAACACGTCATCTATATAACTAAAAGTGAAATTAAAGGATTGGGCTAGTTTCGTTTTGTTTATCGTAGTAGCACTTGAATGAAGTCGGCTTCATATGAGGAGAGAAACAAATCGGTGAGGAGAGGAGCACCGTTGGTTCCCATTGGAATGCCCGATTGTTTGTCGAAAAATTAAACCGCAAATTTAACAAATATGTTGTCTATGAGGAAATCTAACATGTTTTTAATTTCATCGTCAGAATACTTTTTTCAGAATCAGAGAACTATTCAAGAAAGCCTTTTCTCTACGTAAAACTAGAAATTTATACCTACGTTTGCCATTTTTCTTGAAAAAAAACACTGATGAACTACCTGTTTCAATCGATATTTTAATTGAGAATATGGTATAGTGGTGTAGAGCCGAATGTTTTTATGCTGTTACATGTAAGCAAAGATTTTGATTTTAGATATTGTAGTAAATGTTTTTATTTTTTTAAGAATCCACATCTGATTGACGCCAATGGTGGATCATGATGTTTCACAGTAATTATTAAGGCCCTCTTTGTGTTTAAGGTCAAAAGAACAACCCAAAGTGTTGAAAACAAATGAAAATGTCATAAACGTTTATGTTAAATGTAAACATCTTTGAAAGAGGTTTTGTAGACAATTTAGCTGACCCAGCAATGTTTAAACGGGTTCTTATGTAGGTTAGGAATCCAGTAGAGAGCAGGAAGGTAAATTTCTTCGCCCTTTTTAGAAATGCCAACGGAATGAAGAATGGTCTTATGGTTATCAAGGACTTACTATTTTGTGAGTGTGGTCGATGTATAATTTGTGTTACCCGCGGTGTCATTTATTTCCATTCGTTTCTAAGACACTAAAAATAATAGTTCTTGCAGACAAAAACGATGTTATTGGGGGCTTTGTCCACTGGGACAATTACATATTTGCCATGAAGGCGAGTGACTTTTTCAACCGTAGGGTATTTAAAGATGGATGTACAAAATATCGCTTAAGTGCTCATAGACCTTTGTTCACGATATTTAGGACCTTTAGCTCGCATATTTTTTAGGTTTCGATTATCAACTAGTTATAACAGCACTATAATTGAATAGGGTTTTATGTAAGAATAAATAAATTGAACAGTTTGGTCTTTGAAATATGGATTTTATTTTACGGTTTTGTGGTGAAGGATATTGCTGTGTTTTATAGCATCCAAGCCTTTATTAACAGAGTTAACCTTAAGAAACGACCTTTGGTGAGATTCTTCGTTATGGATGCGAACTGGTTTAAATAATCTATAAGAAGCAATATCCAATACCACAAAACAGCAGCGAGTTTGTATTCAGCTGAATTGAAATTCGTTTGATTTGCTGTTCATTGCTTTTTTGAGGAGTAAGCTAAGATTACACAAAGGAAAAGAATATAATTTAGTTCGAATGTGATGTTGTTTTGTATAAACGTCAAAAAATCATTTACATAGATTTCATGGTCCGTAGGCGAAGCAGATTCATATTCACATCTAATCAATATCTTCTCGTCATAATATGCATATAGTAATTGCCACTGGATGTTAAAAAATAATTCATCCATCCATCCATCCTATGCAAAAGGTTAAATAACAGTTGATTCGTGCAGTCAGGTCACGCTCGAGAAAGTCAACGGAAAACTGTTAACTTTATTTTATCAACCGCTTACGGACCGTGGTCCCAAGTACTATAGTTTGTACAAGAATCAGACGAACCCCGCGAACGAAAATGACATGATGTCAGATTTAGATAGTTTTTAGTTTAATTAGGTTACGTATGAAATTTTAAGAAATGTAAAAAAAATTAACTGATTATAACTTGTTTAAAGCTAAAGGATATATTGGAACATTCTAACCCCAAAAAATAAAAATAAAAGACTCAAACCCTACATGCACACACAAGAAATTCACTTACTGGAGATTTTACCTTTTGTCTAATAAGATGAAAACAACAGATTCGGTTCATACAAGCGTGTGGGAAAATTGGTACAAAATTGGTACAAACATTAAAGGGCGAACGGTTATAAAATTCATATTGATACATTTAAACAAATCAACACTTGAAAATATATCAGAAGATAATGAACAGAAGTACTTATTTTTTTAAGATACCCAACATCCTAGAATTATTTTAGTAAACTTGTGCTTAGTAATGTAAGTAAATTGGTAAACAAAAGTTACGAAAACGTTTGATAATTGTAAATATGCTTTGGTTAAATTTTTGCTCTTTTTTACATCTATTTTAGCTTTCATTTAAGGTAGAATCTATAAAATCTTATTTATTAAAATGCCATGCAACGTACATGTGGTTCAAAGTCTAACAATTATTTTGATTTGCACATGACTGATAATTTAAGATCTATTAGGTTCTTACCACACTAATATCTTATTTTCACCAGTTGGTCTTATAATAAACTCAAAAAGCTGGTGAATTGTATATTACATATAGGCTATATGTTGACTGCAATAGTGCATTAAATTTGTAATAGTGACAAAAATTGTAATACATAAAATTAAACAAAAATACAAATCTTTCAAACAAATATTCTTTCATAAATGAATGACAGGTGAAAAAAAACATAATACACCGTCATATTAATTTCATCACAATAACCCAAATTTTCTCAGAAAATCTAATTTATACCCGTGATTTAAAAAGTATTGTTCTGAGATCTTTTAAATGAAATGGTTGGGTTTTTCCACACAATAGTTATGTGTTGTATCCGTTCATAATGTTAATTTCAAAATTTCCTGGAAAAATGTGAAAAATGCTATATTAAAAGGAATATGATTTAAATATTTTTCTTAAAGGAAGCAACAACATCGGAATATAAATACTGACCTTTGATAGGTAGGAATAAGGATTTTTTGTTTTAATTTTCTTTGTTTATTTATATATGTTTATTTATCACACAAAGAAACGGATACCGAATTTGGTTTTTTTTTTTTGCACGATTTTTAAGACACAAATAAATTGTATGTATAATGTGTACATATGTTTTGGCTGTGTGCCTATATGTATATCCGACAATGTTTTGGCAACTGACTTCCTGATTAAACGCTCTGGACTTTATTACAATTATACACGTTTCAAATAGCAATTAGAAATCAAATTGGTTCAAACTTTTGGAGACTGATTGTGAGGACGTCATACTTTTTCGCAGGATGTTTGAATTATGCGTAAAAAATGAAAAATTCAGTATTCGAAAATTCAATAATTAATCACGTCTATTAGAAAAAAGGTCGATTAATAACTTTCGTTGAAAGGATACATTTGACATGTTCCGAAAGTACTAATCTAAAATTTAACCACGAAATGAACATAAATCTGCATCAAAGCCACTTGTTGGTGATCTATATAACTGTCATCTCTTTTATCTGCAAAGTACTATAAACTCAACATGTTTTAGTTCATTTTGTGACAGATATAAAAACCAAAAGGCCTCAATTATATAGCAAAAGTCCTGTGTTCAAATTATATCAAATGATAATGGTCGCAATTGTGGTACTGTGACCTCAGAAAGTGGGTAACTACAATGAAGACATATATCCTTGACAATGGGTAAAAATTATGTAGATCTTGTAAAACGAAATGTTTGGGTTTTTCCACACCCTAGTTATGTTATATCTGTTCATAAATTTAGTTTCAAAATAGTGCATTGAATTTGTAATAGTGACAAAAATTGTAATACATACAATTGAACAAAAACACAAATCTTTCAAACAAATAAATTTTTCATAAATGAATGACAGGTGAAAACACATAATACACCGTCATATTAATTTTTAATGGACTTTTACTTCACTTTTGTGTACTTTCGTATTTTCGAGTAAAGAAAATTCTAAGAATGTCTGATTTGATATCATCGTGTCCTTCCATCCCACGATAACCCAAATTTTCTAAGAAAATCTAATTTATACCCTACTCGTGATTTAAAAAGTACTGTTCTGAGATCTTTTAAATGAAATGTTTGGGTTTTTCCACACCTTAGTTACCTGTTGTATCCGTTCATAATTTTAGTTTCAAATTTCATGCAAGAACAATGCGATATCAAATGAATATAATTAAAATATTTTCTTAAAGGGAGCAACAGCGTCGGATAATAAATACTAGGAATAAGGTTTTTTTTTAAATTTTATACATGATTACACAGAGAAATGGATACCGCATTAGATACATTTTTTTTATTTTTTTTTGGAGGGGGGGATAGATATGAGAGCGTTTTAGTAAAATATCTTTTGTATTTGAGGGCTAATTTGCACTTGTTAAAATTAACGATTTTTTTCCCCGCTGCAACTCGTTAGAGAGAATTAGTAATGTCCTGAATCATACCATCCGTCCCTATAACTTTGTGGACGCCGATTGGCTGAAACTACTTTGCAGATTTGGTTTATATTTTGCACGAATGTTACCTATGACATGATGCTGGTGACGCTTTTCCATTTCGCATATCTCGAGTCCGTCCGTCCGTTCCAAGAACTTTGTAGACCCCACTCGTCTGAAACTACTTGGCACATCGATTTGGCTTATAGTTTGCAGGAATGTTACTATGACTTGATGCGGGTGACGCTTTTCCATTTCGCATATCTCGAGTCCGTCCGTCCGTCCCAAGAACTTTGTGCACCCCACTCGTCTGAAACTACTTGGCATATCGATTTGGCTTATAGTTTGCAGGAATTTTACCTATGACATGAAGTTGTTCACGCTTTTCAATTTCGCATATCTCGCATATGTCCGTTTTGTTTTGCAACTTATAACTTCACACCCCTTATTAACCTGAGACGCCCATATCAGCCAGAGAGCTTTAGCTCAAAGGTTTGATATGGGTCGAGGGTTGTAATGGGGTGTGATATGAAAAAAGCAATATCATATTGTGTTTTATCATATATTTAAACCTCGGACGAATGGACATGTAAGAGTTTCATATTCGACGTTGGTCTGTATTCAGTATATACTGGCATGTATGAGATAAAGCTGATTTTCATGTTTTTACATCTGAGACAAAATATTCCACCACATAGCTAAAAAATTAATTCTTAGGTTGTATTTCCGTTGCAGTCGCTCCGGGCGCCTCTTCATCTGCCATCTTTTTCTTGTGTCCGGTGACGTCATTCTTCGATTGATCACGCGATTTCTTAGGGGCTTGAAACGGAATCAAACCGTGATGATATGGATAACATCACGGATATATGATATGTACTATATGCTTCAATCAATATCATATATACAGAAAACCCATATTTAGTACTAAATATAAATAAATATCAGTATTATGAAGTTTGATTAATCTTTTAAGGCAAAATAGATGAGTTAGTTTTCGGTGAGAGTGGTGTCATCAATCTGGATAAATACATACAAGTGAATTTGCGGATGATCAAATACTTTCGAAATATGTTTGGTTGGAAAATATTTGCATACAATTATATATTCAATGGTTGTTAGTTTTGAAATGTTATATATACGTAGGCCTTTTCCCAGAGTACAAAATTAGCAATATTAAAGGCAGCGCAAAAGGAGCTAATAATGTGTTCAGAAAAATGTGAATAAACATTATCTCATTGGCCCCCTCCCAACACCCATGTAAAAGTATGTATCTGTAAGAAATGGGAATTAATAGGTATAATTCAGATATTTGTAGCCGTTTATTCCTGATCTTTGTAAAATCTCAATGATTTAACAGAGAACCTGATCGCTTTCTGTTTACATTTGAACATTTGAATTTTCTGCCACCTTTTGTTTATTGATATTGCTAAATAAACAGATACAAATATCAACAGTAATACTAATCGTCAAGTGTAATTGCTGTGTCTGTTGCCTGACCATAAATATTTTATGAATAAATGAATAAGTGAAAACAAAAATATACGATTACGAATAAGTATGATTTTCATTGTGGTGTGATAATATATTTGTCAAGTCTTTTCAATATTCCATCTACACGCCTGTACCCAAACGTTACAATAAATGACCACCTAACGGTAATTTATGATATGAAAAATAACAACAATCTATTTATAACAACTAGTAAAGTACCATCGATCAAAAAGCGAAAGGTCATGTTAAGGATGATCGCTGGTCTAATAGGAAATAAATAGAATTTGAAATAGGTGTTTTAGTTTGAGAGAACATATGAATAGTAAACAAACAAGCAAGAAAAAATATAGGTTCATGTACTCATTTTAGAGCTATAAAGCCTTGAAAATTTGCAGGAAATAGGTTTTCTCTGGATTTTTCACTGTCTTTACATTGGCAACTTCAGTCTCTCAAAAATGTATGAAAAAATAAAAAGGATTTCATAAAATTTTGTCAAATACCATTTTAAGGTATATGATTGAATTATAAAAGAAAAAGTGGGGGTTCATGGGAATAAATAATTTAATGTTGAAGAAATGGATAAAACCCGAGGATTCCGAAAATCTGACAAAAAGACTAAAACATGACCAGCAAGCATCCTTAAACTAAATTTTTTAGATATTTTTTACAGATACTTGATATAATATGAACTTGATGGAGGAATCTGACAGAAACATCGTTGAAACTATTGCTCAATCAGTTTCTCAAGCGATAGAAGAAGATGATGTAAAACACTTAGTAGATGGTGCAAAAGATGTCGGAAAACAAGTAGGGATAATCTTTGCTGAATCTGCTAAGAATAAGATACTTGAAGGAGATTCTGAAGTAGGGGACGGTGTCGTTGACAATGCAGTGGAGCTTGTCGTGGATGAAATGGCTGACACTGCCAAAGATGTTGCTGAAGATGTTGCAGAAGAACTTGAAGAAGCCATGCAAAACTGTACATGCTGCTAATTTAAGGTGTCGCAGATATCAATCGTTGGTTGTGAAGAAATATAAATTATGGTTTTAAAAGTGTTATTTTAATTATAATTCACTGAGATTTTTCAATCTTTTACATTTGGAATTTAGTGGTACTCACAAGGCACAACTGTCAAAATGTATATGCATTGCAACAAATCTTATCGAATTTTTATTGTGATAAATTATACGATATGTATTGATAAAGATGTACAAATAATCTTGTTTTACCATCCTTTTTGGTCATTTCCTTTTTTTTCTGATTCCACCCACATATTTAGGCTTTCCTGGATGCATTTCCCTTCCCCTTGTAAACCAGATGTGATATATTTTCTCGTCGTTGGTTGGTGAATTCTATAAACCCTTTGTCTTACATTGCTCAATAAAAAGGACAAATATACCCAAGGAGCAATCAAAAAAACGTAATCCATTGGACAGACAAACCCGGGAAGACAAATGAACAACCACAAGCACAACAACTAAACACAGACAACTAAAAAACAATGAACAACACGAACTCCTATAAAAACCAGGAGTGAACCCTTGTGCTCCGGAAGGGTAAGCAGTTCCTGCTCCGTATACGGCACCCGTCGTGAAGTTCAAGAAAGTCAATCCGGGGGAAGTCACAAATCGATGGAGGCACATGAAAGGTTACGACAGTGGGAACAGGTCCAACTTTGGTTATGTTTTACATGGATTATTACGTTTTTATACAATAAAGTATCATCAGGGATTAAAATTGTCCGGACAATCTCACTAGCCAAGGGCTTTTCGGTACTGAAAATGTTTGGGCAGGATAGGTAAAAGTTCTAGCTAAATAATTGTAGGATAGGGATATTTGCAAGCTTTATCCCTAAGATTGGGATTTTATCAACAGACCAAAAGTATCGATCTCTTTTCTGTTTTAAAATCTTAAGTGTTAGGCAAAATGAAAATCCAGAAGCTCGTCGGTCTTTAGCTTTCTGTAAAAACACTAGTTTGGGCGCGCGTCGGGCTAGTGCGATTTTCAACCCCAGAATTTGCACTTGATGAAGTGGCTTATTGTATATTATTAGTACTTATAGTAAATTGATTCTTAATTCAACTATCTAATTTAATTTTGCTAGAATCGTATACTTTCGCATGTTTTTTATCCTGCATCTAATCAAAGGTATCCGTTCGGTGAAACAATGTTCGATACAGAAATACAAAGAAAATATAATTTTCAAAACCCATAAGACGACAGTTTCATGCTGGATTCATTATCAGAACTTTAGCATATACCAACCATAATGTCACGACTCGCTTCGTGTGGTATATAAGGTAGATTTGACAGAGCAGTTTTTTTCTAATCTAAATTGGTCACTTTTACTTCTTCTTAACGTTGTAAAGAAAAATGATTTCACTTGCATTGGCCACTAACAAATGATTCGATGAAATTTGAAAGTTCAACGTCCACGGGTAATGCAGACCATCTTTTGAAGATAAAAGTCGTCTGCCTTGTTTTCCGTCAGGAGAGATAGCGGCGACGGCATGATAATCGACGACGTAAACATACCCGTCATTGTCTACAGAAATACCGACAGGACATTCCAGAATAGTTTTATCTTTAAACGTCCATTTTTCATTGCCTTGTAAATCACAACAAGTTACACGACGTTGTATGCGGGAGGTGTAGTAAATGTTCTTTCCATGCGAAGCAATGTAAGTTTCGTCTGGTAAGTTAATGTCTATGAACTTACATACACTTTCTCTGAACAAGTCCAACTTCATTATACCCTTTTTCCAGCACAATAAAACAGCATTCCGTTTGTATATGTTATACCAAAATTGTATGAATTAACTGGAATTACCTGTCTGGGTTGCTTTGTTTTGAAGTCTATTATAGTAATGCATTTTTTGTCATCAGAACCAGAAGTTCCAGCAATGCTGTCTTTATCTTCCATATATGTAATATCAAATATGGCATTTGATAATTTAACTTTGAAATCTAGCGACCCATCACTATAAACAACTCTTACTTTTCTGTTTATAAAGTCTGAAAATATTAGTCTATCATCAGGTAACTGGGTACAACCCCTGATACAATCTGCCTTTGTATTCAATGTACGTAGAAGAGTTAGCTGTATGCTTTCCAGAGATCTAATCGGAATTACCATATTCTGAGCATATTTTGTCCTCTGATCAACAAGCTTTACATTTGCATGTTTGCGGTGGATGACAACTTCTCCAAATTTTTTAATGTCTGTGGTAAAATTCTCAATTGCTTTGTTTACCTTAAAGGTCAGTGACGCTTGGTTTAGATTTTCGTCCATACAGCAGGATTTTACATATTTTACCTTGTGATAAACGTCTTTTTCGATTTGTTTCAATGCCAGGAAAGTTTGTAGATTCGAAGCATACTGTTTGACACTAGCTACAATGAACTGTAGTTCTTTGATCTCATTTTTTGACTGCTCCAGTGATTCTAACACATGACTGAATTTTCTTTTCTCCTTTTCTTCAAATTCGAACAAATCTTTCATAACGTCTTGCTGGAGTCTATCTAGATGTCTGTTCATCGTCATTCTCACTTGCTCTATGTCCTGTTCAATCTTTTTTCGTTCCTCTTTTATACTTTTAATGTTATCCCCTGTTTCCGTCTGAACTATCTCAATATTATCAAATGCCTCAGCAAGAATCTTTTCTATTTCAGCAAATGTAGTTGACGTCTTGACGCTGTCAATGACGTCATCAATAACTGAATAATCATTGCAGTCCTTATGCATATCCACCATGCATCTTCTGCAACAACGACTGTCATGCATTTTACAGAAGGTCTGGTACTTCTCACCATGTTCATTACACAGCTGTGCGATTTTAAGTATGTTTGTAGGTAACTTCAGATATTTTTCTAAAGGCACGGTGTTATGTGCGCTCGTAGCCTTTGACAATTCATGGTAATCCTGACAGTTATTACAAAGACCTTCATTGCACTCAAAACACCATACCACAGATTGTTTTCTGACATAACGACGAGTGCATATCCCACATTCATTCATCGATCTTGCCATTTTCCTACAAAAAAGCAAAAAATATTAAGTGTCTCATATAGTAGTAGTCCTAGATTCTTTTGACCTTTGGCGAACTTTTGGCATAGTTGCTTGAGGAGTAGAGCAGTAGAACTCACTTGGAAATTTACAGATTTTGACCAAATGTTTACCACTAAATACATAATTTGTATTCAAAGAAAATCCCTATATGCTTCACGTCTTTAATTTCTCATCAAAAAGAGTTTATAGCTTTAAGAGGTGACCTCTATAATTAGGATTTAATTAATAACAACGGTTTGCTATGGATAAGTAAAGTCAAGAAATACCAAAAGGATATTCGAAGGAGAGTAAAATCGTAACAACTGACAAACTCCGGAGAACAACGAAGACAAGACCAAAACAATACATGCACTACAATTAAAAACTAAAAACGTATGAACAACATGGACCCCACCAAAAAACTGGGGGTAGACTCAGCTGGTCCGGAAGCGTAAGCAGTCTCTGCTTCATGCAGGACACCCGCCATGCTGCCCATGTCAAATCTGGTATGAGGAAGGGATAATATCAATAGAACAGGTCCATTTTCATTTGGGAAACGGTTTTTTCATACCTGACAACCAAGTCATGATGACGCCCATAAAACTTTAATAAGGATGACTTCAGTTTAGGAATAACGTACCCCTGTCTGAGCAACTTTTCTGTCAGGAGCCAGGCTCTGTCCAGGAAGTCAATGTTTATGTCACAAGCTCTGGAATAACGTATGAGTTGTGAAATATATACTCCATACGCCGGCGCTTCTGGAATATTGTCGCTCAAAAATGGAAAGTTGACGATTGGAAAGTCAAAGTCATCCCGTTTGTCGTAAAGTTTTGTATTCAATCTTCCTCTGGTGTCAATTTCGAGGTGAAGGTCAAGATAAGATGCAGACTTGGAAGTGTCTGTGGTATCCTTAATTTCGAGCTCATTTGGATAGATGAGATGTAAGAAATTCCCAAAACTTGAATTGTTGAGTGATAAAACATCATCTATGTAGCGGAAGCTAACATTAAAAGTACGGGCTAACTTCTTCAGTTTTTCCTTAAGAAGTCCGTCAAGGAAGTCTGCCTCACAGGAGTAAAGGAACAAGTCGGCCAGTAGTGGCGCACAATTATTACCCATAGGAATGCCAACTGTCTGTTGGAAAACACGTCCACCAAATTGAACAAATATGTTGTCGATCAAAAATTCAATCATCAGGACAATTTCGTCCTCTGTATATTATTTGTTAGATTTACAGTGGTTTTTAACAAAGTATGACTATTTGAAAAGTTTTTCTGCAGAAATTGAATTCATGATCCGAAGAAAACTTATAAATGAAGTTCAGTGAAATTTTATTTATGGAGCGTATTGTAACGGGTCATGTCCAAAGCCAATACGTCAAAAGGTTGCTTGTTAAAGGAATGTTTGTCATCGTTAAATCAGCGAAATATTACAATGATATTATTCCGGTAACGAAATGCAAGTTCCTATTATTAACAGCCATTTTTTATCAAGAGACAACTAAATAATAACACAGGAACAATAATCTATTCAAATATTTTACCAACAAATGAACAAACTTATTTTGTAACAAAATAGTATCATTTTCGCACTATTTTTTCCTGTCTTATGCGAACATAGTTTATACTCTTCTAATTCGGACCTATGGTTTGCATGACCTCTAATGTCTTTTTTTTTAACAAAAGCTAGGTTAGAAAAATCAGGAGAGCGAATTTGGGACATGTCGGATATAATAATAATCTATTTTCGATGCATATGTTATACCACATTTAGATATGTACACGTTTTACAGCAGGATATTTCAATGTTCACAACATCTGTTAAGTTCTTCCTGAAAAAAACGATGAAGCGCATTTTCGGCAAAACCTTTATTCAAAGTCAATAATATAGTAATGGAGGTTATGTGCCGATGTGTGAAACGTTGAGAAGTACAGATGGTTGAGCGTGTTACGCACAAAACCACACTCACACGATTCACACTTTACACGCACACGATTCGCACTCACTACAGATGCACACAATTCGCACTCACTATAAACGCACACGATTCGTACGTTACACGCAAACCGCACGATACACGTTTCACGAAACACGATTTCCGATCGTGCGATTTCTAAAGTTTGTGTTTGTAAGATACCAACGGAATATAACGAAACTTTTATGCCGCATATAAATATCAGTGCAATATTTAAAATTAATAAACAACTACGTACTATGAAAGGAAGCCGGTTTTAAACGGTCAGCATTAAACTTTTTTATAAATACAAAGTATTTATTTGCATATGCAATTTTTTGTTGATGGAAAATTTATTAAACATTATAACAGAACTGTGAATTTATTTTTTTTAATTTATTAAAAATCAAGAAAACTTTTCGTGATATTTTTACCAAATTAGATATGACACATTAATTAAATCAAGTGAAAAATAAACATATTTAATTTCTCTATTTAAAATAAATTGAAGTCTATCTGAAAATGTAATTCTAAATGTATAAGTAAGTATATATAATATTTATTTTGTCAATAAATTGTTTTTTGGTGTTTTCTTTAATTTTCCGTAAATACATGTATACTTGAATTAATCAATAAAAAATATTTGATTAGTCAAATTTCTTATGTATTCCTTTCTACAGGTAAATTTACAAGTAAATAGACTTTTCCCTTCATAGGACCACTTAATCCCTTGTCTAATTAGTAAAGTCAAGAAATACCAAAGTGATATTCGAAGGAGGAAAAAATCGAAACAACTGACAAAATCCGGAGAACAACGAAGATAGGACCAAAACAATACATGCATTACAATTAAAAACTAAAAACATATGAACAACATGGACCCCATCAAAAAAACGGGGGTAGTTTCAGGTGGTCCGAAAGCGTAAGCATTCTCTGCTTCCTGCAGAACACCCACCATGCTGCCCTTGTCAAATCCGGTATGAGGAATGGATAACATCAATGGAACAAGTCCATTTTCATTTGGAAAATCGTTTTTTCATACCTGTCAACCAAGTCATCATGACGTCCATAAAACTTTAATAAGGATGACTCCAACTTAGGAGGAACATACCCCTCCCTGTCTGAGCAACTTTTCTGTCAAGAGCCGGGATCTCTCCAGGAAGTCAGTGTATATGTCACAAGCTCTGGAATAACGTATGAGCTGTGAAATATATACTCCATACGCCGGCGCTTCTGGAATATTGCCGCTCAAAAATGGGAAGTTGACGATTGGAAAGTCAAAGTCATCCCGTTTGTGGTAAAGTTTTGTTTTCAACTTTCCTCTGGTGTCAATTTCGAGGTGAAGATCAAGATAAGTTGCAGACTTGGCATTGTCTGTGGTATCCTTAATTTCGAGCTCATTGGGATAGATGAGATGTAAGAAATTCCCAAAACATGAATTGTTGAGTGATAAAACATCATCTATGTAGCGGAAGCTGATATTCAAGTTACGGGCTAACTTCTTCTGTTTTTCCTTAAGAAGTCCGTCAAGGAAGTCTGCCTCATGTCAGTAAAGGAACAAGTCCAGTAGTGGCGCACAATTCGTACCCATAGGAATGCCAATTGTCTGATGGAAAACACGTCCACCAAACTGAACAAATATATAGATGTTGTTTTAGCCCAGTAGTCGTCTTGGGAACATAATAACCAAATAATTACTTATGTAAAAGTTACAATATAAAGATATAAATTCATGAATAATATTTATCAAAACAGATTTTAATAACGATGTAAGATATATTTTACAAACAAGTTTTAAAAAAATCTGATCATATAAATCACTCCTTAGGTATATTTGTTCTCTGTAGGAAATATTTTATTTAATTTATTCTTTTGCTTTAATGCCTCTTATTAAAGTACATATTTTCAGCTGTTGTTTTTACGAATTCTTCTACCCTTGTAGGATGATTTTTCCAGTTAGCAGCTAGGCACCTGTGGTGGATCACGGGAGCTCAAACCCAGGTGGCCAATAGGAGTGACCCTCTCTACCTTCTGTAGTTTTCGAAAAAGAGAAGGCTGATGGCCGCTACAGAAAGCTAAATTATCCGACCCTATCCAACCATTCATTACAGTGCCAGTCAAAATTGGTTCCCCTTTTTGTCCCGTCCCACCCCAGTTTGAATTGTTTAATAAACTGACCTAGTTGTCATCCTGAAGAAGCAAAAAGTATTTGCCACTGGACGTTAAGCAACAATTAATCAATCAACTGAGTTAGCAGTGATGTGTTTTTCACAGATGTCGATATTACGACAGGATGTAACTATAATTTGCACAAGAGAAGACAAGTTAGAAAGCTGATGTAACTTTTTTAATTTTATTTACCTGAATATGAAATGCATTGTCAATTAATTCAAGACATGTACCCAATTCTGCCTTTTCTAGACATATTGTGGAGAGTTCATTTTTTCTAAATTCCTTCAGTGCCCTTCCCAAATGATTTTTTAAGTATTGACCTGGTTTATATAAAACTATTTCCTGGATTCAAAAATTATATAGTTTACTAAATATTTCCTCGTGTAGTGAATTACAACATATAAAACTCAAACACGCCTCTTTATCTGCTTCCCTGGGAGAACACCTCTGACGTCTTTTTAATCTGTATCTATCACATGTATAACATCTTTTATTTCTTGTATAAAACATTGGTTTAATTTTTTTTATTTCGTCAGTTATTTGAAGTCACATTTTCATCAAGATATTTATCATGATATATATCCCTTATATTTCTTGTCCAATGAAATTTGAGAAATAATTCACAGTGGCTTTCACATATCCTGATTTTACCACGGGTAGGCCAAATATTTTGCCACGAGCGACTGCGAGTGGTAAAATATCGGCATAAATGGCCTTCCCGTGGTAAACTCGTGATATTTTCAAGCCACTGTGAATTATTGCTATTCGAATAGGACAGTTTCTACGGCATTTTGAAACGCCGATACATAGGTATTTAGACACGAAGACGCCATAACACAACGCAAGTTATATTCTATGGCTTTGCCAAAAGAGCCGTCTGAGGTCTGTGACGTTGGAATCAAGATATCCATATTTTACCACGGATGTAGACTAATTACGTTTGAAGCAGGTCATATTAGAATTTAACGTTTAACATTTATGTTCAATTAATGACTTTTTATGAATGAAACTCGGGTCTTGCCATGTATTAGTTTGTGAGCTAATGCACGAACGTCATCATGACGTCATACGCTCAAGCTAATGACAGCCAAGATGGCGACGCCATTAACCATGTGCTTAAGAGACATTAGTTGCAGCAAACCATGAAATAATGGAAATACTGGAGCACAGATAAACCATGACATGGAACGGGGTGTATTAGTTTCGGTAAATACAATTGAACATTGGTCACACTTAACGCGTATCCGTATTTACACATTTTAGCTTGAATTGCAAGGTTGCAATCCTCTTTTCGCGAAACCATTTTGAAGTGTGCGGACTAATATAAAATAATCATAAACAATTTCATTGAAGATCTACTCTTTACAATCGCCTTTTGAAAACAATGAATTTCATTTAAAGTTAGACAACACAGTTTCTCTTGTTCAGTCTTTTTGATGCTGTCCCAATATATATCATCATATTTTCGTATTATCTGTTAAAATTTATGTAATAAAATACTTAATAACTGCATGTTCGTTCGATGGCGATATCTATTACTACTAGTGACATAACCTCCGTTCTGCGTCGGTAATTAGTTCGTCCATCCGGGTTTAGTCTAGCACTTGGGACAATAGATTTCGCTACTGACCTCGCATGCAATTATTATGTATATACTATTCCATTTAGTATTTGGTTGCGACATTATTTGTTTGCAGCAAACCCAGATTGTTGAACAGCAGAATGATATCTGATTGTCTAGACTTTTATAACTCAAATCTGATTGTGAAGTATTTCAGTTGATCCACTGCCTCTTTCTGCACATTAA
This sequence comes from Mytilisepta virgata, assembly GCA_028015205.1. Classification (NCBI taxonomy): domain Eukaryota; kingdom Metazoa; phylum Mollusca; class Bivalvia; order Mytilida; family Mytilidae; genus Mytilisepta; species Mytilisepta virgata. The sequence goes on from CM051515.1 coordinate 19,524,273, forward strand.
TACCATTACTTCCTTGTTTTAAATCGATTAGTGTAAGTATATTCAGGACATTTTTTTTCAATACATCCGGAAAAATCACATGCAATATACATATAGTTTCCTTTGAAAAGACTTTTTTTTAAATAGCATTTGGTTCAGGTTAGGGAGCAACCATTTAATTTTTATGGTGGGGGGGGGGGGGGGTGGGCATGGAAGGAATTTGAAAAAAAGGCAGGAAGCAAAATGTGGTGAAAAAAGGCAGGACCAGAAAGAAAAGACAGGATGAAAAAAGTAGTGAAAAAAAAAGAGGCATGAACCCAGAAAAAAAGGCAGGACAACACCAGCAGGACTTCCCTGCCCCCACCCCCCTAAAAATCAAATGGTTGCTCCCTTAATAGTTTTAATAGCTACATATAAGCAACCTGATTATTCTGTGTGACGGACGCTTTATAAAGGTCATACTTAATTACTTAATGCAAATTTCGCTTCAGAAGATGATTAAATTTCATCGATCTACGACTCATCACTTGTGCTTAGGCCTAAAACGTTTACAACTAAAACAATTATCCCAAAGAAAAACTTCAAAATATACGCCAAAGAGTAATTAAAAGCCAGAGTTCTGCATTAGAAAGATGCTCCTTGGTTTTCATAAAATTACAAAATGTTGTATCTGTAAATTTAAAGTTTCAGTTTTGGGGTAGTACTGAAATTCTTAGCAAGTGAGCTTGGGATACCTTACGGGACGTTGAGTCCACCAGGAGAGGTAAGCTGTAATAATCAACAGATACGAAATGTGTTATTTGTCTAAAATTAAATCTAAATCCTTAACAAGACCGCAACGACTATAATTGTATCATTTAAACCGTCATGAAGTTTTTAAAGGTTTTTAATGATGGGTAGTGAATGTTTCTACCCATCTTAGATTTTTAAACGATTCTGCTTCAACCGTTTTGGTGTGTTAATTTATATTGTGGTATAAAAGTATCAGCGAATTTTGGATTTTTTTTTTTTTAAGTACAATTTCGATGGTAAAAAACATTCAAATTAAAGAAACACAATATTTGTGAAGGTTTTACATGTATCTTATACCCCTTTCTGTTGCACTATAATTATTTACCTGATTGTGTGCAAGAATCCTTTATGTAGAAGGAAATATATGATCACGTGCTTTTTACGTGATTTCTGCGATAACTCGAACGATTCTTTTGGAATGATTGTTTGCCGGTATTATTTTAAGTATTCACAGTCTGGAAAAAAATAGAGGAAATTACTCATTGGTTGTTTACTCTATGGAAAAAATGTTTGAATTCAAATGTTTAACCATTGTGAACTGCAAATTTTATTTTGCCTTGAGGTTTCAAAAAAGATGTTGAATTTTGATTAATAAACATAAGAAAATAATTCCTTAATTGCTGGAAAAAAATATAAGTGAACATCATTTTTATTACTGTTTTAATATTCCAAGTCGATGTACTGTCTTCAACAAAAGCCAAAAGCACCCACTTACTAAATTCACGTAACTGACCTGATGGATACTTCGTTATTTAGGAATTATTTTCAATTTTTGAATATATTATAACTTCCTTTGAGGCCGTTTATGTTTAAGCGTTTATAAACTGACAAAACTAGTTTATAGAAGTGTAATCTGTTCTAAAGTTTAAAACATTCCTTTTAATTTTAAAATTTTAATGAATTTTCTCATACGAAACGTCAGGTAAAATCATTTGAATAACATTTGTTTTAGATCAAGAATTGTGGTCTGGTGACATGGCAGTGACCTAGTTTACTATACAGTATATTCTTACTTGCTCGTTTCAATTCAAATTTAATTATATACCAATTAATTAGCCTTCTTTCTAATTAAAAGTTCTTTGTATCTGTGATCGAAGTTTGAAGTTGCTAAAAATACCGGTACAATACTCACTAAACTGACATTTCCTTAGGCTCCTAATACTGTTACCTAATGAAAGTCAGATGTTGTTCTAGACTTTAGTCGCCTTGTCCATAAAACAATCAAATATGCACGACAAATCACAAAACTGGCAAGATTTTCACGATTATCACGTTTTATTCTAATGAGAGAACACTGGTACTTTGAGTGATTTCCATATCATAAGTTAAGAGACTTTTAACAGATTTTTTTTTTTAATTTGAATATATGATTTATAATGTTAGGATAAAGGTCAAATTTAATTTTGACGATTAATGCTTTGTCAAACCAAAGTAATGCCCCTTGGTTAAGAGAAAAATGGGACCTGGAATATTATCCATGTGATAATCCAACTCGCTTCAAACAGTAATGAAAACATCTGTTGTTTTGTAATAAATGGTATAAAATATCTCTAAGTTTTGTTCTGAAATACAACTAAGCCAATTAAGACCGAATTTTGTATTGTGGTTGGCATACCTGTCTTAAAAGCAAGTTCTCCCCCTTTCCTTGTTTATTTCATCTGCAGACCTGCAGTGTTTTGAATTTCAATTGCTCTATCTTATTTCTGTTTGTTATGTCACCTGGCCTATAGGCCATAGGGGCTTGTGCCATCACTTTGCGTTCGTCGTCTGTAAACTTTTCACATTTTGATCTTCTACTCTGAAACTATACGTCAGACTATTATTTTTTCTGATTACTGTTTGCATGTAAATGATCTTTTAAGGTAAAAAACTCCGATAAGGGGTCAATTGACGATTTTGGTCGTGTTGGCTTATTTGTTGGTCTTACTTTGCTGGGTTTCCTCCGTTTGATTGATTTAACACACTAACCTGGAGTCTTCCAATTTTTCTCGTATTTTCAAAATGTTTTTGGTCAATTCATTTTCCTCCATCTGACTGCTGTATATATTTTTATTTATTTCAACTATCTGTTGTGTATTTAGTTTATGTTATTTATTTATTTAATTAATTGTCCTTCTTTGATTTTCTTTTATTTGTTAATATGTAAATGTATCCTTCTTATTAATTTATTTTCGTTTATTTATTTCATTTTTTTTCCTTCCAGAAGTAATCTATCTAAAATGTTTTCATTCGTACTGAAATATTTTTATAGTCAGTAAAAAATTCAGTTGAAAACTAAAGGCTCACCTGAGCATGTATCGCTCACCTTGTTTCTCAATGGACAATAAAATAAAACACGAACTTAATACTAGATTAATACTAGATACCCAAACTTTCAGCCTGAGTTTGACTGAAATTGATGCTGTAGTTTCAGAGGAGAAGATTTTTGAAAGTTTACAAAGACGACAAAAACCAGAGGCTCCCAGGAGACTGTATCGCTCACCTGATATTCCTATTTCTTCATTGCTAAAGGACCTTGAGATTAACATCCATGCCATGTTTGGTTTCAATCCATTCAATAATTTGCAAGAAGCCGTTGTCTGAATTCCCATGGGGTCCTATGTTAAACTAAGTCTTCCTCTGACAGCCAACATGGATGACAGATTGGCAGCAAAGTAACAACACTTGGTCAGAACATCATAAGGAACATTCCTGCTGTTTGATTTCTATGTATGTATTTGGCATAGGGTATTTCCCAGCTGGAAGCCATCTTAAATGACGGATCAGCATCAAAGTAACGACACTTGGTCAGAACCTCAAGGGAACATTCATGCCATGTTTGGTTTTAATCCATTTAGTGGTTCTCTAGAAGAAGATTGTGCATGTATTTCCCATAGGGTCCTATGTTAAACTAAGTTCCCCGCTGGCGGCCATCTTGGATGACGGATGAGTAACAAAGTAACAACACTTGGTCAGCATCTCTTAAGGAACATTCATGCCATGTTTGGTTTCAATCCATTCAGCGGTTCTCTAGAAGATCTTTGTATTTATTTCCCATAGGGTCCTATGTTAAACTAAGTTCTCCGTTGGCGGCCATCTTGGAAGACGGATCGGCAACTAAGTAACAACACTTGGTCAGAACCCCAGAGGGAACATTCATGCCATGTTTGGTTTCAATCCATTCAGCGGTTCTCTAGAAGCTTTTTGTATGTATTTCCCATAGGGTCATATATTAAACTAAGTTCCCCGCTGGCGGCCAACTTGGATGACGGATCGGCAACTAAGTAACAACTTGGTCAGAACATCATAGGGGACATTCATGTCATGTTTGGTTTGGTTTCAATCCATTTAGCGATTCTCTAGAAGAAGATTTTTGTATGTACATGTATTTCCCATAGGGTCCTATGTTAAACTAAGTTCCCCGCTGGCGGCCATCTTGGATGACGGATCGGCAACAAAGTAACAACACTTGTTACCTCATAAGGAACTATCATGCTATGTTTGGTTTTAATCCATTCAGCGGTTCTCTAGAAGAAGTTCAGAAATGTGAAATGTTGACACACGGACAGACAGGCGATGGGCAACAGACGGACGAGGACGAAAAGTGATGGTAATAGCTCACATGACTCTTTGGGTCAGGTGAGCTAAAAAAGTGAAAAATAGTCTTTAAAGTGCAAAAACTCCTATAAGTGTTCAATTAAAGATTTTGGTCATGTTGACTTATTTGTAGATCTTAATGTGTTGAACATTTTTGATGTCTACAGTTTGCCTTTATAATAATATTCAAGATAATAACCTAAAACTGCTAAAGTTATTTAAAATTAACAATTCATGATCAGTGGCAATAACACAACAAAAAGTTGAAAGATTCGTCTGAAAATTTTAGGGCAGGTATATCTTGACCTGAAGAACATTGTTCACCCTAATGTCAGCTAAAAAGTTTAGTTTTTCAGATATAAGCAAAAAACTGCAGTTTACCCCTATGTTCCATATTTTACCTTGTTTCTCGATGGTTAAGAAACTAAAACACAAACTTCATACTAGCTTAAAGAAAAGTTTATGCCAGACAACGACGACGGACGATGGGTGCAAAGTGATGGCAATAGCTCACATGGCCTTTTAGGTGACCTAAAAAAATCCTTTATGGAAACTTTCAACATCAGCAGCCGTCAGTTGATCAGATGAATTTCAACCAAAAGTGGAATGTTTGTAGAGGGTACTGTCTTCATCAATCCTGCAAAGTTAAAAAATATTTCATAATATGGTTTCAGAAAAGAAAATTTTTGAAAATTAGCCAATCAAAATCAAAGATGGCCCCTGGCAGCCATGTTATTCTTCAAACCAAAACCAAAGGTATAGAGTTGGTTAAGGTCCTCTCAAACATCATTTCTACCAACTTTGGTTTCAATCTACCATTAGTTCCTCAGCAAATGACAAAACAGACCCTTTCCTATATGGATTCAACGGAAACTTTGAACAACCACAGCCGGTGGCTGGGTGGATGAAGCTCAACAAAAATTGGATCGTGTTTAGATGGTATTGTTGTCACCAATCCTGCAAAGTTTCAAAACATTTCAAAATGTAGTTTCAGATCTAGTGAAGATTTTTGAAAATTGGCCAATAAAAATCAAAGATAGTCCCTGTCGGCCATGTTGTGCATTCAACTGGAACCAAAGGTTAAAATTTGGTAGAGGTCCTTCCGTGCATCATTCCTGTCAGCTTCGGTTACAATCTGCCTATTAGTTCCTTAGAAATTTACAAAAGTCTTTTCCCATATAGTTTCAATGGAAACTGTGAACATCCGCAGCCATTGTTTGAGCAGATGAATCTCAACCTAAAGTGGACTGTTTGTAGAGGGCATTATTATCATCAATCCTGCAAAGTTTCAAAACATTTCATAATGTAATTTCAAACGAGAAGATATTTGAAAATTAGCCAATAAAAATCAATGATGGCCTCTGGTGGCCATGTTGTTCTTCCATCCGCAATCAATGGTGAAATTTTTATAGAGGTCCTTCCATACATCATTCCTGCCAACTTTGGTTACAATCTGCCCATTAGTTCCAGATCAATTGACAAGCTAGAGGTAGGCTTTTTACTTGACGTTTTTCATTAAGTCAAGGGTAAACTTCATTAAATTAAAACACAAAATAGGAGTTGAAGCTATATGTTTAGCATTGATTAGCAGTTGACCATTGAAAGATACTTATCTTAACAAAGTATGTTTCAAATTTTAACAATATATATTGAGCCCATCTAAGTCGACACGTTTTTTATTTTACCCGAAAATTGCTAATTTTGTGATTTTTCGTGCATATTTGATTTTTTTATGGACAAGGCGACTTAACTCCAGAACAACATCTGACTTTCGTAACTTAACAGTAGAGGAGCCTAAGGAAAATGTCACTAGACAAGTCTAGTGAGTCTTGTACCAGTCTTTTTAGCACTTTTTAAATTCTGATCACAGATACAAAAAACTTGGCAATATTTTGTAACCATTTTTACCATTTTAGTAACGATAAGTTTAGTTTTTTTAGAATAATTTTTAATATTTACACTGGAAACAATAAGAAAAAATTTTTCATGTACTTATTAATACAGTTTCATTTTTTTCAGTAGAAAGGCTACTAGAGGCTTCAATTTGCCAATTAACAGCCATAAAACCGCCTTAGAAACAAATGTCTGTATAATTAGACATAATTCGGTAAGAGGACAATGTAATATCCATGGCTGACAAGTCTGGTTACAATTGGCTGAGTGCTTTCAGACAAGATTTTTGAAATGAATTTTCCATTTCGGGTCCTGTTAAACTAAGTTAGGCTGTGGCAGCCATCCTGGTTGATCGTCCGGGTCATCGGACACAATTCTGAAAGAGGACCATCTAAAGACCATTGCAGCCAAATCTGGTTCAAATTTCCATGTAGTTATATTACATAGAAGATTTTTTAAATTACCCCCCCCCCCCCTTTTTTTCTATTTTCAGTAATAGCAGCCATGTCGGTTTGAAGTTGGCGATGCTGGACACAATTTTGGAAGGGGGTCATCTAATGCTTTCTGTCAAGTTTCGTTCAATTTGACCAAGCGACTTCAGAGAAGACTGTTTTATATCAGCCAAAAAAAGAACTGCCCATGGCGGCCATTTTTGTATCCCAATCGGGACCAAATGAGGAAGCTTTATAAAGGACCTCCTATATATGCTTACTGTTAAGTTTCGTTCCATTTGGCCAGGCGATTTCACAGAAGATTTTTTATACCAGCCAATCAGAAAAAAGAACTCCCATGGCGGCCATATTTGTAGTCAGATTGGGACCAAATGGTGAAACTTTATAAAGGACATCCCATACATGCTTTATGTCACGTTTCGTTTCATTTGGCTAGGCGATTTCAGAGAAGATTTTTATATCAGCCAATCAGAAACAAGAAAGGCCCATAGTGGCCATATTTGTAGTCTGATCGGGACGAAATGAGGATACTTTATAAAGGACCTCACATATATACTTCCTGTCAGGTTTTGTTCCATTTGACCAAGCAATTCAGAGAAGATTTTTGAAAACTCAGCCAATCAGAAACACTAATTGCCCATTTCAGCCATGAAGAACATTTATAGAGGACCAAACAAACATCATTCCTGCAAAGTTTATTTCCAATTGGTCCAGTGGTTTCAAAGGATAAACAAAATGAGGAAAGTTTGAAAAGAACCTCCCATGGATTCTTCGTGTCAGGTTTCCTTTCATTTGGCCCAGCAGTTCCAGAGAAAAAACACGTTTTTAATCAACCAATGAGAAACAAGAATTGCCCATGACCGCAATGTTTGTTGCCCGATCGGGACGAAATGCGTTAACATAAAGAACCTCCCGTACATGATTCCTGTCAAGTTTCCTTCCATCTGGCAAAGCCATTTCAGAGAAGAATATTTTTTTATATCAGCCAATCAGAAACATGAAATGCCCATAGCAGCCATATTTGTAGTCCGATCGGGACCAAATGCGGAAACTTTATAAAGAACCTCCCATATCTACTTCCTGTCAAGTTTTGTTCCATTTGGCCAAGCAGTTTCAGAGGAGATTTTTTAAAACTCAGCCAATCAGAAACAACAATTGCCCATGGCAGCCATATTTTTTGCCTGGACAAGATGAAATGAGGACTGTTTGTAGAGGACCTGACAAACTCATTCCTGCAAAGTTTATTTCCAATCAAGATGAAATGAGGAATATTTGTAGAGGACCTGACAAACATCTTTCCTGCAAAGTTTATTTCCAATTAGCCCAGTAGTTTCAGAGAAGATCTTTAAAGGAAAAGTCAACGCAGGATGACTGACAACAACCAAGACAGACGAGGGATGCCAAGTGATGGCAAAAGCTCACATCCTTTTAGGACAGGTGATCTAAAAATTATTTTCCAATATTGTTTCAATGGAAACTTTGAACAGCCATAGCCATTGGTTGATCGGATGAATCTCAACCAAAAATGGATTGTTTGTACCTGTTGTACTGGGTATTGTTGTCATCAATCCTGCAAAGTTTAAAAACATTTCATGTTAAATATAGTATTTCCCTGCCAGACTTTGTGTCCACAATGACAGCGAGGGACATTGTTTTTCCAATCTTCGGAAATACCAAAAAAAAACAAAATTTAATATAATGTTTTGTTAAAATGGTGTAATATAAGCCAGACTCTTTTTCTGCCATGACAATAAAGGAAAATTTTTGCCGATCTTCGTAAATATGACCAACAAACCGTAAATAATGACAGTTTTTTATTTAATCGATGAAATAATATTAAAACAACACTAATACAACAAGAAAATATTATCAAACATGTATACAGTCCATTCTCGTTATCTCAAAGTCCTTGGGACCACAAAAAAAATTCAAGATAGACGAAATTCAACTAAAAGGGAGCTGAAAAAATTCTAATAAACTACCTCGGAGGTCCAGTAAATCTTAAATCTTTGTAGTCTGCGCAGTAAAACAATAGTTTGCACGTAAATGTACTATCGAGACATCACTTTATCCATGTTCAGATACTTATTTAATTAATTTCTAACATTTTGTATTTATAAAAATAATAAAGAGTTAAAGATAGATTGATTATAATAGATCAAAATTACCAATTGTTCCGCAAGGTGACGTTTTTAAGAAGATTATTCGACATAACGAATAGAATTTTCTTTGTTTTTATAATTTGGGACTCAAAATTTAGATTGAGATAGAAAATTCCACTCATGCAAATTTGACTAAAAAGGAGTCAAAATACATATATTTGCACTGTAAAACTTTTGGAACCACAAAAACTTCGACTCATCCGAAAACTGACTCAAGTGAGTTTGAGATAGCAAGAGTTGACGGTATATTCTTATATTTTCCCACCAGACTTTTCCAGACTCTACAAGAGTGTATCAGACTCTGTTTAGTCATTCCCCTTATTGGGAATATCAGTTGTAAACCTTCTACCCGAGTCTTGAACAAGTAGGTGATAAGTATTTGGTAACTCCGATGTTAAATAACTTCCAAAAAAATAGCTCTACCTTGGCATTAATTGAACTTCCTACTTTTATAATGCCATTCTCTACATCTGTATTATTTCAATGTCATGTCTAAAAGGATAATCTTTTTATGGTAAAATCTATCTTAACTTTACTAAAAAAACGTTCGTTAATAAAATCAGAAGTTCATTGTAAGAAGAATACAGGACAATTCGGACTGACTGCAAAGACAATTCGGCTCGTCTTTCGAGTCTTTGAAAACTAGGTTAATCAATTTTTTCATAAATGACATACATGTATCTGTATGCAACACTTGGTCAAATACGAAAATTTTTGTCTTCAAGAAAACTTGAATTATTCAGCAAAGTCATAACTCAAACTACACAAAATGGATAAAGTGTTCCCTATATCACAGAATATTCTTTTTACATTGGATAATCCTCTATCTCTGGTCGAAATAATTTTGGAATATGAAGACTTCTTCCTACGTTATCAAAGATTCCATTAATGGGAAATCCATAGGAGTCCAAGATGGTTCACTATTTTGCCTGTTCAAGTCCTCTCTGTAATGGGACCTCCCATGAGGAAGATTTTACTTTTTTCAGAACTAAAGTAATCTGACCATCTTTAAACTGAAATAGATATGCAAAAAAGATATTCAGTTGTGTGTCATTATTTAAAATAAGTGAAAAATAGTAAATAAATTGTTCGAAAAACCCCCTTATCTCAAACTACAAAAATATCTTAAGTATACATGTACTTATATAATAATGTTGTGGTTAACATTGACTATGCGAATACGATGGAAGACATTTTTAATAGACAATTTTAAATACAACTTTGGGGACCTCGTCGGCCGATTGGTCTGGGTAGTTTGTCATGACTACTTACGATCACTAGCCTGTCAACACTGAGGCAGGGTGTGTTCGACTCTGATTTTAATTGACAAGGATTGCCAATTTTCCTACCAAAGTTTGGTGGTTCTTTCCTAGTATTCCGGCTTCCTCCATCAATAAAATTTGACCGCTGCGAAATAGCCAAATGTGCTGAAAACGGCATAAAACCCGAAATAAACAAACAAACAAATACAACATTAGTATGATTATTATACTGACTATTCTCTGCTTTCAGTAACATATAGTACACCTTCATATTATTTATGTTACTTTTTGTCTGGGGTTCTGCATGTTGGGTGGTGTGGATTGATTGGTATGTCATTGTTGACATTTCCTGTTATCCACTTGTTTTTTCAAAGTATGAAAACAGTTTTATAAGATAACTCTGCATATGAAATATGACAAAGACATGTACAGGTACATAGTTTGTCATTTTGTCTTCCAAAATTGCTAAATGTACAGTGCAACTTGCTTAATCTGACACCTGGGTATTCCGACAACTTGTGACATCTGACAAAAATTTCCGGTCCCGAAAAATGTCTATAACAATCTTTGTTAAAAAAACTTGTGTATTCCGAAACCTGTCACTTCCGTAATCCGACACTGTTTTCAAGTCCCGATGTTATTAGTTATAGCTAATTAATCCTGTCTAATCCGACCCTTTGATTTGTTAATCAATAAATTAAAATAAATAATTATCACATGTTAATGTGTATCATGATCACTGAACCGTCAGACAAATTGACATGATTGCGTACATTCAAATTTATAGATCGGAAGGTGAGTTGAGGCTCGTTAAGGGTTACAGGTAGGTTTACCTATACAAATGTATAAAAGTACCGGTAACTTATGCAGAGGGCATTATCATGAAATATAGACTATCCAAGAAGGGACAGTGGTATTGACCAAAAACGATAATGCCCTAGCTTCAGACGAGGACATTATCGGTGTTGGTCAATACTACTGTCCTGAGGGCTGTCTATGTTTCATGATAATTCCCTCTGTATAAGTAACTAATATATTTATATAACTGAAGCAACCATGGATTTTTTTGGGGAGACATTAGATGTGAGCACATATTAAAAAATAATTTCAGACTTCGTCATTTTATAATTCAAGACCATGTTTAATACCAACTCTTGGTACAATGCATTGATTTATAGTTATATACTTGTGATTTTGTGCTTGAATAAATCAGAATAACTTGTGCGTTTTAAAAAAGGGAGTGTAGCTCAAAAAGTAACAGTGTCCATTATCTCTTGATAATGAGCATTCATTATCACACAGTATTGACCAGTACAAGCATTACCGTAGAATAAGGAATGACACATGATCACTTTTTAACCAATGGGGATTATAAAAATTTGATCTGATATGAAATAATACGATACCGTCTTCATAAATAAAGACTGTACAATTAATGGTTATCCTAGCCTGTTTATGTTATTTTTAGTTCAACATACCTTTGTTGAGCATTCGGTGGGGATTATCTCCCCTGGAAGTTTCTGCACAGTATACCTGTATTTATTTTCTACACCTTCTGTCTTCTTTACAGTAGCAGTAATATCTAATGACCTACCAAATCATGACATAAATCTGAATTTTTACATTTCAAACAAATTCCTTGTCACATTGAAATCTGAGACTTCACAATCATTTTTTACCTGTGTTTTATCCCATGTGAAAATGTCTTGTTAAATCCTAACAGTTTCATATGGCAGTTTGTTTTTTCATTAATTCGTGTGTGTTTACAATAGTTTTTTTTAACCAACATTAGAAATTATTCTGTCTCTATGAAAAAAAATTATTTTGTTTTGTTTTTTTTTAGTTTGTTTAGTTGGGGTTTTATGCCATTTTCAACACATTTGGCTACTTCACAGCGGCCAGTTTTTATTGGTGGAGGAAGTCGGGGCACCCAGAGAAAACCATCAACCTTCAGTAGGAAAATTGGCAATCCTCGTCAATTAAGATTGGAGTCGAACACACCCCGCCACAGGTGAGATTCGAACTCACAACCTCAGTGTTGATAAGTATGGTATCTCTGTTTATACAAATGGGTATATTAAGACAGTATCTTTGCAGAATATATCAAAATCTAAGATAATTAGATCTCAATCTAAGACATCAGCATGAACAAGACAAATATGCCATATGATATAAATTAAAATATATGGCATTTTTTATCTTATTCATTGTTTCATAACCATTCCAGAACTGATTCTGACATAGTATATACCAAAATGATTACGACAATCTCAATAGATAAGTTATCAAATTTAATTTTCAACATTTTGAGAACATAAGAATTCAATAACTTATCAATCTCAATTATAGAAACCTCAACATTATCAAGTAACAAATCTCTACATTCTTAGAGTAATATTTTAAAATTCACAAAATTCTGGAGCCTGCCTTTGTTTTACAATGTCCTTCCTTGTCCCGCAACGATCAATGATTGTTCCCTTACAATTCAATTAATGGTATGTTACTTCATAAATGTAGAATCAATTGATTGAATTTTATCTCACAGTTCCTTGGTGCCATCCCATGTAAATTTCCCACCACGGGTGGAACACCCCTGAATTTTAAGGGTACCACCAACAGAATTTTTTTACCCCCCCCCCCCCCCCCCCACCAAAATTTAGCAATCTTTTGTACCAAGGAAAAAAAGATATATTTAAAAGATATTTGCAGATTCTACCAATTATCATGATTATACTGTGGGTTTACATCCTTACTCTTTGTTAAAAGCTGACTGCACATCACAGTGACTCTTCAACTCAGCAGTACCAATTTTTGGCAGTTTCCATTTTGTTTCTAATCCTGGTATACCTATATAAACTTCTACTGTCTTTAGATTTATTTCTTCTACAATAGCTGTGAATAGAAAAAAAAAACACCAAAATCTGTCAGTTTGTAACATTATGACCTAGCAAAGATAATTACCAGTACAAACTGCATCAGCTTATTTACAGTTACAAAAATGTTAATTTTTTAGAAAACTTGGGTGTGTGTTCCTCGTGCATAGCTCTGTCCTGATATGATTTTGGTTTTACCCTTAAGGTCATTTTGGCATTATTTGAATCATCCTCCCAAGTCAGGGTTTTGTATCAACGTTTGTTCCGAAAAACCCTTGACAACACTCATTCGTATTTAGCGGGTCAAACATATCTCCACCTGGTGTGTGACCTAGAAAATTCTACCTACGACGCAAATGGATTCTCTTTTGACCTTGAGAACCAATGAAAATCGTTCACTTCTGACCAGTAAAATATGAATGAATGTTGTCAGGGGTTGGTGGATACAAAACCCTGACTTGGGAGGATGTATTTAAATTTGCTCTTTAAACGTTTGGTTTATTGTTTTACTTTTCAACATTTTTGCCTTTGAGCACAACTGATGAGTCATTTATCGGAAAAATCTTTTACGTCAAAACTGGTATCGAAGAATTTGTCATAAATTTATTCAATATATAATTACATTAATTTATTCAAATGTCTAGCTATTCAAAATAAAGTAGCCCCTTGTGCCATTTTAGTGTTCCCTATGTTTCTTAAATGTGTATGTAGTAACATAAGAACTTTTTAATGAAACAAATTTTTGGCTTTCTAAAGTTTTGATCATAGCCTAGAAAGCACATCCTAATATGGTTTTTGATGTTTTGTAACCAGCATTGAGGCAATACTGCTTTTGGTGGACTCTAAGTCAGTTCTTTTTGTTGAAAGTTGGCAAATAAAAATCTCCTCTTCTATCTTCAAGTATATAGGTAAGACTAATGAGTCAGTTTTGGGGCTGATGAATTTCTATCAATACAGGTTCTATGCTAGTACCGGTACTTTGACCCATTGGGCTAGTACATTTTCATACCAAAAAGCCCTGGGCTGTGAGTGTGTCAAGAAAATGTTAACCCCTTTACAATGATCCATTCCAGGTTATGTTAACAGTAGCAAGGGTCCCCTGCTACACACTACAGTTAAGGAAGAGTTGCAAGTAAATTTTATTTAAATTATGGTCCAATTCACTCACTATTTTCAGGATACATGGCAAAAAAGGATGAACAAAAAAAGTAAAACAGATGAACAAACAAGAAAACATATAGAAATGTTTACATAGGGTTGTCAGAGTTGCCTCCCTTATTATACTAAATTATATTTTGCCAAAAGACAGAAAGTTGACTACCAGTAAGTCCATGTTTTGATATGGAAAACTCAAAACTCATTCTGATGAAAAAATATAATAGGAGATTCACAATGGCATTTGTTAATACTGAAGATCCTCAAAGGTTTCATGGAAATCAATTCAACACTTTTATAAATAGTACCATTATACATGTTATAGTAAAAGTGTGATGACATGGATGGAGAAAAAAGACAATGATGTAATATGACAGATAGTGATCCCAATGTGTGGACAAAACACATGCAATACAAAAATAAGTATAAAGTAAAACTTGAGAGAGACATTCTGCTCAAGTTTTACACGGAACTGACTGAGTTTTGTCTGTTGAAATTCTGAAACTAACAGTGAAATGCAAGACTTTTACTGCTGTTATACTTTCACATCTAGATATTTAGCGGTTTCATCTAAATCCTGTCTTTCATGGTCTTTGTGCATGGTAAGTGTATGTAATAATGTTGACACCATGAACGAATTCAAAATGGGAAAAAAAAAGCAACCAGTTTCCATATTACTGAGTAAATAATAAACCTTTACAGTTAACTGAAATAGATGGTTATTCATCGTTACCAAAACTGAAACTTTAAGAAAAAAGATGGTGATACATGTACTGAAAAGTTAAGTTAAACATATTCACCAATTTATTTCTGCCATTTTCTTGGCAGTTAAGAAAATTGATACCAGCATCATTGTTTTGCAACCAACAGTACTTCTGAAGTGCACATTAACGAATGAATAGACCTATATCATTAAAACTTGAAGTTTTATACTTCTCTTCTATTGACAGTTCACAAATTTAATGAATTCAACTACTTATCTTCAAATTTTAATTTCTTGGAGAAAAACTTTAAAGAAACAAATGCAAGTGGCTCAAGTAAACTTCAGGATTCTTTTCTCAGCCGTGTCCACTACACAAGAAGGGTTATCAATTATTTTTATTAATAAATTAGTCTTCGGGGGACCAAAATTGCACCAGAACAAAAGCCAACAGAAACTAACTTTAAAAGCAACCTCAATCAGGCATGAGCCGGAAAGTAATCTTCAAAATGTTGATGGTTTTCTGTACCTAAAGAAGAAGAAGAAGGGGGAAAGTAGTTCAGTGGCTATCTTAGGCTTGGAATAATGTCACTTGTGCAAGGTGTAAGCTACAGGTGGCGGATTAATCAGCCGTAATTCTTAACGTATGAGGATAAAGTGAAGAATAAGAACTAGATTCTGGTTCAACCAGAATTGTGCAATGCTGGTAGAAAAATTCATTCCAGAATTGTTCTCAACAATTCTGGAAATACCAGAATTGTGCAAAACAATTCTAGTATTTCCAGCATTGTATCCTGGTACAATTCTGGAATTCCAGAATTGTCAACAATTCTGGTATACATATATTTACCAGAATTGTAAAAAGATGTATACAATTCTGGAAATACCAGAATTGTAGCAATTACAATGCTGGTTAAACCAGAATTTAAAAAAAAATAATGCTGGAAAATCTAGAATTGTATCATATACAATGCAGGTAAAACCAGCATTGTAAAATGAACAATGCTAGTAAAACCAGAATTGTATGACCTACAATGCTGGTAAAACCAGAATTGTATGACCTAAAATGCTGGTACAACCAGAATTGTATGACCTACAATGCTGGTAAAACCAGAATTGTATTACATACAATGCTGGTACAACCAGAATTGTATGACCTACAATGCTGGTACAAAACCAGAATTGTAAGATGTACAATTCTGGTAAAACAAGAATTGCAAGTTGACAATGTTTGTACAACCAGCTTTGTAAGATATACAATGCTGGTAAAAGTTCCAACAATGTCGAATTTAGTTAGAATATAGAATATCAGACAAAAACATAATAATTTATTGGAGCATTTACAAAGAGACCTATTGTAAAACAACAAATTTAGATTCTTTTTAGTATGATTGGTATTCAATGGCCTCTAAGAACATTTTATTTATATTTATCAAACATTAATCTTTTCACATCTGTAAGTCCACTTTAACTCTTGTTTTTAATGAAGGTAATAACAGACTTATTTGTTACCTTTTAAAAAATTGTGTATTTGGAATATACATAAACCTGGAGATGTATATTCGCAATAAATTTTTCTATAGAAATGTTTTGATGCCCATGTATATTAGTTTGACAGGACAAGATAAATGAGTGACATTGAATCTATAAATGAAGCTTATTACGAGGATTATCCATGTGTTCATTTAATTGAGTTATGATGCATTTTCCTGATTAATCTTAATGGTTGTAAAAACAATGCACAGGAAATTACTATTAGCCCAGTCAATCTAGCATAAATTTGACCCTAACTAAGTAATTGCAAAAGAAAATTTTTAAGTTTTAATCTTTAGAATTATATCCCAAATATACACAGAAAAAAGTCCAACAAAATCTAACTTGAGGAAGACTAAAAAATCACGATTTTAAAATTCCTATGGAGATTTGCATTGAAAATCGGAGATAACTCTGCAAAAAAAGGCAGAAATATCAAAAAAAATTAATATAAAATTATAACTTTACCGCTTCTATTCAGCAGAATGTATTGATTCTTGATATTTTAGCCGTCTTTTGAGTATAACAAACAACTCTAAAGGTGTTTTCATATCTTTTATCAAGCTACAACCTAGATTTCGTAATTCATTAGTTGACCAATTATTAAATTTTTCACCATGTCAAGGTAAAGAATCTCAAATTTAATAAAAATGATTAAGCATAATTATATTCTTGTTTTTGTGGTTTAAAGTTTATTTAAACAAGGTAAATGCTGAACAAATATAATTTACAGATATAAACAATACCAAATTTTCACATTATTTTTTTCAAAATGGTCACAAAGCCACAAATTTGCAATTTCATGAGCAGTGTCTGCAATTCTGGTACATTTGTATAACTTGAATCTTCCAGCATTCTCCAGAATCTGCAATGCTGGTTTAACCAGAATCTTCCAGCATTGTCCAGAATCTGCAATTCTGGTATAACCAGAATCTTCCAGCATTCTCCAGAATCTGCAATTCTGGTATAACCAGAATCTTCCAGCATTCTCCAGAATCTGCAATGCTGGTTTAACCAGAATCTTCCAGCATTGTCCAGAATCTGCAATTCTGGTAAATTCTGGGTGATTCATGATGTTCTGTGAAAATTTGTTACAATGCTGGTTTACCAGAATTTTCCAGCATCTTCCAGTATCTGCAATGCTGGAAAATTCTGGTAACAATTCTGGAATGAATTTTTCTACCAGCATTGCACAATTCTGGTTGTACCAGAATCTAGTTCTTATTCTTCACTTTATCCAACGTATGATCATGCAGAAGAAACGTGAAATCAAAATAATATGTTTCAGACCATCGGGAGTAATAAAATGTTCATCCTCTGCCATTCTTCATGATGGGTGTGAATTTATTCAATTTCGTTTTGACAGAAAGTCTATATTTTCGAACAATTGAAATATACTAAAGGATGACAGTCTCCTCCGTACTCGGTCATGGTTGTTAAAATATTTTCATAAAAATGTTTAATATCTAACCATTAACGTTTTGACTAAAGTTTTTCTTGGTATATTTGTTCATTTTCATAGAAATAATAAGACTATTTAAGTGGAACCAGGACAACTCGACCCACTGCCAAACCGCCCCATTTCAAAATTTTATATCAAACTCGCCCCTATCGGAGATTGGTAAACTCATCCCCATTAGAAATGCATCCAGTCTGTATTGAAAACTCGCCCCCATCGAAGTTTTGCCAACCCGCCTCCAATATTTTTAACTAAAATATTGTAAAAAGAAATCGAAGGGAACCCTTTTTATTAAGGTGGTACCCAACACTTTCACTAAAATTAATTTGGCTCGTTTAATTTTCATAAAATTTTGACAAAGTATTTACTTTGACCCATTGACAAACATTTTTAAATTTCAAAACATTTGAACCAACCAATTCATCAGAAAAATTACACTGATTGTATAGCAGTTTGACAAACACCAATATTGATCATTGAAAAGCTTAATATTCCCTTAACAACACAACGTTATTTAAACGTTTAGCTGATTTTACAGAGTTATCTCCCTGTAGTGTTAGGTACCACCTTAAGTCCGAAAATCAAAGCGGCGAAATCCAAAGATGTTAGATATTTAAAATATGTTGAAAATGTTGTATTTAATATAAAACATGTTGTATTTGTCGAAAAATAAAATGAATTCCTTCTAAATCTGGGCATTCTGTATTTGTTAATAATTCTGGAAGTTTGAATGGAATTTATAGAATATGTTCTAAATAATTCATGAATAGAGAATATTGATCTAAACTATTTAATGTTCCCAAATATAGAACAAATATATTAAATGAGTTGAAAACCTAAATACAGAAAATAATAATTGTAAAGAATATTAAAATTTGGTCCAAAAATTCAAAAGACCAATACCGAAGCCATAAAACAGTGGAAAAGTTCCGAAAATACCAAATCCGAAGACAACTAGATATCGTGATATCTCGAACACATAGTTCACAGAAAATAATAATGACAAAATACAATCAAAATAATCAATAAATAGAGAAACAATCAGAATCAAGGCAAGACAGCACAAAAAACTAAACCAACTGTAATTTGAACTCCCCAAAAATCAGGAACTATGTAATTCTCCGTTAAATGTTCCTTTTCAATAGTATAAGGCCTTTTTCAAATCAAAGGTTCAACTGTTATATACATTATTTTTATATATATCTGACGCAATTTAGTACTCAAATAATTATACATTAAAACTATACATTAAAAAGCGAAATTTGTCAGTTTATCACAATTTGTTGTTCTACTCCATACTTAAAGTCACACTTCCCTTCTATGTCCAAAAACACCGTCCTCCCTTCTGTCTTCACATTCTGTATTTTGTCATAAATTATGGCTTTCATATCTCCAGTGAAAACTTTTAAAAACTTGTTATTATTTTTTCTGCTGTAAATGTTAACAATAACAGTGCCTTTAATGGCTACCTTTGTCTGAAAGGTATATTCAGATTGCTTTTCAATGATTTCAAGTTCAGCAGTCAACTTTGAATTCGGACTTACAATCAGACTTCCTTCTGATGACCAAGTCAGTGTTTTCTGATCTGATGTTTCTTTTGAATTTGTGACCGTGATCCCTTTGGAATACCCCACTGACGCTTTAGCAACACTCTCTGGAGCTGCAAGCTCCATCGTCATATTTAGGCTTGTGGAGTAACTCTTTGTTAACGAGGCTTTACACGATGCGACAGTTTGTCTTTCTGCTTTCAGCGAATGTGTCTGTGGCGAGTCACTATTGTTTTCAAAAACAGACTTAAAAATTACATTTGTTACGAATTTTTCCGATCCCGCCTGCAAAGTATATTCCGGTTCGTCTATTGCAAATATAACATCTGACCAATCAATGACGAGATTGACATTCTTCCTTTTCTTGGGCTGCCATTTTTTCCTGCACTTCAGATAAAAGTTCCATGCCCTATCTTCTACCATTTCTTTCAGGTCAACTGTCTGTCCTTCTGTCACCATTTTGTCAAGTCTATAAAAAGAAAATAGAATAAAGTAGAATAAAGTTCTGTTAGACGTTAAAACTTTCTGAATTTTCAAAGTAGTAATCGTGTAAAGCCTCATTAACAACTAATAGGCTTTTCAATGCATAAATTACAACAATTTTATTTAATAAGATAACGACTAGCTTACTAAGAATGTTGAATAGTTACCAGTGGCGTAGCTTGCCTATTTCTAAGATGAGGTAAATGTTTCATTCACTTTCGACATATTCCGAAAGGAAATTAAAAAAGATTTTTTTTTATTTTGCCTGATTTCAGATTATATATCGTATATACATATACATGTAATTGTATTCCATTTTTTGTAGAAATAATGCCAAATAAGTACAGAAACACTAACAATAAACAAAGAAATTACAGAAATATATATATTAGAAAAAAATGTAGGTGTGGCATGATTCATTACCTACATACCTTTAAATTCTCCGTTCAAAATTTGACAAAAATTTACCAGAAATTTCTAAGGCTCTTCCTTTTGATGCAGATGTAACCCTTAGCTGGGTTTGTATTACTGCTTGTTTTAATTGTTTTGGGTTTTGATGGTAGTGCTTATTAATTCATCATTATATCTTTAACCGGATTTCCAACATTTTGATCTCGAGCACTGCTGATGAGTTACCAGTCAACGAAATGGCCATACAATGCATTAAATTTATTCGGTATTTTGTGATACATTTTATTAGCCGTGACCGTTCTCAAGTAATCATGAACTTGCTTTTTCACATAGAATCGTGATACGAAAAAGCCTTTCAAAAGAAGCGTTTAGATAAAAAAAAATGTTATTCAATGATATCGACTATGCACAATGCAGACATAAACTAATCAGTACCGCTTAAATTGCAGTCTTCTAAAACAATCCTTTGATGCACCAGATATATGTATGCACATTTCGAACATTTTAATCATCAGCTGGCTCAAGGCTTATAATGTTGAAAAACCAAAACAATAATCCAAAATTCACATAGGTCAAGAGTCCAATTAATCTAAGGACAGAACTATGCACGAGGGAGATAATCTTACTAAATTTAGTCTTCACAAAATATAAATTCAAAGTATCAATTTCGAGTTAGTATCGAAATACTATCAACTGAGCTGATTATACTATGCCCTCAGGGACTACTTGTTGACTTGGTGGTATTCTATGATACAAATTTTGATGCACAAGACGTGCACATTTTGTCGAGTTGGGACGGATTATCTAATCTATGAATAAGTTAACGTTTTATTATTTTTCTTATTTGTGTCTGTATAAACAGTGTGCATGCTTTCTGCAAGCAAGTAATACAAAATCAACTATAACCTATGACTGAATTCGTATAGCAAGCTGTGCTTCAAATAGGTATGAATTACCAAATAAGTTGCTCAAAAGTAATAGTGAAAAACGCTCGAAAAAGCTCAAAAAGAAAAGTAATTTTGTAGATTTTCTAAATATGCGCCAAAATTAACATAATAACTGAAGATTGTTTCTTTTGAAGAGGTTTTACAGAAACTTAAGATAAAAGTTAAATTTTTGCCCAGTAGGTCGAGTTCAACTAATGAGTGTCGTACACATTATTTCACTGGAGAAATATCATATGAAAGAAAAAATAAAGTCTTTTTTTTTTAATTACAATTACGTTTTTATAAAACGTTGCCCTTTAGCCCATTTCTTAACCAGGCCGAAATTTAATCCAATTTGTCACAGCTAATTAAGAAAGTTTTATATATCGATTCGTGGTCTTATTAACAGGACACAACTAAATTGATTTTTTGCTAAATAGTATCGTTGTCTTTCAAAAATAAAAAAAAATGCCACAACTTCCTGATTATTAAACTTCATTATTAAAACTGTATAGAAAAATTGGATTTTCTTGACAATTTAATGTCAGGTGATTTTTCACACTTTTTGTATTGTTATAATTTTGCTTTGTATTGCTGTAACCCAAACCCAAACGGGTTTATTGTCTGCAATTTTGAATAAAGACTAATACAAAAACACCGTTCTATTTTACAATTTCGTTAAAGATGCAACTGATGTCTACCATGTTTATGTCAATACGAGAGTGTTCGAATGTGACCATGCCAAATAGGTATAATAAGGCAACACCAAATTGATTTTAGTTCTTTGGATTTCGCGATTCAATTATATTCTTCATTTTTCAAGAAATTAAAAAAAGTGTTCACCCGCTCCTAAAGTTTGTTAAAAAATAGATTCTTTTTCAATATTTTGCAAAATTTAGGCTGAACAAATTTGTGCTGCACGTAAGTTTGATCTTCGCCTTAAAAAAAACTAGTCCTCGAGAAAAAAATTTAAAATTAAATTTTTGTTCGCTCTCACCTATTTTTGCCCAAAAAAATCAAAGTACTAAAAATTAATTTGGTGTGGCCTAAATTTACTTCTCTTAAAGCAGGCTGAAAGTGTTTGATAATATAAACTCCTTGAACCAAAACTTGACTTTATTCCATCATATCTCAATTCGAAAGCATATGTGGTACATGTTACAATACTTATTTCATCAAAGTAATAAACGGATTCTAATTAAGTTAATTATTTTTTCATGTAGTCACACATTTAAGTTTTTACTGTTTCAATTAGATCAAAATCAATATTACGTTAATTATGGACGTTTTCTGCTTGATTTTTGCCTATTTATTTATTTATTTAAGTCCTAAATTATATTTTTAAAAGTGTATAAAATTTAATTAATGAAACGTCGAAAGATTGAATAACGTTTCAGAACTTTTACTTGAAACGAAAAAACAATACTTACTTCTAAGACAGTTCAGTCTAGTTTTCTCTTTTGACACAATCCTACAAATGTATGTTAAGATACCTTTTATATTTTTAAATCTGATTTAAATGACACTCGAGTAAGTCGATTTACAATTATTATTATCATTATCATTATCATTATTAAATTATGGTCTTTATCTTAAAATGACAATAACAATTGACAATTTAATCTCAAATTTATCTTTTTAATTACAAAGAAAACAGTCTTTTTAAATTATTCTTTAAAACTGATTATTTTAAGAAATTGATGTCATACAAATTAAAGAAGACATTAAACTGTAGATTGTAAATTAATTTCCCTTTCTGTAGATTGTAAATTAATTTCCCTTTATCGTGTAAAAGAAATAATTTAATATCTTAAATGGTAGTTTATCTGTTTGCCTATTTACATGTATAACACATTTAACGTATATTTTTCTAAGGGAAATTATATACATGAAATATACAAAATTCAAGACTTCGTTAATAATGATAATTACAAGAGAGGATTAAGAAGATTTGTCGATAAATCTGCGGGAAAAAAGTACGAAAAGAAGCAAGCCGCATCATTTCTTGCTACGGTAAAACTCGAGTGGGATCAGTCAGAGATACGAAAATGGACTACGATTAATTATTTTTTTCCCTGCAGTAAACAATGGTAAAGATGTAGATAGCTAGATACTTTATTTTTTAATAACCAATAAATACAGATGTAGGCAATCACTAATTACTTACGGCCAATAATCCCTACATTAAATTACAATCAATGTTATCAACATATAGTAATTATCTAGTGAAGACTGATAAACAATCTTAATTACCATCAAAAGAGATTTAAGAAAACTATGCCACTCTTTTATCGGCGGTGACTTTAGGCAAGTAATGATTGTAGGTCGATTGGTATCGGAGAGCTGAACTCAGATTTAAAACTTAACCTAAGTCAATGAAGTGCAGTAAGTAGGTAAAAGTGACCTAATGTTGGTCGGAGGTTGTGTTACTCACCGAAATACACCCTGACACCATGTAATATGACTGTAGGTCCCTTGGTATTGGAGAACTGAACTCGGACGTAAAACAAAACCTAAGTCAATGAAGCGCGATAAGAAGGTCAGAGTGACCTAAGTTTGGTGGGAGGTGGTGTTACTCCCCGAGATGCATCCTCATACCATGTTATATGACTGTAGGTTTTTCGGTATTGGAGAACTAAACTCGGACATAAAACTTAACATCAGTCAATGAAGCATGATAAGTAGGTCAGAGTGACCTAATTTTGGTGAGTGGCTGTGTTAATCCCCGAGATGCACTCTCACACCAAGTAATATGACTGTAGGTCCCTTGGTATCGGAGAACTGAACCCGGACGTAAAACTTAATCTATGTCAATATAGAGAGATATGTAGGTCAGAGTGACCTAATTTTGGTAGGAGGCTGTGTTCCATCCTGAGATGCACCCTCACACCAAGTAATATGATTGTAGGTCCATTGGTATCGGAGATCTGAACTCGGACTTAAAACTTAACCTAAGTCAATGAAGCATGATAAGTAGGTCACAGTGACCTAATTTTGGTGGGAGGCTTTGCTACTTACGGAGATGCATCCTCCCACCAAGAAATAATACTGTAGGTCCCTTGGTATCAGAGAACTGAACTCGGACGTAAAAATTAACCTAAGTCAATGAAGCGTAGTAAGTAGGTCAGAGTGCCCTAATTTTAATGGGAGGTTGTGTTACTCCCTGAGATGCACCCTCACACCAAGTAATATGATTGTAGGTCACTTGGTATCAGGGAACCGAACTCGGACGTAAAACTTAACCTAAGTCAATGAAGCGTAGTAAGTAGGTCAGAGTGCCCTAATTTTAATGGGAGGTTGTGTTACTCCCTGAGATGCACCCTCACACCAAGTAATATGATTGTAGGTCACTTGGTATCAGGGAACCGAACTCGGACGTAAAACTTAACCTAAGTCAATGAAGTGTGATAAGTAGGTCAGGGTGACTTAATTTTGGTATGAGGCTCTGTTACTACCAGAGATGCATCCTCACACCAAGTAATATGATTGTAGGTGCCTTGGTATCGGAGAACTGAACTCGGTCGTATAACTTAACCTAAGTCAATGAAGTGTGATAAGTAGGTCAGAGTGAACTAATTTTGGTGGGAGGCTGTGTTACTCCCCAAGATGCATCCTCACACCAAGTAATATGACTGTAGGTCTCTTGGTATTGGAGAACTGAACTCGGACGTAAAACTTAACCGGAGTCAATGAAGCGTAGTAAGAAAGTCAGAGTGACCTAATTTTGGTTGGAGGTTGTGTTACTCACCGAGATGCACCCTCACACCAAGTAATATGATTTTAGGTCACTTTGTATATTAAAACTGATTTTTGAAATAAAACTTAAAAGCAGTCAACCGTGTAATATGGGTCATGTGACCTTCATCTTATGTCACATGGTCAGTCTCTTCGTCATGCACCTGCAGACAAAAATATATGACACTATGTCAACTAGTAACTGAGAACTGGCTGTGGACGCGCACGCGGACTTGGACGCCGGGATGACTCCAATAGTCCCCCTCAACTTCGTTTAGGCGAACTAAAAATCACAGATAAAATCACTAGTCACACAATATTTAGCAGTGGGCATCATGTGAATGATTTCTCGGGAAGAATGATCAACATCATTCAAAATGCCCACCCGTTTTGCTGCATTTCATGAGCTACGTGTACGAATTAATATCATTATCATACGTTATATAATATAAATTTATTTCCTTAACCGTGAACACTTTTCTGTCTCGGCACTGTATCTGCAGAATTTATAAATATTAAGCCAACCGAGTCTGCCAATGTCGTAAATTTTTAACTTGAAATCTGATATAATTTCTGAAATAAATCAACATTGGCACAAATGATATAACTGTTGTCTTAGTCTGCACGTTGAGTATACGTATAATTATATTGATATAAAAGCTTCATATATTTCCAGTATACTATTTCATGTATTTAGTACGAACTAATTCATGTAAATAATAAAACTCTATCGTGAAGAGATAAAAGAAATGATTATTTCTTTAACTGCAAAGTATAACCATGGTAACAAAATGGAAAATTTGCTTTGATGAACAATTATCTTTCAACACCATGGATTGAAAACGAGCCAACGAAAACTGCTAAACATGATATAATTGTGGAATCTCTTGCTTACAAGTGAATGGTTGTACCAGTTTACAAAAATGGTTTGCATGTATCAAATAAAGTTCTATTTAATATTAACTTGCTTCGGAAGTGTGGCAACAGAACAAGGCACATTCTATATTGTAAGTGCAATGCAAGGCAACTATACATTGAACTATATGACACCGTACAGTCAACATGTAGTCATAAACCATAT
Organism: Mytilisepta virgata; assembly: GCA_028015205.1. Lineage (NCBI taxonomy): Eukaryota > Metazoa > Mollusca > Bivalvia > Mytilida > Mytilidae > Mytilisepta > Mytilisepta virgata. Next base: position 19,550,292 of record CM051515.1, read on the forward strand.
ATTTAAAGTAAAACAATGGGCATTTTTTCCCATAAAAAATGAAACTGAACTGGTTCAATATTAATTCAAAGCGGTATAAACTTATTTATTTACAGATATTAATTTGTAAGCATACAGTATTAAGATTTTGGCATTGGTTCATTTTAACCCAAAATAACTGACTTCTTGTCAATTTATTAAAACGTTTTAGAATACACTCGTCAAAATTTAAGTTTTATGTGAAAATATATGGATATGGAGTGTGAATGAGACAACATTTCATGACCAAGGGGAAATATTCATTAAACCGAAACCCGTGTGCGCAATACAACCACATAAATGGACGCATGTTTGTATTATTACAGACAATGCATGCAAATGTTTGAGTATAACAAATTGCCTTTTCCATTTAAAAAAGTATAGTTGCATATACAACATAGGGAAGAGGGTGGTTCACGGACAGGGATAGTTTTTGAAATGTGTACGACTCTGTGATCATGGATTACGTCAAACTTAACCAACCAAGGACAGACATATAACATTACTAGTTTGCTATTTGTCGTTTCAAAACTTTTTGCACTTTTTCAAGACAATCTTTCCCCAGTTGAATTCTGAATATGAAACATAAAAGATTTATCATCATATAATATTCTAATTCCATTTTTTTTTCGATTGAAGGAATAAATCTGTATTCCGAATCAACGATGACAGAGGTTAAAATACAGATTCTGAAATTCTTAGATAGACTGTTGGTCGAGTGTCCGAATTCTGAACAATTCACACATGATTATCTCCCTCCCGGAGATCAATTGATAATATTTAAAAATATCCTCAGAATTGTACTTCATTTTTTAAAAATCAACGCAGGAATGTATATTACATGTATGTCCTTGATATGTGTTCAATTCTAGGTAGTTAATTACATACAAATATAGCTGGAAAAAAAATCCCCCCTAAACTAATTCGATCTCTTTCATAGCCAATAGTTATTCAAAACAGATTTTGAAACTGTAATTTTGTACATCAAAATGAGGTCATAAATTCATCTTAACTATTCCATATAATTCGTCACGTTTCCAAATTTTTTAAATTACACAGGATATAGTAAAAATTTAACTATAACAAATTATGAATTAGAGTCATAAGTATTCGTGCAGTTGAGTTTTCCTATCTCAAACCCCCTGATATCTGATAATAATTAAGTTAGATTAAGCTTTGTTCCATATTAACTACAGATATCCCATTTAATGTTATTTCAAATAATGGAGGTCCAACAAAACTTTAAGATAACTTTATGTATTAATTACATGACTGTTATAAATATATTCGAAATTTTCTCTCAACACAACTCATACATTCCCATAAAAAGCCAAAATTACTTCTCATTTATGCCTTTACCGTTATATATTACTTGTCTTTTGTGGATAAAATAGATGTGAAATCCTTCAATATATTTTATACGTTCTCTGGCCTAGCTAATGGTAACTGAAAAATGAACAACAGTTTCAGCTATTTTTATTGACATCAATTTTCGTGGATTCCTAATTTCGTGGTATTTCAAATTTCCCCTAACAAAAAATAAAAAAAAAACGAGGGCAGTCAGTTATAATTTAAAATCAAATGTTAAATAAACAGGTGTGCAATAAGTGGTATGTAAGATTTAATTAATTTCAACTTAACTGTAGTGAAAACTAAATGTTGTACGAACAATGTTTGCTGCCCAAGCTAAAAAAAACAACTAAAGAATTAAATTACTTAACATAATTAATTACATACTGTGTAGTATCTCATCTTCAATGAACACCGTACTACGAAATCGTCCCTCGCCAGATGAAGTATTTGTTTTCAATAATTTATCTAAGCCCAAATTTCTTCCTAGAATTCTTCCCTTTAAACATTGTTATTTATCACCCACTTATCCGCTTGACATTTACTAAAGATAAAACGAAGATAGTGCATTCTTGGAAAGGACCTCGAGCTTTTTTAATTTCCTCTTGATAAATCGATTGAAAATATATATTTCGTTGGGTTTTTAAATCCACGAAAATTAGTGTACCACGATTAATAAGTGTTTTAAAGTACCATGTATCCCATCCGAGAGTTGCTCGAAGGGTGATATGACTCGAGGGGTTGATATGAGAAAACCCGGATACGAAATGGTTTTCCCAGCCGGGTGATAAGGGTAATATCCAACATGGATAATATGGCATGTTCACTTCCGACTGTATCATATTGGGCAAAAAATTATAGATGTATATATATAATTATCCCGACTCTGTTAAAAATACTGTCTTTCCATTGGCTACAAAGTGTGCTTATCAATTATTGTATCTCCCATTCCTTGAAATCACGTGATTCGCTACATGCCCCGATTTCTTGTATCCCGTCTCTGTGATCTGTACCCCCCCCCCCCCCTTTTTCCATGAAATCACGTGATTCGCTTTCACTATTTTCTGTTAACAAATTGTTTTAAACTTTATAATATTAGTTTTGCTTTTTTCCCCATCCCACAAAAATTAAAAGAAAAGAAACATACAAAAGGCCATAATATAAAAAATTCCTGATTTGAAAATTTCATTGCCGGATAAATTCGTTATACAGTGATCAGTTACAATTTTGTATCGGGTCTTGTCAGCCACGCCCGATACGAAATTTGTTCAGGCACTCCATATATTCCTGTATCACCCTGTAACTGACTGTATAACTAATAATATATTTCGCTCGAAATTTTCTGTAAATTAACATAACCCATACATTTCCATAAAAAGAAAACGGTATATTTTTTCTCATTTACGCCACCTTTCTATATAACATGTCTTTTCCAGAAATAAAATACAGATGAAAATCTACCATATTTATGTTCTTTGGTCTAGCTTAAGGGTAATGGTAAACAATGAAAAATGAACAACAGTTTATATCTTAAAATGTTTATAGATAAATATATAGTATTCTTTCATCGCCTTTCCACTGGCATGTTTACTACCTTTTTGTTTGAAACGTATCCAACTAACGAAAAAATGATAAAAATTTTTAACCAGAAATGTTTCCAAGTTATTTTAAAACCACGGGGTAGTACTTTATCGTATGCCTTATCATATACTTTTTTAAATGCAAGTTTACAATGCATCTCGTATTCAACTGTCAGAATTGTTTACAAACAATCCCGGTTATAAATGTAAGGAATGACTGGCCTTCCCACCACATCTTAACTGCTTAAAGGGTTAGGTGACATGAAAAATCCATTGAGAAAGGAAAAAACAGTTTAGGGTTTTAATTCAAATCAAATCAAATTTACTGGCACTATTTACACTCCATGAAAGGTCAATGGCTTACATATAGCATGTATAGATTAGGGCGTAAGTTAAACTTCTTGAAATGCTGAACAGGCAAAGGAAAGGCCAAATAATATTGTGTATTTTCCCCACAACTTTAAGATTTCAGTATATTAAATAAACCTTCTATGAGGAAAATTAGACGAAGTGCATCTGCACATTTCAACAGCTTATATATGTCTCACCATCAGTGCTTAAGGCCGAAAATGGAGGAAATCAGTTACAAACTACTGAAACGTAGAGCACATTCGAAAGCCAAAATGACAGAAAAGGATAAAACCAAAGACAACTCCAGGACACCTTGAGCTTCGGTACCCTTCGTTTAAATAATATTAGCTCAAATTAAAACACTCACATCCGCTATCCGCCATCATGAATAAATTTCATTTGGCAAGGAAGCAAGAATTCACCTTTAAATAAAATAGGTGTAAAAAGCATTCTGTACAATTTTCATTTTAGTTCATAATGCAAACGTCAAAGACAGCATGTGCTATTTCAAATTTATAAATTTGCACAAAAAAAGAGGCTATTTAAATTAATTTCAGTTATTATTATTTTTACTTGTGAAATTTAAGAAAATATGCATGACTCAAATACGTAAATGCATATAAAAATGAAAAAAAGTAAATAACAATTAAGCAATTCATACCTTTTTTGATTCACAAATCCTTAAAAATAAATATCCAGAAAATGTCGATACAATTTTCGGTCTATAAAACAAGAGATAAGAGGGTTTTGATTGGCTCTTCTAAGCATGTGACTTATCTGCATCGTGCGGATCAATTTGGCTAATAGGTGGTTTAATGAAGATATCAATGAGTTAGTAATAATATTGCTTTATGATTTAATATAAAAATTGATCTGTATGGTCAATAATTTTGTAATTGAAGATTTTACATGACACACGTACACCAAATGTAAATTAAATTTGACATATCCATTCCGGAGATAATTTGGAACTAACTTTTTTTATCGGAATAACTTTGGGGTAAAGTATGTGAGGATAGGAAAACTCTGGTAAGTTCCAAATTATCTCCGGAATGGATATGTCAAATTTGCGGAAATTATACAAATGTGGGTCACTTCCGGCCAGCGGAAGTATGATTTCATCAGAAATGGGACTAAAATGAGCCAATACAACCGATTGGTGGGAAATTAGAGCTAAAAGGTAGGCATTTTGTTAAAATATAATCATTTTACTGTAGAAATAAGCAAAAAAGCAGACTGGACGGAGAACAGAAAAAAAATTCCGATGATTTGAAATTTGGCGCTCTCGGAATTGATTCCTCCCTTGTGTTATGGTATTATAGATCGGGGCCGGATCAGTCACAGATGACATACTGTGTCAATTGTAACGAGTCCCTGTGGCTAGCCCGAGGAATTTTAGAAGCTTTTTTGTAACAATGTTACCCTTCTGCCTTAAATTTTGAATGACACAAGATATATGTTAAAATCACTTTCGGATGATTTTGCTTGAATTGCCAAAATCAGTTTCAGAAGGAACCATTTTGCGGTGGTGCTAAGCCAGTTTTTTCTGTATGTTGCAGTGGCATTCATTTCTGCTCACGATTTGGTCACCTTGTACAATAGTTAAAAATTAGAGGCTCACTGTCTATAGATTTTTAGTATATTTCACATGGGTGCTACGTTAAACTAAGTTAGTTCAAGCGGCCATCATTGCTGCGATAATGGCCATTGAATATAATTCTGCTAATACGTCTATTCAAAGTAACTCAGTGTTTTAGAATAGATTTTTAAAATATCTTTTCCATAAGGTCGTATCTATTAACAAAGCTCTGCTGTCATGGCTGTTGCAGCCATCTTTTGCTGACAGTCTAAGTCACTGAATAAAATTCTACAAGACGGTTATTTAAGAACAAAGGATTTTAACTATATATTTCGATAGAATCAATGTTATATAAATATTGGTGGTCATCTTGATTGATAGTTTAGGTCATTAGAGTCAATTCTGAATGAGGATCATCTTGTGCGTTTTGCAGCCAAATATTTTCCAGTTGACTCAGAAATTTCAGACCGCAAGCTCTTCAAGTGAATTATCCAAATATTAATTAATGTTTTATACTGACTTCGGCTTTTGCGACCATCTTTGATGCCAATTCGGGTTCATATGATACAATTCTGAGAGACAACCTAAGGAGCATTGCTGCCAAATTTTGTTTCAATTGGATCAGTTGTTTGGGTGAATTTTCCTATAGGGTACTATGTTAAACTAAATCGTTGGCGGCACAGGTCATCAGATACAATTTTGAAAGGGAACAACCCTATGACCATATCACTAAAGTCTAAATCGGCCAGTAGTTAAGACATTTATTTCCATCTTTAGAAGGGTGGTCATTTTGGTTGAATGTCCGGTTACCTGGATACAATTATAAAGGGAACATCTCTGCCAACGACCCGCAGTGTAATGAATATTTTTAAGGATGACTGTCTGTAAACGTATTGTTCAATAAGCCATCTTTTCGACTTTGTCTGGGAGGGGGGAGGGGGCTGAGTTATGCATATGCATAGTCCTAAGATATGCACTGATAAAATATTCCTGTCCACGTAAAAACCATTATAGTTAATCCATGCAAAATTCATAAATTCGACTAGTAGTTTAATGTTGTCACAAAAATTTGGTGTAAAGTGAATTTTATCTGTCAGTACCGTAGCTTCTGGTCAAATTGGGGGTGAAAAGAAGGAAGACGGCTAATACTTTCATGTGCAAATGAAGCATTCCGTCCTCTGCTCAACAGTCTTAATTTCTGGACTTATAATGAGAAAGACCGACTAAGTCAAAAGTCACAAGTTATACGATCGACTTAAGTAACTAAATTGTTTGTAAGTTAAGTGCCGTGACCCTAGTCGACAAAATGTTTGAATCACGGATAAAGTGAAGACGGTGACTGCGATACTGGTACTACCAGAATTGAATTCTGTTAAAAATTCTATTACACAAGAATCGGATTTGTACAATTTTGGGACTTTCCAGAATTGTATGGTTCCACGATTCTGGGATTTTGGTATAATAGTTTCTACCAGTATTGTGGAATTACCAGAATTGTCCCGTTCAAATACTAGAAGTGTAGATTCAGAATTAACTCTGGATTACAAGAATTGTAAAATGTTGCAATTCCGGAATTACCACAATTGTATGCAGAAAATTCTAGTAATTCCATAATTAACGGTATATCAGAAATGCGTTGTTACAATACTAGTATTGCCAAAATTTTAGATTTACAAAAAAATTCTGGTACTACTAGAATCTTCCAGTATCTTCAGTTCTGGGAATACGAAAATGCTACAGAATTTTCGTGTATCTGCAATTCCAAGAATACCATTATTTTATCAACACGAAAAAGAGAATCTTTCCGTATCTGCAATACTGGTAAAACCAGTATTTTCAAAAATCTTCCAGTATCGTTACCAAAATCTTCCAGTATTGACAACCGTGGATGATTTTGGAAGATTCTGGTAAATGTTGGTGTTTTTAACTAAAAATGATTCTCCGATACTGGAATTCTAGAGTCTTCCAATTGCAAATACTGGAAGATTCCAGTAGCAATTCTGGAATTTAAAATTGATACCAGAATTGCACAATTCTTTTTGCACCAGTATCGCAATAACAATCTTCACTTTTGGAATGTATTTCTTGTATTTTGTCTCATTCCAATCAGATTCATGCGATTTTCAGTATCTTTATTCATTATTTTCAAAATTGTTTAAGCGACTTCGGTACTCAAAAGCACGTGCGTACCTGCTTATGCGTAACTGTGGAAGTGTTTTGTTTCTCAGCAACAAATTTTAGCAATGTCAGTAAACACTAGGAGCGCCACTGGGCAGAAAACACACTTTGTTTACAGTATACTGGTCCCAACATAGGCTGGAAAAGGTTGTAAAGAAGCGGAATCCAGTTTTCAAATAACTTCCCCCAAAACAGCTCCACCTGGCGTTTACTGACATTGCTACAAATTTGTTTCTAATTTCTGCAATGAAACTTTTGTTGGTTGCAACTTGATGACATTATTTAAGAAGCCATTTAATGGTACAAGTTTCTAAAACTTAGTGTACATAGTACAATTTCACAGCAAAACAAAACAAAAAACAGTTTCTTCAACAATGCAATAATGATTGCAGGGTAATTTAGGAGATCTTAGCTCCCAGAAGATCGAGTTATCATTTGAATTGGTCATTTAGCAGTATTTAGAAAATGCAATAATTTTGGGTGCCACTTGATATCCGATCTAAATCAAATATTTTACAGGGCACTTGGCCCCTGACTATCCAAACAATATTGTGTAAGTTTTTACAAGGCTCCGCAAATGGCCATAATACTGTGAAACAATTACACGTGTGTTAAACTCATGCTGCTCCAATTCTCCTGGATTCTAAATGCGTGGGATGTTAAAGAATAAATTTAATAACTCAAAAAACTATATGCTTTTACATCTTAGAAATAGCTTTGTTTGTTTGTTTGTTAAGTTGGTGTTTAACGCCGTTTTCAGCACATTTGGCTATTTCGCGGCGGCCAGTTTTTATTGGTGGAGGAAGCCGGAGTACCCGGAGAGAACCACCGACCTTCGGTAGGAAAATTTGCAATCCTTGTCACAGGTGAGATTCGAACTCACAACCCCAGCGTTGACTGGCTAGTGATCAGTAGTAGTCATGACGAACTACCTAGACCACTCGGCCACCGAGGCCCCCCTTGAAATAGCACTACATTCAGGATCTTACAATGGCCAATAGTCATTTGTACCAAAAATTTTATAAATGTAATAATTACACATCTTAAAAAAAAAACTTGTGATAGGTCAAGAGCCACTCAAGACATTTTTTTATATTATTTTATTGTTGTTGTTGTTTTTTTTTTTTTTTAATTTTAAGTTCAAATTTAAGAACAAACATCCAGGAACATCTATGTCAACAAAATATCATTGAATTCACAGGAATAACATTTTCTATGTTTCTCCTCACACTGAAAAATTACATGTACTAAGTGTTTTTTTGAAGCGCAAATAATATGTATTTACCAACTTTTGGCACATTTTTGAAATCAAAATCTAATACATGTATGTAATCATTTTATAACTTTAATGCTATAAAATTTAATTATTAAAATGTGTTCACAAAGCTCTTATTCAGAAAGGTTCATTTGTACAGAAAAGAACTGAAATTATAAAAACAGAGTATTTAATATTTGTAAATTGCACATCAAAGACAGTATGAATGAAAATCTTTCTATCACCTATAAACAAAAATGCATAAAACTGCATCAAAATAATAAACTGCTTAAGTACCTTCATATAATGAGCTGGTATCCATTTTAATGGCAATGCATTTTTCTTTTGTCATCCCTTAAAACAAGTTAAAACAGCAATGCTCTGGTTTAATTTTAGAATATTAGGTAAGAAAAATTTTAAAAATTCCTCTTTTATCAAATCTATTAGACAACCAATGTAAAACCTTTACAAACATATCAGAATTTTACAAAACAAAAACAACTAAAAAAGGCACTGTGAGCAGGCTTACAAAATGATACTCTAGTTCAAAATATCAAATTATCTCCCCTACAATATGTCAGGACAGAATTATTTGGCTTTAATCCTATCTACATACATATGAAGTACTATATTCCAGTGAAATGTCATTTAATTTCTTCTGATGGTTTATGTGGAGTTAAGCAAAGCTTACAAGATTATTTGACAGACAGATGAACAAGGTGATTTTTATAAACTTACTATTTCTTTGGCAGAATGACATCAAATTGTGGCATCTATATTTGTTAAAAAAATACTAGAATTTCCAAGTATCATCTGTGTTTGTATCAATGTGAAAATTCAAGATCTTTCAAGAACTAAAGAGGCATAGATCTGACATGACATATACATTAAAGACTAAAATGGGATATTAAGACTTGTATACAATATTGCTTTTAAAATCAAATATACATGTACAATTATTTATACTGCATAATAACAAAATATCATGTGAGATTAGAAAAATATAAAAGTTATTTCATATAATTAAGTACCTTATATTACAAAATATAAACAAACTGGCCTTCAAACAATACAATATTTGTATAAAATATTACTTAAGAAAATAAAAAGGTCCTAAAACAAAGATCCTTTATAACACATATCTCTCTAATGGCGGCAGTTTCAGTATATATCTGCTACCTGGTAAAAGGTATGTGGGTACCAGCAGTTTCAAAATCATACGTCTATTTAAAGTTTATAAAAACCATAGCATGAAAAGCACATCTCATCTTACGAACAGCAGAAATGATTTTTGTCCGTGTATTCAAAAGAAAGGAAGGTTTGGAAGTCTTAATGGACAAGAAATAGAGTGGCTTCTCCAAAAAATATAACACATTAATAATACCAGTATTCTAAATTCAGCAACTGTTAAAAATATTACATTCATTTTTATTAGCTATATGCACCATATTGAAATTATATTCCAAGACTTGTATAGATTCTTCTTCTGTTGTTGTGGTAATGGCCAAATATCAGGAGAAAGTACAATATATTATAACGATATGAATACAAAAAATGTTTATCCTTAGATAAACAAAATAACTTTCAGTCAAACATAACACATTATGTTTTCATGTAACAAAATATTCAATAAAATGAACATCAAAGATGCATACCTTGTACAATTTTCATATTATTCCAATTTTATTCAATATATTAAAATACATCTTTCATAATCTTTCTTTCTATGTAAAATTCATTCCAGTCTAAATATGTTCATAGAGTAACTCATAAATAATATGGCAGTGAAAATAACAATTAAGGATGATCGCTGGTCTAATAGGAAATAAATAGGATTTGAAATAGCTGTTTTAGTGCGAGAGAACATATGAATAGTAAACAAATAAGCAAGAAAAAAATATAGGTTCATGTGCTCATTTTAGAGTTATAAAGCCTTGAAAATATGCAGGAAATAGGTTTTCTCTGGACTTTTCATTGTCTTTGTATTGGCAACTTCAGTCTTTCAAAAATGTATGAAAAAATAAAAAGGATTTCATAAAATTTGGTCAAATACAATTTTAAGGTATATATGACTGAATTATAAAAGAAAAAGTGGGGGTTCATGGGCAAAAAATTTAATGTTTAAGAAATGGATAAAACCTGAGGATTCCGAAAATCTGACAAAAAGACCAAAACATGACCAGCAAGCATTCTTAAAATTTTTATGGGTTCCACGGAACCCAGTGTCTCGTCTGATTTCGCTGTTGTCTATGTTTTAAGTGTAATAGTGGAATGTACATAATTTTTCTCCACGTTATTTATTGAACATGACGAAGCTTATGTCCAAGTTTGGTAAAAATCCAGGATGATTTAAGAAAGTAATTAATGTTTTAAAAACTTTAACTTCAGACTGTAGGTAATGTTAACTGGGAGAAAAACTAAGTCCATTTATAAGTAAAATATGGAAAAATGGAAAATTATTACAAAATTTTTCTCTGGATACTATCTTTTGATATGAATAAGCTTCTGTCCAAGTTTGGTAAAATACAGGATAGCTTAAAAAAGTAATTAATGTTTTAAAAACTTTAACCAGAGTGAATGTAAATGTTGACGCTGCCGACAGAATGTAGGGTCGCCATGTCTCGCTTCTGCAACAAAAGTCACAGGTTCAACAAAAATACCATACAATCTCAACAAATATCAAGCAAAGCAGAATATTTTTCCACAAAAGATAAAGAATGTAAAACGAGAGAGTGTTTAAGTGACATATTTCACCACTTCACCAAATTAATAACAAGTTTTTTTACCAGTGGAAAATCGGGTTTAATATTAAATTCAAGTATAAATTATGAAGAAATCAGTAATAAAGGCCTAAAAATTTAGTTTATCTTTTCTTTTGAAAGGGTAAATATTCTTGATATTTTGAAAGCTAGGTAAAATAGATTTATTTATTTTTAAGAATCAAATCAAAAACACTAACAATATTCAAAATAAAAGACAAACAAGAATTGTACTGTACATACCCTACTATTATTGTTTTTTTTGTCTCCTTTTTATTATGTCCCCCCAACAAAGTGGGGACACCATCTGAAGTTGTGCAACATCATATTAAGAAATCCAACATGGCCACCATTCAAAAATTAGAAAAAATCCTAGAGACTTGATTCTTGGTTTAAAAATAGGTCACCACAAGTGCTTTCTATCGGCCATATTGGAAAATCCAAGATGGCCACCACTTGACAATTCATGAAAAATCATGGGACCATACAAATTGATATTAGGGACCCCTGTGGAAATGGGAACGTCTGGGGAACATATGTTATATCTAGTTAAACATGTATTTTATTTGTTCTGTTCATGTACAGGCTTTCCATTGAGACAGTAAAAATTATTCACAATGGGTAAGTTATTGAATCAAACATGCATACAGTTTATTCAATATAAATACAATATAAGAACGAAGTTTTCTTAGTAATAAGTCATTGGTTTATTGTAAAATATAACTGTGTGTTCAATCATTTTGAAAAAGAATTTTTTTTACAAGTAATGCTAAATTTAAATCCATTTAAAAATATAATTGTTTTTATATTTGTATTTGAAATGTTTCAATTTGTGCCTTTACTAAAACTGGGACATACCTACAACAGTGTGATAAAAACTACAAACTCTGCTCGTGATACAGATCAGTACAAAATTAAAATTAAACAATAAGACAAAAATTGTAATATGTATAAAATTAAAAAGATTCATTTAAAGAGAAAAAAAGCATAAAAGAATTAAAATAAGAAGCTATTTACAATGAGAAGAAAAATTATTAAGTTACCTCCCTTATAATGTCATTAACACTCCTTCAAGTTTTTGTCAAATTTTAAACTGTTAGCCAGGACATACGGTGTAAAGTTCTGCCTGAGACAAAATTCACTGCAAAGTACAAGAACAGCAGATTTAAGAACTGTTGAACTGGTATATATGGTATGATGATATTTTTTTTTCACAAAGGCAAAGTTTTTCTGATCATCATGTGCTTAATTCTGGAGACAAACTGAGAAAAGGGAAGGATACCAGTCATGCTATTACCTTATTTATTACAATAAATTCATATGCATGGATGAAAACTTGCAGTTATTTCTAAAAAATAAATATATTCCCAGTTTTTAGTAAAGCCTTTAATTGTTACTTTTTCCAAAATGGTGTAGTATTAATTTACTACAACAAATTTATTTTAAAGTTCAATCTTTTAGCAACTATGAAACTCTGTGGCCAATTGATCCAAAAGGGCATAACGAGACCAAAGGGAGACAATTACCCCCTGCATAAGTACTGTAAGATAACTTAATAATGTTTTCACAACTGAGGTAAACTTATTTTTAAATAAGAACACCTTTATTGAACTGCATTCTAATTGATAAGCTTAAAACACTTAAGCCTGTTCAAGTCCTTTTTTCAGCTGGACTTGCCATGACTCTTCCTTAGCCTTGTGAAGTGTCAGGATAATATGGTCATCTTTATACTGAAATAAATAATACATGTGTTTAAGAGATTGTATTTCCTCAATAAAGGTTAAGTGGAGAGGCTGTGCTATGTATCAGACTGCCATTTTTTGTGAATTATAAGTGAAGGCAAAAAAGTTTCAAAAAAATAATTGGACATATATGTTTTGTCAAGGAATATATAAATGCACCAATTAAAAAAATCACGAAATCAAACATAACCCAAAAAAAATTGAATACCGGTAAATGCAAAATGACTTCCAAATTTTTATTTTGGTCCTAGAATTCACACATAATATTCCAGGAAGATTTATATCTTAATTTGAAAGATATCAAGAATAAATATTCAAATAGCAAACTGCAGGAACATGAGTGCATGTTGTAGAGCATACAATTTAGTATCTGTGATAAATTCATCATTCCAGAAAACTAAAGATCATGAAAACCAATTTGAATTTTGCTAAAAATGGTTCCAACATTTTCAAAAATAAGAATTCTCATATCAAATTTTCAAGTACTAAAATTTCACTTAGAGCAGAGTTTTACAATATTGTTATCTAGAATAAAAATCTTTGAATAACTGGATGAGGATTTTAATAAAATTTTCTTGGTTTTTCTTTACCTTTATATCTTGTTTACATTTATCAGGTATTATCTCCCCTGGAAGCTGATTAATTTTGTATTTGTATTTGGTCTCTTCATTATTCTTCTTGATAACTGCTGTTACTTCAAAAGATCTGTGAAAATATCAATTTTTTACATTTACAAAATATACCTTTTTAACAGGAATTTTGTCAAATCTGTAATTTATGGTAATTTTTGCGACAAAAAGGTATTTTGCCAACCAACTCAGTTTCACCTTTTCCTACGAAGTGAAGCAAGGATTGTTACTATGTTAGGTATTGTTTGGCATATCCCCCATATCTTCCCAATTTCATACTTCTAGAGATGTTTGCAAAAAGTTTTCATATTCTTTATTGAGGTACATCAAACTACATCTCTGGTCGTGCTGGTTTGACCATGACTTATTAGGACAGGGGATGAACCTGGGAACAGATTTTTTGTATGTCCATCTTTGAAAACATATGACTAAAAATTGTGACCAGGTCTTAAGGTCTCAAAACAAAATGATTAATGATCTACTTTGATCAAGCAATTCATTTAGCCTACCCAGCATAGACAATGAGTGCAATATCATCCAAAGGATCACTAATTTCCACTGCTTTTTCATGCTATGGATAAACACTTACTTGACTTCAAACTGAGGGTCTACTTCACAATGATCCTTTAATTTTTTCCTCCAGTTGACTTCTATACCAGGAACTTTTAAAGTCACTTCAGCATACTTTTTATCAATTTCAACTGCAGTGGCTAAACAAAACAAAATCTATACAGAAATGATATTTTAGTTGATATACTATTTTTTTTCCTGTTTAATTTTTAAAATACCAGTCTAAATCTGCAGGAAAAATTTCATTCGGTCTTCATAAAGAAAAATGCAAACTACATATACATGTATGCCACAATTTTTAAAGTGTCCCCTAAATGAAAATATCTAGGTCTCAACTACTCATTTCTCTGTAGGATCTAAAATTTGAAGGTGTGACAAAATCTTATGATCTACGCTCCCCAGGGAGCAACCATTTGATTTTACATATGCATGTACAAAATGTACCATAAAATAGCAGTTTGACTAAGATTTTAGAAATGGAAAGAATTATTTAATAGATCAGAAAGCATTCAAATAAACTACAGTTATCTAGTTGCCATGTGACAAATAAGAATTATATATAACTCAATTATGTCTGTCAGCAGGTTTAGAAAAAAGAATGAAAGATACAAGATAGACTTAATAGGTTTCCTTTAAAAATTTGAGTTATTCCCCTTTGACTGGACTTTTATTTAAACGAAAACGTCATTTAATCAATTTACACAATACATCTTGTATCACTGTGACAAAAAGGAATTATAACTCAAATATATCGTTCAGCGAGTTTAGTAAATAGAATGAAAGATACAAGATAGTTATTCTCCTTTGTCTAACAGGACATTTATTTTAACTAAAACATCATTTAATCTATATCTATGCAGTATTTTTTGTATTTTTTCATTATGACTGTTTCTTCTTAGGTTACACTGAGTCATGTGCCAGACAGGGCATGTTCAATTATGGCAAAAAAATAAAGATGTCTGAGATACCAGATACCAGTGGCGGATTCAGAAAAATATTTTTTTATCGATATATGTGATTATTTAGCACAAAATCATCAAAAAAAAAATTCCCCTCACTCCACTCGGCATCAAATTTTTGAATTATAGATTTTACATCCCCTCGTTCAAAAATCCTGAATCCACCACTGGATACTGCAGTGATTTCTGAATGAACTTCAGAAAGGCAACTGAAAATGTTTAAGATATTAAGCATTTTGTCTAGGGATTTCTAACAAGTTTAATCAATAGTTCTGGTAAGAATCAACATTATAAATTACACACTTCCATCCACAATATGTGTCTTTCTTAAAATTTGATAGGCTGAAAGTTTAAACTAATCTTTGATTGGTAGAAATCGGCAACAGGAATAGAAATTTTTATTAAACCAATCAAGGACCCTTATGGGTTTAATATCTAATACAATGATTACATTGATTTTTTCATTAATATCATATTAATTTAATAAGTTTCATCAGATCAGTGTGGAGAATATTAAACATTAGAGTTATTCCCCCTTCTTCAAACATTAAGAATCTACATTTCATATATATTTCTCATGCAGGAGAAATATTGTTTTCACAAACTGATCTGACAAAAAAGTAATATAAAAGCAGATGATATGGCATTATCTCAAAGTCCAGGAATTGTGGAATATGTTTTTGTAATTTGACTAAAAGCAGTCTCACTGAATTCTTTATTTTTGGAATATGAATTTCAGTAAAGTTCAGGATACACAGTATTGGCTACATGTATATGGGGAGGGTTGAGATCTCACAAAACATGTTTAACCCCGCCACACTTTTGTGCTTGTCCCAAGTCAGGAACCTTAGTATAGCCTTTCTTAGTCTTGTGTGTTTTTTTAATTTTGGTTCATTTAATTTGTATGTTTCGGAGTTTAGTGTGGCATCCATTTCGCTGAACTAGTATGCATTATTGTTTAGGGCCAGCTGAAGCCCACCTCTGTGTGGTGGATTTACGCGCTGCATTGAAGACCTATTGGTGGCCTTGGGCTACTTTCTGCTCTTTGGTCGGGTTGTTGCCTCTTTGACACATTCCCCGTTTCCATTCTCTAATATAATATATTAGAATTTCACAATTGTACCAACTTTGATATGTATCTCTTGATACAGTTCCTGGGAAAAATCTGAGATTTATAAACTTGAAAAAGTAATAAAGAAAAACTTTGAATCAATTTGTGTCTGGAAAGTATAACTTTGGTGTCTCTCTCGGGAAAAAAAGCTCGGGCCTTGCAAGCTGTTAAATTTAGATCAGCTTTAATTCATAAACAAAATATTATGACCAAACAATCAACAATAACTCGTAAACAGGACGTACCCCTTATGACATCCAGACCTTCCCTTCTAGTGAATCCTTTTTTTAAATTTTGTTACATCAAGCTGTATTTTCTATCCAGAGGTGGTTACGGGACTTTCAAATTATTAACATACTTCACTGTCAAACGATGTTTTGAAAGAGAAAAATATCTTGATTTAAATGATTTTAAAATTAGACAATCTATTTGTAAAATTAGAGTTAGTGCTCATTGTTTAAAAATAGAAACTGATAGATATGCTAAAAATTATATTGAACGTTCACAAAGACTATGTACTAAGTGCATACTCAGAGAGGTTGAAGACGAGGAACACTTTTTAGTTCAATGTCCATTGTACGAAAATGAAAGAAAAGTATTTTATGAAAATATATCTTTATTTTGTAATAATTTTGGGAACCTGAATAAAACAGCAAAGTTTATTTGGCTATTGACTAATGAAAATATTAATGTCCTAAAAACACTGGGTATATTTATAAATAAGTGTTTAGAAATAAGAAATTTTATATAATAACATGCAAATATTTCAATTGATATATTATGATAATATAGATATTTTGCATATAGTATGGCTCTGACCTGACTGCGGTTATTGTGGGTTTAAATAAATATATAACGTCGGGGAACCCAAATCGCCCAGTCCGAAGAGGGTTTTTCAACTGCCACAGAAAAACTTGCATTACAAAATTATCAATAATTATTATCTGACAAATAGACAAGTCGGTTGTTCTCCCCGCATAAATTTTATACATGTAAACTTAGTAACTATTTATAGCAGACACCTAGATGGACGCGTCGTTACCATATCTGGAATGACGTGGAAGGAACCCAAATCGCCCAGTCAGTAATCTGCGTCCTATTAAACTGAACTATGTTGTATAATACAGTGTACATTGGTGTTTTGAATAATTTTCGACTTTTGGATGATGTTTTGCCACATTAACTCTCATTTTTTTCAAAATTAGCAGATGGATAGACTCATATATAATAGTTGTCTCCCTTGCAAACGAAAGTGAAAGTAAAAAACTAAGTCACGTGGAACTTTCAGTCACCGTGATACTTTCAAATCGAAAAGATTAGGAATTTGGATTTTTTTCTTTTACTCTTTATATGCCATAAACGTTTGATGATATTTTGTTCAATTTTGATGAAGAATAGATTAATTTTTTAAACGTGGAAAATTTTTAATGAACTGTAATTTTGCCGGTTTTATTTTTATTTGTTGTTTGTTTGTTTGTTTTTTTTGTTGTTGTTTTTTTTCTTACTCAGAATTTCGTGGTTACTTTATGAAAAAGAGACAAAATTCCTAAACTAAAAACCTAGGAATTATTGTCTTTTTTATTCATTTAACTTACTAATATTTTTTATTTCGAAAATAATAAACTTTATTGCAAAATTACACCCATAAGGGTCAAGCAATATAACATATAAACATACCGTACAGAAAACTGAACACAGTATAATTTATACATAATATATGTCACGAACTATCTGACAGGGTCCAATTTAGGCCCTCGGTCCTGAAGACCCGGGAGCGGGACTGAGAATGACTGAAAAGTAATTTATTTGTACAATTCATGTCTTGAAATGATGGAACTTGGTCTTTTAAAAGAGCCAAAAATTTCGTGCGCAAAGGTGAATTTTGATCATGTACAACTTTACATTTTTTGCATAATCTTTGTTCTCTGGGAATGTTCATATAACTGCCAACTTCAATACCTAGTGGCCAGTCACTTAGTCTAAATTTTGATAATAATTTTCTATAAGTGAAATTATTGTTTATTATGTAAAGCTCAAATTTACAGTCGGTTTTAAATTTTCCATAAGGACAAAGTTTAGATGAAAAATCGAATTTTGAAAATTTTAACCAAAGTCAGTTTCTCGTACTGTTCTGTAACGGACTTTTTAAGTATTACATTTTATAGTTTTCTTTCCATTGACTAAAAGATTTGTCTGGTTGATGGTCAGTGTCTATTTTTATATTACCGGTACTTCTAATCTTTTCAATACAGGAGTACCAAGAGTAAATTTATTTTCCAAACATTAAAAATAATTTTTTTGGGGTTAAAATCATTTATGGGAATCTTACTAGAATTGTTCGTATGCATACGGGTCAAAACTGTTTTTTTTTATCCCTACCTCCTGTTTAGGGGCAGCATCATATTGCTTGTTTAAATGTAAAATATCACTGAATTTTTCCTTTCATCAAAAGTAAGAAAAAAGCAGTGCTTCGATCCATTTTCTAAAAATTGATGACTGGTTTTATTTATTTATTTACAAATTATTTTGTTGATTATAACTTTCCAAATGAACTCCCGATCAGATCTGAAAATATATGGAGGGGGAATTATAGTACCAAGGCCAGCGCCAGTGTTTTAAAATACATGATACCGAACATTTTGACTTTGCAGTCGATTTGATTAAATTGGAATATATTATTATAATTCATTTTGATGAATGCTTTCAGTATTGTTCCTACATATATACTTTACAGTTTTGGAAATACAAATGGTAAAAGGGACTATATTTATCTGCTTCTCGTAGTTGTCGTCTGTCCTTAGTTTAATCTTATAGGGAATCGCATGATATAGTGGCACCACATTCTGCTGGAATGGTCATGGTGGTGCTTGGAATACAGACTGATGACTAAAAATAAAGTCTGAAAAAATGTATAAAATCTTCTCTGAAACTATTTGGCCATTGAAACCAAAGTTTGGTGGAACAGTACTTAGTTGGTCCAATTTCAAAATTTTATCAGATGACACGAGATGACCGCCGTAGACGATCTTAGTTTTACATAGGACATTTCAGATATATATTTTATCAAAGCTCGCAGTAAGGACAAAACATTTTTGAAGCCATTACTGTTTTTGAAATATAGGCAAAGGAGCTAAATACATTGTATAGACAAAAGAATACCGAAGAGAAAAAACAGCGGGGAAAGTCAACAAATTCGAAGTCCAGGAAAAAGACAAAGCACAGCAAACAAACACAACAAGGATACATGTATAACTAAAAAATACGTATAATAAACTAAACCAAAAATATAACAAAAATGAGCTTTATGTATGTGTCTACAATTGTATTCAATTTTTGTTTTCGATCACATCAACTGTGCGTTTGTTTAAAGGTGGATCACAGGTTTTTTAAGGCATGGATGTTCCACTTTTTATTTAACTTTATTGTTATTTTTTTTAGCTGTTCTGTTTTATTTCATCTATTCTTTTTTCATTTAATTTGAAATTGCTTGATAAATAAGCTATAAGATTAACAAAACGCGAAAGGGCGCAAAAGGGAAAGGTTTTTAAAATTTAGTTGAGGTGATATATGAAAGTAAAGTGGGTAAAATTTATCAGAGTCGAGCGATTGTACAATTTTGTAAATTTCTTTCTTTCTTGCCTTGTGTCTTACAAAGTATAGGTACGGCACATATTAACATAAAATTTAACTATCTTAGCAAGAATACGTTAAATGAAAGGGGGGGTGAAATAAAACAGAATAGTTAAAAAAAAAAAAATAAAATAAAATAAACAGAATAATAGTTGGAAGGAAACAGTGAGGTATGTATATATATGCACAATAACAAAAAAACAAAGTTATTCTGTCTGCCTTAAGACTATATGTTATTGTTTTTTCAAACTATCTAATATATAACTTTTGTCGAATACAAGTTAACGTGAACCAACAATGACCAAAGAAAAAATGAAAATGTGTCTATGTTTAATGACCCCAAAACATGTTCTCATATTGAGTCGTAAATAGATGAAATGTGCACATCTTATGCATCGAAATTGGTATCAAATAATTTATATCCAATATATATCCCCAATCGTTTTTTGCAGAGAAAATGCATTTTATACATTTACAAATGCAATACAGTTAATATATCCGACGATGTTTTGTGTTGTAAGGGGAACTACTCGTAATGTAAGTCATTACATTTTATCGTGCCTGCATGTGCAAGTTATCGAACTTAAAAGTTGTCACAACAAAAATGGCGGAAGTAAGAACGTTCCAACAAGACATGAAAATCCTTAATATTTCTGACATTAGAGAAGAGGTAAAGTTATAAATTTGAGAACATAGATCTATGAATGTTTCAACACCAAGACAACACATTTTTTAGCAATGCAGTGGATTTTAAAGAGTTGAAATCGGTCCGTCGCACAAGCTTTGATAATGACAGATCCGTTTCATCCTAACTTCTTACCCATATTTTGCAATCATCTGATTAATTTAACATTTCCATTTTATACCCAAAAGTTGCGTCTTTTTGCGGTTGTTACGAAAAATGCATATTTATTTTGTTACTCGCGGAAGCAAATTATCCAGCCGTATTTTAGTTGAGACCTAGGCGATTTGGGTACACTGGGCGATTTGGGTACCCTGACGTTATATATGTAAACTGTATATGTACCTCCAATTATATAAATAACTTGTATTTGATTGCTTGCTCTTAATGGGCCCTTAATTGGAAATAAAATTCTTTATCTTATCTTATCTATAGGATGTTATAGAACCATTACAGGTTGGATATTGTCCTCTTGTTGGGAAAAATCAGTTTTTAAATGATGATATTGAAACCATTAAGAATTCATGTACCGTCCAGGCCTGTGTAACCAACCTAACAACCAGGTTGTTACACAACATTCTATGCTCTACAACCATTAAGAGGAGTCTTGTACCATCCAGGCCTGTGTAACAAACCTAACAACCAGGTTGTCACACAACATTCTATGCTCTAAAACCATTAAGAGGAGTCTTGTACCGTCCAGGCCTGTGTAACCACCCTAACAACCAGGTTGTTACACAACATTCTATGCTCTATATTATATCCTGTTCTTTTCTTGTGTTATTCATTGGTTTGAGAGCAAATATCTTTTGTTTAATAAGTTTGATGATTCCCTCTGTAACAAATGAGTATACAATAAGGAAGCGTTTATTTCTGATCACCAGATGTCTTTTCATATTTTGCCTCAGGCTTTCACCACAATTATGACCGGCTAAAGATCGTGCAAACAGCCCTTTAGAAGATTTATCTATATTATTGTTAAAATGTAAAACGTTGTCTTTATATTATAGAATCCTAATATGCATTAAAATAAGTAAAACCTTTTGGAGTTCGATATTCATCCCCATCTGCCATCGTATTAAAGTTCGGATACGCGAAGAATCCGAAATATATATTATTCATAGAAAGTGCTAAACCTTAGTACGAATGGTCCCGTATCAGAACGGAGAAATCCGCACGACTTGCTACAAAGCCAGACAAACCGGGAAAAAACAAGAAAATACAACATAGTAACAATGAGAACTAAAAAACACGGACAACAGGAACTCCTATAAAAACCAGGAGCGACGAGTTGTGACGTTTGATTTTTATTTGAAAAAGGTAGGGGGAGGGTTGTCGAAAAAACTGAAAAAATCAGGGTAAAAATGGATTGAACAACACAGTCAAGAATTAATATTAAAAGAACCAAATAATAGTATATTTTGAAAAAAAGCAGGCTCAAAGATGCTGCGATTTATTTTTTATGATTGAAGTCAGATCACATTTTCCCCTAGAAATCAAATTAGCCAGTGCTTTTAATTATAATAAATAAACACGTAAATCTGTTCCTTTCCTATGAAGTTTGGCTTGTCATATTCCTAAATAAACTTTCCACCGACTTTCCTCCGAGAGTCCTAGTCTCAATATTAAACTGTCGAAAAAAACGGTATAACTATATTATTTCATTCAATAAAGACTTTTATCTTTGAGAAAACCTATATTCACAACCCTATATTATGTCCTTGTTAGTTGACCCCAGTATGAATATGAAATATAAAATTTACGACAAAAGATTTAGCGAAAATGATAATAATTGATTATATATGTAGCTTGGATTGCTTGTTAGCCGCGCTAAATCTAAATATTAATGAAGTTTAAAAATCCCAAGACACTTATGTTTATTCCTAACGGATTTTCTTTAAATAAATGAAAATAAAATCCCACGGCTTACTTCGTTTTAAGGCATTTCTAATTACTGATTTTCTAGTAAACAGTTTTATTACATCACAGGAACAATAAGGTGAACATTGTCAAAATATTGATATAAATGATAAATATTAATGTAATACCATTCAAGTGTCATCAGAATGGATATAATTCGACATGACTGTTTTGTTAATGCATAAGATATGTTTACGTATTTTTTGTAATTACTATCTCCTGTTCAATTCCAAACTTAAAATCACATTTTCCTTCGATATCAAGAAAGACTGTCTTTCCTTCTGTCTTTAAATCTTTTAAATTTGAATCCGTTGTATCGTCTAATAGTATATCTTTCATATCACCAGTAAAAACCATCAACCATTTGTTATTCTTTCGCCTGTTGTA
Organism: Mytilisepta virgata; assembly: GCA_028015205.1. Classification (NCBI taxonomy): domain Eukaryota; kingdom Metazoa; phylum Mollusca; class Bivalvia; order Mytilida; family Mytilidae; genus Mytilisepta; species Mytilisepta virgata. The sequence goes on from CM051515.1 coordinate 19,572,992, forward strand.
AAAATTTACAACTACTGTCCCTCTTATGGCAACTCTTGATGTAAATGTATATTCGCTCTGCTTTTCTTTAATCTTAAGTTCAGCAGTAAGCGTAGTTGTCTCCCCCTTTGCTCCTGGAACAGTTATGGTCCCTTCGCTTGCCCACGTCAGCGTCTTCTGATTCGTTGTCTCTATTGCGTTTGATACCTCAAAGCCTTTAGAATATCCGACAGACGCTTTCACAATTTCTTCAGGTGCCGCAATCTCGAGTCCCAGTTCTAAACTCGTACTATACCCTTTTGACAGTGAACACTTGCATTCAGAAACCGTTTGTCTTTCCACTTTCAAAGAATGCTCCTGATTTGTTTCACTTTTATTTTCAAATACAGACTTAAAGATAACGTTAGAAGAATATTTTTCACTTCCAGGTACAAGAGTATGCTTCGGTTTCTCTATTGCGAATGAAACACCTGACCAATCATATTCAAGAGTCAGGTCTTGTAATTTCTTTGGGAATCCTCTTTTTCGACTCGACAGATATAATTCAAATGCTTGAACTTCCACAATTTCTTGCAGATTGGCAATTTGTGGTTCTGCCGGCATCTGAAACAAATAAAACAAACATATATATATATAATGTTAAATAATTGCGGGTGTAACTATATATGACCAATCAACTGTAGAAGATACCGACTAACAATGCCAGAAAGGATATACTAATATGAGTTTATTCTATGTCAAAGAAACTCGTTCCATGTATCAGTCTGCATCCTTATCCTATTTGAAAATATAAATCATCTACCCATATGCACCCGGATGCACTAAATTTTGAATGATTGATCGTTTGATAGTTTGCCCAGTTGAAAAATGACGGTTAACGGAGCAGGAACTGCTTACCCTTCCAGAGCACATGATATGTTAATTCCCGTTAGTTCACATTGCTAGTGCTTTTTATGCTATACAGTGACTGCTTGCTCTTTCGGAGCACATGAGTCTGCACATATTTTGGTGGGGTCCATGTGAGATATGTTTTTGGTTTTTGATTGTGGTGCATGTGTTGTTTTGGTCTTGTCTTTGTTGTTCTCCGGAGTTTGTCAGTTGTTTCGGATTCCTCCTTCGAATGTGTCTTTGGTATTTGTTGACTTTACTAATTCTGTTTAGTTTTCTGTGTTTTTTATTTATTCCTTTTGTTATGTCTTGGTAGTATTTGAATGTTACATTTCCACGAGTTTGCTTTGTCTCTGGATTTAGAATACATTTATGATCATTTATGTAAATTTGTATATTGACTATCGCATCGGTATATTCTTTTGCAGGTATATATTGCTTAAATCCTTTATTTTCAGAAAGCATTTAATTTCCTTGAATTTTATACAAGTCCTCCTAGATATTTAACTTTGGATACAATATCGTATAAAAAGTATCGTATAGCATGTGTATCAAAATTCATGGGTGAAAAAACTACCGAGTTTAACATGACCAGAAAAGCTTTTACATGTAAACTTAAGACCAATGGTTGAAGTAATTTAAAAAATTCGTATAAAAGCCGAATGATGATTTAATCCCAAATTTTGTACAGCAGACCTTGGACATATTGAGCACCCCAGGGTAACGCTCTGCATATATATACCGTTTCTGTTTAATTCTACCCTAGAATTTATCAACTCATTCAGCCTAGGGTGTATGACGACGTATTATTATACCTTAGATGAATTATTGTATGTATGACTATATAAATTTTATTGGTTATTGCGATCATGTGATGATATGCACAAATATTCATATTCCACCCCTTCGGAAATCTCAGTACTTTTCCAGTTTTCATATCAGTAAAAGGATTTGAAATAATTATGAAGTAAATATCAAGGAAGATGAAAAAAGCATGTTCTTTATCGTATTTCCGATACAATGTGTTCGATTCTTTATAATAAAAAATGTTCCAAAGTGGAAAAGTGTCTTCTAAGTATATTAATATCTTTATTTGAAATGAAAATTTATATCCCGAAGGGTTGACAACATTATTTAAACATTAAAATAACAGAAATTAAAAGTAGAACAGAAATACATAAAAAAAAAATATGTGTAAACAAATACACGTATTACGCAGCTGTAGAGTCCACTTTCCTCAGTACTATGGACTTTTTTTATAAATGGAGCAAGAAACCGCATACGATCGTTAGAAGATAAAATAAGTTTTAGTTTTTCAAAAGGCGAATAATTATTTATACTTGGTTTTTTTTCAATGATGTTATTGAAGTAATCTTGCCTTAACATGTCATATTTCGGACAATTGAAGAAGAAATGTATTTCATCCTCTATCTCATTTAAATTACATTTTGACATATTCTGTTTTCTCTTTTGATGTTTTTATACCGTCCTCTTTCAATTTCTATAACAAAAATGATGTTATCTACACATCGCAAATCAAAATATCTTTGGTTCTATTTAGCATAATACAACATTTATAGCATGGTAGTGTGGGGGGGGGTATAAAGATTTTTTCACATCTTAATTTCATAACCCCCACCCCCTGGGCAAGCACTCGTGAAATATGATATTTCTGATATGAATAAATCTTCATATTACCCCCGCAATAAATGTATAAAATATCTATAGAATATGAAGAATTTCTCGGGTTAACAATATGTACAATAATACCCCTTATTTCAGTAAAGTTCAACGAAAGGTAAACAACAGTTTTACGTACGAAAACAGTATGGGAAGGGCGAAATTTCAATCTGCAAGAAAACGAGCCTGTCGTGAGAAAATATACCTAATCGCAGTCACATGTATACCTTAATTTCGTTAATTTTCACTCAGAATATCCGAATATATAATATGTATACATAACTGTCACCAAAGTATTACTGGGCACAAAACTTCTATAACTTTAAATCTTAAAAATCAATCAATGTGACGGAATTGTAAAATAATAACATTTATTTCCTTAAATGCTGAATTAATAGGCAATAATTTTAAAGAACTTTCTCAAAATTATTGGCTTGTCATGTTAAATGTCCCATACATCAAAGTAATTTTATATACCTATGTTATGAGTGAAAAATTTAAAATAAATTACTCTTCAAACAATGAGAACAATGAAAACACTCGTCGAGCTATTGAACATTGTTATTTTACTTTGAGGCGATGTTGTTACACAGACTCTTACCAACGATTTATCCGAATTCTTTTAATACATAGTTTTATTTATTTTACTTTCACGGAAAATTCCGTTTCATTTCCAATCTTCAAAATGTAATGTTACCGTTTTAAATTTCTAATTTACAAAACTGGAAATAGCAGATTTATCTATTTTTGGCCTCGAGTATAATTGTTGAGTCGTAATTAATTCTCAGAAATATGCAAATCTTGACCATCAAAATCGGCATCGTCGGAAACGCACGACCGGTCGTGCTTACGCTTTGCTACACAATGCTACACTTAATCGTGAAGCAGAGCGGGTTTCCGCAAATTCGGTATCATAGTATATATATAAATTCCTTGATACCAGTTTTGGTGCCTTAAATGAGCACAGTTCGTCGATCTATAACTCATCAGTTGTGTTCAACAGGCTCAAGGCCTAAAATGTTGAAAAATCAAACAATAATCCAAAAACTTTGAAGAACGAATTCAAAAGGGCCAAAAAGGGGCCAAAAAGACCAAAAGAGTAAAACCAAAATATAATCGTTTAAGGTGGTACCTAACACTACAGGGAGGTAACTCTGTAAAATCAGCTAAACGTTTTAATAACGTTGTGTTGTTAATGGAATATTAAGCTTTTCAATGATCAATATTAGTGTTTGTCAAACTGCTATACAATCAGTATAATTTTTCTGATGAATTGGTTGGTTCAAATGTTTTGAAATTTTAAAATTTTTGTAAATGGGTCAAAGTAAATACTTTGTCAAAATTTTATGAAAATTAAACGAGCCAAATTAATTTTAGTGAAAGTGTTGGGTACCACCTTAATTAGTTCACAAAAATGTTGTCAACTTGCTTTTTTCTAGGCAGACGTAGACGTAAAATGTTTTTTATTTTTTTTTTTATTTTTTGTGCACAAAAAAAATGATATTCATATGTATTCAAGATTATCTCTTTTACAATTTGATTTTATCTGTGTAAAATTTGTTTGTGTTTAAAAGCCTTCAACCTATATTGGTAATAAGGGAATTAACATGTATCACGTACTCACCCTGGCGATATAATGATCTGCAATTAACATGATTAATAAGAACATTTTACTTTCTAAATTTACAAATGGGTCATTTATTATTCATATAATTATATAGGTACACATGTATTTGAATACTCTGATTGTGAAATATTACCAACACAGCCTTTCGACTGTGTTTTTCACGTTAACCATGGCATAGTGACATTTACAATTATCATTAATAAACAAAATGTCAGAGCTAGTGGTATTTCGACCTTTAGCCTTGAACTTCATTTATTCAAAAATGCAAAATATCCCTTGACCAGATGTTCATGATGATCCGATTATATGAAATAAATTCGTGCCGACAGGATAGAAACCATAGCTTAGGATTTTTTTCTTTGGTCATGTTAATTGAAAGAGGACATGAGGATTTAGACTGTAAATTGATATATTAAAAACCTCTGAGTTCTCAGGTGTGAACGTTGTTACCTGAAGGATATATATTTAATGTATCTGATTTTTTTATTATTGTTTTATCTCTATTTTCACCATATTTGAACTATAAACAAATATAAAATTGCTTTATATCAAAAACAGAAGCACTGCATCGATAATATGCGTTTTGATTTCCGTTTTTTTTTTTTTTGCGTCTTATAAGCAAAGTCTGCTTTTTTCAATAGATTGCTCTTCCTCGTTTCTGCAAAATATATTTATAAAATTAAAGACAAGACAACCATTGATGCAGTTTAATTTCATGCAGTGAAACTGTGCATATATATTGTTCTCGTGCATATCCGGATTGATATTAACACTCAATACAGCTAGCTGGCAGTCAACTTTTCGTTGTCACCTTAGAAAATACGAATAAATAATAAGCTAGAATAATATAAGGAACCAGTTGATGAAGATACTGTGTTCCGTTTATTTTCGAGTTGGAAAGTATATAGGTTGTCCGAGTCAGTAACAAAGTTCGGAAGATTTCTAGTCAGCAATCCTAAACTAGAAGTACGAGTCCCAGTATAAAAATTAAGTGGAAAACAGACGCCCATTACCAGTGTGTGTAAAAACCGTTTCACTGTTTTGCATTTCATATAAATTCATGTCAAACTGTACTATGTTTGTTACATAATGTCATAACAAATAAAAACTTTTTCAAAATAATTTGAAATTCAATTCAACACCTAAAACAGAATTCTCAATATTAATAAGCAGTTTTTAAACGAAATAATAAAAGTTTACGTTTTCAGAGTAAATCATTAAAATTAGTGGTATTGATTCAGCACACGTTGAAGCAATTTGCAAAATAATTTTCTGTTTGTAACGACAGCAATTATTGTAAACGAGACTTATTAACCTTACCTCATTTCGCGACTGGCTCGTGCATTACACGTGTTTGAAATAGTATTTATTTATTCATACGAACGCTGTTTAAGATAAAAGATTGTTTTCCAATGTCATTTCCCGGTAGGAAAACCTAATCAATAATACAGATTCGCCGTTTTCATAAGCTTTGGGATTTTCTTGTGCATAACTCCAGCGTGGTTTTGCATATTTATCAGAAAATAAACGACTGGAAACGTTGATTTATAAATAATTTATAAATTCTTGCAGATGAGCAATTATTTTTAGCTTTGTATCAAATCATAAGTGATGACGCACTAATTCCGTCTTTATGATCTTATTCGAAAAATGAAAAACAGTGTCTTTAACCTTAGAAAATTTGACTTGTGAGATGACACGGTGGTCTCTATTTTAAACGGTCCTAATTTGTACGATTTTAAGAGATTCGTTCATGTGTCATTGTATTCATTTGATTGTTTTCTTGACATTTAAACCCGAAAGGATTTAATATTACATACATATTATTCTATCCTCCTTTCTTATTCTTTTCACCTATTATGTCATAATGTAAATAATACCTATAATAATATTTTTTAAATGTCAATTCTTTTGAATGAAGTATAAATGATCTGAAAAGAAAATATTGACAAAGACCCGTCTAAAAATACATACCCTTACATTCCTGGGATCATTACAAACAAAAAAAGTATTTTTTTGTATGATCAAAGTGTGGGATACAAACATTTAAATACAAATAACACATATCTTTTTGTCATTTTAGGTATCATATTTGTGACATGTTCCGACATAAACGAGATGCAACTATCAAATATAAACATAAATACATCAATAAAAAGAACTGTATAATTTATAGCATATTTCCTCCAACATAGTGTTTCACACAGTCCAAAGTGATGTATTTTCTGTTAGAAGTATCCCTTCCATAATCCGTTATCATGTATGATATTACTTTTTGTCCAAATACTCAATAAAGTTACAACGATGTATGAAAAAACATAGACACATAGGCAGAACATGACTAAATTGTCGAAATCTTCTATTCTTGGGGTTCAAGAAACCAAAACAAATGTGTTTGCAGTAACCTGACAGAGCTAAATTTTCATTGCCAACCTAATTCTTTTAGAATTTTTTTAATTAACATGCAGGTGCTGTAAAAGTCAGCAGGCAAGAGACCCCTCCTCTCATGTAACCTATACTAAAGTAAAAAGGAGGGATGTGCAAAAATAACCCCCAACGTTTTTGAGCAGATACAGTCCAAATAGGCAAAAAAACTTTAAGGACAAATGACTGAAGCATTTTATGCATCCTACATTGTATTAAAGCAATGAACTATAGCAATAGATAACAAGAAAAATAAATGGAAATGGTGAGCTGTCAAAAGGGGCGTAAAACGACTAAAATGTATGAAATACACAAGTCGAACAAAACCAAATATAAAATCGTAAAAAACAACAACAAACTAAAAAGTTAAAAATACCCAACGTTTCGACCAATATGGTCTTGATCACGAGCATGTAAAAAATAAAAATAAAAAAGTGTTGACTTTGAAACTATAGCAATATCTTTTCTAATGTAAACATGGAGATTTGTTGCCGGATATTGCTTCTTCAGAACATGCTAAATGTGTTATTAAAAGTTTTGTAAATAATGCGTAGATAATATATATAATAACAGGTGAGAGTTAATGTTTTCAATCAAAAATGATGATACCGACAATATGTCTTTTCTGTTTCAGAAACTGACTACATCAATAAAATATGGCTTTGCTATCAGTGTTTAAATTAAATAGTTTCCGTTTTGTGTAGGCAATCTGTTATATATGAATGAAAATTAAACAATTTATGATCGTTTTCTGTTGATGAGGTGTTTCCTGAGAGGATGTTTTCACTAAAAATAACTATTTTGTGTTATTTGACCTATACATCCTGAATGACGAAATATATAATATTAAGAGACATGACTAATTAAAGAAAATATAAAGATATGTGTACATGCCCATATTTGTTTCATTATATAGAATAAAAATTATGATAATTGCAGCAGTATTAGATCACACCCAAAAACGAATGTCTTGCTTGAACAGACTAACGTGCAGCCATGTGATAGACAAATCTATAAATTTCAGTACTTAATGATTGGAAGCAATATAGTAAAAGATGCAAATTCGATGACATGGGCCACAAAGGTAACTTGGATAAACTCTTTTCCTTGAGATGTTTCAAGGCAACGTGCTCAGACTTGCGTTGGATATTAAACGTGGAATTACTGGAAACGCCCATGATCATTGGGTCACTGGAGCATCTATCGTTAAGTCGTGAATAGACAAAAAATTCTATTTCTGGTGTAAAGCACAGAAATTCTTTATTTTAATTTAAAGTTTATAAAAATTTCAGTCCAAAAATTGAATTTTATCACTTGTGACCCATTATCATCCTTACTTGAATTTGATTTCATTGGATATCTAGCTCCTAAACTTAGCATAAGCATTTGAAACAGAAGAGTTTTAACTTGTACAAATTAATCATGCATACATAATTTTTAAATGATTAGATCACTAATATTTGGCAAATGATTAGTTTCTTAATGAATCATTTTCGTTCGGACTTCCGAAATGTCACTTCAGACCGCCATCATGAATAAATTTGCTCCTTGATCAAAGATTATTATCTAGACTTTTCAATTGTTTACATTTCATAATTGTTAAACTCTAAGAAATTTCACGAAAATTAGAAAGGCTAAGTTATTTTTCTTATTTGTTAGTTTTTACGCAAAATTTTCGAAGTTCAAAACAGGTTCTAGTTTTTTTTTTTAATCAAATGCATTCTTTTGCTATAAAATGTTATTTTCCGTAGAAAATATTTAAACTGTAAATGATGAAATAAACATTCTTACCGTCTATTAAAAATAGCTCCGTCTACTAATATCGCAAAGAAAAATGTCAATACTATTTTCTAAATACACAAAATATAGTGATGATACCTGCGAAGGGAAAATATTTGATTGGCTAATATTAGGCACGTGATATAAACTATTTAATATTCATATATTTTATTGATTTTTATTAATAGGGCATTTGTATAAGATAAATAATTAAAATATTTTTTATTTTGTTTACAATAGTATCAAAGTAATATTTAATTGTTGTAAAAACAAAGTTGTCCAAACAAAAACCTTTGTTCCATTTTTTAAGTATTAGTATATAAACAAATAATAACAAAAATAACAATAAAATCAAACTTCTAAAAATTTAATTATGTATGTTATATATTTGCTAAGAAAATTTTAAAAAACTAAAATGTTTAACCCTTTAAATCAGTAATGAATTTCTAAGTATTAACCGCTTACTAAGGATATGCCAAAAATAGCTCATGAATCTTTCAACCTGCTGAAAATTTCTCAGCAAATCGTTTTAAGTGCATGGTTGTTTTTATCACATTAATCTGGGATATGGATTTGGTTTATTTGATCCCCATTTTCTGTGTAACACCGCAAACCCAACTGCCAAATCATTTTATATTCCTTCATTTTACGGGGGGGGGGGAATAAACACTATCAAATTTCTGAATCCAATTGTATATGCAATATATACAGAGGGACGATACAGATTAAGAGGGTGATCTAGAAGAAAAAGAAGGGATGCAATACACTAAACCCATGTCTCAGTTGTCATTGTGTTTATAACACACATTTTTGGCCAGATTTCATTTGATTTCACTATCTATGTGGTTTCAGACAAAATGATTTTTAAGCGAATTTTAGGTTGATATCTAAAGGCTTGTTTTATCTCGGCCATCTTCACCGGCAGTTATGGCTAATGAACAGTTCTAAAAAGTGAACAAGAAAAACATCACTCCTGGCACGACAAAAAAAAAAATGGAAACCTCATCATAACCAGTAAATTTTAACATTTTTTTATACTTATGATAATACACCGTATTTGCATATTTCATTCACTTATAGTCTCATAAGAAGTTCTCAGGTCAAATGTGTTCATGTCTAAAGCAATAGCCCACATTGATAAAGATTAGCTAAAGGATCGTGAATTGATGGACGGATTATTGTTTAACGTCCAGGACGAGAACATCTTATATTATATTAGTATGCTTTATCAGTTGAGTCGGACTTTTAATGTGCTATATAACTTACGAGGTAACAGTGCACAGGAAGACACATTATTCTGTCTCTGAGTCGACCAGTCTTTGATCTTCATGATATTACTCCTATAAATTAACGCCGCGTGAATTAGCGGATCTATATAAGCAGAAAATACAAGGTTTTCAAAGTCTTTGGTTTAACCGGGTCTGGGAGCCAGAGATTCAAGTGTCAAAATCATGCAACATATATATATAACATTAAAACAACAAAAATTTATTATTTCATGGTAACTATTAAACCACTAGCAATCTGTGATTACAATGGCGGCAAAAGTCCATTAGCAAGAGATTATGTCGGTGGAATTGAATATATGTTAATGCAAAATCTCCAAAACCAGAATATTAAAAAATAAATGGCCATGCAACTTTTGCCATGCATCGCAGAAAAATCCGTTTAAAACTATTTTCAAATTCTTCAAAATGAAGATCCTTCTCGGGGCAGTAGGATACAGCTGCAGCACGTCGACGCGTATAGTAAAGTATCGGAAAACGAAAGTTATATAACGACAGAAATGTTTGAAAAAAGAGAAGCTGTGTGTTTTGACCACCTCCACCCCACCCCAGCCCCTTAACCATTTAACCCCAATGTTATTTTCATTATACAAAAACTGATTCATGCAGCAAGATATTTTTTATAAGTGTTTTCAAATAAAGTAAAAAATTAATGAGACTAAACATCAATTGAACCAAACTGTATGTACATATCTACAATAGACTTTAGACGTGATTAACCGGTAACACACCCTGCATTCAGTTCTGCAAACCGCGGATCAACTTTATCCATTACATACTGATATTAAATCCGCGGATTTCATATCACGCCTCAATGGTAAACATGGATATTTCTTACCGCGGATCCAGATTGATCCGCAGTTTGCAGAACTGTTAGCAGGGTGTGGGTAAACAGTTGTAAACCCTTTGATCTTTCTGTTTATATACCTAATTATAATAAAAACATACCGAACCTTTGACAAACCAGAATTTAACCCACCACGACGAAAAATCTATTTTATTAATACAAAATTTACTCTCAATTACTAGAGCGTCGAAATATTTGTCAGACTTGGTGAACAATGATGGAAAAAATATAGATCAACTTTCCCAACGCATTGCACTATGGTTGACCTAATCAATATGGAAAATCTGGAACAAATAGCAACATACTTCCATGCCCATCTCCGATGTGTCCAAAAAACATTCTACACACGTTCTAAGGGTTAAAACTGCACGGGAAATTGATTACAGAAAATTTCCCTGGTCGCCAACATTCACCATATACTATAAACCAGAACCGGTGCATTACATCTTTTTGCATTACAATTGCGCTCTTTTTCTATTACATCTGCGTTCTTTTTTCATTACATCTGCGCACCTTTTTTCATTACAATTGCGCGCTTTTTAATTACAATTAACTGTGTATTGTGTGCACTTTATCAAATTTTATATCAAGTAGCTCTTTCATTAGTCTTAAAAAAACTAAAACTTTAAACTGAAATGTATTTTCTCTCAAGTATTTTCTGTTCAACGGATTATGATAATAAGAACCAAGAAATTTGCATAAAATTGCCAATATAATTTTTAATTAAACAAGTATTTCAGTGTTCGACACACGGACCTAGTGGCTCCCCGGACCCAGAAATCATTTGCAGAATAAATTATTTGACTATATCCATCCTTACTGGCAGTCTGGAACATTGCTGTAAAAATTGGCTCGCTCGTTTTGCCAAATTGTTTACTGGCATCTTTCAGTGAATTTTCCCATAAACCTATGTTAAATATGTCGGCTCTGGTGGCCATCTTGGATGCAGGCGGGGTCATCTTATACAATTCTGAAAGAGAAACACCTAAAGACTATTGCTGCCAAGTTTTGTTCCAACTGACCAAATTGTTTCAGACAAAAAGATCTTTATGTAAATTTCCACTATGTCCGGCTCTGGTGACCATCTTCGATTGCAGGCAGGGTCATCGGATACACTTCTGAAAGAAGACCACCTAAGGACTATTTCTGCTGAGTTTTGTTTCAATTGGCCCAGTGGTTTCAGACAAGATCTTCAATTAAATTTCCCATAGGATCCCATGTTAAACTATGTTCAGTTCTGGTGGTCATCTTGGATGACGTGTGGGATCATTGGATACAATTCTGAAAGAGGATCACCTAAAGGTAAAAGGTAAAATTCATTTAGGAATAGATACCAACTATGTACAAGTGTGTTTCAAAATTATAGTTTATAAAAATATAAATTAAAACATGTACTACAAAGATTAAAAGCACTAACAAGTTGATATCATTCCAATGATGACCCATGAAAGCATTTCCGCTTATTTCCAATGGAGTCCTTTTAGTGTATATCACTTTACATTACATTTAGACCGGGAGGAAGCATGGCATAATATCAACTGATGTTGATAACATTTAGTTTACTAATTTTTCATATGTTGTTTTAATGCAGTTTTAAAACAATCGTGGTCTTTTATTGATTTTATGCTATTTGGAAGCGCATTCTAATCTTTAATAGCATTGAAAGAAGATGAAGAGTCCACTCCTTTAATTTTAGGAACAACAAAATGTAATTGACTTGATCTTGTATTATATCCATGATGTTCGTTAACTTTTATAAAATTATCTTTTAAATATGCTGGACATTTGTTGTTGTAGATTTTATGTACGTGTCCTAATCTTAATTGTTTTACTCTATTTACCTAAGGACCATTGCTGCCAAGTTTTGTTCCAATTGAACCAGTGGTTTCAGACAAGAAGATCTTTATGTACATTTCCAATAGGGTCCTATGTTAAACTATGTTCGGCACTGGCAGCCATCTTGGATGACGGACGGGGTCATCGGATTAAATTCAGAAAGAGGACCATCTTAAGACCATTGCTGCCAAGTTTTGTTCCAATTGGCCTATTTGTTTCAGACAAGAAGTTTCCCATAGGGTCCTGTGTTAAACTATGTACAGCTCTGGTGGCAATCATTGATGACGGGCGGGGTCATCTCATCGGATACACTTCTGAAACAGTACCATCTAAGGACCAATTGGCCAATTGGTTTCAGAGGAAATCATTAAAGGAAATTTTACGACAACAAAGATGGACGGATGACGGACGCCTAGGATAGTAATAACTCACATGGCCCTTTAGGCCAGATGTAAGAACTACAGGCTCACTTGGCTTTTATTAGGCCATTTGAAAATGTAAGCTCTTTTGTATCCTCAAGAATTTTAAAGAAACACAAAATGCCAAAGTAACCTTGATATTTGACCTTTGACCTAAAAAGGATGGATCATTTGCATCTGTCCTTCCATAAGAGATACTTGCCAACTGTGGTTAAATTCTGCCCGTTAGTTCCTAAGCAAATGACAAAAAAATCTTTTCCCATATGGATTCAATGGGTTTTTTTAACGGCCGCAGATGTCGGTTGATCTGATGAATCATCGTCTTCAATCCTGCAAAGTTTCAAAACATTTCATAATGTAGTTTCAGAGGAGTAGTTTTTGAAATTGGCCAATAAAAAATAAATATGGACTCTGGTTGCCATGTTGTTCATTCATCCGGAATCGAAGGCGGAAATTTAACAGAGGTACTTCAATAATCATTTCTGCCAAATTTGGTTACCATCGGCCCATTAGTTCTTGAGCTATTGACAAAAGTCTTTTCCCATATGGTTTCAGTGGAAACTGAACAGCCGAAGACGTGGGTTGAGCACAAGAATCTCAACTAAAAGTGGATCGTTTGTAAAGGGTATTGTTATCAATCCTGCAACGTTTCAAAACATTTCATACTGTAGTTTCCGAGATTTTTTTTAATTGGCCAATGAAAATCAAAGCTGGCCTCTTGCGGCCATGTTGTTCACCAGCCGGAACCAATGATGGATGTTGTAGAGGTCCTTCCATACACCATACCTACCAACTTTGGTTACAATCCGTCAAAGTTTCAGAGGAGATCAAAATTGAAAAGTTTACGGACGACGGACGCACAGTAATTACATAAGCTCACATGGCCTATAGCCCGAGCTAAAACAGTTGTAATATTAAAAGGTGCGCAGATGTTGCATTCCTTCATTACAACTAGAGGCTCCCAGGAGTCTGTATCGCTCACCTGGAAATCATTTGCAGAAAAAAAAATTGCTTGACATGTCCATGTTAAATTCCAATTGACTCACCGTTTTTGCAAATTTGTTGAAACGATAAGATCTTTCAGTGAATTATCCAATAACATCCCATATTAATTCTGGAAAAAATTCCTTTAATCTTGGATGGCGGGCAGGGTCATCGCACACAAATCGGAAAGTGGATCAACTAAGAACAATTGCTTCAAAATTTGGTTCCAACTGACTTCCTGATTTCAGACAAGATCTTTAAGTAAATTTCCCATGGGATCCTATGTTAAACTATGTTTGATTCTGGCACCCAGGTTGGGTCAACCCATACATTTCTGAAAGAGAAACACCTAAGGCCAAGTTTTGTTCCAAGTGGTTTCAGACAAGAATTTCCCATAGGGTCCTATGTTTAACTATATTCGGCTCTGGCGGCCATCTTGGCAAGCGGAGTTATCAGATACATTTCTGAAAGAGGACCACCTGACCATTGCTGCCAAGTTTTGTTCCAACTGGCTTTTTGGTTTCAGACAAGATCTTTTAGCAAATTTCCCTTATGATCCTATGTTAAACTATGTTCGACTCTGACGACCATCTTTGATGACAGTTGAGGTCATCGGATAAAATTCTGAAAGGGACCAAGTAAGGACCATTGCTGCAAAGTTTTATAAATAGGCCCAAAGGTTTCAAAGAAGAAGATCTTAAAAGTATTATTTCCCATAGGGTCCTTGTTCGGCTCTGGTGGCCATCTTGAATGACTTGCGGGGTCATCAGAAATAAATTTGAAAGAGGACCACCAAAAGACCATTGCTGCCAAGTTTTGTTCCAACTGACTTTGTGGTTTCAGACAAGAAGATCTTTAAAGGAAAGTTTACGGCGGATGACGACGACAGACAACGGATGCCAAGTGATGGCAATAGCTCACATGGACTTTAAGGCAAAATATGAGAACCGCCAAAAATTGACAAATAAGTCCTCAAACTAAAGACAATGCAAAATCGTAACAAATGAAACGAATACAACCGAAGTCACTGTAAGAAACTCTTAAAATTACACCCAACCCCAAAATATCAGGCAAAAATTATGTCACCCAATAAGTCAAATTATCTTCTTCTTCGGGATGGCAGACTGCTATTATTCTGTGTACAGCTCCTCCTCATAGGAATTCCGATAATGAATTGAAATACTTGTCATCATAACTCCACACTGAGAACTGACTAGGCAGAGAATTGGATAAATTTTTTGGTTAATATTTTTTACATATTTGTCTTTTTAGAAATTACATTAGTTTGTTGTGAAAGTTTTTAATAATAATTGCACATATTTATATATCATATACAATATAAGGCCAAAGAAAATTTATTTTTACATTGTCATCCTTGACCAGATTACCTCTGAACTCCTCTGATCAAAGCTACACTGTATTTATAGCAAACAGTAAAAATTCTTCTGAAATTGTTTTTCTATCCTTCCCAATTCCAATTTACATTTTACATTTCTAAATAAATATTTTTACTTCCAATAAAATCAAAATTATTAAGTTTGGCAAAAAAATTTGGTTATTACAGATGAATTTAATAAAAGACTAGACATAAACCTCTGCTAGTGAAAATCATACATTACTGAATGCATTTCATCCTTTTTTTCCAAGAAAAATTGATAAAGAAGGTTCAATATTGGATGAGTACAATAAAATACATGGCCAGATTCCTTTTTCAAAGAGCTTTTTTTCTCCTAGCCACGAAAAGGTAAATGATAAATTCCACTACCTTCCTCAATTTTAAGGAAAGGGGTGTTTAGAATGATAATCTAAATATCAATTTTTTTTGTAGCTTAAGCAAAAGATACAAATTGCATATTTTTCTGCTATGTCAAACAGCATCACAAATATGTGTGTACATCAACAATAAAGTTTCTAACAGCCCCAAACAATTCTAAACAACTCATTTAACATCAGAAAAATCTCTGACAGTCTAATATGGTCAGAATACAAACTTCATATAATTGAAAGTATGCTTCAATTATATAAAGTTTTCCAATTTTGAACATTTTATCATTAATGAAACGTAATAAATATTATCACGTAGATCTTTGCACGGTTAAGGGACGAGATCAAAAGTTCAATGTAGGATAAAAAACTTAATTCGCATAGTTTTTTCACTGACCCCCCTACCCCCACTCTTAACTTAATTTGGGAAAAATTGATTGACCAATATGGGCATATCAAAAAATCGATGTCAGATAACAAAACTTGCAGTGATTTTTATCCCCCCACCCCCAAACTATTTGAATTAAGTTTTTTATCCTACATTGAACTTTTGATCTTGTCCCTAAAGGAACACCGAAATATAAAACGACAATCTAAATGAAACCATTCACGAGGCCAACATTCTTTAAATAAAAGAAGTGCTGACATACATGTGTCTCTCTAAAATGCTTCAACAAATAATTAGGCCAAAATACTTTAACATGATTCACATTTTTCTTTTCACAACTTTCACAATTATTATTATTATAATTATAGCATTTCTTTCCTATAGTAAATCAAGTGTAACATTTCAACTGATTCATCCAAAAATCCTCGGTTGTTCTATTTCACCGGTCATCAGATTTACGTACTGTTCACCAGGAGAACAGTACTGTATTCATATTTTGCGGGGTTTTTTCCCCTTAATCTCATTGGCTATAAGTTTTATTGAATGGATTTTAATGAAACTTTTTTGTTTGGTTTTCGTTTATTCAGTATAATAAAACATGTGTTGACTGATCATTTGGGGAACAGTAAATTTATTACCCTCAGTAATAATTTGTACCTCATAGTAATAAATTGACTGTTCCCCTCATGACTAGTCATCAAATGTTGTTGGTTTCTATCTATGGTTATGCCTCTGTTAATGTATTTTGGACCATGTAATATATATATGTATAATTTAACTGTACAAAGGCAGAAAAAACTATAATAGAAGTGAAACTATATGTACATACCCACAGATGAATATGTTCATTGCAGTAATAAACAACATAATTTGGGTATACTGTCATACATTTATTAGGCTTAATAGCTATAGTTAAAAACCATGGGAGGTAATTCATTATAAAATGAAAAACAAGTACAATTAAGGTATCCGAACCATAATAGATCATAATCTAAAATTGTATCTCTTTTTTACCGTGAATGGCTGAACCAAACAATTTAAAGCTGGAATTTTGTATATATATTTATCTCAGGTTGAACAACACTTCGTTGCTCATATGTAGAGTCTGTAAAATAAGTCAGTTATATTGGCATTTCCGAAGTCTGCCGATAATTACCGACGTAATTTCAATTGCGTTGTATGGAACATCCGGGAACTTTTATGGTCCGGATACCTTAAGTACAACTGATCTGGATATTAACTGTCACTTGTAATATGTTTTAAAAACATAATTCTATTCAACAATAAATCATTTTTTACTTTTTCAAGGTATTGCATGCATGGCAATTAAGGGAAAAAATATGAGCAAATAAAAATACTGTCAACAATAGCTGAACACCAATTAAAAGATAAAAAGTTCTAGGAACTGACTAATTAAAATGTAATGAAGAAAAATTAGAATAATTCACAATATTGTTCACAAAAATGAACAAGATGCTCCCAGGAGCCTGAATCGCTCACCTGGTCCTTAAGCTTTAAGGGAGTCTTTCATGAGCTATTACCCCTATAATGGATCATCTGACAACTTTGACCCAATTCAGACTTTTGTAGAGCTCAATGAGCTGATTGTTTAAGCAAACAACAGCTTTTCTCTATTGACAACAACTTAATAAGTACAAATTTCAAAAAAAAATCAAGAAAAAGGGCAATAACTCCTACATGGGTGGTTACATCTTCTTCAAAATTTCAAAGCAGGTAGATCTTGAGGTGTTGAACACTTTAGCTTCCCATCAGAATTTTGATATCTGTCACCATTTTTGAGTTATTTGCAAAACACTGCAATTTACCCCTATGTTCTATTTTTAGCCATGGCAGCCATGTTTTTTTACAAATCAAAAATCCAAACGATAGTTTAGTAGCACTCATGCCAAGGAACAACTACACTAAGTTTGGTTGCAATTAAACTTATGGTGTAAGAGGAGTTAACGATTTTATTACAATGAATAAAGACTGCAAAAATGGTCAATTTTGATGATCTAAGGGGAATAACTCCTAAAAGGAATGAACCTACAACTTCGATCCTGTTACAAATTTTGTAGATCTTTGTGTGCCTAACAATATGAAATTTAAATTTTTCAAATTTCCTTTATAGTATCCAAGATATTGAGCTTAATAAGTGCAAAATTTGGAAAAAATGCAGAAAAAGGGCAATAACTCCTACATGGGTCGTTGGATCTTCTTCAAAATTTCAGGGCAGGTAGATCTTGAGGTGCTGAACACTTTTACCCTATGCCAGAATTTTGATATCTGTTATGGTTTTTGAGTTATTTGCAAAAAACTGCAATTTACCCCTATGTTCTATTTTTAGCCATGGCGGCCATGTTTTTTTACGAATCAAAAATCTGAACGATATTTTTGTACACATAATGCCACTAAACAAATGTACCAAGTTTGGTTGCAATTGGACTTATGGTGTCGGACAAGTTAACGTTTGAAAAATTGTTAACAGACGACGACAGACGACGACGACGACGACGACGACGGACGCCAAGTGATGGTAAAAGCTCACATGGACCTTTGGTCCAGGTGAGCTAAAAATGATATCTGAAGCTCTTCTTAAATTCAACATTTCTAGTTCAAAATTAAAAAAAAATGTTTAAAGCAACCACTGAAATCTAAAGTGGTAAAATTATTCATAACACATGATCGATTCACAACTTTCTGACCTTACTGCATTTCCTTGCATAAAAAGAACCTTAACAACTAAAACCTATATCAACCATTAAAACATAACATCCAAAATATCATGTAACAAATGTTATTACTCAAAACGACTTAAAAGTGTGAAAAATATATATCTCTTACAGTTTAAGAATTTAAATGTATCGGTATAAGAATGTCTCGTCAGAAATACATTGTTTCTTTACTGCTTCTATTTCATGTCTAATTCTCCTAAAATCTTGATGCATTGTCAGTTCAGTATATTTCATTAGATACAAGAGCCAATTTTCATTGTTTTCATGATTACTGATGAGAATTTCTACTATTTCAGACTATAATGCCATAATTGCCATTTCATAAAATCAGCAGTTTAAAGGGAGACAATCCAGTTATGCTTTGTCAGTCATCAGCTTGTTCAAGTCCTCTTTTTGATAACTGAACTGCCCATGATGATTCGTCAGCCTTGTGGAGAGATAAAATAACCTGTTCCTTCTTATACTGAAATAAAAAATAAAAATGTTACAAAACAACTTGTCTATTATATATAACAGGTTAGTGAGCTGTTGAAGGTAAGGCCACACCAAATTGATCTATAGTTCTTTGGATTTTGCCGCTCTGCTTTTTGAACTATGTAAATTTTAAGCCAAAATTTTTTTTGTCGCTTCATTTTGGAAAAATCCTAAAAATTCGCCCAAAATTCTTCATGTATCAAGAAATTAAAAATAAAAATGTTTTGCCCGCTCGTAAAATTTTGTAAAAAATTGAGATTTTTTTCCCTTTTTTTGCAACATTTTACTTTAAAAATTGTGGGCTGCATGTTTTGATCTACCCTCGAAAAAGTCCTCCAGAAATAAAATTAAAATGAAAATTTTGCTTGCTCGCACCCATTTTTGCCCTCCAAAAATCCAAATGAAAAATCAATTTGGTGTGACCTAAGTACCAGAAAATGACCAAAGGTAAAAAAAAAAAGATAAATGGTACAATACTTTGTCTAACAAGATTTGATCACAAGCTCATAATAAGAGATGTTTAATGTTTGACATCTTTGATCAGACAGCTCACTGACCTTAAATCATCATCTGCATATGAAATAGAATACCTAGCGATTTCTAAGTAGTCTTTTAACAATGAGCAAAACATTCAAAAGTTGCCATTCATTTCACAAAATACACTATAACCATAACATTAAAACAAATAACATTAATTAGACAAGGCTAACTAAAATAAACTGATAGGTGACCCCCTCGTTAAAATAGTCTCACAACAAATTTTCTTTATTTTCAGTAAATCAGTTTTCACAATTTCCAGAATTTTTTCACGTCTGTTCTGAACATTTAATGACATTTTTTTTTATTTTTACAAGCTGTGAGTTTTGCAGATAAAATTAGACTGATTTCTGATGTAATAATTTTAAAAAAACAAGAAGCGGTCTGATTGACACCAAACTCGATTTTCATTTCATTTCTAACCTCTCTCCCCCTGATGTACATCGCCAAGCCAATAACCCAATTTTTTCTGGTAAATATAAAACCTGTCCATCCGCTCCATTTTAAAGGAAAATATAAAACATAGTGGTGTTAAACATATTTTCAGATTTCAAACTTTTGGCTTGGTCTGCATCCTCAACATTTCCTTTAAAAATTTCTAGATTGTCACTTATTTATTGGTATGTATGTGCAGAGGGAGAATGGAAGATGGTTACCTTTTTATTTCACTAAACATGGAAAAAATTTCATTCTGTGACGAACTTCATATGTATAGATAATTTATTTCCACTTCTTTTATTTTTCTATTCCCGAATTCTGAATTCAATAAGGTACGTATTAAAAATATCCTTAATGTAACCCACTTGTTTTTCGCGGCAGGCGGACTGCACGTATTTTGGTCAGGTAAACAGGTATGTACTGTTTAAAGGTTTGATATCACTACGCCACAGGACGGCAAGAGTATCAGACGTATAAGGTTTGTGAACTCAGAATTGTCAGCACAGGACATGGGGTTTCACACAAAATATACTGCTGTATAGCTCAGGTAAGGAAACTTTTGGTTTACTTTCGACGTTTAAGTTTTGTAATTATTACAGTATATATTCAGTCGAGTGCACCCGTTTCAAAATTGGCGTGTCGTTGTAAATTTATTAAATATTTATAAATTGAATAGTTTGGTAAATTCGAGGCTCTTTTATTTATTTCAGGGGTCATTTTACTGTTCCTGAATTTAAATAATTTCTATTTGTCAACATAGAAATGCAGCTTATGGTTGTAGTCCGATTGGTGACACATCCTGTATGGTGACATGTCGGAAGTAATTTGTATGGTGTGTCGGAATACCAATATCATTAGCTTTTTTCAACGTGGCTTCATGGTTGAATGTATATATATGGTATACTGGAATACTAAATGTATTTGCGATAAAAATGAACGACTAGCTTTCTTCACTGTGGTTTTGTATGGTGCGCCGAAATACTAAAAGCATTGGATAACAACGATTAGCTTTCTTTGATGTGGCTTATACCGGTCAATTATTGGAATTTCAGTAGTGTTGTGACAACGTTTCTGTAGTCCGTTTATTGATCAGAAGTCGTTAAAGGGTATTATTTTCCAGTCGATTACAGTGGAGTGTGTCCGTCTAAAATACTTCAATATGGTGAAATTTATTTGATGTTAATTAAAATTTATTACCAGATCTTGACCGTCAGTGTGTGAGGTGTAGTCATGAACATTACTGATTTATTTTAATTCTTAAGTTCACCATTAGTTTTATTTTTCATTATTGCATTATTTTTCATTGTGTTTGATTACTTTATTTCTGTGAGGTTTTTTTTGTTTATTCATTTGACATTTTTTCGTTCATTTTCACTTATTGTTCATACGTTGTCTTTTGTTTGACATTTACTTTGCATTTTTTGTTCATTTTGTGTTTATTTTAGTAAAATATTTATTTGTTTTACTTTTGAGTTTCTATGAATGTTTGCCATCTGACAATCTGATTCCCCTACGTCTTTACAATTCCCTATTTAGTTTCTTCTGCTGAAAAAAACTGTCAGATTTTGGTGAAACAATAAGTGTTTCATGCAATATGGTGGATTAATTCTCGACACAGTATCCCTACATATACTTGACAAATATGACTGCCTCGGTGGTCCCTTGATAGCATGCTCATCTCAAGTACAGAAGGTCGCGGGTTCAATCCCCGAATGGGTCACAACCAAAGATATAAAAATTGGTGTTTGCTGCTTCTCCGCCAAGCACGCAACATCTAGGGTTAAGAGCAAAAGACTGGTCAGCTTGGAGTCAGTATGATGTGTCTTGGTGGGGTGATATGTCTTCCTGCTGACTGTTACATTGTGAGCTAGAACGTTAAAAAATTCAGCTCAGCTTAACAGTCTAGTACAAAGCATGGTTTATATTCATATACCAACATGTTCCCGTCCTGAAATGCATTTAATAATTGCAATTGGACGTTAAACACTAATTCATCTATCATCCGTGACAAAAGTTTCAGCAAAGGCACATCACTTTTATTGATATTTTTCACCTAAAAAGTGATGGCTTCAACATAGAGAAAAATTTAGTACCATTTCAGTCCTTCTAATATTACCTCAGTTTTACATTTTTCTGGTACAATTTCTCCAGGTAGTTTTTTTACTGTGTATCTGAATTTGTTTTCTTTATCCTTCTTTTTCACTACTGCTGTTACTTGGAGAGAACTAAAATGAGATATTGAATGAAATTATGCACTATTACAAAATGTCATTATAAATTGTTTACAAATTAGAAAATATTAAAGAATAGATCACTAACAGGAAATTTTCAATCTTCAATCTTTTCACTTTGTTTTGTTCGCTTGTTTCTTTTTCTTTTTTTCTGTATGTGTTGTTTGTTTGTTGTTTTTTTTTTTTGGTTGCCAAGTAATGCCAAAATTCTACACTGCAATTAAGGCCAAGGTAAGCTAATAAAGACTAGAAACATAGATATATAACAGGGTAATTACAATTAACACATTACAATTTAGTAGTGATTGGTCAAGACAGAGTCCATGGGCATGGGCTGATTGAAGGTAATGGCCCATTGAAAATTTGCCTTTCTCAATCACTGGAAACTTAGGTCTTTGCTAATCAAATTACTTGGTTTCAAATTTCGGTTCAACTGTGGCAGTTTTCTTAGGTTTTGGAGCACCAAACAAGGATGACGATACTTCCAAATCAGGTATAATAACGACAGCTCTAACAGTGGTCAAATCTATCTCTTCTGCAGTAACTACAAAAAACAAAAACAAAACAAAAAATATACATCGCATATAATTCTGAAAGACGACCGCCTAAGGACCATTGCTACCATGTTTTGTTCCAATTAGCCCAGTGGTTTCAAAGCAAAAGAGCTTTAAAGGAAAGTTTA
The DNA here is from genome assembly GCA_028015205.1 of Mytilisepta virgata. Lineage (NCBI taxonomy): Eukaryota > Metazoa > Mollusca > Bivalvia > Mytilida > Mytilidae > Mytilisepta > Mytilisepta virgata. The sequence goes on from CM051515.1 coordinate 19,595,990, forward strand.
TGATGACGACAGACCCCAATTGATGACAATACCTGGTTAGCTAATAAAAATGTTTATACATGTATTTCAAACAAGAACATTGTCATCTGACAACAAAAATAATAAATAATAGTTAAAATACATGTAAAAGTTATAAACAAGAGTGGCCACACTACATGTCTCGCCTGAGTATGCACATGGACACACAATAATGATTATCTGATACACGACATTGCAAGTCAAAGGAAAATGCGTTAAAAGAAATAGAAATGGTCAGGCAATAATTTGTCTGAAAAATCTCATGCATGTCAATCAAGCCTAAAACTGTGTCCAAGACGAGCTGACAGGTCCCAGACTGGTATGTACCCACCAAGCACTATCTATAGACCAAATATGGTTGGCCTATGTATTGCAGTTGCTGAGAAATGGATATTATCCCAAAACCTGAAACAAGTCAGTCAAGCATGAAATAGAGGTCAAAGGTAAGGTGTCAGATGTTAAATTGGTATATACTAAGAACTTCTATCAACCAAATACTGTGGGTCTAGTTACAAATGTAGTACAGTTGCTGAGAAATAGACTAAATCATGAAAATGTATATTAAGTCACTCAACCATGAAATTCAGGTCAAGTTCAGCTGACAGGTGTTAGACCAACATGTACCCACTAAGAACTATTGTTATGATATTGTAATTATTATATTATTTATCTTGGCCTATTAGTTTTGTGTGGCCTTATAACATGTATAATATGTTTACATAATACTTATAGTTGTTTACCAAATAATGTTATAACTGCGCAGTTTAGAAATCACTGGAACAATAATAGATACTGATGGAATGACTAGAACTTTCTATTTGACTTACGTAATAATTCTGGTGTAATTCAAACTTCTACCGTATTCCAGAAGTTTCCGTTCTACAGTATATATACGGACAAGAAAGTTAGACTTTCAGAGCAGAACGTATTGGACCAGACTTTAATATTCTTGTGTTCTCAGCTGTTGGATTGACGCACTTTTATTTACGTTACACACATCATCCTTGACACACTTTTTGACTGGTTTGATTGATTATTGGTTATCAATGTCCAATGGCAAAATTATTATATACATATCAGAACAAGAACATGTTGATTTGATATAAATCTGATCCCTGCTTTGATAGATTGGCACGCTGAGCCTGATTTTTCATGTGGTAACTGGAAGATCTGTCACCCTACTTACAATGACACATTTTTCAGATATGCATGAGCTGACCAGTCATTGTTTTTACTTGACCTAAATAAGCAAGCTTGGCAGAGAAGAAACAATTACGAATTTGGTTTTGACCCATCCCTCAACCAAACTCACAAGACAATTATAAACATATATATGAAAATAAAGTTGGATTTTTTTTTTATTTCTCCTTAAGTTAACTTTTAGCATATCTTGTCTCTCAATTTCTATAATAAACTGATTCAGGGTATATAATATCATACTCCCATACTGTACTGGCAAAAAAAAAGAAGAAAAAACAGCACAATGGGCATTTGGCACCCCTTGCACGTATGTCTATGCTTATTCCGTCAACCAAGGGGTGCCAAAAGGAAGTCTTTCCGCACAATGTTTAGGATAAAGTGAAGAATAAGAACTAGATTCTGGTACAACCAGAATTGTGCAATGCTGGTAGAAAAATTCATTCCAGAATTGTTACCAGAATTTTCCAGGATTGCAGATACTGGAAGATGCTGGAAAATTCTGGTAAACCAGCATTGTAACAAATTTTCACAGAACATCATGAATCACCCAGAATTTACCAGAATTGCAGATTCTGGACAATGCTGGAAGATTCTGGTTAAACCAGCATTGCAGATTCAGGAGAATGCTTGAAGATTCTGGTTATACCAGAATTGCAGATTCTGGAGAATGCTGGAAGATTCTGGTTATACCAGAATTGCAGATTCTGGACAATGCTGGAAGATTCTGGTTAAACCAGCATTGCAGATTCTGGAGAATGCTGGAAGATTCTAGTTATACAAACGTACCAGAATTGCAGACACTGCTCATGAAATTGCAAATTTGTGGCTTTGTGACCATTTTAAAAAAAATAATGTGAAAATTTGGTATTGTTTATATCTGTAAATTATATTTGTTCAGCATCTACCTTGTTTAAAGAAACTTTAAACCACAAAAAGAAGAATATATGCTTAATCATTTTTATTAAATTTGAGATTCTTTACCTTGACATGTTGAAAAATTTAATAATTGGTCAACTAATGAATTACGAAATCTAGGTTGTAGCTTGATAAAAGATATGAAAACACCTTTAGAGTTGTTTGTTATACTCATATACATGTTATACTCATAATGTTTAATATGGTTTAAAGTGCTTCTTCTTAATTTATTATGTAAAAAGTATCTTTTTAGATTTTAAAAAATTTCACGTGTAAATAAATTAACTGTATGACCTGACCCAATAATACGCATACATATGTTGTATGTGGTGTTCCATAACAGGAAGGATTTACATACAATAGACGAAAGAAGAAGCTTGTTGGCTACATAGCTTTAATATGCACCAGTCTTTCACTTCCATTATATTTTATGTTGTTCTTTTTGGGTGGGTCCCAACCATCTTTCTACTCACTTCCAGTTCCATGTTTATTTTGAAAATCGTTCGCCTCGGGACAGTTGCATACACTCACTCTGAGGTCAATGTATGTTTGTAAATACGTATAATTTAATTTGTTAATTACTCATCAAAAGAATAATTGTTTTGTAAAAAATGCAAATTACCTGTTGGAATGCGATACTCTTCGCCTTCGGCCATCATTTTTCCTTTGGGTTGTCTACCTTTATCCGCTCTGGATGAAAGTAATATTTGGCGCCAAATTATAAAATCGAAAGTAGAGATTTTTTTTCCCCGATTTTTGGGGGGACGGGAGAAAATTAATATAATCCCAATATAAAATAGAACTAATTAGATTGAAAAAAATCCAGAAAATTTATCATGGTCCCAGGATTTACAGTAAAATAGAAAAATGTTGCGTAAAACAAGAATTTAACAGTATTATCATTATTTTTTTAATAGTGCTATTTAAATCCTTGCGTAAAAAACATGTATACATACTCTAGACCTAATCCATATTCTCGATACACCTTCCGATTCTCTGTATATATTTTGTAAACTTTAATTATAACTGTAATTGCTATGCTCCATAGGGGCGTCATAACTGACAAATAAATATTTATTGTTGTTGTATATAAAAAAAATCAAAATCAAATACTTTATTGATATAAAGTCAAATAAAGGACTGTGATCAACAATTTAACAAAACAATGATGAACAACACAGAATATACAAAATGTAGTAAATAAAGTAAATATATGTCAAAAAATCTATCTACAATGAATGAATATCTGCACAAAAATTACGACACCACGACTGAGGAATAACCAAGTAGTAATATGACAAGATCAAATACATAAATTATGTTTATTTTATAACACATATATAACACACAATCAATTATAATTTAATCTCTTTTCATACATATTATTAATACCTTGAATACAGATTTTATTTATATCATAGTCATTAGAGCTAAAAATGAATTTGAATTTATCCCAGTCTGACATGCTACAAAAAGACGGTACAATTTGGCTCAGCTCTGAGAAAAAACCATTTCTAGAATCAGACAATTGTGGGTACTTGAGTGTGAAATGAAATTCATCCTCTATATATATGTATTTATCATTCTTCCCTTTGATTCTATCAGCTTGTTGAGCAGCTCCGAAAAACTCGTATCAAGAAGCGCGTGCGCTGAGCATGCAGAGTTACCAACAGTCAGCAGGGGTGCTTTCCATTATGGTAAACAACGTAACGCTCACTCGTCCCAAATCTTCATATTCTGTCGAGCGTGGTGATATTTTACGATATCTAGCTGTCAAAATGGAGATAATATTTTTATCATCTTAATTACTTATCCGAAACATAAATATTTGTAAACGTTCTGAATTCTCCCAAATTTTCGAGGGAAAAGTATGGATTCTTCATCGCAACGACAAGTTTCCCGTTACCTGTTTACCATACCAATAATTAATATTTCCAGAATGTTCATGTAAAATATCTTATAAACGATATAAAAACCGACATTAAGGTGTATTTTCATGTTTTAAAAAACAGAATCATGCAGTCTGGAAATCTTTGTTCATGATTTTCCGGGAAACTAAAGCACCCGCTTTCAAACTTGCAACCTCGTTGACGTCATAACCCGTTTCCATTCGCGAAACAACTTCTGACTAAGGGACGAGATCAAAAGTTCAATGTAGGATAAAAAAACATGTAAATTCTGAAACCATTTTCAATCCTTAGGACACAGCAACAACACCATATGGGTTTGTAATAGTAGGTGATTTTAATACCAACTCTGCACGTTCTGTCACCACGTGTGGATTTATTCATTTGTAAAGTGTTGGAAGATATTGAAATCGATTATCCATTATCCCTACACAGTGACAAAATGACAAATTTGTGGATCCGATGTGGTGGAGGTCGATCAGGAAAAACGGCAAAGTTACATTTTTTAAAAGAAAATTGAATAGACCTTTAGTCAAGTATATCTGAAGAAATCATAACTATGCAGAGTTAGTAAACCAATACACTGTGTGAATATATATATGTTCAGATTCAGACGACAAAACTTTCTTTATTTTGTAATATCTAAATTATTTTATGAAAAAAATTGTACATCAAAATTGGTTTCAATTAATCAATTTTATCTGGACCACTGAATCTATGTTGCTCAGCTCGTGGACTACAAGTCCCTGAGGGTACCTCCAGCTCAGCTGAAATCGATATTTAAAATTTACTGTTACAAAATTGTAAAGTATCTTCATCGTGCGTAGCTTCGTACTTAGACAGTTTTGGCTTCACCCCTTTTGGTAGCCTTTCTACTGAAAAAAATGAAACTGTATTAATAAGTACATGAAAACTTTTTTCTTATTGTTTCCAGTGTAAATATTAAAAATTATTCTAAAAAAATTAAACTTATCGTTACTAAAATGGTAAAAATGGTTACAAGATATTGCCAAGTTTTTTGTATCTGTGATCAGAATTTAAAAAGTGCTAAAAAGACTGGTACAAGACTCACTAGACTTGTCTAGTGACATTTTCCTTAGGCTCCTCTACTGTTAACTTACGAAAGTCAGATGTTGTTCTGGAGTTAAGTCGCCTTGTCCATAAAAAAATCAAATATGCACGCAAAATCACAAAATTAGCAATTTTCGGGTAAAATAAAAAACGTGTCGACTTAGATGGGCTCAATATATATTGTTAAAATTTGAAACATACTTTGTTAAGATAAGTATCTTTCAATGGTCAACTGCTAATCAATGCTAAACATATAGCTTCAACTCCTATTTTGTGTTTTAATTTAATGAAGTTTACCCTTGACTTAATGAAAAACGTCAAGTAAAAAGCCTACTTTTGGTCATTTCGCATTTAAGATGATGTTGGACCTTTTCCCAATGTCGTAACGTTTCATGTACCTCCACCGATTTGTGACTACCACCGGATTGACTTTGTTGAACTTCACGACGGGTGCCTTATACTGAGCAGGAACTGCCTACCTTTCCGGAGCACCTGAGTTCACTCCTGGTTTTATAGTAGCTCCTGTTGTTCATTGTTTTTTAGTTTTCAGTGTTTATTTGTTGTGCTTGTGGTTGTTCATTTATCTTCCCGGGTTTTGTCTGTCTAATGGATTGCGTTTTTTTATTGCTCCTTAGGTATATTTGTGCCCTTTTTTAATTTGCTCTTCAACTTTTTGGATTTTGTTTTTTGTTTGTCAACAGTTTAGACATTGAGCACAACTGATGATTCGTAAATCGACGAATTTGCACATCTCGTGCATCAAAATTGGTATCAAAGAATTTTATATATATATAAAATATTCGCTATGTTAAAATTATAGAACAGATGCTTTTTAAAAGAATCTACCTCAGTCATATTACTGTTCTGAGATGTATTTGTCATGACTATGGTGGTCATTTCGGAATTTGAATATGTTCTTTAATGTTTTATCTTTCAACATCTAGGCATTTAACAAAATTGAAGAGTTTTAAGGTTGGGGGTACCTAATTGGGCTATATTTCAGATATGTATAAAATTTGGCATTCAATAAGAGTACTTTGAACTGTATCTGAATATAAAAAAAAATTATAAGGTCCCTTTAATACTTCCCAAAATATAGTGTTTCAAGTTTTCGCAAACAGATGGTTAATAAATACAATGCACGCAGTTATCGCTCCAAAAAGTCAAAAATTATGATTTCTCAAAATCCAGTCCCTAGAAAAAAAATTAAAATGATATATTATTGCCATTGAAATTCTCTTTTTATTGATATAAAATTTATTGGGGAGTCGCCAGATTCGTTTTTTAGTATAATAGATTGATTACTGTATGAAGAGTGAATATAAGCGTCAAATAGCCAGAATAAGCGTGACGTCGTCAGGACGTCGCGATAAAATTGTAGATTTTTAGTTTTTTTACAGACAGGACCTATAGATGAATGAATTCCGCAACCAAAACGAAGCCGGTGACCCTAGATTTATTAAGTATCATTGGAACGAAAAAGTTGAAAGCAATAACATATCTTTTTTATAGAAAATCCTAGGGATTAGTTTTTGAGAAATGACGATTTAAAGTGAAATCATTATTTTTTTTCGGCAGTTTTTATATGACATCTACAGTAAAAGACCTTTTTTAATGAATTTAAATCAACCTTATGAAAGAAATATAAAAGCTAAATATTTTTTTTATTTTGATATTTAGATGCTGTTTCGAAAGTTTCAGATGCATGTAAAATTTCATGAAAATTCATAATTTAGCGGATTTAGGTACCTCCTACCTTAAATCGACGAAATGTATATCAAAATTGGTATCATGGCATATTTATTATTACCTCTGAGTCAATACTTCTGCTAGCAGACTGAAAATTTGCTATAGTATCAGTTGTCAGTATTTCGATACTAGCGTGAAATAATTACTTTGAATTGATTGTTTAAGCAACGTTAAATGTTGTGAAAACTAAGAAAAGCAAAGATTTGTCTTGAGATCCTTTTGGTCATTTTGCATTTGAATCTGTTTACCAACGTTTGGTGTTATTATTTCGGCTTTCAACATTTAGGCATTAAGCGGGTATGACCAATCTTTTTGATTAAAAATGTCATCATATGGAAAATTCGTTATTACGATTGGGTCGCAAGCTTTGCTAGTGGAATCCAAGTTCTCGGAGGTATATAAAAAATCATTTCCATGATATAGTAAAATAGATATTTTGAATTTACCGTTCTAAAAATATCATTTCTAGTAAAAACTCGGGGTTATAACCCTCGTGCATGTTTACAATATGATAGAGAGACTTTTCCAGCACCCCGTAATGACTGAACGTTTAACCTACTGTCGCAATTAACACATGAACATGTTTACACGGAATTAATTTCAATTTACTGGCGGGAAAACCAACAACATTCCTTACAGGAAAGGTCAACAAAAGACATACCAATAAAATGACAGAACCCCGGGCAAAAAATAACATGAACGAGCACAAAACACAAACATAAACATAACAGAGAGTCAGGATAATTTTACTTGGTACAGACACTGAACGGTGGTGGGGTTTAAGGGTGTACCCAACAATTTGACTAAAACAGATTTGGCTCGTTTAATTTTCATAAAAATTTGACGAAATATTTACTTTGACCTGCTGACAAAAATATAAAAATTTCAAGAAATTTGAACCACAAAATTTACGGGAATAATTTCATTGGATGTATAGCATTTTGATAAACATCAATTTTGATCATTGAGAAGCTTGATTTCTTTTTACTAATAGTATGTGATTAAAACGTTCAGCTGATTTTCAAAGAGTTTAGTTCCTGACATGTTCTGTAACCCCTTAAACTGGTTTTATGGGTACTAAACCTATCTATCGTGACACCTTAGTGTAGAAAACATACTCTCAATACACCAATACAGTTTGACAGGGATGTGAAGCGTTGATACCGAACTTAATTTAGTTGGTATATTTCGACAGATTTCTTCAAACCCGAATTCGATTAAATATAGAGATATTTTTAGTGGAACACTGTGTTCAATCACGAAGAGGTTGAATCCCATTGTATTTGAAAATAATGAAATTCTTTGATACTAATTTTGATTTACGATTCATTTGTGCTCATTGCCTAAAATGTTGAAAACCAAAATAATAATCCAACTGGAGGCTCCCGGGAGCCTGTATCGTTCACCTGGAAATCATTTGCATATTAAATTGTTTGACTATGTCTATCTTGACGGACAATCTGCAATATTGCTATCAAGTTCCAATTGGCTCACTGGTTTCGCCAAATTGTTCACCGGTTTCAGTAGAAGATATTTCAGTGAATTTTCCAATAAGGTCCTTTGTTAAAATATGTTTGGTTCTGGCGGCCATCTTGGATGGCGAGTAGGGTCACTGGATACAATTCTAAAAGATGACCAGCTAAGAACCATTACTTCCAAGATTTGTTCCAATTGGCTTTGTCGTTTCAGACAAAAAGATCTTTCGGTATCTTTCCCATAGAGTCCTATATTAAACTGTTTGACTCCGGAGGCCATCTTGGATGACAGTTAGGGTCATCGGATACAATTCTGACAGAGGACCACATAAGGACCATTGCTGCTAAATTTTGTTCCAAATTTGCTCAGTCGTTTCAGACAAGAAATTCTTTAAGTAAACTTCCCATAAAGTCCAATGTTAATATATTTTCATTTCTATCGGCCATCTTGAATGGCGGCGGGGTAATCAGATACAATTCTAAAAGAGGACTATCCTAGGACCATTGCTGCCAAAGTTTGTGATTTCAGAAAAGAAAATTTTTGGAAGTAAACCCATAGAGTCCTATGTTAACAATAGTCAAAATTCTAAAACCTAATTTCCCATCTACAAGCAATATGCAACCATTCTATTTAGGATTTAGACGGACGAACGGACGCAGACAATCGCAATATCCGCGATTTTTATTCGAAAGTGCGGGGATAAAAATACTAAATGGTCAGTTAACTGTCAAACATGTCAAATGGGTCAGTAAACTTTAAGTTGGTGTTATTTATAAAATTGCATTCATATTATCATTGGGAACCTCACTGACTGACGGTGACGATAAAAATAATTCTGAATATTATACTTATTGATTTTTTTCTCCTATTTATGTAAGTAAACTGCTCCGGTCCATATGTATGTTTTTAAATTTTCCATATGTATGTTAAACCTCAGTATGTTTTTTCTAGTATATAAAAAATAAGACAATAAATTTACTATTTGTTTGTCTCTAAACTTGAAACTATAGACCGGTCAATCCATTACTATTGACCAGTCAATATTTTCCACTACTACTGACCGGTCAATTGTTTCCACTACTATTGACCGGTCAATAGTACTGGAAACTATTGACCGGTAAAATGTTTTTTCTCTATATAATAAAACACTTACTGACTGCATATTCGTAGAATAGTAAGTTTATTTTCCCCTCGATACAAACTATTGCCCTTGGCTACGCCTCGTGGCAATAGTTGGTACCTCGGAGACAATAAACTTACTATCCCCCTTATACCGTAGCTCCGGGATTTTTTCGCAGACAATTAATGGGACACTAATTTATTTTTTGCATACAAGTCATAAGACACTGATTGTTTATATCCTAGATCAGTATAGGACATGTTCTGGACCGAGGCCTTTTTTATGGAGAAATAGATTTAAAGTTGGTTTGAGTAAAATTCATATTTAAAAATATGATTGTGTACGGCAGTATTCGAATACAATTGATAACTACATTGCAACACGTGAAGAGTGATAGGAAAAGCTGTCGTTACCGACTGCCTTCATCTGTTTATCTTTATTTAATTTGGATTTCCATGTACAATGAAAAAATAGTCGAGTCTGCATTTAAATTTGACATATTTTTTCATCAAGTAGAATCAACAGTTACGTAAACATGTAAGATGATTGGGAAAAAACAACTTACAATGTGGTATTGAATTTCGTGTCTGTATCCGAACATACCGGATAACTTTATGCATAATATTGATGTTTATTTTGTATGAATCATGATGTAAAATATTCAAACAAAGACGTGCTATGACAATCTTATACATTCACCATGAGTTTCCCTATTTTCCCATTTTACTGAAATTTCATTACTAGTATTTCGAGAACAGCAAATTTCATAAAATGGTTTCCATTAAATACACAATAAGATACGTGTACATGTATTTTGTGAAAATACAATAGTTCCACTATTGTAACGAAACAAAAACATGAAATTATATCATAATTAATTATAATTTCAAGTGCCTGTCTTAGTGCATGAACTTGCATCTATTTAAACTCAGTAATAACTAGAAAACTGTACTGTCAGAATCGACAGTGATCCCAGCACCCGCTGTAAGTAGTTTGGCAACTTACCTATAGTCAAAAATATGAAACCTTTTTCCCATCCAAACATAGTATGCAATCATTCTATAAATAAATTAAATCAATAAACCTAATGAAAAGTTAAAAAACCTCAGTTCACATGCTTTAAACTTAAATTTTTTTTAATTTGACCTGAGTTGGCCCCCAGTTTAAAAACGATATTCTAAATCCTTATTGTGCAACTACATATAGTGTAGGGCAATACTGTATATAAGCAAAATGGATAAATTGCAAAATGAAAGAGAAATTTAGGTCACAAGCTTAAATTGAAAGTTTCAAATTTCGATCCCTGTGGGCCCCAATTTTAGAAAATTAAAATTCTAAAACCTTATTGGATATCTGCATATGGTGTTTGAGAAAACATAAAATGCATAAATTGAAAAAAATAGACAAGTTAACGACGCAAGTTTAAATTGTGGGCCCCAATTTTGAAAATCAAAATTCTAAAACCTTATTGTGCACCTGTATAATGTAATAATGTATATTACAATACCGTATAGAAATAAATGCATAAATTGAAAAATAAAAGATTATTTTAGGTCACAAGCTTAAATTGACAGTTTTTCGAAATTCGACCCCTGTGGGCCCCAATTTTAGAAAATCAAAATTCTAATAAACCCAGATTTTTAAAAGAACTCTCACATGAAATTGCACCAATACTTACCATTATCTTTGAGAAGTCAATTAAAACAGGTGTTGTTCCAGATGACTGGAAAACTGCCCATGTCTCTCCTGTATACAAAAAAGGCCAAAAATACAACCCTGAAAACTACCGCCCTATATCTCTCACATGTATTTGTTGCAAACTTTTAGAACACATAGTAGTTAAACACATCATGAAACATGCAGATAATTACAACATCTTATATCCCCTACAGCATGGATTTCGCAGAGGGAGATCCTGTGAAACACAACTACTTGAATTTATAGATGATGTCTCACTTAATATGAAAAACGGTAAACAAACAGATATTTTGGTCATGGATTTTTCTAAAGCTTTCGATAAAGTTTCACATTCTCTTCTAATTAATAAGCTTCACCATTACGGGATACAGGGGGAATTAAATAACTGGATACAAAATTTTCTATGCAATCGTAAACAGGCAGTAGTCCTAGAGGCGGAAAAATCTGAGTATGTTGCAGTTGAGTCTGGGGTTCCACAGTCTCTTCCTGTATTATATAAACGACATTCCAAATGGTCTAACATCTACAGTACGTTTATTTGCAGACGATACAATAGTTTATTTGGCAATAAAATCAAATTCTGATGCATCCTTTTTACAAAAAGACCTTGACAAACTGGCATCGTGGGAAACTATGTGGAAAATGGCATTCCACCCAGATAAGTGTAATGTAATTTCAATCACCAGAAACAAAAAACCAATCACATTTAACTACATTACACAACCACTCATTAGAACATGTAACAACAGCAAAATATCTGGGGGTAATCATCAGCTCAAACCTTAAATGGGATGCACACATAAACAACATATGCAAGAAAGCTAATAGCACCCTAGGCTTTCTTAGGAGGAACCTGAACATAACCTCAACATCCATTAAAGAGCAATCATACAAGTCCCTAGTAAGACCATTACTAGAGTATGCTTGCTCTGTTTGGGATCCATACTTACAACAAGACATAGATAGCATCGAAAAAGTTCAAAAGAGGGCTGCGCGTTTTGTTACCAACAAATACAGAAACACCTCAAGCGTTGGTAACATGTTGCAACATACTTGAATGACGCAGCCTCTCTGACAGAAGAAAAGATTCAAGATTAGTAATGCTATATAAAATTGAACACGAAAAGGTTGCAATACCTAAAAATAATAAACTAATCCCACAAAAAAAAAAACAAGACATTCAAATTCGAACAGCTTCCAAATTCCATCCTGCAAAACACAGTACAGAAAAGAATCCTATTTTCCAATAACTATAACCGACTGGAACAAACTACCGAATTCAATTGTAAATTGCACATCAGTAGACTCTTTCAAATCTTCAATTTCAAAGCATAAATATTAGTCCAATTACTACATCAAACTTGATTTTACAAAACTTTTTTTTCATTTTTCCCATATTTTAATTTGTATATATATCAATCTATGTCTTGTAAGTTTCTTCCTGTGACATAATCTTCAATTTGTTGAAGGCGGTCACTATATGGTAGAATAGAATAGAAAAACCCTATTGCGCATCTCCATATGATGTACGACAATACTGTATAGAAATTAAATGCATAATAAACGAGTTTAGGTCACAAGCTTGAATTCCAATTTTCAAAGCTCGACCCCTGTGGGACCCTTGTTTAGAAAATCAAATTGACGTAGTATGCGACCATTCTATATAGAAATTAAATTCCTAAATCCAAAAATGAAGGAGGAGTTGATGTCACAAGAAAGATGGACGGAGCTTGGCAGTGTTATAACGTAACTGTTTCTGTTGTCCATAAGTTTATGTTAAATATATTTGTTAGGAGTTTGGTGCTAGGATTATAATCGAATCAAATGGGTGATATTGTACATTGACCTTTAAAGTTGTAATTCCTGTTCTCATTATTTCAATAAAAATTAAATTATAGTTCACGGACTCCAAAATTGGAAGCTTAATTAATACCTCTCATTTTGAACATGTATCTAAAATTAAATGCGTTTAATATCAATAATACAGTATCCCACGTGTTCCAGGAATCTAGTTTCTCAGAAACAACTGAAAATTTGAAATATTTTTTCAATGGTATATTATTACAAGCCATTTTTATTGTATTTGTTAAAATATATAAACTGTAATTAATCCTTAAAAGATAAAACAGTTTAACATGGGTTTACAATATAACAGGTCAAAGTTGCATTTTCAGCTTTTAAAAGTGGTGATAGTGGGCAGAAACCATTTATATTTTATCTATTTCGAGTTTATTTCCTTTTTTTAATCTTTAATCATTTTTATTATTCATTTCTCTCTTTTTGTAATTTTTGGCATTTTCATTTTCATCTAAAATATATCCTATTTCCACTTTATTTAGTATGTTGGTACTTTGAAAATATTTGTTCATTAAAAATAGTGAAGGCTGTACGGTGACATTACTGTCATTTAGACATGTTAAGGGTAACGGTCCTATCGATATTTCCTAAATACACCTCAATTCTTTCGAAAGAAAATTTATTAAAAAACACTTTATCGTTGACTTGATGTATACTGAAAGTTAGTGTCTCCACACTAGAGCCTCTTTCGACATAAAAGCTGTTAATACAATAATACCATTGTCCCCACCCAACATCCGTTATGCTCTTATGATTTCCTCCACGATTTCTATCCTGCCTCCAATCAAAACAATCTTGATACATTCGCCAATGAAAGTATCTTTTTCTTTGGTAACATACCGGATTATACCTTACTCAGCAAACCCTGCTTATGTATAAAAAGAGCAGCGTCGGCAGCTAAATGTATTCAGCCTTTGAAACTTGTCCATTTTACTGGAATTCAAAAGGTAAGTATTGTTTTTATTATATATCTGTTATTTCAAACAAAAATGTTTTAAGCATGGTAAAATCTTGATTCTTAATAGATCTTCAAAGGTGTGATTATTTTAAGAAACGTAGATCTAAATTGCACTGAATTTTCTAAAATATTTTCAGTGATTTTGTTAAAGAAACATTTTCATTTTGACTCCTCTTGAAAAAAAATCTTAACTCAGAACTATCAGATATATTTAATGATTTAATATACAATACATTGGAAATTTACAGGCTGTCATCGTTTTTTTTAAAGAATTTATGTTTTAATTCATTTTCTTGTAAAGAGTCCATTTCGATGAACTCGGGTTATGAAAAACCCAAGCAACAACTAGTACATGTAGTATAAATTTTGTTATAGCTGAAATGTGATCTCGATTTTTAATAAGGCAACATTGTATCTTAAATGATATTTTTAGACTATTAGTATTTTGTTTAAAATAAGAGCATCCCTTGTTTGAAAAAAACGCGAAACTGTAAAAATCAAATCATAAAATTTAAACTTATAGAATAACTGATAAAAAGTACACAGTACCATAGTACTACGAGGGTACATTTCACTAATTCGATATAAACTCATGAAGTTAGTTGCTGTATCAGGAAGGAATTCTGCTCAACCCGTTGGCTTGTGGTTTTGTGTGATTTATGGTTAATTGCTATTAGACACCGAGACATTAAAAACTAGAATTCATAGGAATTTGAGTTGAAGATTTACAATACAACGAATTAAGATAAAATTTACAATTTTAGATGATTTAGATTCAGACACAAAATTATCAAAAGATAATGCGATCAGGAACATGGCAAGAACATGGCTTTCTTGTTTATCATAGATTTTGTATTGAAAAATTTCGTCTCTCAAAAGCAATTTCGCTCTTGAAAATATATGTTAAAAAAATATGAGTTCAGCGTGCTAACACATGTAGTTCTAAGGAATAAATAAAGTCGGAGGATTTCCTAAAAATTTCAAGTATGATCAGCAAACTTTTGAAATTCGTGAAGCGAACGTTGCCTTAATTGTACTTCTTTAACTTAATAAGGGTATTACAACAGAAATGAGTCGAAATTCTTTGCTTTACAGCATGGCCAATGTCAATTATGGAATTGAGATAGATATGATATATATATATATATATATATATATGTACGATACACATTTTTTTCTATTGTACAGGTTTGGTGAAAGATGGTTGAGTGGGTTAAGACATCCGGAAAAAGCATTCCTGATGCAGCTTTAAGAGCTGGTTATGAAAATGATGGCAAATCTTTGTTCAGTGCAAAAGCTGCAGTTCAAGATGTAATGACCCCTGGTAAATGTGGGCCCTTTCTTCCAGGAGGTCATTTTCCTTATGCCGGAGAAGAGTATATCATCAATGATTACGAAGTTCTGGTATATCCTCCAAGTGCTTCAGGATATTATGAATGGAAAAAAAGTTCCGGCGGAAAGGTCCCACCGGGTGCAGTATGGGTATCAGATGACCTCTATGTCGGCCGCTGCAATTATGAGGATGGAGTCCAACCTGGAAAGGTCAAAACCTCACATGGAGTTTGTTATTTTTCCTACGGCGGGAAAGAATACAACAACAAAGAATATGAAGTACTTTGTAAAGTAAAATGAAAGCATCCTATCAGATTAATGATTCAGAGATAATTCGCAAATGCTTTTATATACGGACACTTTGAGGCTTCAAATTATCTTCTTTTCGTTGAATTCAGTCATGTTAAAACTGTTCATATCTAAACATGTTTATTAGCCGCTCTGTATTATTATTTCTCTTTCTATTGAAATGGTTTAAATTATAAGAATATATATTTTACAGTTTTAAAAAGTGACTTAAAGACACTACAGTTTACATTCTGATGTATTTTTGAAAAAAAAAATAGAAACCAATATTGGAGTTTATTATATAATTAAGCTTACACTTTACAATTTTAAAATTTTAACGTAATGTTCAAAATGGATCCATGTTAATAAAATAAAAATATCTTTTTTGTTACTTTTATTTGTCAATACTTACACATTATTACATGGCATTTTCCATATTGGTCTAGGCATCAGCCCGAGACTCCCATATTGATTCCGAGGGCCAGTATGGGTCACTGAAAAAATACCTTTTTTCAGCGAGCTGGATTCCCAACTGGTCACATAACACGCCCTGTACGTTTTTCCAATAAGAGATTAGAAGTAGTGGTTTTTTTTTTCTTGTTTGTGCGTGTCAACGTGTTTTCTTCGCCAATTAGTCAAAAATGGCAAAATTGATATATGGTCAACAGAACCATACATGTAAGATAGAGGTGAAAACAGTCATATGTCAGCATCCACAGTGTACGTTTTAAGTATTATATTATACTTAATTTGTACTTTTCTGTCATTTATTTTTCAATTTTTAGCAGTCTTTTAGAGTTAGAATTCTTTGCTACTAATTTTGATGCACAAGGTGTGCTCATTTTGTCGATTTGCGACTCATCAGTTTTGCTCAAGGCCTAAAATACTGAAATGCAAAACATTGGCGAAAATATTTAAATCCGATAGATTTCCTTTGAAACATAATCCGTGATATTGATTTCACCTTATATATAATTATTTACAGCATATCTAAAACATAGTATTGTACGAATCAAAAAAATCATTTTGGTTCTTAAATTCGGGGATTGATCGGTCCACAAAAGGCACGAAAATTGGTCGACCACGAATAAGACGTTTTTCACAGCAAAAAAAAAAAAAATATATGTGTCGGATTTTCACTTGAGCCTTGCTAAGAACTACGTTCAGTCCTTGTTCTTGTATTAAACTAACTTTTTATAAGTATTACTGACATATTGGTCAGTCCTTTAATTTCAGTGGGTTTATCTTTATAAAGATGCTGTACGTTCTCGACATATCCATACCACAATTGTATGCTGTAGACAGATCAAAACTTGAATATTTTGCCTTAGTGTGCAATCGCTTTCAACATTATTGAGAGTGATACCTTACTTATATTACGTTGTCATGGATTTCACAGGCTGAATGGTGTTTCTATATATCATTAATACATGTAAATTGTCACCTTGTTGTAATCGGTTACAACACATATGTACTACAATCGACTTGGGCTAATTTCTAGATGCATGGTCTCCTTTTAAAATTATATCTGGGAGTGCGAAGCTCCCACATAAATGCCGGCTTTGCTAAAAATTAACATAAAGGAGCCAAACAATTTCTGGTCCCTTTTCAAATTAGTTTACAATTACCCTGACCAAAATAGTCATCGCAGCCGGTATCATTTTAACATAGATATCTCATGATGGGAAAATTCACTTATCAACTAGATATGGACGACCCTCCCCCCCTTTTCTGCCCTGCCATTTGCACGAGTATAGCTCCACATTTTTTAGATTTGACAAACAGTGATGTTGGCATACAACTTGAAATTGTTACTCTGTATGTAAGACACAAATGATGCCCCCGCCAGACACACCTCCATTATGTGTAAGAATATCCTATAAAATATTAAAGCTGTACCTCCGAAACTGTAGGAGGAGATAGCCCGACAAACCATGATCTCTTTAAGCAGCTTGCAAAAATTACTAAGTCCAACTACCTGTCATTTTCAGAATATTGAAAAGAAATCAATATCCTGTGGTCATGCACTACCATACATTTTAATAAAATATATATTAAAGATGTATCTCCAAATCTGTAGGAGGAGATAGCCGGACAAATCATGATCTCTTTATGCAGCTAGTACCAAAGAAATGACTAAGTCCAACTACCTGTCATTTTCAGAATACTTGGAAATAATCAAAATCAGGTTGCCATGCACACCTTCATTATGTGTATGAACATCCTACAAAATATTAAAGTTGTACCTCCGAAACTGTAGAAGGAGATAGCCGGACAAACCATGATCTCCTTATGCAGCTAGTACTAAAAAATGACTAAGTCCAACTACCTATCATTTTCAGAATATTTAAAAGAAATCAAAATCCTTTGGCCATGCGCACCTTCATTATGTATATGATATTAAAGCTGTATCTCCAAAACTGTAGGAGGAGATAGCCGGACAAACCATGACCTCTTTAAACAGATACCAAAAAATGACCAAGTCCAACTACCTCTCATTTTCAGAATATTTGAAAAAAATCGAAATCATGTGGCCATGCACACCTTCATTATGTATATGAACATCCTACGAAATATTAAACTTGTATCTCCAAAACTTTGGGAGGAGATAGCTGGACAAACAATGTATCCTAATCCGGACGGACGGACATGGGTAAATTAATATGCCCCGACATTTTGTCGCGGGGGCATAATAAAAGATCTTCATGACTGAAACCACTAAGCCATATTCAAACCACATTTGGCAGCACTGGTCTTTAGATTGATATTAGTTCATCTGTTCATATCATTAGTTTGTCTCAACCCACTGAAACGAAATGTAGGTATAGGTTGTAAAACCGAGAAATAGAAAATGCTTGCTGTAATTGGATTTATTCAATTTTAGTAAATTTCCCAGAAGACATTCAGAATTCTTCTTTTTCTTTTCTGTTATTTCATCCCTCCAATGTCTGGAGTACCACTCGAAAGTGTACAGTTAGCAACTGGTATCTGTATAGCGACTGTTGTGCATGTGCAGGTAAAAAAAAATTCATTGTGTGAGGATATGTGCGGACACCAGTATAATAAATATAAAGTTCCAATGGTAAACACACTGACGTAATTGTACTTCGACTATAGCGTAGCTAACCCACCACCTATAATTACACATCGCGTTACATTGAGTCACAAATCCATCAGGGTAAAATAATATGGGTATGATCATGCTCACTATTTACATGCAATTCCCAGGATATATGCTTTAACATGTATATGTAAAACACTATATGTATCAATATCAGTCACTATTATACATAAAATCATTCGTCTATAAAAGTAAGCATTAAGATAATGTTAATATCACTTCTACTTTTGGCAGCCATATGTTAAGGAATTTCAATTATTTACTGTTGCCATGGTAATATGCCTGAATATAACATTCAAATTAAGTTGCAACTCAACTTTTGGATATTTGGTGCCCATCAAATTTTTCGATTTCAAACTGTACCTAAAAACAAAGAAAGCATTACAACCTGGCTTCCGTGGTCAAAATTAGTTTAATATTGGATCCTAAGTGGTTACAAAGAAATCACTAGAACAAGACTTGGAAAATAAAGATCTGTAAATAATTGATTTTGGACAATGACTTCAATGACACATCGTCATTCACAAAGGCCTGGAATAAAATTTAATTACAATTTCACCTTAAATTCAGAAATGCAGTGTTACACGTTTTACTTGCTATTGACTGTGTGAAGAAGGCAATAAAATAACAATCCAAAGATACTAATATTAGATACAGTAATTTATCACCAGCATTAAAACCGAAACATTTGGAAGACCAAAAACCAAACTTATTTTAAACAAGAAGTACTCATAACCAAAAATACCGAAATAGGAAGCCAAATTTCAGCTAAGGAGATCTACCAGGTGCAATACAAGGAATGAACCCTTGTATTTGCATTATACTAATAACATAAGTGAATTCTGCGTAAGTCAGGCATGTAATTGTGGGTAATAATCGCCATCATAAATATACATATTAATTTCTGCATTAAAAGTATACCACTCAATATAGAGATTTTTTTTTATAAATCATTTTTTATTTCAAAATGTCCATATAGTATAGTAAAACATATTACTATTTTTAAATCCTTGCCATGATTAACATCATATTTACATCAACTAAAATCAAAATTTAAGAAATACATTTTTATTTGTATTATGTATTTTACTTTCAATAACTTTAAAATTTTCTTAAAAATTATTGTATCTTGAAAATCACAAAATGGCACAACAATAAACACAAACATAAGTAATGAGCAATTAATAAGCTAGTTTCCCATAAATAATTTTTAAAAAATGGACCCCTAATTAATTAACTGTTTCCTCACTTTTATTATGTTCAAGTTAAAACTTAAAACATGAATAAAAATAATCTAAAATTTCTAAGAATCATATACATAAATACCAAAAAAAACAATGGAATCAGGCATTACAAAAATAACATTTTACTTATGTATAAAACAGTGATATTCTGATGAACAATTATTATAATCGATAATCAATTGTTTTATGTATTCACCTAGATAATCGATTTGCAATTTCATAATCCATTATAATTGGATGGATGGATGAATTATTGTTTAACTTCCAGTGGCAACCAGTTGCATATCAGGACGAGAACATGTTATGATAATGAATATGATCCCTGCTTTGTACTACACCGACACGCTGAGCCGGATTTTAAATGTGCTAGCTCACTAGGTCACTGACCGCAGGAAGACATATCACCCCATTCGAACACAGTTTCCTTACTTCGAGCCGACCAGTTGATTTTTCCTCTTACTCCTAGATGCCAGGTGCATGGCAGAGAAGCAGCAAATAGTTCAATGTCTTTGGTTTGACTCGTCCGCGGATCGAACCCGCGACCTTCCGCACTCGACCATTATAACTGGTTGTAAATATATAAAGGTTGAAGTGCACTTAAAATAAATGCACATAACTTCCTGAATGGTTATAAATGTACTCTAGAACCTAATATTTACTAATGCATAGTCTTCGCATATATATCAAAGCAGTATCTTTCATTTGTCTGTTGTTTTTTGTGGAGTCGATGTTACTCATTTTTTAACATTTTATGTGTTGAGTGTCTGTCACTTGTTTGTATTATCTGCACAGTAAGCATCAAATTAGTGTTCCTCGTGAAAAACTTGGATGAAAAACATAAATAAATATGCAGCCAATTTTAGTCGATGGTCATCAACTTAGTATCAAAACAGACTAACATAGTTGTCAAACACCATAATTTGGTGCAAACAAATATTATGATACTTGTATGTTTATATTTTTTAGACATGATAGTTAAAACTGCATACTTTTGAATACCACAACACAAACTGTCAGAACAGAGAAATACTACAATGATATGGACGTTGCACACTTTAAAATGCATTAAATGTAAAGAATATCTGTTGTACCTGAAGAAATTTATATTACACACCAATCTCAATGACATCTTGACTGCCTATAATCCAGAGTGTTAGTTTATAAAATATTAGAAAGTTTTTTGATTTGACAAAGGCTGTCAAATATTGAAATTCTGTTTGATTGTTATTACAATATACCTATTCTATCATACAAAAATATGCCAATATTTTGATACAGTTTCCAAATACCATTAAAACACAAAAAAATAAAACAATCAAAATAAAATTAATGGATAAATAGTTAATATATATGTACAGACAACAAACAAAAGATAACACTACATTTTGTTACAACATATAAATCCATGTTTCATAATAGATAAATAAATGTAAACAAACACAACAAAGACACTATATATAAACATTGATAAGTTCTATTTCTATAAATTGGAACAATTATTTGAATACAATAATCTGTACATAAACTTAAACAATATACAATTTCAGAACAAATAATCAAAGGAAATTGGTGTAAAAGAAAATCAAAATCTCTATTATCAAAATGGACATGAAAAAATTAGAGGCTCCGATGAGACCATATTGCTTGATACCATTTCCAGATTGACAGCAAAATAAATTTTTTGACGAAACCGTCTTGGTTGGTAGTCTGGAACATTGCGGTCAGGTTGGCTTCCAATTGGATCACTGGTTTTGCCAAACTGGGTTCAAAATTGCTCATTGGTTGCATCCTTCTTGGATGACAGTCTAGGTCATGGGATACATTTCTGATAATGGACCACCTAAGACAATTTCTGCCGAATTGGGTTCCCACTGGCGGAGTGAATTTTTCCACGGGATCCTATGTTAAACTCTGTTTGGCTCTGGCAACCAACTTGGATTGTTTCAATTGGCCTTCTGGTTTCAGAGGACAAGACAATGACGAAGAATGCCAACTGATGGCAATAGGTAAAACATATGTACCAGAAACCTCATTTCATGTTAATACTTTTTCTGAAATACCAACAACCAAATCTATCAAAATTTCTTACACTTGACAATGCAATATGCAAGGCTTTTTGGTTTAGAGGCTATTAAAAGATACATATCAAAATATTTTGCCAGAACAAACTAATTAGCTAAACAGTTCTTTAAGGAGTTATTAACAAGTTCATAATGTTATAAATGCAAAAAAATGTTCCTCAATTCAAATCAGTTAGCTACAAAATTCCATGATAATTATATTGTAAACATTTTGAAAAAAGGTACAAAGAATAAAATTCTTCAGTTATAAAATATATCCAAAGTACCGGTAGGTCTGCATTATAAAGGTGTATAACTCAAAAATGTAAAAAAAATGGTTTTTTTTCATATTAAAAATACTTTCAAAACAAACGGGAAATTTCATAATCAAAATCAGACAAACTCATGCAAAGCCGAGAGATACACAAATACCCAGAACAGCCAGAAAGCATGAGTAATACTCTCAACTTGGTACAGGCATTTTCAAATTAAACCAGGTTCTACGGCATGCCAAACCTCCCACTTATATGACAGTTGCTATAATTCTGAGTTATTAACAGAAATGAGTAGCTGCCAAAACAACTGATCCATATGTCACATCAGTAAATAGAGTGGTCAGCATATCTCAAGGAATTCCATCAAGATTATCATTTATAAATTGTGAAAAAGGGGCAACTCTCAGAAACAACAAAAGTGAAATGTGTTGAATTTGAACATGATGTATGTGTAGTGGCCCCTAAAAGTAAAATAACTCTCTCAACAGTCATCTTTGAAATTATATTTTTCCACATCAATATGTTTCATAAATATGTCCAGATTACAAATGGCTGAAATAATTTCCAAAGGGATATGTCTGAAATAAGACATAAGACATATTTCGGCCCCTGCTCTGACCTACTTATTTAAATGAAATGGGAAATCATATGCAAAAAGAATCTGTGTGCTATGATGTCCACGAATCATGTAGGGGAGCAACCATTTGATTTTGATAAGAGGGTAAAAGGGGAAAGGGAGCTAGGATCAAAAATAACAAGCATGACCAGGATTTTGGCAAAATAGATATACAGGATCATTTTAGGTGTGAAAATAAAATGCAGGACCTGTGTTAATCAGGAAACTTTTTGGTTTAAATGAAAATAAAAATTTAGGCATTTGATCATAGCCCCCCATAAAAATCAAATGGTTGCTCCCTAAACACAATTCTTTGCAAAGTTCACAAAAGATAGAATATCATATGAAGATTTGCATTCAGCAAGATAATTCATGTCCAAAGGGAGATAATTTGAATTGAGCGACATGATATTTTCGAGTGGGGGATCACTGTGAAATCACTGTTTTTAGATATTTTCTGTCATGACTGTGGTGGTCATTTTGACATTTGAATATGTTCTCTAATGTTTTTATCTTTCAACATCAGGGCATTTAGCAAAATTGAAGCGTTTTGAGGTTGGAGGTACCTAATTGGGCTATATTTCAGATTTTTATAAATCTGGCATTCAACAGGAGTACTTTAAACTGTATCTGAATATAAACAAAATAAATAAGGTCCCTTTAATATTTCCCAAAATATGGTGTTTCCAGTTTTGGCAAATAGATGGTTAAATAAATAGGATGCACGCAGGTATCGCTCCAAAAAGTCAAATATTTAGACTTTAAATTATGATTTCTCAAAATCCAGTCCCTAAAATTTTTTTTTAAATGATATATTATTGCCATTGAAATTCTCTTTTTATTGTCTTATTGGGGAGTCGCCAGATTCGTTTTTTAGTATACTAGATTGATTACTGTATGAAGAGTGAATATAAGTGTCAAATAGCCAAAATAAGGGTGACGTCGTTACGACGTCGCGATAAAATTGTAGATTTTTTTTTTTTACAGACAGGACCTATAGTTGAATGATTTCCACACCCAAAACAAAGGTGGTGACCCTAGATTTATTAAGTATCATTGGAACGAAAAAGTTGAAAGCAATAACATATCGTTTTTTATAGAGAATCCTAGGGATTAGTTTTTGAGAAATGACGATTTAAAGTAAAATCATTATTTTTTTCGGCAGTTTTTATATGACATCTAAAGTAAAAGACCTTTTTTTTAATGAATTTAAATCAACCTTATGAAAGAAATATAAAAGCTAAATATTTTTTTTATTTTGATATTTAGATGCTTTTTCGAAAGTTTCAGATGCATGTAAAATTTCATGAAAATTCATAATTTAGCGGATTTAGTTACCTCCTACCTTAAATCGACGAAATGTGTATCAAAATTGGTATCATGGCATATTTATTATTACCTCTGAGTCAATACTTCTGCTAGCAGACTGAAAATTCGCTATAGTATCAGTTGTCAGTAGTTCGATACTAGCGTGAAATAATTACTTTGAATTGATTGTTTAAGCAACGTTAAATGTTGTGAAAACTAAGAAAAGCAAAGTTTTGTCTTGAGATCCTTTTGGTCATTTTGCATTTGAATCTGTTTACCAACGTTTGGTGTTATTATTTCGGCTTTCAACATTTAGGCATTAAGCGGGTATGACCAATCTTTTTGATTACACATGTCATCATATGGAAAATTCGTTATTACGATTTGGTCGCAAGCTTTGCTTGTGGAATCCAAGTTCTCGGAGGTATATAAAAATTCATTTCCATGTTATAGTAAAATAGATATTTTGAATTTACCGTTCTAAAAATATCATTTCTAGTACAAACTCCAGGTTATAACCCTGGTGCATGTTTACAATATGATAGAGAGACTTTTCCGGCACCCCGTAATGACTGAACGTTTAACGTACTGTCGCAATTAACACATGAACATGTTTGCACGGAATTAATTTCAATTTACTGGCGGGAAAACCAACAACATTCATTACAGAAAAGGTGAACAAAAGACATACCAATCAAATGACAGAACCCCGGGCAAAAAATATCATGAACGAGCACAAAACACAAACATAAACATAACAGAGAGTCAAAATAATTTTACTTGGTACAGACACTGAATGGTGGTGGGGTTTAGGGGTGTACCCAACAATTTGACTTAAACAGATTTGGCTCGTTTAATTTTCATAAAAATTTGACGAAATATTTACTTTGACCTGCTGACAGAAATATAAAAATTTCAAGAAATTTACGGGAATAATTTCATTGGATGTACAGCATTTTGATAAACACCGATTTTGATCATTGAGAAGCTTGATTTCCCTTTACTAATAGTATGTGATCAACCTTCAGCTGATTTTTAAAAGCGTTAAGCACCTTACATAATCTGTACCCCCTTTAACTGGTTTGATGGGTACCTAAACCTATCTATCGCGACACCCTAGTGTAGAAAACAATTACTCTTATTACACCAATACAGTTTGACAGGGATGTGAAGCGCTGATACCGAACTTAATTTACTTGGTATATTTCGACAGGTTTCTTCAAACCTGCATTCGATTAAATATAGAGATATTTTTAGTGGAATACTGTGTTTAATCACGAAGAGGTTGAATCCCATTGTATTTGAAAATAATGAAATTCTTTGATACCAATTTTGATTTACGATTCATTTGTGCTCATTGCCTAAAATGTTGAAAACAAAATAATAATCCAACTAGAGGCTCCCCGGAGCCTGTATCGTTCACCTGGAAATCATTTGCATAATAAATTATTTGACTTTGTCCATCTTGACGGGCAATCTGGAACATTGCTATGAAGTTCCAATTGGCTCACTGGTTTTGTCAAATTTTTCACTTGTTTCAAAGAAGAGGATCGTTCAGTGAATTTTCCCATAAGGTCCTTTGTTAAAATATGTTTGGTTCTGGGGGCCCTCTTGGATGGCGAGTGGGGTCACTGGATACAATTCTAAAAGAGGACCAATTAAGAACCATTACTTCCAAGATTTTTTCCAATTGGCTTTATGACAAAAAGATTTTTAGGCATCTTTCCAATAGAGTCCTATATTAAACTATGTTTGCCTCTGAAGGCAATCTTGGATGACAGATAGGGTCATCGGATACAATTCTGACAGAGGACCACCTAAGGACCATTGCTGCTAAATTTTGTTCCAAATTTGCCTAGTTGTTTCAGACCAGAAATTCATTAAGTAAATTTCCCATAAGGTCCAGTGTTAAAATATTTTCATGTTAACTATTGATCAAAATTCTACATGCAATATGCAACCATTCTATTTAAGATTTAGACGGACGGACGGACGGAGACAATCGTAATATCCGCGATGTTTATTCGAAAGATAAAAATATTAAATGGTCAGTTAGCTGTCAAGCATGTCAAAGGGGTCAGTAAACTTTAATTTGGTGTCATTTATACAATTGCATCCACATTATCATTGGGAACCTCACTGACTGACGGTGATATACGTCCTTGCAATGTGGTATTGAATTTCGTGTCTGTATCCGAACATACCGGATAACTTTATGCATAATATTTGATGCTTATTTTGTATGAATCATGCTGTAAAATATTCAAACAAAGACGTGCTATGACAATCTTGTACATTCACCATGAATTTCCCTATTTTCCATTTTACTGAAATTTCAGTACTAGTATTTCGAGAACAGCAAATTCCATTAATTACACAATAAGATACGTGTACATGTATTTCGTGAAAATTCAATAGTTCCACTATTGTAACGAAAACAAAAATATGAAATTATATCATAATTAATTATATTTTTCAAGTGTCTGTCTTAGTGCATGAACTTGCATCTATTTAAACTCAGTAATAACTAGAAAACTGTACTGCCAGAATCGACAGTGATACCCGCACCCACTTTAAGTAGTTGGGCAACTTACCTATAGTCAAAAATATGAAACCTTTTTCCCATCAAAACATAGTATGCAATCATTCTATAAATAAATTAAATCAATAAACATAATGAAAAGTTAAAAACCTCAGTTCACATGCTTTAAACTTACAATTTTTTTTTAATTTGACCTCAGTGGGCCCCCAGTTTAAAAACGATATTATAAATCCTTATTGTGCAACTACATATAGTGTAGGACAATAATATAAGCAAAATGGATAAATTGCAAAATGAAAGACAAGCTTAAATTGAAAATTTCAAATTTTGACCCCTGTGGGCCCCAATTTAAGAAAATTAAAATTCTAAAACCTTATTGGATATCTGCATATGATGTTTGAAAATACATAAAATGCATAAATTGAAAAAAATAGACAAGTTTACGTAGCAAGCTTTAATTGATATTTTTTTTAAATTCGACTCCTTGCGCATCTGTTGGCCCCAATTTTAGAAAATCAAAATTCTAAAACCCTATTGCGCATCTGCATAACGTATATTACAATACCGTATAGAAATAAAATGCATAAATTGATAAATGAAAGATTATTTTAGGTCACAAGCTTAAATTGACAGTTTTTCAAAATTCGACCCCTGTGCGCCCCAATTTTAGAAAATCTAAATTCTAAAACCTTATTGCGTATCTGCATAACATATATTACAATACCGTATAGAAATAAAATGCATA
Organism: Mytilisepta virgata; assembly: GCA_028015205.1. NCBI lineage: Eukaryota > Metazoa > Mollusca > Bivalvia > Mytilida > Mytilidae > Mytilisepta > Mytilisepta virgata. The sequence goes on from CM051515.1 coordinate 19,623,490, forward strand.
AATTGAAAAGTGAAAGATTATTTTAGTTCACAAGCTTAAATTGACAGTTTTTCGAAATTCGACCCCTGTGGGCCCCAATTTTAGAAAATCAAAATTCAAAAACCCTATTGCGCATCTCCATATGGTGCATGACAATACTGTATAGAAATTAAATGCATAATAGACGAGTTTAGGTCACAAACTTTAATTTCAATTTTCGAAACTCGACCCTTGTTTAGAAAATCAAATATATGTAGTATGCGACCATTCTATATAGAAATTAAATTCGAAAATCCAAAAGTGAAGGAGGAGTTCATGTCACAAGAAAGGTGGACGGAGTTTGGCAGTGTTATAACGTAATTGTTTCTGTTGTCCATAAGTTTATGTTAAATATATTTGTTAGGAATTTGGTGTTAGGATTATAATCGAATCAAAGGGGTGATATTGTAGCACCTTTATTTTTATAAAACTTTAAAGTTATAATTCCTATTCTCATTATTTTTATAAAAATTAAATTAGTTCACGGACTCCAAAATTGGAAGCTTAATTAATACTTCTCATTTTGAACATGTATCTAAAATTAAATGAGTTTAATATCAATTATACAGTATTCCATGTGTTCCAGGAATCTAGTTTCTGAGAAACTGAAAAATTGAAATATTTTTTCGATGGTACATTATTACAAGCCATTTTTTGTATTTGTTAAAGTATATAAACTGTAATTAATCCTTAAAAAATAAAACAGTTTAACATGGGTTTACAGCTTTTAAAAGTGGTGATAGTGGGAAAAACCATTTATATTCTATCTATTTCGACACCGTAGTTTATTTCAGTCCGTCACAGTACTGTTTTGTCCGTCATTGTCCGTGGAGTATCATATCGTCGTTTGATTTTTCTATTTCCTTTTTTTAATCTTTAATTATTTTTATTATTAATTTCTCTCTTTTTGGTAATTTTTGGCATTTTTATTTTCATCTAAAATATATTCTATTTCCAATTTATTTAGTATGTTGGTACTTTGAAAATATTTGTTCATTAAAAATATTGAAGGCTGTACGGTGACATTACTGTCATTTAGGCATGTTAAGGGTAACGGTCCTATCGATATTTCCTAAATACATCTCAATTCTTTCGAAAGAAAATTTATTAAAAAATAATTTATCGTTGACTTGATGTAATGAAAGTTAGTGTCTCCACACTAGAGCCTCTTTCGACATAAAAGCTGTTAATAAAATAATGCCATTGTCCCCACCGAACATCCGTTATGCTCTTATGATTTCCTCCACGATATCTATCCTGCCTCCAATCAAAACAATCTTGGCACACTCGCAAATGAAAGTATCTTCTTCTTTGGTAACATACCGGATTACACCTTACTCAGCAAACTCTGCGTATGTATAAAAAGAGCAGCGTCGGCAGCTAAATGTATTCAGCCTTTGAAACTCATTGTCCATATTACATTGTATTACTGGAATTCAAAAGGTAAGTACTGTTTTTATTATATATCTGTTATTTGAAACAAAAATGTTTTAAGCATGGTAAAATCTTGATTCTTAATAGATCTTCAAAGGTCTGATTATTTTAAGTAACGTAGATCTAAATTGCACTGAATTTTCTAAAATATTTTCAGTGATTTTGTTAAAGAAACATTTTCATATTGACTCCTCTTCAGAAAAATCTTAACTCAGAGCTATCAGATATATTTAATGATTTAATATACAATACATTGCAAATTTACAAGCTGTCATCGTTTTTTTTTTTTAAGGATTTATGTTTTAATTCATTTTCTTGTAAAGAGTTCATTTCGATGAACTCGGGTTATGAAGAACCCAAGCAACAACTAGTACATGTAGTATAAATTTTGTTATAGCTGTGATCTCGGTTTTTGATAAGGCAACATTGCATCTTAAATGATATTTTTAGACTATTAGTATTTTGTTTAAAATAAGAGAATCCCTCGTTTGAAAAAAAACGCGAAAATGTGAAAATCAAATCATAAACTTTAAACTTATAGAATAACTGATAAAAAGTACACAGTACCATAGTACTACGAGGGTACGTTTCACTAATTCGATATAATCTCATGAAGTTACTTGCTGGATCGACATTCTTATAGGAAGCAGTTCTGCTCAAACTGTTGCCTTGTGGTTTTGTGTGATTTATGGTTAATTGCTATTAGACACCGAGACATTAAAAACTAGAATTCATAGGAATTTGAGTTGAAGATTTACAATACAACGAATTAAGATAAAATTTATAATTTTAGATTATTTAGATTCAGACACAAAATTATCAAAAGATAATGCGATCAGAAACATGGCAAGAACATGGCTCTCTTGTTTTTCATAGATTTTGTATTGAAAAAGAATTTAGCTCTTGAAAATATATGTAAAACAATATGAGTTCAGCGTGCTAACACATCTAGTTCTAGGGAATAAATAAAGTCGGAGGGTTTCCAAAAAATTTAAAGTATGATCAGCAAACTTTTAAAATTCGTGAAGCGAACGTTGCCTTAATTATACTTCTTTATCTTAAGAAGGGTATTACAACAGAAATGAGTCGAAATTCTTTGCTTTACAGCATGGCCAATGTCAATTATGGAATTGACATAGATATGATATATATATATATGTACTGATACACATTTTTGTCTATTGTACAGGTTTGGTGAAAGATGGTTGAGTGGGTTAAAACATCCGGAAATAGCATTCCTGATGCAGCTTTAAGAGCTGGTTATGAAAATGATGGCAAATCTTTGTTCAGTGCAAAAGCTGCAGTTCAAGGTGTAATGACCCCTGGTAAATGTGGGCCCTTTATTCCAGGAGGTCATTTTCCTTATGACGGAAAAGAGCATATCATAAATGATTACGAAGTTCTCGTATATCCTCCAAGAGCTCTAGGATATTATGAATGGAAAAAAAGTTCTGGCGGAAATGTCCCAGCAGGTGCAGTATGGGTATCAGATGACCTCTATATCAGCCGCTGCCATTATCAGGATGGAGTCCACCCTGGAAAGGTCAAAACCTCACATGGAGTTTGTTATTTTTCCTTCGGCGAAAAGAATACAATAACAAAGAATATGAAGTACTTTGTAAAGTAAAATGAAAGCAGCCCATCAGATTAATGATTCAGAGATAATTCGCCAATGCTTTTATATACGGACACATTGCAGCTTCAAATTATCTTCTTTTCGTTGAATTCAATCATGTTAAACTGTTCATATCTAAACATGTTTATTAGCAGCTCTGTATTATTATTTCTCTTTCTATTGAAATGGTTTAAATTATCAGAATATATATTTTACAGTTTTAAAAAGTGACTTTAAGACACTAGTTTACATTCTGATGTATTTTTGAAAAAAAAATAGAAACCAATATTGGAGTTTATTATATAATTAAGCTTACACTTTACAATTTTAAAATTTTAACGTAATGTTCAAAATGGATCCATGTTAATAAAATAAAAATATCTTTTTTGTTACTTTTATTTGTTAATGCTTACAATTATTACATGGCATTTTTCATATTGGTCTTGGTATCAGCCCGAGACTCCCATATTGATCCCGAGGACCAGTATGGGTCACTGGAAAAATACCCTTTTTTCAGCGAGCTGGCTTCCCAACTGGTCACATAACACGCCTTGCACGTTTTTCCAATAAGAGATTAGAAGTGTTTTTTTTTTTTTTTGCTTGTTTGTGCGTGTCAACGTGTTTTCTTCGCCAATTAGTCAAAAATGGCAAATTTGATAGATGGTCAACAGAACCATACATGTAAGATAGAGGTGAAAACTGTCATATGTCAGCATCCACAATGTACGGGTTAAGTATTATATTATACTTAATTGGTACTGTTCTGTCATTTATTTTTCAATTTTTAGCAGTCTTTTAGAATTAGAATTCATTGATACTAATTCTGATGCACAAGATGTGCTCATTTCGTCGATTTGCGACTCATCAGTTGTGCTCAAGGTCTAAAATACAGAAATCCAAAAAATTGGCGAAAATATTTAAATCCGATAGATTTCCTTTGAAACATAAACCGTGATATTGATTTCACCTTATATATGATTATTTACAGCATAACTAAAACATAGTACTGTACAAATGAATAAAATTTCATTTTGGTTCTTAAATTCGGGGATTGATCGGTCCACAAAATGCATGAAAATTGGTAGACCACGAATAAGACGTTTTTCACAGCAATACAAAAAACACGATATATTGTGTCGGATTTTCACTTGAGCCTTGCTAAGGACTACGTTCAGTCGTTGTTCTTGTATTAAACTAACTTTTTATCAGTATTACTGACATATTGGTCAGTCCTTTAATTTTAGTGGGTTTATCTTTCTAAAGATGCTGTACGTTCTCGACATATCCATATCACAATTGTATGCTGTAGACCGATTAAAACTTGAATATTTTGCCTTAGTGTGCACTGGCTTTCAACATTATTGAGCGTGATACCTTACTTATATTACGTTGTCAGGGATTTAACATGCTGAATTGTGTTTCTATATATCATTGACACATGTAAATTGTCACCTTGTTGTAACCGGTGGCAACACATATGTACTTAAATCGACTAATTTCTAGATGCATGGTCTCCTTTTAATATTATATCTGGGAGTGCGGAACTCCCACAGAGATTCCGGCTTTTCTAAAAAAAATTAACACAAAGAGCCAAACAATTTCTGGTCTCTTTTCCAATTTATTTCTAATTACCTTGACCAAAATAGTCATCGAAGCCGGTATCATTTTAACATAGAAATCTCATGATGGGAAAATTCACTTATCAATAAAAGATCTTCATGACTGAAACCACTAAGCTATATTCAAACCATATTTGGCAGCACTTGTCTTTAGATCGATATTAGTTCATCTGTTCATATCATTAGTTTGTCTCAACCCACTGAAACGAAATGTAGGTATAGGTTGTAAAACCGGGAAACAGAAAATGCTTGCTGTAATTGGATTTATTCAATTTTAGTAAATTTCCCAGAAGACATTCAGACTTCTACCTTTGGCAGCCATATGTTAAGGAATTTCAATTATTTACTGTTGCCATGGTAATACGCCTGAATATAACATTCAAATTAAGTTGCCACTCAACTTTTGGATCTTTGGTGCCCATTAAATTTTTCGATTTCAAACTGTACGTAAAAACGAAGAAAGCATTACAAAATAACAATTCAAAGATACTAATATTAGATATAGTAAATTTATACTATATAGTATAGGCTTAGTTGTTGGTCCGAGGCAAGCCATATTGGACTGAGGCAAAGCCGAAGTCCAATATGGCTAGCAAAGGACCAATAACTAAGCCATTATGGAAAACCTTGCACAATTATACCTTTATTGACTAACCAGTCCAATATGTCATATTGACTAGTCCAATATGATTCTTTAATGCCTAACAAGTCCAATATGTCATATTGACTAGTCAATACGGCATATTGGACGGGTATGTGTCGTACTGGCGTACTTTGACATTTTGTATTGTATTGACAGGTTTTATCATATTTAGGATGATATTCTATTGTTAGTCAATAATATGCTGTATACGACGCATTTCAAGGAGTTACCTCTCATCAGCAGCATTACAACCGAAACATTTGGAAGACCAAAAACCAAACTTATTTTAAACAAGAAGTACTCACAACCAAAAATACCGAAATAGGAAGCCAAATTTCAGCTAAGTAGGCTTTTTACTTGACGTTTGTCATTTAGTGAAGGGTAAACTTCATTAAATTAAAACACAAAATAGGAGTTGAAGCTATATGTTTAGCATTGATTAGCAGTTGACCATTAAAAGATACTTATCTTAACAAAGTATGTTTCAAATTTTAACAAGATATATTGAGCACATCGAAGTCTACACGATTTTTAATTTACCCAAAAATTGTTAATTTTGTGATTTTTCGTGCAAATTTGATTTTTTTACGGACAAGGAGACATAACTCCAGAACAACATCTGACTTTAATACGTAACAGTATAGACATGATAGAGGAGCCTAAGGAAATTTCAGTCTAGTGAGTCTTTTTAGCAACTTCAAACTTTGATCACAGATACAAAGAACTTGGCAATATTTTGTAACCATTTTTCACCATTTTAGTAAGGATGATTTAAGTTTTTTACAATAATTATGAATATTTACCCTGGAAACAATAAGAAAAATGTGTTCATGTACTTATTAATAAAGTTTCATTTTTTTAAGTAGAAAGGCTAAGCTAAGGAGATCTACCATGTGCAATACAAGGAATGAACCCTTAGTATTTCTATTATTTTTTAATTTTACTAAATACTTAGTATTATTACCTGGCTTCCGTGGTAAAAATTAGTTTAACATTGGATCCTAAGTGGTTACAAAGAAATCAGTAGAACAAGACTTGGAAAATAAAGATCTGTAAATACTTGATTTTGGAAAAGAGACTTCAATGTGACATCATCATTCACAAGGGCCTGGAATAAAATTTAATTACAATTTCACCTTAAATTCAGAAATGCAGTGTTACACGTGTTTACTTGCTATTGAAGAAAAACTGTGTGAAGAAGGCAATAAATTATATTTGCATTATACTAATAACATAAGTGAATTCTGCGTAAGTCATACATGTAATTGTGGGTAATAATCGCCATCATAAATATACATATTAATATCTGCATTAAAAGTATACCATCAAATACAGAGATTTTCTTTTATAAATCATTTTTTATTTCAAAATGTCCATATAGTATAGTAAAATATATTACTATTTAAATCCTTGCCATGATTAACATCATATTTACATCAACTAAAATCAAAATTTAAGAAATACATTTTAATTTGTATTATGTATTTTACTTTCAATAACTTTAAAATTTTCTTAAAAATTATTGTATCTTGAAAATCACGGAATGGCACAACAATAAACACAAACAACGTACAAGTAATGAGCAATCAATAAACTGGTTTCCCATAAATAATAAAACAAATGGACCCCTAATTGATTAACTGTTTCTTCACTTCTATCATGTTCAAGTTAAAACTTAAAACATGAATAAAAATAATCTAAAACTTCTAAGAATCATATACATAAATACCAAAAAAAACAATAGAATCAGGCATTACAAAAATAACATTTTACTTATGTATAAAACACTGATATTCTGATGACTAATTATTATAAACGATAATCAATTGTTTTAGGTATTCATCTAGATAATCGTTGGCAATTTCATAATCCATTATAATTGGTTGGATGGATGAATTATTGTTTAACGTCCAGTGGCAACCAGTTGCATATCAGGACGAGAACATGTTATGATAATGAATATGATCCCTGCTGTGTACTACACCGACACGCTGAGCCGGATTTTAAATGTGCTAGCTCACGAGCTGGTAACTGACCGCAGGAAGACATATCACCCCAGCCGGCCAGTTGATTTTTGCTCTTACTCCTAGATGCCAGGTGCTTGGCAGAGAAGCAGCAAATATTTCAATGTCTTTGGTTTGACTCGTCCGGGGATCGAACCCGCGACCTTCCGCACTCGACTATTATAATTGGCTGTAAATATATATAGGTTGAAACACACTTAAGGTAAGTGCACATAACTTCTTGAATGGTTATAAATGTACTCTAGAACCTAGTATTTACTAATGCATAGTCTTTGCATATATATCAAAGCAGTATCTTTCATTTGTCTGTTGTTTTTTGTGGAGTCAATGTTACTCATCATTTTTTAACATTTTTTGTGTTGAGTGTCTGTCACTTGTTTGTATTATCTGCACAGTAAGCATCAAATTAAGTGTTCCTCGTGAAAAACTTTGATGAAAAACATAAATAAATATGCAGCCAATTTCAGTCGATAGTCAGTTGACAGTAACTTAGTATCACAACAGACTAACATAGTTGTCAAACACCATAATTTGGTGCAAACAAATATTATGATACTTGTATGTTTATATTTTTAGACATCATAGTTAAGACTGCATACTTTTGAATATCACAAAACAAACTGTCAGAACAGAGAAATACTACAATGATATGACATTGCACACTTTCAAATGCATTACCGGTAAATGTAAAGAATATCTGTTGTACCTGAAGAAATTCATATTACAGACCAATCTCAATGGCATCTTGACTGCCTCTAATCCAAAGTGTTAGTTTATAAAATATTAGAAAGTTTTTTGATTTGACAAAGGCTGTCAAAAATTGAAATGCTGTTTGATTGTTTATACAATATACAAATGTACCTATTCTATCATACAAAAATATGCCAATATTTTGATACAGTTTCCAAATACCTTTCCAAATACTATTAAAACACAAAAAATAAAACAATCAAAATAAAATTAATGAATAAATAATTAATACACATGTACAGACAACAAAGAAACAATAACACTACATTTTTTTACAACATACAAATCCATGTTTCATAATAGATAAATAAATGTAAACAAACACAACAAAGGCACTATATATAAACATTTATAAGTTCTATTTTTATAAATTGGAACAATTATTTGAATACAATAATCTGTACATAAACTTAAAGAATATAAAATTTCATAACAAATAATCAAAGGAAAAAATCTATCCAAATTACCGGTAGGTCTGCATTATAAAGCTGTACAACTCAAAAATGTTTTTTCATATTAATAAAATGCTCCGCTGGGCGCAGCTAGATACGACCGCAGATGTCGAACCCTGAATAGTTGGGGCAATTATGAACACAACATTCAAGCTTGATACAATACTGAATTTGGATTGTGAATAAATATTTGACACAGCATAGGTTTCTGACACAGAATGAATGTTGTCTAAGAACTTAAAATTTTTTAATTTACCTATTCAAACCATATCAGTATTATTTGTTTTTATATATAAATCAGAAATAACCAATTTAAAATTTAAAATTGGGCACACCTATCAATTTCTTGCTATTGCGCAATACTGTGCAATTGAAAATTTCTTCAAATATTTGACACATAATAGGTTTCTGACACAGAATAACTGAAATCAAAGAACTTAGAATTGGTCATATGATTTCAATTTATATTCAATTTTTTGCTTCTTGTGCAATACAATATGCTGTGGAGAATTGCCCCCCCCAAAAAAAAATAATAATTTACCCCTTTTTTTAGCTTTTGTGCAATACACTATGAAGTTGCACATTGACCCCCCCCCCCTCCCAAAAAAAAACAAAAAACAATAAAATTTAATGTAACCCCCCCCCCCTTTTTTTGCTAAAAAAATTTGAAATTTTCTTTTTAATTTATGAAATATGAAATGAGAAAAAAATTACCCCCTCCCCAATTTCTTATTTACCCCCCCCTCTAAATTTTGTTTTCAACCCCCCCCCCCCCCCCCCCCCCCCATTTCTTTATACTTTGCAACCATAACAGCCCATTTAAATACACCATAACATATTAAAATAGAAAATGACATCATAGTCATGGAATTTGTTAATAATAAGGTTTCGATAGCAGAGCACACATATCAATTTCTTGCTATTGCACAATACTGTGCAATTGAAAATTTCTTCAAATATTTGACACATAATAGGTTTCTGACACAGAATAACTGAAATAAAGAACTTAGAATTGGTCATATGATTTGAATTTATATTCAATTTTTTGCTTCTTGTGCAATACAATATGCTGTGGAGAATTCCCCCCCCCCAAAAAAAAAATAAATTTACCCCTTTTTTAGCTTTAATTTTGGACCCCAATTTGGACCAACTTGAAAACTGGGCCCATAACAAAAGAAACTAAGTACATGTTTAGATTCAGCATATCAAAGAACCCCAAGAATTCAATTTTTGTTAAAATCAAACTAAGTTTAATTTTGGACACTTTGGACCTTAATTTAGACCAATTTGAAAACGGGACCAAAAATTAAGAATCTAAATGCACGGTTAGATTCGGCATATCAAAGAACCCCAATAAGTCAATTTTCGATGAAATCAAACAAAGTTTAATTTTGGACCCCGATTTGGACCAACTTGAAAACTGGGCCCATAATAAAAGAACTAAGTACATGTTTAGATTCAGCATATCAAAGAACCCCAAGAATTCAATTTTTGTTAAAATCAAACTAAGTTTAATTTTGGACCCTTTGGACCTTAATGTAGACCAATTTGAAAACGGGACCAAAAATTAAGAATCTAAATGTACAGTTAGATTCGGCATATCAAAGAACCCCAATACTTCAATTTTCGATGAAATCAAACAAAGTTTAATTTTGGACCCCGATTTGGACCAACTTGAAAACTGGGCCCATAATAAAAAAACTAAGTACATGTTTAGATTCAGCATATCAAAGAACCCCAAGAATTCAATTTTTGTTAAAATCAAACTAAGTTTAATTTTGGACCCTTTGGACCTTAATGTAGACCAATTTGAAAACGGGACCAAAAATTAAGAATCTAAAGGCACGGTTAGATTCGGCATATCAAAGAACCCCAATAGTTCAATTTTCGATGAAATCAAACAAAGTTTAATTTTGGACCCTTTTGGCCCCTAATTCCTAAACTGTTGGGACCAAAACTCCAAAAATCAATCCCAACCTTCCTTTTGTGGTCATAAACCTTGTGTTTAAATTTCATAGATTTCTATTTACTTATACTAAAGTTATTGTGCAAAAACCAAGAAAAATGCTTATTTGGGCCCTTTTTTAGCCCCTACTTCCTAAACTGTTGGGACCAAAACTCCCAAAAACAATCCCAACCTTCCTTTTGTGGTCATAAACCTTGTGTTAAAATTTCATAGATTTCTATTTACTTATACTAGAGTTATAGTGCGAAAACCAAGAAAAATGCTTATTGGGCCCTTTTTTGGCCCCTGATTCTTAAACTGTTGGGACCAAAACTCCCAAAATCAATCCCAACCTTCCTTTTGTGGTCATAAACCTTGTGTTTAAATTTCATAGATTTCTATTAACTTATACTAAAGTTATAGTGCGAAAACCAAATGTCTTCGGACGACGACACAGACGACGGACGACGACGCAGACGACAACGACGACGACGACGACGCCAACGTCATACCAATATACGACCGCAAAAATTTTGCGGTCGTATAAAAATACTTTCAAAACAAACTTGGAACTCCAATTGAAATTTCATAATCAAAATCAGACAAACTCATGCAAAGCCGAGAGATACACAAATACCCAGAACAGCCAGAAAGCATGAGTAATACTCTCAACTTGGTACAGGCATTTTCAAATTAAACCAGGTTCTACGGCATGCCAAACCTCCCACTTATATGACAGTTGCTATAATTCTGAGTTATTAACAGAAATGAGTAGCTGCCAAAACAACTGACTCATATGTCACATCAGTAAATACAGTGGTCAACATATCTCAAGGAATTTCATCAAGACTATCCTTTATAAATTGTGAAAAAAGGCAAAGCTCAGAAACAACAAAAGTGAAATGTGTTGAATTTGAACATGATGTATGTGTAGTGGTCCCTAAAAGTAAAATAACTCTTTCAACAGTCTTCTTTGAAATTATTTTGTTACACATCAATATGTTTTATAAATATGTCTAGATTACAACTGGCTGAAAAAATTTCCAAAGGGGCATGTCTGAAATACGACTTATTTCGGCCCCTGTTCTGACCTACATATCCAAATGAAATGGGAAATCATATGCAAAAAGAATCTGTGTGCATGTCCATGAATCATTTAAGGGAGCAACCATTTGATTTTGATAATGGGGTAAGGTGGGAAAGGGAGCTAGGATCAAAAATAACAAGGCGGGACCAGGATTTTGGCAAAATAGATATACAGGATCATTTTAGGTGTGAAAATAAAATGCAAGACCTATGTTAATCAAACTTTTTGGTTTAAATGAAAATAAAAATTTAGGCATTTGATGCTAGCCCCCCAATAAAAATCAAATGGTTGCTGCCTAAACACAACTCTTTGCAAAGTTCACAAAGGATAGAATATCATGTGAAGATTTGCATTCAGTAAGATAATTCATGTCCAAAGGGAGATAATTTGAACTGAGCAACATGATATTTTCGAGTGGAGGGTATCATTTTGCAAGCTTGTTCATAATCCTTAAGTTAAAAAATCAATGTTTTAGGTATAGGAAAGTGTGGTAAAGAAAAGGATATATTGAAAATATACACAAAGCATTTGTACAGTAGTGTATGCATCAACTGGATAAATCTATTTCATTTCTTACATGTAAACATAAATATTTTTGTCTACGGAATTTCAAAGTAAAGGGAAGATAAATTTCTTGGCAGACTTATTTGAAATACACGTAATGTGTTTCATAAATATGCCAAGATAAGATGACAATCAAATGAATCATTCAAATAAATGTTTTACACATTGTAGAGTTCCTTCATGAGCCATACCAGAGTGCATTTATTTTTCATACAAGAAATTGGTTATTGGATATATCTGTGGTTTTGACGAAATTATTTGTATTTTCTATATATTGTTACAAGGTTCTGGCAGGACCAATTAACCAGCTAGGAAGGTCCTGCAGAACCAATCAACTAGTTACAATGTTCCTTACAATCAAAAAAGCTACTGGGTAGTTAAAAAATCTATTATAAATAAATTATTGTCAAGTTTGAATTTCACATTTTAGAGAAACTCAAAAGGATTTAATAGGAGATTACTCATTTAACTTTTATATATGAGAAAATCACTTACACGAATCAAGGATCTGAGACATTACATCATAAAAACAAAAAATGTACAAAACAATAATTAAGGAGGCACTCTCCCCCCCCAAAAAATACAAAAATTATTTTTCACAACAGAAGTTTCTAAAAGTCTTTTGAAAATCAAAATTTAAAAATTTAAATATGTTTAAAAAAAGACTTTGGCTTTATTTTCTATCACAGTAATGTTGCCTTCACAAATGACAGAAATTTGTAGCACAGCTGAAGCTAAGTAGTTGATTGCTATTGAAATGGCCACAGTACATATGACAAACTTGCTTATAAGTTCTTTTAATGTCTTAAACTTAATACAAAGATTTCCATCTTGCCCCACAAGGATAAATTATAGGATGGGAAGATTTGTTTTCTAATTTTCAACTAAATAGGCCAAAAAAATATATTCTTGTTTCCTGCTTCCCAACTGACCATATTTTTTCACTGAAGACCCTATAAAAGATTTTATCAAGAATTTAAAAAAAAAATGAAATTAAAAAGGGTTGTTGCCAGTATGAAATCCAGAATTATTCCATAGAATCACCGTTTACAACTTCTATTTTATTTTTCAATAACAAACATAGTGGGGACCATGACAACACAAGTGTGCTACAGGTTACGTATTGTAAAAAGACAGTAGATATTCATAAATATAATAAAATATAATGTAGAACAACCTTAGTGGCATCTTAATATGACATACCAGATGTGTCACAGCTAAACTGACACCAGTAATTACCAGTGAAAATAAAGAATACAAATTAAAATACAATAAATGTTTTTGCCTACTTCCCCTCCCCCTATTTTTTCTGCCAGGAAGCAGGAAACAAACATTTTTTTTGCCTTATTACCATAAAAACAACAACAGGAACTTTCTCAGAAAGTCTTGTAAAATAACATTTTTATATTTTCTGTTTCTAGAAATGCACAGAAAAAAACAAATCTTGAAATCAAAACTTAAGGATGATCCCTGGTCTAATAGGAAATAAATAGAATTTGAAATAGGTGTTTTAGTTGGAGAGAACATATGAATAGTAAACAAATACGCAAGAAAAAAATATAGGTTCATGTGCTCAGTTTAGAGCTATAAGGCCTTGAAAATTTGCAGGAAATGGGTTTTCTCTGGATTTTTCATCGTCTTTGCATTGACAACTCCAGTCTCTCAAAGATGTATGAAAAAATAAAAAGGATTTCATAAAATTTTGTCAAATACCATTATAAGGTATATATGATTGAATTATAAAAGAAAAAGTGGGGGTTCATGTGCAAAACATTTCATGTTTAAGAAATGGATAAAACAAGAGGATTCCGAAAATCTAACAAAAAGACCAAAACATGACCAGCGAGCATCCTTAAAGACAATTATAAAATTGAAAGCAGGGTAATTTTTTAAGTGCATGTGGGAATGAAATTCTGCAAGTTAATATTAATTGGCCAAAATGATAATATCAATTACTCCAACTATCAGATAATTCAAACTTATTTTGTCATTCTCTTTCATTTATGATCAACCAGGTCACACTGTATTCTTTTTCTATCCAAATATTTCTTGGGAAAAATTAGATTGTCCACCAGGCCTGCCCATATACTTATAGATAACATTTGAAATAAAATGGTTCCATTTGTATTTCCATAAATCCATAGCTTTACTTTTTTCTTCTCTGGTCATTGCACTGTATCTAAAATTATGTAAAGAAACAAATTTTAGAACGTTTAGAATACCTGAAAATTTTACTTTCATCTCAGGGAATATTATTGGAATATAATTCATTGACACCAAGATTGATGCACAAGATGTGCACATTTTGTCAATTTACCATTCATCAGTTGTGCTCAAAGGCCTAAAAAAAATGAAAACCAAAACTATCCAAAAATTTGAAGAGCAAATTCAAAAATACCAAAATGACAAAAAACTGTAAAGCCAAAACCATCTTAGGACAGAGCTATGCACAAGAAAAATACTCGAAGTTTTCACAAATTTTATAATTTTGTAACAGTAAATTTTACATATCAATTTCGGGCTAGTATCAAAATACTACCAATTGAGCTGGGGATAACCTCAGGAACTTGGAGTCCACCAGCAGTGGCATCAACTCAGTGGTTAAAATACAATTCTTTGATACCAAATTTGATGCACAAGATGTGCAAAAATTGCAGAATAATTTAATTGTCTAATAGTGCTGGCTAGCCAACATTATAATTATATAATTATTAATTTATCACAAGTGCTTCCTGTTACCATGGTTGCAATCGTCAAATAACATCACCATGAAATATTTAATACTTATAGTTAACAAAATGACCAGATCTATATAATCTCCATGGAAACGAAATGTACATCTGATGATGTATATCCAATTGATATCAATTAAGTATCTTATGTTAAAAACCTTATGATTATTAACTTAAACAATTTTTGTGGCTTTTGTTGTTGCACGAAAATCAACATTTTTGCCTCATTTTTAATATTTTTGTCACAGACAAGACAAAAAAAATTCAATTTGAATTTATTTTTATTTTGCAGTTTTATTTCTATAAACCATTGTTCAAACTTACTGTATAGAATTAATAGCTAACTGTTTCAGAAATTTCAAATCTGCATTTTCCCCTGCCAAAGCCATGAAAGCCATATAAAAATCATAGGACAACCCTTTGGCTCCCCATACGCCAGGGTCGTCTGCACTTATAACTATGGGGTATCCATCAGCAATAAGGGCAGCAGCTGGGTGATTTCTTAAGTCATCAACTAATTTTAAAACCTGTATATAAAAGAAAACAAATATAACAAATATAAACATCAATTTTTACAGTTTGCAATATAATTTTAATTAATTTAATAATTTTTTATAAAATTTTATCTTACTTTGATAACCTCCTGGTTTGTTTATAATTGATAAATAATTAACAGTGGCTTCACAACAGTGATTGGTAATATAAAATATCGGCATAAAGGGCCTACCCATAGTAAAATCTTGATATTTTCAAATTTTCAAGCCACAGTGAATTATTCTCATCCAATATAACATTTTCAAACGCATTAACATATGTATTCAGACACGAAGATGCCATTACAGAACACAAATTATACTATGATGTTGTTGAGGCTTGTGGGGAACTTTACAATGACGTTGCCAAACAAGCCGTCTGACGTCTGTGACGATGGAATCAAAATATCCATATTTTATCATGGATATAGGTAATATTAGAATTTTCTATTTCCGACAGTAAAATAAACAGACAGATTATGTTTCCGAGTTTATTGTGCAGTCGATTTTGCTGAACTAGTATACATTATTGTTTAGTTGCCAATTGAAGCCCACCTCTGGGTGCAGGATTTTCTCGCTGCGTTGAAGACCCATTGGTAGCCTTGAGCTGTTTTCTGCTCTTTGGTCGGGTTGTTATCTCTTTGACACATTCCCCGTTTCCATTCTCTATTCCATTCAAATAAAATTAACTGATACAATACCTGATTGGATATGGGATTAACTTCAATAGCAATCCCTTTCTGTTTTACAGTCTGTAGCACCTTTGGGTGTTTAGACAAAGCATAGCCATGGCCGATTCTTGTTGTATTTAACAATATAGCATCAATTAAATTATCATCTGCAGGTGTGTCTTGCCAATCTGTAAATAAATTCTGAAATGTTTTTACCTCTTTATCAAGAAAATATCACTTTATCTTTAATTGATGGTTGCAGGCTTTGCTTAAAAGCAGATAATGCTGGAAACTCCAGAAAAGACTAAAACTTGTTATCGTCATCAATTTTTTGTTTGTAATCAATTTTATTTCCCATCTTTGAACATTTGGCGATTCTAAGCCCTCATTAATTTAGACAAAAAGCCGTGCAAAACTAAAAAAAAATGTTAAATTTCTACAACTTTGAACTTTCATTAAATAATAATAACTAGATATCAAGGAGATGGAATCCATCTCTGTGATCCCTACGTAAATAACATTTGACCTAAGTTATTGACCTTGACCTTTGACCTAGAGATTTGCATAATAATCGTGACACCCCTTTTGACAGATGGTGAATAACCATGCCAACTATCTTCACTTAACTTCAAATTTGATTCTCAAGTTGTAGAGCAGACACAAACTTTACCATAGGACATGGGGTTCTCAACTTTGACCTAAGTTTTGACTTGACCTTTGACCTACAGAGTTGTACATACATTGTGACACACCCTCATGCCAAGATTAAACATTGAAATCATAAATGTTCTCAAGATATAGAGCGGACTTTGTTATGGACAGGACAATGGACAGACGAACTGAAGGACAAACAGAAGAAAGAACAGACGGACACAGACTGATCAGTATAGGGCGACCGCCACCAAGTGGCTGAGTCCTAATTATAAGAGTTTATTATTTGAAAACTACTGTTGTCAGTTTGGGATTTGGTAGTGGTAAATGTAGTTTTACCAGCAACATGTACAAGGAGTGGAGTCATCATTTATGAACACATTCAGATCAGAAAGTAAAAAATAGACATTAATTTGCTAAATATCTGTTTAAAATTTAATGTTGAGGTAGGTTGTGTGTTAATTATTGATATTAGTGTGATCAATGGTAATTTTTATTTCAAGCAATCAATATGGCAGCTGCGTGCATGATTGCAAATGTCAATTGCAAAAATGAAGGCAAAATGTTTCCAATGAAAAGACTTAATATATAGATACCAAATACAATAGAATATCAAAATATCAACCTCCAAAAGATTTATTAAATTACGGAACCCCATGAATTCTGCATTTATTATGAAAACTCCTAAAAGTCTTAGGTATATATCCAAACACACGTACCAGTTTCACCTGCATGAAAAAAGTATGGCAGATCAACTGGTGGATTTGTGAGCTGTGGATACAACAGTGGATCTAAATAATACATCAGTGGTTTTCCAGGATCCTCTTGCCCAACGAGATCATATCCAGCAAAATAGTCCGGAAACTTAGACTTCAACATAATAGAGAGTTTAACTTCTGCAAGAATATCTGCTGAAGGCACATTCCTAAAATACATTTGAAAAATGCTTAAAACATGCAAGCATAAATGCTTTATTAACTGGATGCTTAATTTTTTTTTATATAAATGTCTTGTTTAAGACCAACTTCAATGGTTAAAACAAAAAGCTATGTGTACAATGTACAATTCATACATTTTTCTTTTTTAATTTAATATGTAATAATTTACAGTCATAACTGCTTTAATGGGTGCATCTATATAGCAAATCCCTGTTTATAAAGGGCACATTGAAAAATTCCATGTCATATACAAAGCTTGTGAAAGTAACCTTTATATAAAGGGCACCTGCTCATACTTTTCATTGGTCAATTAGGTGCCCTTTATACACAAATTTGACTTTATAAAAATAAAGTCAGAAAAGCTGTATGCTGGATTCAATGTATGTATCTTCATGTTTCACTGAGCTTTTGTTCTGTGTTACCAAATCTATTTTTTTTATAATTTCCTAGCAGTAATCATTGTTTTCCCTAAGCATATATGGGGCAAAAATGTTTTGGGCCTTCCAGTCAAAGTGCAAAGTTTTTCTATACCTTATTTACTATATTGCATATTCATTTGTGAAATCTTGTAAAATGTACAAATTAAGTTTCAAGGTAAAATTTTGAAAACAGTCAATTTCACTCTTTAATCTTTTAGTCTTGAAAATTTTCTGGGGCGAACACTGGCTAACATAATATGATCTTTTTTGTCAATTAAGTAATAAATTTAATGGCTTTGGTGTTCATACAAAACCATGAAAACGGGTCAAAGACTTAATAGGCCAGGTTGCATTAAATATGTATGAAAGCATTACATGTAATATTTAACCAATACCACAGGCAGGGTTTTGATGACCTGTAGCAAAATCAATGTGACATGCAATCTTCATTTGGTATTCAATTTTCTATAGGGGTTCCACTCCTGTAGGGGTAGGGTGAGTTTATGGTTAGCATTTAGGGTTGGGTTAGGGTTAGGGTTAGGGTTGGGTTATGGAAGTGTTAGGATCCCTGACCCCTAAAGTAAATGAAGGCCCTTCATTTCACCTTATACTTGAATAAATATATTTTCCACCAGAAAAGTCAGGATGATCTTTTTTAAACTGTATAAAAACATCTTGGTATATTTTCATCACTGCAGTCTTGTCATACTTATTTCCATTTAAATCATACAACTGAAAAATTGAAGAAAATGACAAATTTTTATGAGCAAATTTAGAATATAATGTAATGTAGGTGGATATGTACATTAAAGATGAAAGAAAATTACTTCAATTAAAATTCTTAGGAAAAATCTAATCTTATTTGATAAATGCTTACCCCAATTTCTTATTTTTTAATATTAAGAAAGTAAGAAGCTAATTTTCTCTTAATACAGTTTTACCTAGCCATGAAATATTCTAAAGAATTTGAATTGATGTCTCCATTTTTTCTATTTTTAGTAACAGCAACCATGTTGGATGGAAGTTGGGAATGTGGGACATAAATTTAGAAGAGGGTCATCCAAGGAGGAGTATTCCACCAAAGTTTGGTTCAAATTAGCCTAGTGGTTTCAGAGGAGATCTTTAAAAGTTTAGGATGACGGATTTAATTTGGTCCAGGTGAGCTAAAAATAAAGAACACAATCCTTCCACTTGCCCAATATTTTTATAGAAGGGGTGGGTGATAATCTATCATTTAACCTGAATTGGTCTTAACATATTTTTTTAATGACCAATCAGTTGTCCAATACAAAATACTGAATTATACGAAGTTTAAATAAATCTAAAACATCACTGGAGTTTGATTTTTCTCTGAACCTCCAAACTCTGATATTACAGTACACATACTAACCTCTGGTAATAGACCTCTCAATTCCATATATTGAACATTATCAATCCTAAATTCATTCAAAGCTTCGTAAAAATAGTCTCTAAATATTGGCGCATAGTTGATCATTCCATTAGCCACATCAAGCAAGTGTAAAAACTGCACCCATACAATATCTATGGTAGGATATGTTGTTCTTGGGTCATTAACTACCAATGACATGCTGTTGTATAACCTAATAAGATAAGAAGATTAAAGGTCAATTAATTTATAAGGGAATATGCATCCTCCCAAGTCAGGGTTTTCTATCCACACTCGTTCCTACAAACCCCTGATAACACTCATTCATATTTAGAGGGTTGAATATATCGTCGCCTGGTGTATGACCTAGAAAATTCTACCAAATGGATTCTCTTTTGACGTTGAGAAGTTACCAATGAAAATCGTTCACTTCCGACCCATAAAATATGAATGAATGTTGTCAGGTTTGTAGGAACGAACGTGGATACAAAACTTTGACTTGGGACGATGGGGAATACGATACAATAAGATTCTGCTACTGATATTTTGCTGAAATTTTACCATATGAATATTTTTTACCTGTGCTTTACATTTACACAAAGAAAAACAGATCCATAATTTAGTTTTTAAGATATTTGACACTAAATTTGATATATTTGGACTAAAAACCCTTAATTTTTCATTTTCAAGACTTAACGTTTAATGGGCAGCATGGCAGGTGTCCTGCAGGAAGCAGAGACTGCTTACTCTTCCGGAGCATCCAAGTCTACCCCCGATTTTTTGGTGGCGTCCATGTTGTTCATAGTTTTTTAGTTTTTAATTGTAGTGCATGTATTGTTTTGGTCTTGTCTCAAGAGTTTGTCAGTTGTTTCAATTTTTCCCTCCTTCGAATATCCCTTTGGTATTTCTTGCCTTTACTTTTAAATGACAACAGATAACTTCACCAGGTCTTTTGTAAAATATTGCCAAATATATAGACATTGTTCTCTGATAAATAATGTGCTGCAAACATCAACAAACTAATTAGGAAAGCATGCAAATTTTGGCCAAATAATGAAAACTGATGATCATTTGGTAACTTTAGATGCATGTAGAAAAATATTCTCTACTGATTTTTTCGGTAAATTTTAGGATAATTTTTTTGAAGTAAAAGACGTCTGTTTGCAAATGAAACATGCACTTAATAGGGGGTTTGAGAAAATCCCCACAAATTCAGATTTTATAAGGATTCTTCTCTAGAAAAACCATGACATCACAATGTGTATCTCTTGATGACATTATTACCTCCCCTGGTATCGTATTGTATTCTCTAAAAGTTAATTCATAGATTATCATCCCCGTCTGCACCATATTTTTTTTTATTTTAAGGTAATGTGATTTTAAGAAATTTATGGACTCTGTTTCCTAAATAATTTCCTATAATCTCTTTGATTTGACCTACACAATGACCATGATGACTTTGTCCAGTAGCCAATTCACCCCAAAACCTCCAGACACCAAGAATTTTCACACACATATGCCTTGTGAAACATGAGTCGACAGCACAATTTGATCCATTAAATAAGAATGGAAAATAAAACCTTCCAACTGGCCCCATATTTTTAAGAAGGTGTGGATGATAATTTATCAATTAACCTGAAAATTCCCTGTTCACCACATAACAACAGACAATAACAAAAATTATTTATCAGGCTAAATATAAAATCTGTAACATCTATGCTTAAGAGCAAATTATGTAACTAAAAACTGGAAATTAATTACAGAATACTAAAAATGAAACAAAATATTATTATTCATTTTCTTCTATATACAAACACCATCAAGAAATTAAGAACTCTGATATGGAAAAGAAGATCTTGAAAATAGGACCGTTTACTGTAGCACAATCATACCTTCAAATTAATTGTAAGTATCTACACCTTAACATTAGGTCATACCAAATTGATTTTTTTCTTCAGGACTAGTTTTTGTTAGGTGAAGATCAAATTTATGTGCTGCACACATTTTTATTAACTAAAATACTACAAAAATGAAATCTCAATTTTTACAAAATTTTAGGAGCTGCTGAACAATTTTTAATTTCTTGAAAAATGAAGAATTTTGGGCATATTTTCAGCTTTTTTGCAAAATGAAGCGGCAAAAAAATTTTTTACTCCAAAAATTGGAGAGGCAAATTCCAAAGAACAAAAGAATAATTTGGTGTGGCCTTATCATTTAATATGATCATTTTAGGCCTTGAGCACAACTGATGAGTTGTAAATCGACAAAATGTGCACATCTTGTGCATCAAAATTCGTATCAAAGAATTCTTTTTATACCACTGATTCGATGCCACTGCTGGTGGACTCCAAGTCCACGAGGGTATCCCCAGCTTAGTTGCTAGTATTTTAATACTAGCCCGATATTGATACTTAAAATTTACTGTTACAAAAAAAAATTGTGAAAACTAAAGAGTACCTCGATCGTGCATAGCTCTGTCCTTCATCCCATTTGGTCATTTTGGTATTTTTGAATTTGTTCAACCTTTTGGATTTTTGTATTGGTTTTCAACATTTAAGGCCTTGAGCACAACTGATTGAGTTGTAAATCTGAGTGACGTATTTGAAGTTAATAGAGGTCAGTGACAATTATCATAAAATATTTGGTTTATATAGCACATGATTTTCGGAAAAGAGCTAATTACTCACTTTTTAAGTACTTTACTACAAGAAGGCTTTATGGCAGTTGAAAGTACAATAAAAAAGCATAATCAAATGCAAACAATTTATGGCAAACGATAATCACCATCAACAAGATTTGTAACCTCAGCATACAGATGCTGTTTGCAGGTAACCTCAGCATACAGACTGGCTGTGTGCAGGTAACCTCAGCATACAGATGCTGTTTACAGGTAACCTCAGCATACAAATGCTGTTTGCAGGTAACCTCAGCATACAGATTGGCTGTTTGCAGGTAACCTCAGCATACAGATGCTGTTTGCAGGTAACCTCAACATACAGATGCTGTTTGCAGGTAACCTCAGAATACAGATGCTGTTTGCAGGTAACCTAAGCATACAGATTGGCTGTTTGCAGGTAACCTTTAGCATACAGATGCTGTTTGCAGGTAACCTCAGCATACAGATTGGCTGTTTGCAGGTAACCTCAACATACAGATGCTGTTTGCAGGTAATATCAGCATACAGATGCTGTTTGCAGGTAACCTCAACATGCTCAACATACAGATGCTGTTTGCAGGTAACCTCAGAATACAGATGCTGTTTGCAGGTAACCTAAGCATACAGATTGGCTGTTTGCAGGTAACCTCAGAATACAAATGCTGTTTGCAGGTAACCTCAACATATAGATTGGCTGTTTGCAGGTAACCTCAGCATACAGATGCTGTTTGCAGGTAACCTCAGCATACAGATGTTGTTTGCAGGTAACCTTTAGCATACAGATGTTGTTTGCAGGTAACCTCAGCATACAGATTGGCTGTTTGCAGGTAACCTCAGCATACAGATGCTGTTTGCAGGTAACCTCAGCATACAGATGCTGTTTGCAGGTAACCTTTAGCATACAGATGCTTTTTGCAGGTAACCTCAGCATACAGATGCTGTTTACAGGTAACCTCAGCATACAGATGCTGTTTACAGGTAAGTTCAGCATACAGATGCTGTTTACAGGTAACTTCAGCATACAGATGCTGTTTACAGGTAACTTCAGCATACAGATACTGTTTGCAGGTAACCTCAGCATACAGATGCTGTTTACAGGTAACCTCAGCATACAGATTGGCTGTTTGCAGGTAACCTCAGCATACAGATTGGCTGTTTGCAGGTAACTTCAGCATACAGATGCTGTTTACAGGTAACTTCAGCATACAGATGCTGTTTGCAAGTAACCTCAGCATACAGATGCTATTTGCATGTAACCTCAGCATATAGATGCAGTTTGCAGGTAACCTTTAGCATATAGATGCTGTTTGCAGGTAACCTCAGCATACAGATTGGCTGTTTACAGGTAACCGCAGCATACAGATGCTGTTTGCAGTAACCTCAGCATACAGATGCTGTTTGCAGGTAACCTCAGCATACAGATGCTGTTTACAGGTAACCTCAGCATACTGATTGGCTGTTTACAGGTAACCTCAGCATACTGATTGGCTGTTTACAGGTAACCTCAGCATACAGATGCTGTTTGGAGGTAACCTCAGCATACAGATGCTGTTTGGAGGTAACCTCAGCATACAGATTGGCTGTTTTCAGGTAACCTCAGCATACAGATTGGCTGTTTACAGGTAACTTCAGCATACAGATGCTGTTTGCAGGTATTTCTTTTTTTCGTAATAATACATGTACTCACATTTGGTCAAATTTTTCAACATTTCCAGATGATTTCCTTTCTTGGCTTATCAGTTTCCATGGACACCCTTTAATTAAAGAGAAAGATGGTTGACAGATGTTGGTATTTCAATGAAGAGTGAAAAATCTTCTCTTATGCCATGCACATCTATTCACTGTAATTATCTTGGAATACATTATCACAAGTCTTCTTTCATTTTTGGTGTTTGATGTCAGACTCATTTTTTAAAAATTTTCAATTCAACATGCATTACAGGTTAATATAGTTTTTTAAGGTCATTATCAGCATCATATTGACCATGTCACAAGTCTATTAATCATTTTTATTACATAGTTTACTAGTTGTTACCATTATGCCTCAACATCTTTGATGTGCAGTAAAAGAGAAATTGTTGACATCACTGTTGTTTCATTTATAACATTACAATCAAGTGATCTATTTTGCTTTAAATTTGAAAAATTATAGACCTTTAAACTATGTGAACATGAATTAAAAAACACAATACAATAAAATAATTTATCAAAATTAATGATTTCCAACTTCTTAAAGAAAAATCTGTCGTTTACATTCAAATGTAAGTTAACACTATTTATTCAGTTTTCATGATTTGTTTTTTCATAGGAGGTCAAATCACATGTTGCATTTATATCTTTATTTCGGACTTCTTTTGTGGTCCTTAGGGTCAAAAGCTAATTGCAGGTCTCTGATCCACCATGTACATTTTGTTGTAACTTAACCCATTTTTAACATTTGAATTTATTTGACTAAATTAAGCACAAACCTGGATTTGGTGGAGGTGATGCAAAGAAATGAAACTGTATTGACTTTTTAGCATCTTGGCACATGTAACAGTTAGGTCGGTATGTAACATTCTTCACCAACCACCATGGATCAGCTATAGAGCAGTCATGTAAATGTAAAACACCCCCTGTAATACAAATAATACAGTAGTGTACATGTAATACAAATAGAAATTTCTGTGTGGACCTGCAATTGCACATTATATATTTACAAACAGAAATATGCATGTTACACATATACAGCTACATATATTAGCAATGTCAGTAAACGCCAGGTGGAGCTGTTTTGGGGGAAGTTGTTTGAAAACTGGATTCCTCTTCTACACATCCTTTTCCAGCCTATTTAGGGACCAGTACACTGTAAACAAACTCTGGTTTCTGCGCAGTGGCGCCCCTAGTGTTTACTGACATTGCTACATGTATGTCTGCAGTTCTCACTAAAGTACTTGTATATATATCGTGGTGAAAATTGTCCATTTATTATATTCATGTATATCATAAAATTTAAACACCAAACTGATTAAAAGAATGTAAAATTATTATAATACAACCCTTAAATGAAAAAAAATAATATAGATTTGTCAAACTGACAAGGGAGAAAACCTTTATTATATAAAATTAAACAAAATATTATTTATCTAAATATATAATCTAATCATACAACATGATTTTAAGGTACATACATGTAATGCTGAGTTTATTTGGGATTTTTGTCAAATTCTTTTGTTATATTTTACACTATTATTTTCATTGACATCGACACGTACACAAACATGTATCTTATTTTCTTATCTTCAATGTACTCCTTAAAAGGTTATTTAAAGGAACATTATATTTCACACTTTTCTTGTTATGTATCCAGTTTGTCATTTTTATTCATTGTTAAATAATTTCTACATTTTTGTCAAATTCAAAATTTAGCCCAACAGAATGATTGAGATTAAAAAGTTCCCTACACATGTCACAATTTTAAGTTATTCAAATTAAGATAAGGCTAAATTTGATGACATGGCCTAGATGTCCAATTACGTGAGTTGTGGAAATAATTTTTAAAAATCTTAATTTGAACACTGTGATCTATAAAAACTTTGGAATTGTCATAATCACAATGTTAACAGACAGACAGACAACATAGTTGAACCCTACCACTTTATATAACACAAAAAAAAATTTACCATGATGCATGTTCACGTAATTTGAGTATGAAAGACTTGAAAAGAGCGTATAAACAAGACAATTAGAGAAGAAGTTTATTTACTTATTAATAGACCTATAGATAAATAAGTGTATATTATGTTATTGTAAAGAGCACAATTATATGACTCACAATCATTATGTATCTAAAATTATGGCCACTTGAACATAAAACATGATTAATAATCCCTAAAATATACATGTATATATTAGGAAAAAAACGTGATGCTAAAAAGTTGTACTGATAGCGAGTAATAACTGTAACAGTGAACTGTTACAAAGTCTCCCAAATGAAGTAACTGATATCTGGAATGCCTTACATTGTATTCAATAAATTATTTGTTTTTCAGACTGAAATGGGGAATTTTTCTTGTAACATTTATGCATACTTAATGGAGAGGTTACTTGAAAAACGTGATATGGGTATATTTTGTGACTGGAGTTTTACAGTCATACAATGTCACACTTGATCAACTTTTGCTTGTGGACATGCAGCATTGCCACAGATAAATCCCAATATTTCTGAACCGTTTACAAGAACTGATTTTATTGTATGGTAAAATAAAATGCATTCGGATTCATTAAATAAAAATAATAATAAGACTTCTTAAGACTGCCTTGTAAAGTCCTCCCAACATCAAGTCAGTGTAATTTGAATCATATTTATATAAAACAGTACATTGCAACACAACAAGAGTTTTTTTAATTTATGACCAAGCAAAAATGAAATAATATCTATTATTACATATTATGTCTGATACATTGATGTCTTCCTTGTATCAATATTTAAATGGTTTATGAGATTTGAAAATTGTGTATTAAAATGTGTTAAAGGGATAAACATTTTTACAGATTTTGAAATAGTTAAAAATTATGAATTTGAGGGGCGAGGATGAGCCCCTTTTTTTGTTGGGGGGTGTTAAGTTTTTATCAATATGTTTGTCTTATTATGGGGAAAATGAAAATATATGATTAAGGGGCAGGAATTTCAATGCTTTACGAGATAATTAAGACTAATGTTTCGAGGGGATGGGGATTTTAATTTTTATAGAATTCAAGATAATTGGCTTAAGGGGGTGAGAATGATGCCCATTGAATAATAAGGTATGTATCATTTAAAGGGGAGTCACAGTATTGCTTATACGCATCACTCTCAGTGCCACTATTATGCCATTTCTTCCTTGACCGTCGAAAAATTATGAGATAATTGAACATTTATTGATTTGATGGGAGTGGTGATAACCCCCTGGGGAAGCGAGGTATGTGTCATTTGGTGAGTCTTACCATGGGGAATAAGAAAATATATGGCTTAGGGGTGGGGATTTTAACAGTTTTTGAGATAATTGAACATTTATTGATTTGATGGGAGTGGTGATAACCCCCAGGGGAAGCAAGGTATGTGTCATTTGGTGTGCCTTACCATTGGGAATAAGAAAATGTATAGTTTAAGGGTGGGGATTTTAACGATTTATGAGATAATTGGACATTATTGATTTATGGGGGTGAGGATCACCCTACTGAAAGAATGAGGTACATGTCATTTAATGTGTCTCGTTACGGAGAATAATAAAATATATGATTTAAAACTATGCATTTTAATTGCATATGATATTTTTCAAAATTGTTGACTTTGGGGGTTGGGGATGACCCCCCTAAAGGAACTGGGTATATGTCATTTAATAGGTGTTGTCACAGTGATAATAAAATATATGATATGAGATGGTTATTGGTCACTAGCAATGAAAAAAAATGTCCCCATAGGGTCCTATAGTAAACCCCTAGCCTCACATATTATTTATATAGTATTAGGCATTATCTAGAAACATTGATCTTTCATCATGGAAAATCTCAGATCCATATCTCTGACGGTTATTGAGAACTCGAACGAACAAAATCTGGGAGGAAGAAAAAAATGTTCGATAAAAATTGCAAATCAAAATCTATAAGTCTCCCACTTCGATGGCAGACTTAATTACATGTATAATGAATTCTGAACATAAAATTTTATCTAGACTAGGTATGTAAAGTAGGTGACATACTGTTAATTGTAATTGGCTCTTGAGAGTCCATATATTGGTATAATAAATAAAATTTTTAAATTGTTATGTACAAACAGAATTTTCCCACCGAAGGTTGGTGGTTCTCTCCGGGTACTTCAGCTTCCTCCACCAATATAAACTGGCCGCTGCGAAATAGCCAAATGTACTAAAAATGGTGTATATTAAACCTAAACTAAAAAAAACAAACAAACATTTCTGAATTTGCTTTTCAATAGAATAGAGAATAGAAACGTGGAATGTGTCAAAGAGACATCAACCCGACCAAAGAGCAGAAAACGTACGTTTTTTTATTATTGTTTTGGTTTTTAAACATTTTAGGCCTTGACTCATACCCAATATTTTCTTATCTACAATATATTCTTTATAAAGTTGTTTAATGGAACATAGATTTTCATCCTTTTTACCATTTTATCAGTTTTATCTTAGTTTAATAATTTCTATATATCTTGTTGAATTCAAAATTTAAACAACTTTTTAAATCAACTGAGCAAAGCAGATTGAAACTTACAAATAAATATGTAATATCAAAGTGATGGACAATAATCTAAAATTACAAATTTTCTTTGATGTCACAATTTTAAGTTATTCAAATTAAGATAAGGCTATATTCTACACATGCTTTAATGACATGTCTTAAATTTGGATAAGAAATTACCAAGATATCCAAAATACTTGAATTGAGTTTTTTTACAGATCAACTTTGTTATAACTGTTTAAATTTTCACAAAACTTCTTGCAATACCTGGAACATATTCATCTGAACCAGAATAGTCTGACCGGGCCTGGGCGCCATAAAAGTTGAGAATATTCTTAAGTCTGAGAATTTTCTTAAATATGGGGATACTCGAATGTGATTGGCTGAGAATGGGAATTTGAGTAAAATTTTCTTTACTCAGCAAAAATAGTTCTTTATGGTGCCCAGGCCTAGTATATACATTTGTACTACTAAGAATAAAATTTGTGTTAAACCTGTTCTTTGGGCACCCAAACCTCACCCCATGTCAATTCTATCCCATCTGGTGTGGTAAATAAACATTAAAATCCAACAAAGAATGACCTCAAGGGAGCCAGAATTAAAACAAATATCCAAGAAAGAAGAATTTTATAGGTAAAGAGTTTGAGATTTGTCAAATTTGAATTTTTTTATCTCTGCATGAGAAATTTTGA